>JAEQMF010000010.1:2538000-3172500 GCA_016808195.1 Cytospora chrysosperma
CAGTTCCTGGCATAGCCCACTTGGCACGAGTCTGGGGTGCCCATCTTTGAAAATCCTTAATATGTAGGAGACACTATTATACAGGTTGCCGGGGTGATAAAGGTTCCAGTGTTGGCTCGAGGCCGTCCCGACAAGGGGCCCTGTTTCCCTCTTTGTACTGCTTCTCGCAACTTCTGTAGGGGGATACCTCCGTGGGTCCAGCCGTACATCACATACCGGAGCTGTTATCCTCCGAATCGTCGACTCCCTTCTGGCAGTTCTGGCTGATCCGTACACACGCCGGGCAGTGTGTGGAGCTGTGCCAGCCAGTCCACAGCTATGGCACCTGGGTCACCACCCCGGCAACCTGTATTCGGTATGCACTTCCTGGCCGCCCGGCGGGAAGGTCCACCCTGGGAAGGTCGCTCGCCCGTAGTACCAATTAAGCTTACCCCGGAGCCGTGTGCAACTACAGTACACTAAATCCGTACAGCATGGTGTCATCCCAAAAGGGTGAGAGGGTCGTCCTATCTTCCATGAGAAGAGTGCCTTTTTTTTCTTGAGCCACTTGACAGTCACCAGAAATGCCTCTCTCTACTTACATAGTACCCTCGCACCACCACCCCCCCCCCTAAGTTGGCTGCGGCTCTGGGCTCTAGCAACATTTTTTTTTTTATTCCCGCGTGTGAAATGAGAACCCACGCCGCGGACCCGGAAGCCCCTGCGTGAGGTCTACACGTTTAAACTTTAACGTAAGGAAGGGGGCTTAGAACCTTCTTTCCCACGGCAGCCCCGATCATTTTGTTCTGAGTTTTTTCAATCAGCGGATCATATCATATTCAGCTCGAACTGACTGTCTTATGAGGACCAAAATGCTTTACCGCCCGCCGCTCGAATACACAGCAATAGTAGCTTAGAAATGCCCGTCCGTGCCTTCCTTCCCCCCCCCCTCCCCACCGTCTGATGTAACTCAAGAGCCACACAAGTTCTCATATTACCTCAGCCTCACGCCGATCTATTATCCAGCTACATACACAAGCTTTCTACGTGGGTGGGTTTCTGTTCTACCGGAAAGTAGCCGCGTGGTCGGCTATCACACAAAAGTAGATCAAGGGGGGTTAAGGGGGGTGATGGGGGTGATATCGGGGCTGCTGATCAAATCGAAAGGGGACCGCCTCGCCCAGGGCGACGACGATGGAGACATGGTCTCAATGCCTGTACGGGTATGCCCTTGCCCAGATGTCGGGCCATATCTAACAGTGAGCCCCAGGTGGCCGGGTTGCTCCAGGTACAGCCATTCGGGTGAGCGAGATGCAAGCCCGGCTGCTGCGTAACTCAGTTGCCAACCGTGTAGAAGCTGGACTAAGCTATCGATTGGCTCTTCCACATCCTCTAGAACTTCTCATGTTCCATGCTGTACAAACAAGAAAGGGGAAGGGGAAAAGGTGCATACACACCTCTGGGCCAGAGGCAGAACAAGCTGCCCGCGCGCGCGCGATATGGAGAATATCCCTTCCCCCGGGCAAGTTCCCACGGCGGTGAGGCACTGGGAGCAAAGGCGACGCTTTCTGTAAGATTAACTTGCATGATGATTCTGACAAGCCTTGGCTCGAGTGGTGATCGCTCTGGCTAGTGAGCGCCGGCTGGTCATATGAGCGAGCGGCCGCTCGAGTCTGGACAGTGCGTGTGGGCGAGCCCAACAAAAAACTTGGCGCTTGTCTGAGACCTCCGGCATATGGCCTGGTGCTGGGTCGGTCACTGACGACAGAGGCACAGGAACAAAAAAACAAACGGGGCCTCAGGACCTCGGGAGACCGAGGTGGAAATTTGTTTCAACGCCATCGACATCGTCGCATGCTGAAATTTTCGGTGTCCGTCATGAACCTCCAAAAAGTGAGACTTGAGCATCAGCCCCGAACAGCTCAGGACGGACAGACTGATAGACAGACAGACAGACAGACAGGCTGATGATGATCAGAGGTAACAATCCATTCGAGCCGGACCCCTTCAATTTGCAGCTTGATGCTGCGCCTGCTTGGGAGCAGAGATGCCCCATATCTGGTGTTGCCTTTCGGACTCTGCGGTTAAGCTTTCATGATACATGAGATGGAACAAGTCGGAGTTGCTCGAGTGGATGCGGTGGGAGAGCTATGGTACTGTACCGTGTATGTAGTGTGGTCAGTGGCAGTGGCAGTGCTCCCGCGTAGCAGAAGATACTGTGCCAGATGTAGATGTGGAGATGCTGTAGTGTCAATGTCATGCATGAAAAAGCATTCCTGCAACGGTGATTGGAGGTTGGTCTTGCTTCTTGCAGCCGGTTTCCTTTTTATTCCCCAAGGTTGTCTGAGTTCGTCCTCGGCCCCTTTCCATAACTTTCCTCCTGCCCCGGGGTGACAACAAGTTTCGAAACGACGGGTGGACTCGACGGCTAAGGGAGGTCTTCGCCCTGTTGTGATGGAGCATTTGGAAACAGAGAGTCGGGTGGGGTTCAGGGGGAATAGGCCGGGGGGCTGCACAGCCTCAACAGGCTCGAAGATGGTTGTGTGAGTCCGTCCGATAAGCCCAGACATAACCACTGTGGTAACCAACGGACGAAGCACTCACTGTATGTAAGTATGTATGTATGTATGTACTATGCCCACGCAGCAGTGGTAGTGTATGAAATGAAATGCAGCCAGTACTGTGTACATGGTAGGGCGTCACGCTCATTCCCAGTCTGTTTCGTGTCAGACGTGACGGGGAGCCAGTAAGGATCTGTTGGTCCTGTGATCCAACCCACCCAGATCTCTCTATCGTGTTTTGTTGTAATTATTGTTGTTACTGTTGTTGTGGTGATGGTGGTGGTGGTGGTAGTGCCACGGCCACCTGATCAACTGGTGCTACAAGTACCTAGGTAGCCATGCGCAGCGGTGGAGACAGAGAGTTTAGTTAGGAATGGCTGCAGATGCGATGGAAGCTCAGGGTCTTTCTGGAATTCAGACTGATTTAGAGGCCCTGTGAATCATCAGCAGCTGGCAGTTTGGCCCATGGCCATGGCCCAACGCTGCCAACTCAACCATGCCATGCCATGCCATGCCGCCATGCAGTCCACGGGTCCCGTCTATCGCGCTTAATGAGGATTAGAGGGCAGACAAGCACCTTCTGCAGGGCCAGTCTTACAAGGCTGACCTCATCGCCAACATGTGTACAATACTGTAGGGCGACAGGATCGTCATCTCCAGGTTGGGCTGGGGCTTTTTACTGAGTCGAATGACATGAGAGGATGTGACGTGACGGTGCAGCCCGATGTTGTCCAGGATCATAGTCTGTGTGCGTGATGAAGGCCCCATCGTGGAGAACACCACGGAGTATTCAGAGTAGTAGTAGTAAGCAGTAGTAATATGTACATACCTAGGTACTTTATACACAGTTGGATTGTTCAGTGATGGACAGTGCATGGTCTACTGTGCACACCGGGAGGCTGTGCCAGATCTGCACTTAATGCTCACTGACTTATTGTACCGTACACACGGGCCACTACCGTGACCGTGACTGTGACCGAGACCGCGACCGCGATATATAGCAATAGCGACCAAAGCACGAGACTAACGGGGTCAAGTACAAAACCACAGTTTACATATAGTTTACCCAGGTGATACACAGGTGAGTAAGTGCTGAGGTAGGCAGCACCCAGGCAGGTGGCTCTACTGAGTTGCAAAGCAACAAACAGGTAGGTCATCAATTCTTAGTGAGAGAGCCCCTTCCCTACAGGGTAGGTTAAATACCCGAGGAACCGGAACGCGCCAAAAAGTATTGCAGTATTGGGTTAGCTTACATTCGGGGCTGCGGCGATAATAAGTATATCCGGATGCTAAACTGGGAAGTACATCACAGGCTGGGCGTGGCTTGCACGCCCTGCCCTTACCCTGGATACCTGGGTACATAGACTGATCCTTGCTTGAATATGCCCAGCATCCATTCGCTGGGCCAGCCTTTCCTTACTGGGGCTTCCTTACTAGTGTATTGATACTACTGTAGAGGTACCCAGGCAGCCAGGTATGTACCACAGTATGCACAAGACTTGGAGACTTTGAGACCCAAAGACCTGAAGAGAAGACCGAGAAGACCCCAGGATTTCCCGCTAACCCCCTTCAGTTCAATGATCCCTCAATTGGTTATTCTTGAAGCCGCACTGTGGCCCTGTTGCAGGCGTACCTATCATAGTAGCTTGCAGCTCTCGGCTAACCCTGGACAGTGGGCAATGCGCCCACGCTTTCCTGTTTTGGTGTCTATGGGGTTATTTAATACTGTCAGTCTTCCCTCGGGCAACCCCTCGTCCTTCTCCTGCTGCTCGTTTCCATCAACTCCAAAACCAGACATCGCCATTATACCACCTCAGCCGTTGTTGCTGCACCCAACCCACGTTCGCTTTTTGCAAACACTCTTAGGAAGTCCTCGTCGACTCCTGTCATTCGCTTTGTTTTTATTTTCGTTCCCGTGTTCCGCAAAGTCTTGTGGGCAAGGATCAGTAGCAGCACCCGCCATCTTCATCAACAATATCAGCAACACCAACAACAACAAAACTCCTCGACAACCACAAGAAGGCTATATACTGTCTAAATCATCCATCGAAGCCTGGCAATCAATCAAATCATCGACAAGTCCACCGAGTAATCACGATCCATCAACTGGGCCATTCCATCCGTTGCGTGCATCGGCTCAAATGTGCTTGTAGATACAAAAGTCTTCGATCTGGGCCACATTCGTTCAATCTCGATTAAACTTTCGCTATCGTTCAACAAGGAAGCTAGGAAGTAGGCCAAAGGGGGAAAAGTAAAAAGTAAGAGCTTGGACAAAGCAAGACTCATCTGGGAATCATTGCCAAAGCGTCCTACTTGTGGGCTTTGACCCGGCCTCAAGAACTACTTCGAATCGTCGAGACACGCACGCCCCCGAACGTCCGACCCGCTACCCACCCGGACCCATTTTCACCTTCAGTGAAGCTCAAGTGCAGTCCCACCGGAACACTCGCTACTGTATCATACGTATCATTGCGTGTGATACCCACATGTAAGTTGGACTTGCTGCGTCCTGTCCTTGGCTCTCTCCTTTAAATTATATCAATCTTGCACATCATACTGACAACCCATGAAGATCCTCTCACACCACGTCTTCTCAAACATCCAAAGCAATGGCTGGCCCCGGTGGTGGTCCCCCTCGTCGAAGGTTTGTCCATTACCAATCCCGTATATTCCAGTGTGTCCACTAACACTCTGTTCAAGCCACACCAAGTCCCGCAAGGGCTGTGAGAGCTGTAAGAAACGGCATATCAGATGTGACGAAAGCTTTCCCCAGTGCAGGAACTGCACAAAGCACAAGACGAGATGTCCTTACAACGATATTCCCGTACAGGAGGCTCGACCGAACGGCCCGCCTGATCTGTTGTGGACCCCCGAAGTACAGGCAACCCTTGACCAATGGCGACGGACTTGCGTGTTCCCATTCCCCGGTCTGGACGTCAACCCGATACCATCACCGCAGCTCTACTCCTACCAGGAACTGAGATTGATCTACCATGTTGCTTCTATCAGTCATCAGTTGGGCGCTCTCGAAGCCAATGGTTTCACCTTGTGGACCTCAAAGATTCCAACGTAAGCAAGATTCAACCTGGCACTTGATTCTGCCCTTGTTCAGTGTACTGAAGCGTCTCTAGTATCATCGGCATCGGTGCTACACATCGTTTCGTCATGGACGCTCTCATGGCATTCTCTGCAGAGCACATATCCAGTATCACTGGTTGCCCCATGGTTGGCAAGATGGCCTTCGAACACCGCGGTCACGCCCTCGTGGGTCTGGGTAAGGCTATCCATGCATTCTCTCAGGAGAACTCAGATGCTGTGCTTGCTGCATCCCTCGTGCTGTCCTGGCAAGCTACAGATTGGTAGGCCATCTCGATCCCGAATAGTTCGTCGCAAGATCAAACAGAAACTAACTGCACATTTCAGGCGAGGCTGGACACACCACATGCATGGTACTCGCGGAGTAAGTCTCAAGATCGAGAGTTCCCAAAGAGTCCTAGCACTAATCCCAAACTTAGATCATTGAATCGATGGAACCCTGGAAGGACAGGTCCCAGTTCGCGGAGTTCATGACCGAGACTGCCACGTTTCCAACTGCTCCCTCGTCGCCCAAACCGGATCACAAGCCCAGACTGCCTGGCAAGGACGATATGGATGCTTTCTCCCGGACTCTTCACCAGCTTCAAAAATTGGAAACTCACCTGAAACAGAACCGGGAGGACACCAAAGCTGTTGCTCAGCTCATCAGCTTCTTGAAGGGCACCCGGAAGGTCGACCCGAACTTGCAGGTTGCAGATCAGTTTGAACGGCTCAAGCCGCTGAGGGATTGGCTCTTCTGGCTTCCTGTGATGCACTTACAACAATCGCATGCTTCTCCGAGCGCACTAGTCACCATCGCTCACTACTACGCCGTGGCTTTGTTGATGGAACGCATGTTCCCCGAGATTGGTGCTGCCTACTTCGGCAGTCTTTCAATCGGACCCCTCGAAGAGATATCTCGGCGGCTTGTTTCGATCAATGTGGCTTGCGATCCGAACGCCTTTCCGGAACTTCCGCCCTTGCTGCAATTGATGTCCTACGCCACAGATATGGTACGAGAATTCCGCACTCGTATGGGTTGGTTCTCGCCGGCACCATCACCCTTTGTGCGCGAAGACTTCGCTACGCCCATGACGACGGCACCACTGTCGGACGGTTTGCCCTACGCTGAGAACCCAATCTTCAGCTATAGTACAGAAAATCTGTCGATAAAGACGGAGGGCGGCGCCCAAGGTATTCCTGTCAGTCCCATGGCCATGCCATCTCCGTACAGCAACCAGCAGTACCTGAATATCCCTCCCCCGATGAACGGCTGCTACAGTCCCGTGTCGAGCACATGTGATGCTTCCAGCGTTGGTGATGACTTCTACGAAGCCTCACCTGCCGTTTACAGCGACAATGAGGACTGTGGCCCCTACGACATGGGTTTCGGCAGCAACCTGCGTCTTTCCGTATCAAGCACTGGCGAGGATATGCGCAACAACTTCGACTCTTACGATATGGGTTTTGCCGCCACCCATTCCCCACTGGGCGGACCATACGGCGTCGGGTTCGTCATTCCAGTCCAGCCTGTTTGGAACTAGGTCCAACTGGCCGCAACCGATCGAAAAGGGGCAAAGTGAATTGACTGGTTGTGCACAGGACTCATTCGCCGTACTTGAGCACAACTCCTACCCTCCCGCCACCGGACAACAATCCGTTTCAACTATCTCCAGCGGCTCCAACAGCTATCCTGTCGCCTTTCCTCAACTCAGATGGATTCCCCATGCTTCCTGTCCCGGAGTCTCCTCTTGTTGCGTCCCACGCCTTCTCGCACCACCGGCACAATCTCTCCACGGCCTCTGCCCCACCAACTGTTTACCACCACGATGAGGATAGGAACAATACCAATTGAAATCAACCTCGCGCTTCCCTCTGAGATCCCGGACGCGGGGACCGTGATTTCTCAATAATGTTTTACTTTTTGCTCGAGCCGACACTCGAGTTCTGTTTTTTGTTACACAGCCGCCGATTGCATCCCACGCTCCTTGAACCTAGGACTGTTCTTCATCAACCATGAGTCCACCCCGAGGCGAAGAAACTGGCCCAACCGCTCCTTACAATATGCAAACAGAACATTGCATTGTATCGCAAGATACTTACGGCGCTCCTTTTGCTCAGCAAATTTGATTATACGATGTATCGCGAGATACAGACACTCCTTTGGTTCAGATTACGATACCCACTTTAGACATTCCTTTTTGATATATCGGCACGGACAAAGAACGATAGACACTCCTTTGGCTACTCCAAAAGTTATGGCGGATACTTTTCGACATAGACGACATTCCTTTACGGATCTGATGATCATGATACCCAACTGCATCAGCGACTGTTGTTTATGGAATTCCAGGTGGAGGGGCAGGCCCAGCATTGGAGGCTAAGTGGTAATGGTTAAGGATCTGAGTAGATCCATCTTGCATGGCGTGGCGTTCTTGATTTTGAAAGCCTGGACTTGGGGGGTTTTGGGGTGGTGTCAGTGAGCGGCTTGTGTTCTGCCACGACGAATATGGAAATATGGGCGTTTGGGGCGTACAAATAACTATCGATCTAGGAAAGATCCCCAGCAGTGTGTATTAGTCGTGTTTGGGATTTGTTCATGAGAAAATCACCTGGTTCAAGAAGGACGAAGTCGAGAGGAGTGTGCAGCATACTGCGTTTCAAAAGGGTCAACTGATAGGCAAACACCACCACGTTCTTGGTCGCGGCCGGCTTCTGTTTGGTTGGCGACCTGTGTGTTTGCCAGGGATTTAATAAGTAATAATAATCTCAAAGTTCAGTAATGCCATTTCCATCTTCAATAGGTGCGTGTGCTCCAGATATCCAGTCTCCGTGATTTCACGCTTGTTTACTCTGGTGGTTGAAGGTTTCCAGGGTATCCTGGCCCTCGACGTCGAACAGAGCAGCACACACGTACTTCCCGACTATCTCACCTCCCTCGTCTTCCCGCACGGCATCTGGTTTTCGATTTTGGGGCAGGCTACTTAGTGTTCTATCGAACGTTCCCTTTCTCTCGCTACCCATACTTTCTTTCCCGATGTGGTCTGCGCCCCCGTGGTATTAGTCAAGGGGCAAGGGGTGGAATACGAGAAGCGCAGCCCCTAATGGGGGCTACTTACCCACCACTCACCTTCAGCCCCTCTCGTGGAATCCACCCTACAGGCGCGCTTGAGGTTACTTTAGAGTTAAGTTGAGGGCGAAGCAATATTTCGGACGTCTCCGACGTTATATATCACGGACCGAGCCATTGTCGCTGTCCCTTTGCGAGGGTGCATTTAAAGAAAACCTGTGTGGCATTGGGCTATCCCATCACTCGACCAGGAGTCCTGGTCCAAAGGTTATACAGCACAGGCCATTCTCAACCACTTCGACGCCTACCTTGGCTTTGGTAATCCACTCTCACGATGCGGCTGGAGGACGTGGGTGGAGGTATCTCGCAGGCTGTGCTCTGGTTCCTGGTGGGCCACGACCATCGTCCTCCATCACACCCTCCCTTCCAAGGCCCCTCATGTGCTGATAGGGTTACATACTGTACTTCCAAGACTCTCCGGAGTATCTTGTGCGCTGCCTGTGATTGGAGGGTATTCGGGGGATGGGGTCGGGGTCAAAAGACTGAGGTTACGATCGACCGCCGGAAAGCAGATGGCTTGTCCCAGTGGCAACACTGACGGGCGTGCGGGCGAATACTTCCAGCTTCCGAGCAAGGCGCCACGTTCCAATCCCTGTATCCCCAGTCCTGCAGGAGAGGAAACCTGCTGGGATATCTTTCTGATCGTCCTCGAACAAGTCTAATGCAAGCGTTGCCAAGTAGGGAAGCTTGGTCCGCGGGCTATCATGAAGCCAGTTCCACTCTAGACACTCGCCATGTTTTCCCCGAACCTTGTTGGAGAGGCCATTCTGTGTATCTCTGGTGCCCAGACGTCACCATATGGTCCACTGTTCCGCTTCATTGGCGATCTCTTACCAACTATTCCCGCACACGTTGTTGTGTATGTGTTGTCTCTCGTTGCGCCAGAGGCCGAGCGCGGCGCCCACTCGGCCAGCCATGAAATTTCCGTTCCTCCTGACGATCACAGTGGAAGCCCCTCGGTGACAGGATGTGGGCTGGAAAGTTTCCTCGCCTGCCAGGTGGTTGCTGCTGTCGGGTCATCCCCAGTAGTGGACTCCTCGTGGAATATATCACTCTCACCCGGTAGCACAAAGGCCGGGGCCGAGTGCGAAGCCAGCACAGTGGCACACCCCCTCCCTCTCCCCCCTGAAGATTTATAGCTCATAATCTGGGGCAGATAACAGGAGGATGTCATGACTAGGTACCAGGCTTCACTGCCGTTTGTCGGCGAGGCTAATGTGGCTTTACCATGGAACCTGTCGAGCCCTCATCAGCACTGTCCCGGCGAGCTTTCACCCCCCTCCCCCACCTACCAAGTCTCTTGCTTGACTCTCACAGTGCTCACCCTCACCGGAGAAAAGACCGGTGTGCATGGCCGTACCCACACTGTCTTCTCGGGCGTCGCCTACCCGATGGAACCGTGATGTGTCTTCCAGAAATCCGGACGGCAATACCAACTGCCGCAGTGTCATTCCCAGGTGGGACTGAGTGTACAGGAAGTTTGTATGTATGTAGAGCGACGAGCTCCACCAGACCCCCCTCCCCACCAGGGCCGTACAGCAGACCAACGAAACCTCTCCTCGCTGGCCACGGCACCGCATTGGTCCTTATACGACGGGACCTCCTGTTTGATTTCGAAGCGTCCAGGCCGTGCTGGAGATCCCACGAGGAGGAAAGGTGCGAATCATGGCAGATCCTCGAACTTTGTCGCATGCGGATATGTTCTTCTCAGAAGCTTTGCTACGCCTTGTATAATTTGTTTCCTAAGACTGACCTGGGGTAGCTACAATTACCAAGCGCAGTAGATAAAAACACTGTGTCGCTTTACCATCCCGACGGCACAGTCAAAGTGGCTCCCGAGGACGGCTTCGGCACCTGACGATGGATCGACCCTGGGGCGCATAACCCCAAATTTCCAGAGAGTATCTGAAGCATGTATGAGTGAAGCCTTTCGATATAGTGACAGGCCAAAAGCCTCTCGGAAAGGAATGCTTCGGTCTTCCAAAAGCCTGTGGCCAGACCAAGTTTTTCCTGAAGTCTGCTCAATATGGGCGACTTTTCGAGCTGAATCAAGGAACAGAAGGGAAAGCGATGTTGGAAAGGAAGGGGTGTGACTATAAATTCAAGTCGATACTGTTCACTATGATTTGCCTACATTCTGCACATCTCCCGCCTCGCCAGCTGATATTTTGTCTCTCTAGATATCCCAAGCCACCGCAAGCCAGTGTGAAAGGGACCGCCATGAAGTTGGAACGGAGTAAATCGACTCTGGTTTTACTAAGTATTAGTCCTGCTTAACCGGGCGTGGATCCTCAGATACTGCTCTGTGGTGTGATTGTATATACCGGTCAAGATCAGGCAGAATACAGCCTTTTATCGCGGTGTCAAGCCATCAAGTTGTTCCTAATATTGTCCATGAGATGTCTTTCAGCGGCTCGTGCCAGGACCTTACCCCCCGGGTGGTCCTGAGAGTATCATTTGCAAGTGTCTTTCTCCTCTATCTGACGGACGAGTATAGCCTGGAGGGTCAAGAGCAATAAGAAGTCGGAGGAGAGCACAGGCAATCTCGAACATTGGCCCTAACAGCTACTGCTCATAATATATTGTCTCTTCCCATTTCCATGTGTTTTATTTCGGGAATGGCGGTGTCTTATCGGACATGTTCGAGACAAGATGGGTGTTCTGTGTCTCTGTTGATATATCATCCATCAATCAATATTACTGATGACTTCGTTTCCAGAACAGCCCACTGCACCATTTCATGGTAGCTTTATGATCATATCATGTGTCAAGATTCTCACAACAAAAAGAGACTTGTGAAATATCAGAGGATACATAAAGTCGGGGCTGGGGGAGGTCGTTGAAAACAAGCAGCGAAAACACTCCACAGGATTTAACGCCGTGGTCACAAAAAAGCCTGAGGCTTTATGCAGGTTGTCCGAATAAGAGGTTGGGTAGGAGGAGACGGAGATGGTAGGTATTACTACTAGTACTTCTCTGACATTCGTTGTACTATAGGTAGGTATTATAGGCAGGGTTCACTCCGTGCGCTTGAGAGGACATAAACGGCAAGTTGCGCTGACTGCCCCCCTGGTTGAACTTGGGGTGTTGCACAAATTCATATGATGGGTTGAAAAGAGGGAGCGAGGTGTGATTGCAGTTTGGGGTGAGGGCTTAGGTGGTGTCATGGAGGCTACGGCTTATACTCGAGCTGAGGTTGAGGCTGGGGCTGGGGATGGGTGAGCTCTGGCAAGCTAATATTGTCTCATGTATGTGCCCATATCATCGTTTCAGAAAAACCAGTCCAGCCAGAAACTTCATAATCAAATCAGCATGTTTGTTGTTCTCTATTCTAGCTTCTTGAAATTTAGTGCAGCTAGTCTTCTCCGTATACAAGAAAGTCGCCTCCCCCTGCAATCTGGTCCAGAATTGCTATGTCCGCTGCCGTCAGCCCAGATTTCGGGTCTTGTTTGGCCTTTTCGAGAAACGCCTTTTCCTGATCACTCATCTCTGGGGGCTCAATCTGAATTCTCCCCACCGCGTCTCCATTCGGCACCGGCTCCCCGACTGGAGCAGGCACGTTGCCCTCTGACGGTGCAAAATCAGGATCGTTCCAGGACTGGGTGGTGGCCAGGTTCCAGATCTGCGGGAACGCGTCCGCCTCGGTGTCCTTCTCGGCATCCACCTCCTTCTGCTTGGCAAGGTACTGCTGGAACTCAGCCTCGTTGAAGTCGTTGAAGCCGGCGCCGTGCGCATCGCGGTTGAGCATCCAAGGGAAACGATGCTGGTTTTCGCTAAGGTAAAAGGGGATGTCGGGGTTGGCTTCGACTCGAGACAATTTGGTTCGGTCGAAGCTGGGGATGTTGTCAGCGTAACTTTGGTTCTTGGGAAATATCGACGGCCATCATGAGGGAGGAGGGGTGAGAGGCGCAAATACTCACAGATCGATTCCTCTCATCATTCTGTCTACCAGTCTTCCAGCAGCCTTCCATCGGGGGCTGTTATGCCAGATCAGCCCCATCTCCCCGGCCTGCACCAGTGTCTCAGAGATCGACCCGTAACACAGTTTACAAGTCCATCCGCCGTCGAAGAAGATGTATTCATCCTTGCTCCGGTCGTTGCGCAGGTCCATTGGCAGGAATGTCTCCGTCCCCTCATAAACGGTCACCTGCGGATGTGACCACCGCTCGTTACTTGGCTCTTTGCTAGCCGCATCGTTTGGCAGCTTGAGGTGCGCAGCGTCTGGGCTGCCTGCTGCCTCTGGTGCGGCCTCGACGGTGTCCATTTTCATCCACTGGAAGCTATACCAATACTTCCTCGTCCTGACGGTTGTTATATGCGGGATGTCACAGTTTCGCAGTACTTGCAGCGTGACGGGCCTCATAAGCTCCTCGACATCTGACACAACCAGCACATCACCGATCTCAGCCTTCTGCATCCCGGTGAGAAAAGGCACCACCTGCGTGTACACGGCATTACGCGCGGCAGCTTCGTGGTCCTTTCCAGGGGCGAAGTCCGAGGAGAACTGGGACAAGGTGCGACGGATGATCTTGTCGTGGTAAGGGTAAAGGCGGGATTCCCAGATCCGGTCAAGAACGGATGGCTCCTCAGCAGCCGTCGCCGGTGAGGATAGGGAGGCGCGGGAAGGCGCAGCCTCTATATGGCCTTCATCCCGCTCCCACCATTCTGGCTCTGGTGGTATATCGGGCTTGGGGATGAAGTCAGTGATGGATGGAGACTCCAGCAGGACGAAGTAGTCCACGAAGGGGGACGTCTGAGCCAGATGGAGCTCAAGCACGTCGACGGAAGTCTCGGGTGTGATGAGGAGGAGGTCGTAGATCTTCCTTGGAGGCCTGTGCTGAGGCTGGGCGCCTTCCTTGGAAATCGTTGTGTCGTAAGTCTCGAGGTGGTAGTGGGAGCAGAGGGCCTCCGAGTCGGCTGGATCGAGGACGAGGTCTGCTGATGAGATATATCCATAGTTCTGCTCTGGTTGGAGAGAAGACGGCAGACCTGGGCTGGATGGCAGTGGGGCCGGGGACAGAGGCCCATAATCAGCTCGACTAGGCAAATTCAAGCCGGTGATCCAGACTAGCACGAGTGCTATTGCTGCTGCGAGGGCCTTGAGATTCTGCGTCTTGGGGATCTTGGAAGACATGGTTGTCGCGGACATGCATGAACTTGAGGGCACATGTGAGGCATCTCAGTTACCTGTCGTCTTGGGATGAAAAAAGAGTTGGTCCAAGTTGCCCATGAGCTTGAGTAATGGCGTTCATAGCTGGAGGGAACTTGATGGCCGCTAAAGGATGGTACGCTTTCGAGGTTGGCCAAAGGGAGAGAGCATTGGAACTTAAGATAGCTACTTACATAACCCCTTTTCAGTCATGACTTCCCTCCCTTCGTTCAGTCTATTCATCTCGACGAATAGCATGATGGAACCAGGAAGCATTGGTCTCCCTCATGATTCAACCTAAACATTGAAGCCGGGTTACTCAGGGCATCGCGTCTTGGAATGACTGACTGCAACCGGATTAGGGGGTTTAGATCGCTGGCGTCTGCATGTCACAGTGAACCTTGGAACCTTAGGGACCTTGGGACCCTGACCCCCACCGATCGTCCTATACCAGGTACATTGAAAATTGACGACCACTCGTTGCTGCACCCCGACATGTGTGCGGTGCAGTGTTTCGAAGTAGCTGTTCCCAGTTCATGGATTTCCAGGTTGTTGTAGAGCCAATGTCAGCCCACTTCACTGAATAACCATGCAATAGCAGTACCGTGCCTGATCGGGCACTACAGATCCTTGTCGGCGATCGATCCGATCTGCTTGTCCCCACGAACCCACTCAACCTTATTTTGACGTTCGTCTTAGTTATTGGGATTACTTCCATGCACAGCAGCTCGCTACGAAAAAGCTGCGTTGACCCAACTCCAGCCCAGTTGTAATCAACTGGTTGGTACAAGGCGATCGATACTGTTCCAGGACTAGAGCGTCGTGGTGGTGTCTTTGGCAGTTCCATGGTTAGCCCCGCCTGCCCGCTATTCTGTGTTTCTGATCACCACTTGGCCACGAGTGGGTGCCCAGGTGGCGGCAGGGAGCCTTGATTGTAAGCAGGGAGGATGGAGAAAGCGCCATGGAAGGAAATGGCTTATAGATCAAACATTTCTCACTTGCGCTTCTGGTAAATGGAAAGTGAGCCTTCAAAATCAAATCAGTGGACATCCGAACCTCGTCCGCAGCCCCGGATCCGTGCATTTCATTTGCTGTTCCACCTACACATGTATTTACCCTGAGCTACGGGATTTCTCTGGGTTTTCAAATGTTGTACGACTGCAAAGACGATCTATACGGAAACCTGGGCACACAAACACAAGCACAAGACATAAGTAAAGACCGTCTCGGACAAAGGTAGCTAATCTTCAAACCCATTCAAAGCGCCATTCCATCGGTCTTCTTGTTCAGCGCCGATCATCATACCGCTCAGCACGTACACGGCGCTAACCTACAGGTTCATAAACAGCACCGTCGCGCATCTTCTCCAATTCAGTCGAATCATTATTTTCAGGACCTCTCGACGACAACTCATGCCAATTTTGCTTCTTGCTCATCTAGGCCTCGAAAATGGCTCTTCCAATAACTGAGAAGCCCCAGAGAACAAGGGCGGCACATCCAGCTTTTTATATCGTGTAAGGGTGCCTTCTTGCCTAGCAAATTTCGAGCTCCGGTCTCAGAGACTAAATCATTTACGCCTGCAGGAACTGGATATTTTTTTCCAACCTGACCATCCTCTTCAATAAGTGGTTGATTGATACTGCAGGCTTCCGTATGTCCTCACTTCCCTGCACCCTTCACTCAACTTGGCCCTACCAAGGAGTCTTGCTGACATGGAGTATTAGCATATCGTAAGTAGCTTGTATTATTTCTGTTCGGATGCTAGTGTAATAGGAATCTCGTCGCTGACCTTGCCGCTCCCAAGCCGTCTTCTTGACATTCTGGCACATGGTTTTCTCCTCAGTCGCTACTCAGGTTCTAGCACGAACGACGAGGCTACTTGATGGTCGTAAGAGCGTTCATATGACTAGTGACAAATACCTACGGGCCGTCGTACCCATTGGTATCGTTTACAGTGGCAGCCTCATATGCAGCAACCTGACTTATTTGTACCTTAGTGTACCATTTGTATGGCTCTCCGAGACATGCTGGGCAAACAACTTGTTGTAGAAGTTGCTAACACAGAAGAAATCAAACAGATTCAGATGCTCAAGGTTCGCCGTGCCGTCTATCCAGATTCCCTAGTTACTCTGGCACTGACAATTTTGACCATTTTAGGCTGGAGCTCCAGTTGCCGTCCTTGTCACCGGCTGGATATGGGGCGTGGCCAGGCCTTCTTGGGTAATTCTCATGAAAGTTCTCATAATCGTCTTCGGCGTCGTCCTTGCCAGCTTGGGCGAGATACGCTTCGAGTGGCTAGGATTTGCGTTCCAGGTAGGAGGCATCATGTTTGAAGCCGTGCGCCTGATCATGATCCAGGTTCTTCTCTCCGGGGACGGTGAGAAGATGGACCCCCTGGTCAGCTTATATTACTACGCCCCTGTTTGCGCGGCCATGAATTTGGTCATGGTGTGGTACGTCGAGTTCGTATCATTCAGACTGGACGACTTTGCCCGGATCGGGCCCACCATTCTGGTGTTCAATGCTGTGGTTGCGTTCCTGCTCAACGTCTCCAGCGTCTTCCTGGTGCGAATCCTCTCGAGGTATCGTGGTTGGGAGTCTTCTGGCTAATTTGGATACAGATTGGCAAGACAAGCGGCCTTGTCATTACCCTGACAGGCATTTTCAAGAGTATCCTTCTGGTGGTCACCAGCGTCTTGGTATGGGGTACTCATATCGGGGAGTTGCAGCTGCTGGGCTATCTCGTGGCCCTCTTTGGATTGCTACTATACTCGGTGCCCTGGGAAACCATGCGGGCATGTGGTACGATATTATGGGGCGCCTTTGTGTCGTTGCATCAAGAAGTGTGCTAGAATAGACTCAGATGTAGCTGTGTTGGCCCTTCGCACTCCTTGGAAAGCCTGCTTGGGTAGTCCAGACATGGATTATACGTGGTTCCTACTGACTATACCTGTATTAATTCACATATGATTGAAGTCTCTCATTTTTCCAAAGCCCCATTTTTTGCATTTGTACCGGTGTCTCGATTCAGAATGATAGTTCAAGACGTATCTGTATATCCAGGTTATTGACCTGAGATGTCGAGGTTTACAGGGGGCACATGCTTGGCCAATAGGCTTACACCAATTAGCGGGGTACATCATTTGCGGGGCTATCTATGAGTCAACTGGTCCACCCGGGTCGTCCCTGCCTACCAGCTGTCAGTGGTAGCTACCAGCTGGTAGCGGCTATAAGCCTGCAGATAAGAGATAAGAGCTGGTACTGGGAGCTTTGGTAACAAAACAAACCAAGCCGACATCATGGCGATCATGACGCCTAATTGAGACGCGTCGTCGCCAATTGTGCACATCTCTTTTCTTTCCCATTGCCCTTCCTGCTGCCCAAATACGGCGCCCTTATCTCCACTCTAATTGCCCGCCCTACCTCACCCCCACACCACTACTGAAGACTCCATGTTCTCTAGCCCAACATGTCTACGGACAGCGAGGAAGACAATACCAAAATGGAGGAGTTTCTGAGAAATTGGCGACAGACCGCCTTCAACTCTGGCCAATTCGAAACGGCAATCTTTGTTGGCGACAAGCTTTTAGCTCTGACAAGTCAGTATATTCCGCCTCAGCCTCGAGCTTTCAGCACACTCTGAAGTGTACTACAACTGACGTGCGACGCGCGCAGACGACGATAATGACGCCTTCTGGATGGCTCAGGTCCACTTCTCGACCGGAAATTATACTCGAGCCCAGAGGTTTCTCGAAAGTAGAGACCTTGTCAGAAGAAACCCTTCCTGTCAATACCTTGCGGCACACTGTCTCGTCAAACAATCGCGCTTCGATGAGGCCCTTGCTGTGCTCGGAGAGCGAGACCCTACCTACCTGATCAAATCGAAGGATGCAAACAAGCGGAAGGTACAACCTAGCTCGCATGGCAAATCAGGGGCTAGTTCGACAACGTCGCATGATGCACAGAAAGAGGTGGAAGCGATCAACAGACGCTACGAAGCTGGGATGTGTTATCTGCGAGGAATTTGCTATGCCAAGCTGAATGCCTTCGATCGCGCGAAGGAGTGCTACAAGACTGCTGTCCGTGTCGACGTGCAGTGTTTTGAGGCATTCAACCAGCTGACCAAGAACTCACTGCTGTCATCAGAGGAGGAATGGGAGTTTCTCCAGTCACTCGACTTCGACTCGATTAACGCCGGCGGTGATCCGGAGGCATCTCAGGAGGTGGCCGACTATGTTCAGATGCTGTACAGCACACGCCTGTCCAAATACCACAACCAGGACGCTTTCAACACCGCTTGCGAAAGCCTTGCCACCCACTACAAGCTCAAAGACAATGCGGATCTTCTCCTGGCGAGGGCAGATTTACTATACACACAGTCTCGCTACAAGGATGCTCTCGAGATCACCAATGCTATTCTTAAGGAGGACAAATACAACTTCAACATATATCCGATCCATTTGGCTTGTCTCTATGAGCTAAAGGAGAAAAATCTTATGTTTCTGGTTGCTCATGAGCTTGCCGACAGCCACCCTGAGGAGCCATGCACGTGGCTGGCTGTTGCTATATACTACTACCTGATCGGCAAGATTGCTGAGGCACGCCGCTACTTTAGCAAAGCAAGCATGATGGATGCCCACTTTGGGCCCGCCTGGATTGGTTTCGCGCACACGTTTGCTGCCGAAGGCGAACACGACCAAGCCATCTCGGCTTACTCTACTGCCGCGAGACTGTTCATGGGCACGCATCTGCCACAAGTCTTCCTTGGTATGCAGCATCATGCCATGAACAACATGACGGTGGCAGAGGAATTCCTCAATACAGCTTATGGATTGTGCAAGACAGATCCATTGCTATTGAACGAGATAGGAATTGTATACTACCACCAAAATCGGCTGAGAGATGCGGTGGAGTACTTCAAACGATCGCTGGCTATCGCGGAGGAGATCGACAGTGACCCACAAGCCTGGATTGTGGCGCGGACAAATTTAGGGCATGCGTATCGCCGCCAGAGAAAATACCCGCAAGCCCTTGACGAGTTCGACACGGTACTGCGAGAGGGTGGCAAAGATGCTGCCATATATTCCGCAAAGGGACTCATCTATCTAGATACTGGCAAGACAGAGGAGGCTGTCAACGTGCTGCACGAAGCATTGGCGATCAATCCCCAAGACCCAATTGCAACCGAGCTCTTGAACAAGGCACTTGACGAGAGCTCGAATTCTGGACGCTTGCTCGGCGAACTGCCTGATGATGGGGATTTGGCTGATTTCGAGCGAGCGCTGGAGCAGCGAAAGCATGAGGCGAAGTCGAAGGTAGCAGCCAGGTTGAACAGTGCTTCGAGCAGGGGCAAGAGCAAGGGCAAGGAAAAGGCTGTGCCCGGAAACACAGCTCAGGGGGGAAGAGAGCGGGCATGATGGACATGCGTGACGACAACTGATATGCTCTTCAGATCTTATTGATGCATCATAGGCATCTTGCAAGGCGTCCAGGCTGCATATGGTTAGGCGTTTGGGGCATCGGTACACGCCGCTCGTGATCAGCGAGAGGAGCACATCGGTGATAGGAAAGCATCGTACGGAACTCAGGCGAACAAAATGATACCAGGAATTTGGCGGGTTGGCACCCACTCCATTGAGATTTAGCTTGACCGGATGAATCATGATACGGATTTCGGAAGTGCTTGTCGTTGGTGTTTCTTCTCTTCTCGGTCATCACACATTGTTCTTCATTTTACGGTCGGCGTTCAGTCGGCATGACAACGTGCCGTTTCTTCTGTCATCAATCAAGCCCAGGCTAAGGAAACAGCATTTACATTCCGCCAACCTCGAAGGCTGAAGGTAGCCGACCCAGTATTTGGGAGGCGCGCTTACAAACAACCACTCAGAGCGTCCCAGTTGACGCCGAAGCGCCAACGCTGAGCCCACTCAATCTTGACGTGCATCAAGGCTAAAAGTTGATTTGCAGGGGGTGGGCCTTCTTGATTGATCAGGACCGCAACGGAGGCTACCAAAAATGCGGGTCAAAGGCTTTCTACCTGCAGCAGCCTGTCTGCCTGGGCAGTGTCCCCAATGCGAGCACTAGCGACCCCCACAGATCCCATCAAGCATCACGGGCGGCTTACTTGCAGATTGGACGAGCATGGAGTTGTTGGTGTTTGGCGTTGAAAATCTACCTTGCAGGGTCACAACATGGCTACACTGCGCCGCAGGGCTGCAGGTCGCCATCCACGAGCGAGCAGGGGGATGACTTGTATGTAAAAGCAACTGATGCCTTCGAGGTATGGTGCTATGTTTCCTTCCTCTTCAGGTGTTCACTGGGTTTTCTCCTTCTTCTTCGCTTTCTTGGATGTTCTAGACATGCTCTGAAAGCTGCACTGGTTTTGTGCGATATCTACGATGGATGAGAGAGGCCGTTTAATGGGTCTTTCCTATACTACTATATCATCCCGGACGCCAAGCTCTCAAGGGCATGTTCAGCATCCGGAAACACCCTCACAGTATCAATATCAGCCAGCCACACGGGACTCCCAGAAACATACAACCGGCTGGCTGGATCAACGAGTTCTGGGGACGAAAAAAGGTACGGCCACCCCAGTGGGATAAAGTCCAGTGGTCCATATTCGGGTGACTGATTGGGGTCCTTCAGACTTACCTGCAGGATGGAAGCCATACACCATGAGGGCACCTGTGCTCTGCGCCGTCATTGTGATATCCCTCGGCCTGGCCGGAGTCATCGAGTACCTCGCACAGAAGAGCCAGAGGCAGGGTGGCCTAGCCCTGTCACCGTCCGAGGAGGACATCCCGCAGACCGTCAACATCGCGTACCTCTACATGCCCACGACCGTCGCCGTCCTCTACAGCCTACTCTGGACGTGGATCGACCTCGACGTCCGCCGGATGCAGCCCTGGTTCGAGCTGTCGCGCGCCACCGGCGCGAGGGGCGACCAGTCGCTCCTGCTGAACTACCCGTTCGAGTTCCTGGCCTTTGTGCCCATCACGGCCTGGAAGCAGAGGCACTGGCCGGTGTTCAACGCCGGACTGGTCATGATGCTCGTCTTTTGGGCCATCACGCCGCTGCAGGGAGCAATCTTCGGTAGGCAGGCTGTCGTCTTGACGCGAAGCGTTGATATGTCGATCAGTTCGGGTTTCATGCCCGTGGAGGAGCAGGCGGCTGCACTGGATGCATCTATCCTCAACGCGGCATACGGTATAACTTGGTATGAACAGGACCTTCCCGAATTCACGACCGCTGAATATGCCCTACTGCCGTTCTCTCCGACGGAAACCGATACCTTAGGGGCCAACGAGACATGGACCTTCAACACTACAAGGTTCAAAACTGATTTGGAGTGTTGGTCAGCGACTTACATCGAAAACATAGCAACCGTTGGAGGTGGCCAGTATGAATTCAACAATGGCCAAGGATGCCTGCAAAACATATCGATTGGTGGTGGCATAGCGGATCTCTACAACTTGCAATACATTGGTTGGAAAGGCGATGCACATCTCGATTGGGCCTTGCATAGTGAGCAATGTGGAACCAAGTTCTCGCACCAATTTCTCGCGATCGCTGGTCAAGAGACTGGAAGTGGCCCAGAAAAAAAGTTCGGAAATCTCACAGCCATGTTCTGCGAGCCGTCTTATATGCAGCAGGAGGTGTCTATTGCTGTGGATGCTGCCACCGGTCAGCCTCTGAATGAATCCCTCGTGGAGTTGGCCTCATGGAAACAACTTGACGACACCACTTTCAACCGATCCGCGTTCGAATTTCTACTACACGCAGGATTCTCATCAGTGGTCGTTGCCAGAGATTACCCGGATAATCTGATACTGGATCAGTTCGCCAAGTTATACGATACAAACATTTCGTGGCCGACGACGAACATGGTTGGCTTTGCCATCGGTCTACATAACGGCTCAATAGCCGATTTCGTGAACACAACAGTTGTACGGCAATCCTATGCTGCAGCTCACAAGCTAATCTTTTCTTCGGCCGTCTCGCAACTTGTCTTGCAGACCTCCGATACAGGAGCTGGGGATGGGCTCGTTAAGTACACTATGTACGGCATAGTTGTTAGCAGACCAATCTCCATCGCTGTTGAGAGTCTGCTTTTCGTTGTTGCGCTCTTGGCTGCCATTTTATGCTATACGATTGTGCGGTCGGTGAGCCGTCTAACCAGCGATCCTGACAGCGTTGCATCCTTGTTTGGCATGGTTCAAAAGGAGGAACTAATTCTATCTCGTTTTTCTGACAAGGATAACTTGAGCGAGGACGCCCTCCAAGCATCCATTTCCAAGGACCGATATCATTTGGAACGATCCGACACAACCGCCGGTCCAACCTTACAGCTCCTCTCTTCTGAGCCAGAAGCTGTTGATAGCGACGATAGAGCTGCTACAATGACAGCTTCCAGCTCGAAAACTCGGTACATCCGTCCCAAGGAGTTGCGTCCAGCAGTCGGCATCTTATTCATCCTGATCCTCGCCGCAGCTGTTGGTGTTCTGGCGTATCTTAAAAGTCAAGAAATATCGATGCATGGTACGTGTTGCCCCGAACCGGACTCCATGATCACCACTGATTTTCTCTAGGTCTTGTACGTCCAAGCCAGAATTTCGAGGTCTTGCAGATTTTGGAGAACTACATTCCCATGGTTTTCTCTACCCTGTTAGAACCGTTCCTCACTCTACTGAATCGCCTGCTCTGTGTATTACAGCCCTACTACGATTTGCAGAACGGCGAAAGATCGCCACGGTCAACTATTGAGACCAAATATGACTCTCTTCCCCCTCAGCTGATCATCTGGCGAGCATTGAGGGCTGGCCATTACTTTCTGGCTTTGCTCAGTGTAGTGGTACTACTGGCCAATGTCCTTGCTGTCGGCCTAGGAGCTATTTTCGACGAGTCGCTGATTACCCTGTCCACGCCCATGAACGTGACCTCTTTGATGTCACCAATCATATCTCGCGATGCCGTCGTGCCGTCCGGTGTATTGGGCAACAGTCCATATTTTGACCATTTCTACATGGTGCAGACGAACATGTCAGCCGACACACGACTACCTCCCTGGATCGATACCCAGTTTGCCTACCTGCCTTTCGCGGACTTGACTGCAAAGGACAACAAGTCGTCACAATATAATGCCTTAACTCGAGGCTTCGGATTTGAGGCGACTTGTTCATTGCTACCCCAGAGCAATGCCTCGCGCAGCCATGTTGAGTACCAATTCAATGTCTCGACGGATCTGGGTAACCAGGCAATTAAAGTCTTTCATGAAGACACACCCCATGGCAACGCAACCACGTGTGAGCCTTACTCATTTGTCTATTACTCGGTGCCGGAAGGCAAATCAGCCCAGGAGATTTACACGCCGCTCCAAAGAGCGGCCGAAGAAACCAATACGGCGGACGTGGCTGCCTTTTGCGAATCGAGAATATTGTTAGGATGGATGCGATACGACTCGGCGAAACCCCATATAGCACCCAACACCACGTTTCTGGAATGCACAACGCAGATGGTCTCGGCGCAGTTCAACCTTACGGTGGACGAAGACGGGCGAATACTGCGCTCTGAGAAGATTGGAGAGTACAACAATGTCACCGATCTATTGGGCTCGAACGCGACGAGCATCCTGATGTCAGCGAATTTGCGCATAGGCGATGTCGACAGACAAAGCAGCGGAGGGTTAGACCTTCTTGCCTGGCACAACAACTCGCTGACGACAGACTGGATGAACTACTACTTGAAGCTTTCACACGGCACCAGAGACTACGTCGATCCAAGCAAGGACCTTCCAGATGCCACGAGTCTCATACCTGCCGTGGAAAATATATACCAGCGCATCGGAGCCGCACTTCTGGGGGCGAATCGGGACCTTTTCGTGGACTCCGCCAACAGAACACCAGCTTTGTCGGCTATGATTCTAACACAAGAGACCAGGATATTCATGGACACCACTGCTGTCATCATCAGCATCACCATACTGGGAGTATATCTCTTAGTTGGCATCGTATTTTACGCTCGACAACGTAAAATATTGCTCCCAAGAATGCCAACGACGATCGGGTCTACCGTTGCTTTTGTGGCTGCGAGTCGAGCTGTGAGGCTGTATCGTGGATCTGAGAAGAAGGGTGATGGTGAGGAGACATACAGCTTCGGAAAATATGTGGGAGTCGATGGAAGGACGCACATTGGGATTGAGCTGGATCCTTTTGTGGTCCCTATGAATCCGAGACCGTCCTGGTCGGGCACTGGGATATGGCGTCGTCGTCGGCACTCCGAGGCAGCAAGTGCCCTGGCAAACAATAGATCGTCCTGAAAATATTGTAGAAATCATACCTATGAAGTATAATTAGTTGTAGTACGAGGGGCGCTTGTCAGCGCCTGGCTGGGAATGTTACAAAGGACAGAACATTCGCACGTCGTACTGTTTACATTCATGAATATGTATCTTGCCCATACTCGCACAGCTGTGGACTCCTACATATGTACCTAGTATCGCCCTTGGTTTCCGCGAGGTGGTCACATGTCGGTTCCAAGGCTGTAGTCATCGTGAATTAGCTTGGATACTTGATGGCTGAGGTTTTCTGGGGTTGTAGTGCCATGGTGGATTGATCGAGCAGATGCCGGGCGGATGCCGATCCCGGCGGCCAACAATGGATCTGAGCTTATCGCGACCTCATCATGAGCTCAAACTCCGACTATCCGCCATAATCAAAGTCGTTGCCTTGAAATCGACAAGAGTTTGTACTTCTTAAACGAACCAAAACCACAATCTGTGAACCTCTTTATCTCACCCTCATCAACGGGCAAATCCTTCCCCCCGCACCTATATCTAGGCTGCCGCTGGACTTCGACTTGCGAGGTCATCAATATTGAATATTCCCTCAGTGCTCCTTCATCAACATACGGTAACTGTGATCGGCAAAATGGGGGATATACGAAATGATCAGCCCGAGACACGTACGGCGTTCTTCTACGGTGTGTGGCTACTGTTGACAATTGAGAGTTGTATAAACTAACGACCTGACAGGCACTTTGGTAATCAACTTTTGCGCGCCACGATGATTCCCCGAAGATACTTGCAGCATGCTGACATGAGCCGCTGTAACAGATGGAGCCCCAGGTCTTTTACTTGGTTTGCTACAACAACAAGGACCCATCTGAGGAGGTCAAGAAGCAGCACACCTTTCAGCCTGCCATTCTGCACGGGTACTGCCGCCGCCGTGTTCGTAGTGCCGACTACCCGGGGATGACTGAGGAGGCTGGCCACAGCGTCCGTGGCGCAGTGGTGACCGGTCTCACAAAAGACAACCTGGACAAGCTTGATTATTTCGAGGGCAGCAGCTACGATCGCCGTGTCGTCCGCCCCAAGCTACTAACGCAAGTGGGCAACGACAAGGGTGAAGGCAATGTGGAGGGCGAGCAAGTCATCACTGAATCTTATATCTTCCTGGACCAGAAGGCATTGGAGGACAAGGAATGGGACTTTCAGGAGTTCCGTCGCGATAAGCTCAAGCAGTGGACGCGAGCGGGATATGTTTTCGAAGGTGAGGACCATTGCATTGCTTGTAGTCCCATGGCTTTTTAGGCGAATGGCTAACGGCGAGGCCAGACTGCGACCCTGACGACGTGGCCACGGTCTCTGCGGGCGTCTAACCTTGGAATGGTTCGATGACGAACAATCCTCATGAAGCCCGGTGGAATTCAAACACGCCGTAGATCTCAAAGGAAATGGATTGTTGGACATCTAGATGAGCTATACTTTGTACTCGTCCCCTTGTCCAGGTCGCGTGAATTACTAGGATCCTGTGGCGAGTTTGCTCGAGTGGTCCGACGTGTCCACTTGTGGCGTTTATACCGAGCTTCCATCCCGAGGTCGTTGCCGTACGAGCAAAACTCAGGGGCCGGTCCAGCTTGACATGGTTGATGGGCCCCCTGGCGGATGACGAAACCAAACCTTGGAACGATATACAACAACCGCGGGGACGCATCTTGTGCTGCGAACACCCACCTGGCCTGACCTGAGCAACAATCGCCTGAGGATCCGTGCGGGCGTATACCCCGCGCACATCGCCTCCTCGACTTCGGATGAACAGAGCCATTTTCGTATCGTATTGGTACCTGATTAGAATCCAAGGTTGGGCAATTCGACAATTCGACTCCATGCTCACGAATTTGATAGCCCGCCAAGTGCTCAGCCACTCAACCCTCAACCAAGGTCTCCTTACTAACACTCATCTCCCGAGGTCTGGCTAAGCAATAGACAAACCAAGATTTCGACATTTGTTTCGTGGGATTTGCCCTGCCGATCGCATTTCGAGACATGCTTATGCCGGCTTTTTATGCTCTTACTCCACCAGTTTGTCGGCAATACTCCTTACGGTCAGATAGAAAGCGGCCAGCTCGTCCTCGAAGCAGCCCAAGTCGATCCAGTCTAAAGGATCAATGTGTGTATGTTATGTATGTGCTAAGGCAGCAGCCGACAACGGCCGGCTGCAGAACGGGTCCCAGTTGCAGCAGCAAGCGGTGCCAGCTGGCAGGGAGCGTTGACTCATCAATCTCACCTGTGCTATGTACCGAGGTACATACGTACCTGCATACTATGTAGGTACGCGTATACCGCCTTTTGTGGGGTAGAATCAGGAACACCGCAGATCTGGCAGGAACGACTGGATACGGTAAATTTCATCTGATGCGAAGCACATGCAGTTGTTTACTCCTGACACACAAATATTCCATGTCAACTTGCACGTCACCTCTCAAGGATGAGTGGATCGTTCTGCAACATTACCTGCCGCGTTTCCTCCAAGCAGCTTGCCTTTGGATTGGTTAATGGCCAAAGGAATAATCGAAGTCGGACGAAGCATTGCCAAGGACGCAAATCGATGGTCGGCATGCCAAAAGGGTTGAAACAGACCCCAGTTTCACCATGCATCCCGATGCCCACCAGTTAATGAATTTTCATCGTAAGTCCATGCGGACTGCAACCATGGACCCAACAGGGAAAGCCATCTTCATACGAGTCGATTGGCTCATCGCAGTGTTCCAGTCAGATTCTTTCGGACCGTTTACACCTTTCGAGTCCGTATTGATTATACCGCCACCCAGTCCGGCAGTGGCAAGAATCCAGACTATTGATATTTTGCCTCTATAATACTGGGATCCTCTGCTTGACTAGGTCAGGCAACATGATGGCAAAATCGGCAAATCGGCAAACCCACAAGGCACGGAAGCGCCATGGCAGGAGAGGTTGCGCTGTCGACATAGGATATGGGTACCCTCGCAGCTTAACAGTCCAGCAAAGCCTCATAGAGCCACTTGGAACGATCATGCATTGGATCTCGTGTGCTTCGGCTCACAAACGACAGGCCGTAGTCTGTGCCCCGCGTAGGCTGGGGCTGGGCGTCTATCCCTCTGGATGACGACACTGCGGAAAAATGTCACGGCCAGCAATCCATTATCACGACGTCCGATTCGGCTGCCTCCTGCGAGATGGGATGGCACGGATGGATGCTGTATCCGTTTTTTTGTTTCGCGGGGTGCAAATGGCAACCTTGAAAAGTTCGGCCAAGCCACCCGCTCCACTGCCTCATGGCTCTTGCGTTGGCAGGGGACGGACATTTGACAGGGCATACCCCTGACGCCCGAGAAAGACCCAATTGAATTTGCCCAATTCCCCTTCTCAGTCTGCTACCTCCTCAGCCCCTGAACCAAACTGATTTGTTTGGCTGCCATGGCAGCGCATTCACTACTATTCATTCATACAGCTAACAGCTCAGCCCTTTCCCACAAACATGGGCGGCTGTCTGGCGGTCTACATGCACATGTTGGTTGTTTGGCACCTGCCATCGTGTACCAACCCGTCTCCTTGGTACCCGTGGGTCCGCCTGGAGGCCGCATCAGAGAAAGCTTGGCGAAGCTGACAGCCAACCGGATGTAACGTAGGCGAAGCACATCTGCGTATGCCTCTCAATGCCCGTCTCATTTTGCCCAAGTATGGAGGGTGAATAGAGGCTCAAAAAACATGCACAGCCATCCGTGGCCACACGCGGGACAATACGCCTTTTACCCTTCGATACTGACCACGGATTTCGAGGTGAAGGTACTTAGGGGTATTCTACGATATGCAATGCTACTTGCCCAGGTGCCATCTACATAAGTCGCCTGCCCGAAGGGGACATAGTCAGGGGTGATGCGGCGAGCACTTGCATATCGTGGAACCATAGGTGCATAGCTCCCGTTGACCCACCATGCAAAAGCCATGTCTGACCCCGGCCATTGGCAAAAAACTCATATTCCCCGTCTTGTGCGATTCCGAAACAAGCCAGGAAGCTCGGGACAGCCTATCAGGCCCTCTGCCTCTGTTCTCTCCTGTTCACAGTCTCGCCCCTGATCCCCTGGGCAAATAGCACATGCCTCGCATGCCGGACACAGCAACTCCATCGCTTGTCCTGACTGGCTGTGTTCCACAGATCCTCATCCAGGAACCCTGTCTTGCACACGATGTTGATATCCGAGTGGATATTGGTTATGGGTCTCGGTCGATCTCATCCCATGGAAAGATTGCGCAGTAGATCTGCGTTTGGTTCTCCTGGCATGCCACTGGGCCCTGAGTGCCTCGTGGCGGCCTCAACTCATATAAGATGCTCTGCTTGACTGGTCATGTCTCATCTTTCTCCCTCTCTTATTCATTGTCTTCCACATCTTCAGCAGCCACATTCATTCTCTGGAGGCTAGACCTTCTTTGCTGCCTCTCTTGTTCCTTTGAATCCCATCTCCTGCCTGGTGCATACCCTTCCTTCTGGACAAAAGAAAACAAGACTCGCCGAGAAGTTTTAACTGCTCAAGCCCTCCTTTCTTATCCACCGCTTTGGTCAAGACAACATCAATATCAGGTATATATTAATCTGCGCCCCTGGGTTTTGTTTACTATCCAGCAATAGAGGGCTCGAGATAACCTCAACTTCCCTCTAACTGGATATATAAGCCTTGATCGTGGTCTAATAACACTATAGGAAATTCCCCGATAACTAGCACATCACCAGCCCTCCCGGCACAGACACTCCCTATACAAGCAAATTGAGGATCATTCGTCTGGAACGAACACCCCACGCCTCTACGCATCCATACATCTCAGACACCATGGGCTTCTTCAAGATTTTCGCGGCTTCTTGCGGCCTCGCTGCTATAGCGAACGGCCATATGCTGATGTCCACTCCCGCTCGTGCCTCATCACCCACAACGAACAACAGCCCGTTGGAGTCCACTGGAGCTGATTTTCCCTGCCAACTTACGTCGGGCGCTACACTCACGGGAGAAACAACATCCATGGCTCTGGGCTCAGACCAGCCTTTGGAGTTCATCGGTCAGAGTGTTCACGGAGGCGGATCTTGGTGAGTACTCCCTTGGTCTTATATGAGCTTGTTATTCGAATCATGAGACAAGCTTCGGAGACAAACTCTTGCTAGGGAGCTTGCTAACGTAGATCCAAACAGCCAAGTATCTATCACCTATGACGAGAACCCTACTGCTGATAGCACGTGGAAAGTCATTACTTCGATCGAGGGCGGATGCCCCGCCAGAAACACTGTCGGAAATCTGGGCGACGACACATCGGCTACTGCTCCTGACCCCTACACCTACAACTTCACTGTTCCTGATGATATTCCTTCCGGTAAAGCAGTGCTTGCTTGGACCTGGTTCAACAAGGTTGGAAACAGAGAGATGTACATGAACTGCGCCTTCGTTGACCTCACTGGCACCTCGGGCTCCCAGTCAAGCTATGAGGCCCTGCCGGATATGTTCAAGGCCAATATTGGAAATGGGTGCTCGACTGTGAGCGACAAGGACGTAACCTTCCCGGATGCAGGCCAGGTTGTGCAAATGCTGGGCTCAAGCGAAGACGATTACGCTGCTCCCGTCGGTTCCTGTGGGTCATCAGTCTCAGTCTCGGCCTCTGTTGGCGTTTCTGTTGGAGCGACGGCTACAGCAACGGCGGCTGCCACGGAGACTGCTGCAGCAGGCGGCATCTTTGCCACTGTCGCCGTCTCTGCGGGCGCCTCCGCACCCACCACAACTGCCGCCGCCGCCCCCGCCGCCACCACGACTGCGAGCAGCAGCTCCGACTCGTCTTCTTCCTCTTCCTCCTCTTCCTCCTCTAGCAGCTCAGAGACTGCTGGGTCCGCTTGCAGTGACGAAGGGAGCAGTGTTTGCGTCAGCAGTACCAGCTACCTAGTCTGCGCTAGCGGCCTGTGGACTAGCATGCCCGTTGCTGCAGGTACAGCCTGCAGCGGCAGCGGAGCCAACTTCGCGATCGCGGTGGCTAGGGGTGAGGAGTTCAAGAGCACTCGGGCTCTGCGTTGGGTCCGACGCAACCTGCCTCTCCTTGGCTAAAGCACCCTGGTGGTTTGCTGAAGCATCTTCGTTCTTCTTCTTCTCCATGGCCTCGACCTCTTCCATCGGCACGGGCTATTTTTTTGTTATGACATTATGTGGGGGATACCACGGTAGCATTTGGAGGCGTTCTTGTTCTTGTTGATTGTATTATCTGGATACATTGCTCTATTGTGTGTACTTCAGCTTGGGAAATGACGCTTGTGGTTTGATCTGAGCATTTACCCAATTTACTGTATGTAAAACAGCTAGATGAAAAAGTACACTGTCACTTCATACACACTCACTCGCTTTGTCACTTGTAATTGTTAACCTGCATGGACATGTTTGCTATTGGTGATGTGCTTGAAGCAGCCCGCCGCATGTGAAGTATTGATCTACTTCAGTATGTACCTAGGTACTTTCGAGAGGAAAGGTTGCACAACACATCAAATTATAGCAGAGACTGTGGTTGCTTGCACCAACAAAAGGAAGGGGAGTTTTCAGGTACAGTGATAGCTTTCAAGGATTGATTCCAGGTGGGATGTCGTCAGAAATGAGTCTAGCAGGTCAAAATAGACTATTGCGATGTTGGTTCGGAATGTTTCCAACGGTCTGTTGGTTCGGATGGTTCCATATTCGGAGTTACGTTAAGTACTTAGTACGTACGATACAGATACCCCTCCATCTCTTTAGCTCCTCAGGCTCCTCTTCCCCAGAGATAATAATCATCTAATCGATAAGATTAGATTAGATCGAAGCCAGCTACAGGTCCACCCAGGCCTCAAACCGCCCCCAAACCCCATCAGACTTGACCACATAGAGTAAAGCGCAACGACTGTGCTGCGACGCTACTTATGTCAGCAGCCGATGGATTTGGCGACTGGTCCCCCCAACCCCATTGAGTTTCCTTAGTTCCCTGTGGTCTCAAGCTTCCTGAAGAATTTCAAGCCTGCTGCAACTTCCGCGCGATCGCCTACGGCACTTTCCCATCCCACACCACCCCCACACATGACGTTCTCTTCCTCTGAACAAGAATTCCAACGCATCCATCTGGATACCTGCGTGACACCGGATTTTCTTATTCTTAGATGAGGAGATGAATGCAGCTCGTGCCCCGACACTTGACAAGCTCCGTCGCGACTTCTAAGCTTCCAAAGTTGGAGCGGAGAGGCCTGGATGCGCCCGCCCGCCCTGCTTGAAGCCCACTCCAGTCGCCTCGACACAAGGCGCATCTCACCCTCTAGCAACAACGCGAGGAATCGCATCGCTATCTCATGGAACTGTTGAAAGGCTGATCCTCTGATCATTTGTCGCGGCCATGTCGCAACAACTCCTCGAGGATGTGGTCAAGCGCCTCGTCACGCAGGACACTGGTAAGTCGATAGCCTGGACGCGTCGCCGCCTCTGTCGCCGCAACTCCTAACCATTGAGTCTTGCAGAGTCCCGTGCAAAGGTCGAGGCCGCCACCCAGCTACGCGATAATCTCGATGTCTTCACGTCGGGACCAGCATACCCAGTGTTCCTCAAGAAGGTTATGCCCATATTCATCAGCACTCTCAACGGGCCATGCATATTTCAAAGCACATCCAATGAACAGGTATGTCAGTGGTCGACCATGACTACAAGTCGATGCCTAACCTGTTCTCTGCAGAAGCTCCGAAATACCATCCTCGAAATCCTCCACCGATTCCCTACCGTCCCCGCCGCCGCGGAGCCCTTCGAGCCTTATGCGCTAGAAACCGTCGAACTCTTGATGAAATTAGTACGGACAGACAACGAAGAAAATGCGGTCATTTGCGTAAAGGTCATATCGGACATCATGCGCTTCCAATCCAAGGTAGTCGCTGGCAAGGTGCAGGACTTCCTGAGCCTGATTCAAGAGCTATTCGAGCAGATGGAGCGCGTGGTCAGGGAGCAGCTCGACAATGAACCAGCAGCCGGGCCCGGAGGACTGCCGTCTACGCCGGGGAGTACACAAACCAACTTCCAGCACCAGTCTCCCCGACCGGGCTCGCCAACGGCAACGACGACAGAATTCGGTGTGGACCAACCTACCGCTCGGCCACTGCTCAAGGGGATGCAGTCGTTCAAGGTCCTGTCAGAATGCCCTATCATAGTCGTGTCCACCTTTCAAGTCTATCGGAATACCGTGCCGCAGAACGTCAAGGCCTTTGTACCTCTTATCAAGAGCGTGTTGTGTCTCCAGGCAAAAGCTCAAGAGCAGGCACATGCTGATGCAGCGGCGAGAGGCACCGTCTTCACAGGCGTTAGTCCCAACATTAGGAATAGGGCGGCTTTCGGGGAGTTCATCACAGCGCAGGTTAAGACCATGAGTTTTTTGGCATACCTGCTGAGGCAATACTCGCAGCAATTGACAGACTTCCTTCCTACATTGCCAGACATTGTGGTACGGCTACTAAAGGACTGCCCTCGAGAAAAGTCCAGCGCGAGGAAGGAACTTCTGGTTGCCATCCGGCACATCATCAACTTCAACTTCAGGAAGATTTTTCTGCCAAAGATCGATGAGCTCTTAGAGGAGAGAACGCTGATAGGCGACGGGCTCACGGTCTACGAGAACATGAGGCCCCTTGCGTATAGTATGCTGGCGGACCTGATCCACCATGTTCGGGACTCCCTTACACCTGCGCAGATCAAGAAGACTGTGGAGGTTTATACGAGAAACCTGCAAGACAACTTCCCTGGCACAAGCTTTCAAACCATGAGTGCGAAACTGTTGCTAAACATGGCAGAATGCATCGCCAAAATGGAGAACAAGGTCGACGCACGACATTACTTGATCATGATTCTCAATGCCATCGGGGACAAGTTTGCAGCCATGAACAGGCAGTACGCCAACGCAGTGAAGCTGTCCAAAGCGTATGCAAAGCAGACGAAAGATCAGATTCCAGATACGTACCTTGCCGACAAGACTCAGCCTCCAGATTGGGATGAGATTGATATCTTCAATGCGATGCCGATCAAGACAGCAAACCCTCGTGAGAAGGGAGCGGATCCTGTGGTTGATAACAAGTTCTTGTTCAAGAACTTGATGAATGGGCTCAAGAACACGTTCTACCAGCTCAAGATCTGCAACCCTCCACACACGATCGAACAGGTCAATGCTCCGGCGCATTGGCAAGATGTCGCCTATGGGTTCAGCCCCGAGGAAGTGCAGGTCATCGTCAAGCTCTTCCGAGAAGGCGCCTACGTTTTCCGCTACTATGAAACAGAGAAACCGATGGGTGAGCCCCAGTATCAGTCCACAGTGGAGTACATGGCCAATTTCTACATGAACTCCAGCAGCAAGGAAGAGAAGGAGCTATTGGAGACATTTGCCACGGTGTTCCACTGCATTGACCCTGCCACTTTCAACGAAGTCTTCCAGCAAGAGATACCCCGACTCTACGAGATGATCTTCGACCATACTGGGCTTCTGCATATACCTCAATTCTTCCTCGCCAGTGAAGCCACGTCACCAAGCTTTTGTGGCATGCTTTTGAGGTTCTTGATGGAGCACATAGAAGACGTGGGCTCAGCAGATGTGAAGAAAGCATCAATACTTTTGCGACTCTTCAAGCTAGCATTCATGGCTGTGACACTCTTCGCGGCACAGAATGAACAGGTACTTCTTCCTCACGTTGTCGACATTGTCACCAAGTCCATCGAGTACTCCACCAAGGCGGAGGAGCCCACGAACTACTTTCTGCTCCTACGCTCACTGTTCAGGAGTATAGGTGGCGGGAAGTTCGAGCATCTCTACAAGAAGATACTACCACTTTTGGAAATGCTGCTGGATGTCCTGAACAACTTGTTGAGAGCGGCCCGAAAGCCCAACGAGCGCGACCTGTATGTGGAACTGTGCTTGACTGTTCCTGCAAGGTTGAGTAATCTGCTTCCACATTTGAGCTTCCTGATGCGGCCGCTGGTGGTGGCCCTGCGCGCAGGGAGCGAGCTGGTGGGACAGGGGCTCAGGACTCTAGAGCTGTGCGTGGACAACTTGACGGCAGACTATCTTGACCCCATTATGGCTCCTGTCATGGACGAGCTGATGACTGCACTCTTCGATCATCTCAAGCCAGCCCCCTACACCCATTTTCATGCCCACACAACGATGAGAATTCTCGGGAAGTTGGGTGGCCGAAACCGGAAATACATGACAGATGCCGTCCCGCTTAACTTCCGGCATTTCATCGATGACTCTGCGAGTTTCGATTTGCGGCTCATAGGATCCAAGAAGGAGAGGGCCTTCCCTATTGATATGGGGATCCAGCTTGCCATTCAGAAGCTGATGGAGGTTCCGAGACAAGTCAAGGGGGGTCTACCCAAGCCATTGGATGCCTACTACAAGGAGAAGGCTTTCCATTTCTTGAAAGCACAGCTGAAGCTGCGTATTGGCTATGACAGCCTACCCGAGGACCTTCCTCGACTTGTCCGCCTTCAAGTCCAAGATCTTTTGGCCCGCAAGACTGACGCCGACTTTTCCATATTCGAAACTTCCGACCGAAAGCGTTCAATTGCCAACAAGGAAGACCAAGACGATGTTCTCAAGCGTCTCATCAAGGCCATGATGTTTGCCAACTCCCTACCAGACTTCAAAGAAGAAGCTCTTGCGTTCCTGTTGAATATCTGCCATCATTTCGCTATCATCGAAGTCGGCAGAGCTCTCGTGGATAGCAAACGCGGCGCTAGCCCCTTCGACGTGAACGCAGGCGAGGGGCCAATGTTTCTCGACACGCGCGTTCTTGGTGATGCCATCCTTGAGTCACTAGCGTCTGATCACCCTGATGTTCGCGAATCGGCTCAACTTGTCACCCAAGAGGTCTACCACTCCGCTGCCACCATACTCGGATCCACAAGCCATGTTGGCCGTCTTACTTTCTTCCATACCCTTGGTTCTGTGTTCTGCCATGGCTGCTATGAAGAAGAATGGTTTACCAAAGCCGGCGGCAGTCTTGGCATTCGGATTTTGCTCACAGATGTAGATCTGGGAGATACGTGGGTTGGCATGAGGCAGAACGAGTGCATCAAGGCGTTGTTGTTTGTGGTCAAAGACATGCCACAGGACCTTCCTGAAAACACACGGCGATCGGCACAAGACACGTTGGACATCCTACTGAACAGGATCACAAAGAACATCAAAAAGGAAGACTGCTTGCCCGTGCTCCAAGAGAAGGGACAACCGCCGCCAAAGCAACCACGAATGGTGCATATTTGTAATCTGCTGAATCAAGAGCTCTCGCATATGAACAAGCACGTTCGAGAGACTGCAAAGCGATGTTTGGAAACTGTAGCAAAGGCAGCAGATGCACAGGTCTGGGAGTTGCTCGAGCCTCATCGGGATCGAGAAATGCTTCGCATATTCTCCAAGCCGCTTCGCGCTCTTCCATTTGCGGTTCAGATTGGCTACATCGATGCAGTCACATACTACATGTCACTGAAACCCGACTTTGTCAAGATGGACGAGAATCTTACCCGTCTACTGATGGAATCCTTGGCACTGGCTGAGGCTAGTGATGAGTCGCTTGCTAACAAAGCCGCGGAGTTCAGAACTCACAATTATATTGTGAACCTCCGTGTGTCCTGCATCAAGATTCTTAGCACCGCGATGGATTTTGAAGACTTCATGAAGCCCAGCCAGCCGGGACAGCCAAACAAGGAGAGGACGAGGATTGTCGCCACCTTCTTCAAATGCCTCTACCTACATCCGACACCTATCATCGATGCCGCCTACGAGGCCCTGAAGACGGTGCTGTCTGTCAACAATAAGTTGCCGAAGGATCTGCTCCAGTCAGGCCTCCGACCTGTCTTGGCTAGTCTGCAAGATGCGAAGAGGCTGAGCCTCCAAGGGCTCAACAATCTAGCCAGGCTTCTGAAGCTTCTCACCTCGTACTTCAAAGTCGAGATAGGAACGCGCTTGTTGGACCATATCAACAACCTCGCAGATGCAAATATGTTACAACAGCTGTCGTTCACTTTCTTTGAACAGAATGAAATGATGGAGGTCATCGCGGCTGTCTTCAACATTTTCCACCTGCTACCGGCAGCCGCCGAGGCTTACAAAGAGCGAATCATCGAAACGGCATTGGGATTGGAGGAGAAGTTGCGCCGGACTCATCACAGTCCCTTCCGGAAGCCCATTTACAAGTTCCTGAATCGTTATCCTCACGAGATATGGACACTCGTGTTGGGCAAAATTCGAGACATCAAGTACGGGCGTTTCTTCTCCCAGGTCCTTCGTCACCCAGACACCAGTCCGCTGAGGGACTACTTCGCTGCGCATGTCGAAACCCTTGTGCAGGCTTGTAATGACCTCCCGAGCGAGGACAGACCTGCCAAAGCCACTGCTGTGGTCAATTCGATCAGCATCATCAACGCTCTCTGTCAGCACTCTACAATCGCGTGGTCGGCCAAGAAAGGAGTACTCGTATGGCTGAAGCAGGCTGGTAGCGACCTTCAACGACAGCTTCGTATTAATGATATCCCTGGTCCCTTGCGGCTTGCTGCGCATCAAGCTGTGGAGCACGTCACCTCGATCATGACCAAGTCCTTCGAGCAGGATCCCAAGGATCTGGATGCTCTACTTGCAATGGTTGATTCTGTCACGACTGAGGATTTGAGAGCAACCCAGAGCCTTTTCTCTTATCTTTACAGCAACGTCATCCGCAACGACTCGGTTGAATTTTTGAAGACAGTCATCTTGCGTTGTCTCGATATCTACGCAGGCAAAACCGCATCCCAGAAGACCAAATGGTTTTTGCTCCACAACATTGTCAATCCCGTACTGGCAATGGATTTGATGCGGCATTGGGATGAATCAGACCAGCGACCGAACCGCCTGATCGACAGGACTGTCATCGAATCCATCAACACAAAGATTTGGAAGGTCAGCCTAGCCGATTCACAGGATGATCTCACACAGCCAGGCATCGACCATACAAGGATGGAGGTCCTACAGCTTTCGGCCTTCCTGATCAAGTATCACAACACGATCTTGCAGGAGGCACGCAAAGACATCATCAAGTTTGGCTGGACTTATATCAGGCTTGATGATGTGATCAACAAGCATGCGGCCTACGTTGTTCTGTCCTATTTTATCGCGCACTACGATACCCCCGCAAAGATCGTATCTCAGGTGTACTTCTCGCTGTTGAAGAACAATCAGAACGAAGGCCGGACGCTCGTCACCCAAGCTTTGGAGTTGATGGCACCAGTACTTCCGAAGAGATGTGGCTCCGTTCAGCCCAACGAGCGGAATGCCGTATGGTCTGCGGCTCCAAGGCGCATCCTCGCCGAAGAGGGCCAGAACGTTCAGCAAATGACCAGCATCTTCCATTTCCTGGTTCGCCATCCGGATTTGTTCTACGAGACCCGCGACAAGTTTGCAATCCTCATAATCCAGTGCCTGCGGAAAGTGGCCAATTTCCCCAATCCCTCCTTCGAGAACAGACGTCTTGCTCTGAATATGATGTGGTTGATCTGGGAGTGGGAGCAAAGGCGTGTCACTGGGAAGGTATCGAGTCCCATGCGAATGGCGTCTGAATCTCCGAACAGCAGAAAGAGAAAGCTAGGTGAAGTTTCGACTGCATCGCCACCAGCAGTCCGGCAGATTGCCGGGGGTGAGAAGGCCGAGTATCAGATTCCCGCACCTGTCCGCCAGAAGATGGTTAAGTACCTCGTTGAATTCATCGCGCAGTTGAATGAGCGATATCCTTTGCCATCAAGCAAGACAAAGGAGACTGTGGTTCCAGCCGGCCCTTCGATCTCTACGGAGCTGAACAAGAAAGCAATGTCTCTCTTGTACAATCTGCTGCAGCCGGAATACTGGGCTGATCTTGACGTTGACCTGTTTCCCAACGTTACAGACGTAGTTCTTGCCAGCGACAAGACCACCCAGATCCTCAGCGTTGACCCGGAAAACAAGGGTTATGACGAGAAGTTCATCACAAACATCATCAATACGCTTCAAGTCGTCCGCATAATATTGAACTCGAAGCCGGACGAATGGGTGTTGAAGAACATGGCCCACATCCAGAAGATACTTGAGAAGTGCCTGAGATCTGAGAACCCAGAGCTGCAGGATTGCCTCCACTTGGCAGATCCCAAGTATGATGATGACCGAGACATCAGGGCGACCATCAAGAGGATTCTTGACGCAGTGCCTACTGCATCTGAAGACGTACAGATGGAAGATGCCGATGCAGAGGCGGAGCCCGAGTCTCAAACGTCAGAGGTCATCACCTTCCTGTCAAACATCGCAACTGAGACTATGGCAGCTTCAAACTACGTGTCGGGCATCAATATCCTTTGGTCCCTAGGAAACCGCCGACCATCAGCCGTCGACACACACATTCCTGCCATTATGAAGTCCCTGCAGTCCAAGCTGGCGAGAGACCATGTCTCCCACTACACCTTCTTGAGCCACGAAGGAAACGCTCCTTCGCGTACTCCGGAGCAAAATGCACCGGCCAAGTTGGATGATTATGACCTTGAAATCCAGACAGGTCTGATGCTGAAGGCAATTGACATCACGGCAAAGCGGATGGAGATTCTGGGAGACAATAGGCGGCCCTTCCTCAGCGTTCTTGCTACACTTGTGGAGAAGTCTTTACACATCCCATTGTGCGAGAAGATTCTGGACATGGTCGAAGGCTGGATCTTCCGCTCAGAGGGGACGTGGCCTACGCTCAAGGAGAAGACGGCTGTCTTGCACAAGATGTTGACTTTCGAGCACCGAGCAGATCCCACCATGTTGACGAAGTACCTAGACCTCGTACTTCGCATTTATGAGGATCCAAAGATCACGCGCACTGAGCTGACCGTGCGCATGGAGCATGCTTTCCTGATCGGCACGCGAGCGCAGGATGTTGGCATGCGGAACCGCTTCATGGCACTCTTGGACAAGAGCTTATCCAAGACTGCCAGTGCCCGCTTATTGTATGTCATCAACACACAGAGCTGGGATACCCTGGGCGAAACCTTCTGGCTTGCCCAGGCATCTCAATTGCTTCTCGGCTCTGTTGAACCGAACAGCTTCATTCATCTGCACCATGATGACTTCCGGGGTTTGCCAGCATCTCGGGTGTTTGGTAACTACACCAAGGACCCCAGACAACCAACGCAGATAACAGATGACAAGTATGATGCTTTCATGGCCAATCACCGCCGGTTCATGTCCGAGCTGGGCGACATCAGAGTTCGGGACATTATTGAACCGCTTACGCAGCTTCAGCATATCGACTCAAACCTGGCCAAGGAGCTGTGGGAGACATTGTTCCCGATGTACTGGTCTGCCACCATTCGGGAGGAGCGTGAGGAGTTGAAACGGGGCCTGGTGCTCTTGTTGACGAAGGACTACCATCAGCGTCAGCTTGACAAGCGTCCCAATGTCATTCAAGCGTTACTCAAGGGAGCGGCAAAGGCCAATCCTGAGTGCAGAATTCCGCCACACGTCCTGAAGTATACCGCTCAGACTTTCGATACATGGTACACGTCACTTGTTCAACTTGAAGATGCTGCAATAAACTCAGAAGCCTCTGATCCTCCCAAAGTCAAAGAGAGCAACCTGAACGCTCTGGTCGAGATCTATGCCAACCTCAAGGAGGATGACTTTTTCTATGGGACTTGGCGTCGCAGATGTGAGTTCCTGGAAACCAACAGTGCCCTCTCGTACGAGCAGAACGGTATGTGGGACAAGGCCCAGAGGATGTACGAGGTAGCTCAGGTCAAGGCCAGGACGGGTGCCTTGCCCTTTTCTTCAGCCGAGTATACACTGTGGGAAGACCACTGGGTCTTGTGTGCACAGAAGCTGCAACAATGGGACATACTTCAGGATTTCGCCAAGCACGAACATCTGCAGGATCTCCTCTTGGAGTGCGCATGGCGCAATACGGAGATGTGGCAGTCGCAAGAGAACAGGGATCACATTGATGCAATGATCAAGGGCCTGATGGACGCACCAACTCCACGGCGATCTTTCTTCCAGGCTTTCATGTCTTTGCGCAAACTCCACCAGAAACAAGAGACCCAGCAAGACTTCCAGAGGTATGTCGACGAAGCCATCCAGCTTGCGATACGCAAGTGGCATCAATTGCCGAAGCAGCCGACGCATGCACATGTTCCTTTACTGCAGAATTTCCAGCAGTTGGTCGAGTTGCATGATGCTAGTGTTATCTGCAACAGCCTTGCAAGCACCAACCAACAAAACCTCGATGTCAAATCAAGCGAACTTAAGCTGCTCCTGGGCGGTTGGCGAGATCGACTCCCAAACGTTTGGGACGACATCACGGCATGGCAAGATCTGGTCACTTGGCGCCAGCACATATTCGGCTTGATCAATCAGACGTATCTCGGGCTGCTTCCTCAACAAGGTCAGAATGCAGGAGGTTCATCTTTTGCGTACCGCGGCTACCACGAGACCGCCTGGATCATCAACCGTTTCGCTCATGTTGCCCGAAAGCACAACCTGGCGGATGTATGCATCAATCAACTTGGCCGCATCTACACTCTCCCTAACATCGAAATCCAAGAAGCCTTCTTAAAGTTGCGTGAGCAGGCCAAATGCCACTACCAGAACCCGAAGGAGCTCAACAGTGGATTGGAAGTGATCAACAACACCAACCTCAATTACTTCAGCCCTGCCCAAAAGGCAGAGTTTTACACGTTGAAGGGCATGTTCCTTGAGAAGCTAAACCACAAAGATGAGGCTGACAATGCCTATGGCACCGCACTGTACTTCGACATAGGAGCAGCAAAAGCGTGGGCTGAATGGGGACACTTCAACGACCGAAAGTTCAAGGACGATCCTACCGACCTCAATGCTGCCCGGCAGGCACTTACCTCCTACCTGCAGGCTGCCGGAAGTTACAAGAACGCCAAGTCAAGAAAGCTCATAGCAAGGATTCTGTGGCTGCTGAGCATGGATGATGCCAATGGAACCATCTCGGCCGGATTTGATGATTTCAAGGGTGACACACCAACGTGGTACTGGATCATGTTCATTCCTCAGTTGCTCACCGGCCTGAGTCACAAAGAAGCAATGCGAGTCCATTCCATTCTCTTGAAGATTGCCAGATCTTATCCTCAGGCTCTCTACTTCCAGCTGCGAACCAGTAGGGAGGACATGATGGCCATCAAGAAGAACCAAGAGGCCAAGAAACTGAAGGAGAGGCAGCAGTCAGCTGCGGCAAGCATTTCTGGGGGCTCGCCAGCTCTGCCGAGGCAGGAGAGCGTTGGTGCTGCGAACCAAGAGAATAATACGGCATCGCGACCTGCTACAGCAAACGGTGAAACCAACGTTCAGACGAAGACAGAAGGTGGTGAGACAAGTAGCACTGTCGCAGCCCAGACCCCGACCCCGACCCCGGCGCCCAATGGCCCAGCACCGGCTCAAGGGGAGCAACAAGGACAAACCGAGACCGTTCAGAAGAAGTTCCCCTGGGAGTTGACGGAGGAGATCATGTCCCAACTCAAGACGGCGTTCCCACTTCTGGCATTGTCGATGGAGACGATGGTCGACCAGATCCAGAAGCATTTCAAGTGTCCACCGGACGAAGATGCATACAGGCTAATTGTGGCCCTCCTTAATGACGGTCTGGCCTATGTTAGTCGCATGCCTACCTCATACGCGAAGGGCACAAAGTTACCTCAGGCAACGGAGACCAACATCACCCGCTTTGCGGAGACGATCTTGCCATCCCACATCAGGAAGACCTTCGAGGCAGACTTCGTATTCATCAAGCCCACTATGTACGAATACATTCACAAATTACGGAAGTGGCGAGACAAATTCGAGGAGAAGCTGGACAGGCGCAATTCGCATGTGTCGCTGGAAGCATACACTACGATTCTCAGCGAGTTCAAGTACCAAAAGTTCGACGAGGTCGAGGTTCCAGGCCAGTACCTGCAGCTCAAGGATAAGAACCAGGACTTCATCCGCATCGAACGCTTCATCCCCACCGTCGATCTGGTTCGCACGATTGGCATGTCTCATCGCCGCTTGAAGATCCGAGGCCATGACGGCAGCATCCACCCCTTCGCGGTCCAGCATCCCGCGGCTAGGCATTGCCGGAGGGAAGAGAGGATCGTTCAGCTGTTCCGACAGCTGAACCAGAGGCTCAGCAGGAAGAAGGAGAGCCGTCGCCGCGACCTGCAATTCACTCTCCCCTTGATGGTGCCTCTTGCTCCACACATAAGGATCGTGCAGGAGGACACATCCTACATCACACTACAAGGCGTTTTCGAGGATCATTGCAGGCGGAACGGTCTCTCGAAGGATGACCCTGTTCTGTTCATCATGGACAAACTCCGTGCACTCGGGGAGTCCAACAAGGGAGTAAGTCTTGCTGTGCGAGAGTCGGTTCAAGAGACTAGAGAACACATGGCTGACCACTCAAAACAGAAGGCGGGCGAGCACAGTGCCACAGCGCGACTTGAGATCATGAACGCCATTCAGGAGAAATGGGTGCCCCGCAACGTCGCTCTCGACTACTTCCAGAGGACGTATCACGACTACGCCGACTTCTGGCTGTTCAAGCGCCGTTTCTCGTACCAGCTGGCCGCACTCACCTTCATGACATACATTCTCTTCATCGACAAGCGATACCCACAGAAGCTGCACATCGGCCGTGGAACCGGTAACATCTGGAGTTCTGAGCTCCTGTCATTCATGACGGGCAACCGGCCCTACTTCGCCACTGCAGAACACGTGCCGTTCCGTCTCACGCCAAACCTGCAGACACTCATGGGTCCACTGGCTACGGAGGGCGTCTTTGGATGCTCTATCATGGCAATCGCCAGGTGCCTGACGGAGCCAGAGTTCGAGCTTGAGCACGCGCTTACCCTGTTCGTGCGCGACGAGGTGACGTTCTGGTTTACGAGCAGCCACAGAATCTCGCACCTCACCGAGGGTCACCTGAGGGAAACGGTACAGACCAACTGCGACCTGATAGTGAAGAGGGCTGTGAGCCTCGCGACGGTGCCCGAGGGCGCGCTCCCGGCGAACCAGACGGTCATCGACCTGATCAGCAAGGCCGTCAACCCCATCAACTTGGCCATGATGGACGCGCTCTGGCAGGCGTATCTCTAGATTTGTTTAGGCTTTACGTATTACGTACGGCTCATGGTTCATGGTTTTTCTTAGTATTTGTGTGTCGGGTGTTTGTTCGGTCATGAAAAAAATGAATGGCTTTGCTGCTGGCGGGAATGTGTGTCAACCCAGCTTTGCTTGGGAGGGGCAGGGGGCGTCTTTCAAGGATGCGATGCGCTGTACTTAGGAAAGTGGTGCTTTTCTGGCTCCGTCCCGGTTTTGCAGGATGGTTATGGAGTAATACTTGGTGGTGTACGGACGATATCCAGACTGAATTTGCATGGTGTTTCTACCACGTGTATTGTATTTTAGTAATTCAATGCCTTTCCGGCAAAGGCAGGAACACAAGATGACCTCGCGAAACATGCAGTAGCCAGCCATGTGACCATCATTTAGCTTGTGCCGTGCCCTTCTGCTACGGTGCCATACAGCATTGTTTTTGGTGACTGATTATGAAGATGGTGAATGAAGACGAAAGCCGGTCGTCACCACTGCCAGAGCACAGTACTGTTACATTACGGTACATCAATCGCCCTTCGTTCACCGAAACCCCGCAGCTGAGGAAGCCGGATCTGCACAACACCTGTGAGGAGGTTGGGGAGAGGGGGAATATGACCCGGAGATGAGGGGATCGATGCTGATGCTGTTGCTGCTGCTGCCGCTGCAGCCATTCCCCAAAGTACCGACTCCGGGGTCCCAGATCATCAGCGTTACTCTTCACGGCCCAGCACCTTTTGTCCACTGCCTCTGAGATTGACAACCAACTCACCAGCGGGTATCAATTCACTGCTCTGGATGGTTGAGAATCCTCACAAGAACTCACTTTTAGGTAAGCAGAGAAAACAGTCGAGATAATCGTGTTTCCTGGCGGCCTTGGAAGGTAAGGAAGGCAGGCAGTCAGTCAGTCAGTCGTCCACGATGGACAGCCAGGTCGCTGTTCCCCGAAAGCTATGGGAGCATCCCGACCCGAAGAGTACGTCGATGTACAAGTTTATAGAAGAGATCAATGCGAAGAGTGGACGCAACCTGAAGGTGGGTTCTCATACTGAGGTTCATACATGTCAATGTTCACCCTCCAGTCTTGCGTATGCCGAGAAGATCTGGAGATGGGTAAAAAGAGTGTCACATATGAGTCTCGCCGGCTCGCTGCGGAGAAGCACACCAGCAAGCATTACTTGATGCAGGTGGCTGAGAAACCAACCAATCCTTCTTTCCCGCCCGAGAGGCCAGACTCACTGGCATCCAATTGCTACTCTCCAATTGGATGTCCATCTCAGCATAACGGCTCGCTAACAACCCTGACAGACCTTCCGCCAGCTCTACGACTACTCCATCTCACAGCGGACCGAGTTCTGGTCCCACTTCTTCGACTTCAGCAGCTATATCCACAGCGGGCACTGCGACCGCATCGTCGACGAGTCGGCCACCATCGACCAGGTCCCGCGGTGGTTCGAGGGCGTGCGCCTCAACTTTGCCGAGAACGTGCTCTACTCCCGGCAGGCGGCCGACCCGCAGGACCACCGGTCCAGGCGCCACAAGGAGGATGCCAAGATCGCCATCACCGAGATCCGCGAGGGTGGCTCCGAGCTGCGGGAGTGCACGTGGGGAGAGCTGAGAGCGCGGTCGGCGCGGCTGGCGGCTGCCATGTATCACAGCAGGGGGGTGAGGCAGGGCGACCGGGTCGTGATCGTCGCGGCGAATAGCATCGAGACGTTTGTGGTGTGGGTGGCGACCAACTGGCTCGGGGCGATCTTCTCGAGTAGCTCGACAGATATGGGGGTCAAGGGAATATTACAGAGGACTGTGCAGGTCGACCCGAAGGTGAGCAAGTGATGCGTCCGGCGAAGACTCCCCAAACTAGGTGGTATATGCATGGACTGACAGACGGGGGTTGCCCTGTTAGCTCATTTTTGTCGACGACGCAGCCGTGTACAACGGGAAGGTCGTCGACCTGCGACAGAAAATGGCTGAGATCATCGATGGCATGAAGGAATGTCATGCTTTGACCAGCCTCGTCTCCATCCCGCGCTTCGCCCAGCCGCGTGACATCACCTCGGTGCCCAAGGCGGAAACCCTCGGCCACCTCCTCGACAGCACCGAGCTGCCACCCCCAGACTTTGTCCGCATCGCCTTCCACGAGCCGTCGCTCATTTGCTTCTCCTCGGGCACGACAGGCATGCCCAAGCCCATCACCCACTCTGTCGGCGGGCTGATGGTCTCGTACTTCAAGGAGGGCCGGCTGCACGAGGATCAGGGCCCGGAGACGGTCGGGCTGCAGTACACCACAACCGGCTGGATCATGTACGTCGCTAATGCGGGCTTGCTGATGTGGGGGGCGCGATCGGTCTTCTACGACGGGTCGCCGTTCCAGCCTGATGTGACGGTCCTCATCAAGATCTTGGGGGAACAGGGCGTGACGAAATTCGGCACGAGCCCGCGGTGGCTGTTCGAGATTGCCAAGAACGGGCTCAGTCCGAGGGAGATGGTCGATCTGTCCAGGTTGAAGATCGTGACATGTACCGGTATGGTGCTGTCGGAACAATTGTTCGAGTGGTTCTACGATAAAGGGTTCCCGAGACACACACAGCTCGGGAACATCAGCGGCGGCACCGACATCGTATGTTTTTTCAACTATTACTCCTCCCTGTTGTAGGACTCAATGGCTGACTTGTCTGGTATTTTGTGCAGGCCGGCTGTTTTGGTATCTGCAACCCCCTCGAGCCTGTATATGTCGGAGGCACCCAGGGCCCATGTCTTGGTACCGATGCCCGGATCTATGATGCCACCCTCCTAGACGGCCCCGGGAAGGAAGTGCCGCATGGAACGCCCGGAGAGCTGGTGGCAACTATCCCGTTCCCGAATGTCCCCTGTTGCTTCTGGGGCGACAAGGAACCTGTCGCAACTCCCGGGTCAAGATACCACGGCGCATACTTCAACCGTTTTGATCGAGTCTGGGCACATGGTGACTTCTGTTCCAGTAAGTTCAAGCATTCGAGTGTTGGAAACCTCACCCTTACAGGTCTTGTGTCGCGAGATCGTCTCATCTCGAAGGAAACAAAGGCTTGTTCCTTAGGAATGTGGATACGGGACTTCGTCTCCTTCTCTGTTGTAAACAGCCGGCCACTAACGAACTTATACCAACAGTCCACCCTATCACCGGGAACATCACGTTCCTTGGCAGGGCCGACGGGACGTTAAATCCAAGCGGTTCACGCTTTGGTTCTGCGGAGATCTACTCAGTTGTGGAGAGGCACTTTGCCGATAGAATCCACGACTCGCTCTGTGTTGGGCAAAGAAGACCCACAGACCAGGATGAGAGCGTGATGCTTTTCTTGCTGATGAAGCCGGGACACAGGTTCACCAGGGGCCTGGTTAACGAGGTCAGGGAGGCCATCAGGAAAGACCTTTCGAAGCGTCACGTGCCCAAGCACATATTTGAGACCAAAGAGATACCGGTGAGTGCCTTGTTCCTTGATACCTACCTGGGACAAGTGTAGTAGGACTGGCTGGCTGGCTAACGTGGATGGTGCGTGCCACACCACTAGACTACCATCAACCTGAAGAAAGTAGAGCTGCCGGTCAAACAGATCGTATCTGGCCACAAGATCAAGCCGAGCGGGACTCTAGCCAACCCACAGAGTTTGGACTACTATTATCAGTTTGCCAAGGTTGAAGATCTAACCAGACCAAAAGAGAGGTTGTAGGGGGCAGAATTGGCGGCGTGGACGGGAGTCGTGGTGGTAGTCAGGCTGCTGCTCCCTTATGTTCCTCAGCTCCGAACTCAGGCAGGGTCGAAGTGTACCGTAGATAGGCCATGTTGCAGCAGCATAGTCAACAAGAACATGTATGCAACAAGGACATGCTGATGATGTCTGGTGGTTCATCGTTGGCAGCCTCTCCATACGGCCTGTGGGCCGCTGTTGTCTGTGTGGATTGAATGGTGACCTTTGGTTGGTGGTCGCCAACTTACCCAACCCAACCCGTCCAGATTAGATCAGATCAGATCAGACCAGACCAGACCAGACCAAATCATACTCCGTACGGAGTACTTAGTAAGTATCCGTCATTCCAGAAAAGCCGTTGCGCCATGTGCCGTGCCGGACCGGAGCCGACAGGACGGAACAGGTGACGAAAGGTTTGCAGGAGCGCTGATCTTGTCTCTGGATGGCGTTTCTATTTTTGGCACCGCCACAGACGAACGACGGGGAACGTCGAACCTCCCTGTTCGAGCATACCCGGATCCCTGTGGCTTTATCTGGTGTTGCGCGTCCAGGGGCTGGGCGTCAAAGGTTCAGAGAGGGATGAGTGGCTGAGTGGAAGATCCCACGCCGGGTGGTGTACGTGTGAAGCTGGGACTGGGGCTGAGCGGCGGTAAACTGTTGACCGCGGGAGGCCAACCGAGATGCTTGCTCCCTCCGCATACAGTATTTATGTAGAGATAGACGGGTGGGGATATGCAGTGTGCGTGCGTGCGTGTATGTATGTATGTATGTATGTATGTATGTATGTATGTATGTATGTATGTATATATGTATGTATATATGTATATATGTATATATGTATGTATATATATATATATATATGTATATATGTATATATATATGTATGTATATATATATGTATGTATGTATATATGTATGTATGTATGTATATATGTATGTATGTATGTATGTATATATGTATGTATGTATATATATATGTATGTATGTATATATGTATATATGTATGTATGTATATATGTATGTATGTATGTATGTATGTATGTATGTATGTATGTATGTATGTATGTATGTATGTATGTATGTATGTATATATGTATGTATGTATGTATGTATGTATGTATGTATATCTTTGTGATCTCGAATTGGGAATGACGACACAGCTTGGAAAGGTCGAGAATCAGGGTCTTTTCTCCATTGATTCCGGCGGGGTTGACAGGGTGATGGGTATCGTTCATCAAGATCCAGCCCTTTGCAGCTGTAACCCGTAGTCAAGCGTGCCAGGGTGTATGTAGTGAAGCAGAAGTAGGTGGTGGTGATGATGGTAATCTTTGGTTGTTGTTGTTGTTGTTGTCGCTGTCGTCGTCGCCGTCATGGTTGCCGTAGGGAATCAAGAAACATGGAGCCACCTCAGCCTGGTTGGTCTGGCCTTTGTAGATGCGTGCCTAGTGCATTAGCTGCTGCATAGGCAGGTAAGCACATACGGTAATGCACTTCCCTTTGTTATTCTTGACATCAGCTGGCAGGCAGGCTGGCTGGTTGGCTGCTGCAGACTGAGATCCTGCCAGATCGTGGTCATGGCGGCCATTGGCGGTCATGACGGCCATGGATCGTGTGCTTGTGTCATGTTGATTGGACACTGCAACCGTTGCTGACTCCGCCCGTTTGTGGTCCTCGCATCGTCTCTGAGCCACTGAAATCCCTCCGTTTCCGTGGCTGCGCGTCTTTTGCTCTGTGAGGGTGTGGCTTGGCTCCTTGGCCTGCGGTCAACCGAACTGACTTGTACGGTAACGGATCCGTACTTTAACATAGACACATTCTAGGGACCGTATCAGTATTCCAACACTCAACTCCTTTCCATCCTTCTCGTTCCCTTTTCTGGACCCCTTCATCGAAAGATAACAAGCCAGCCAGCCAGCTTGCAAAGAGATTGAAAAAGAAAAGAAAGATCAACACACATTCGTTGAGGAGCAAAAACCCCACACACACCACACCCGTCTTGAGTTCGCACATACTGAAGTAGGTACAAAGTAAACCGCCACACTGCCTGCCAGCCACCGTTTATCTCTTACACCACCTGGTTCACACTGCAAGAGAGCCCCTTCGGGTACCAACCACCCACGACCTGTTGTCGGAAGGAACATAACAACGCTAGTCTCGTCTAGACTTCAGCTTGCGGTCATTCTTGCTTCTTGATCTTTTCGTCCCTGGTCCTTGGTCCTGGTTTTCTGTTTTCTGCTTCCTACACGACAAAGCAGAGACGGTGTGCAGTACTCCTCCCACGAGATCAAGACTACCCTCTACTTCGAAGAGATAATCCCAACCACCCATCCATCTATCCATCTATCTATCCGCCAGGGCGACATACACACACACCTTTTCAACCACATAATAACACGCCTGATACCCATAGAGCAGGAGGCATTATGGGCTTCGAGTTTGATCACGAAAAGATCCCGCTCTACAAGCTGGTGCTTCACATAGCCCAGATCGTCATCTCCGTCACCATCTGGTGTCTCGAGATCGCCGTCTTCAAAGGGGGCGATATCAACGGCAACAATGGCTGGACTTTCGGAGTGGTATGTCTCGTCTCGTCCATCGCTCTCTGCTTCCTCTACACTAGACTAACAGCGGCCCATCAACACAGTGCTTCCTGACCGCCCCAGCATGGATATACCTGATCATGGCCCCCCGATACCCACGCACCAGGAGGATAGCCGACTCCAAGGCCATGCTGGTCACTGACTTCCTCTTCGCCATAATATGGCTGTCTGCCTTCGCCACACAAGCAGCTTACAACACCGCCAACGACTGCGGTACCGCCTGTGGTCCCAGCAAGGCCATCGTGGGCTTGGGTGTATTTGAGACGTAAGTTTGGGACCCAACTATCCCCAGAGCAGCAGATATCAGCAGCAACAACAACAAGAAGGAGAAGAACATCCCCAACTGACAATGCCTGCTACCGAACAGGGTCTTCTGGGGACTCACCACCGGGCTCTCCCTGGTCACCCACCGATACTACACCTTCAACGGCGTCCTCCCCGGCTACGAGACCAGCCGCGGCCCCAGGAACGCCAACATTGACCCCGACAAGGCCGCCTTCTCGACCGCAGGGCTCGACGAGGAGGCCTACGCCCCCGTGGGCATGAACGAACAGGATGACGAGCACGAGTTCAACGCCTCGCCCTACGGGGGCCTCGGCGGCGCCGGTGCCAGCAGCTCGGTCGCACCCCACGACCCGCACGACATCAACGCCTACAACATGGACACGTCGTACGGCGGTGCTGCCAGTGTCAGCAACCACACCTTCGAGCCTCAACCCGAGGACTACCTGCCCTCCCGCACCTCGCCCCTCCCCAGCGGCCGCCTGTACTCGCCGTCCCCGGCCCACGATGATGATGACTTTGACGACCACCCGGCGCAGTTCCCTGCTGCGGACTACAGCCGGGTGCAGTAAAATGGTGATTTGGGCAGCGAGGATCTGTAGGCGGCTCGGATAGTGGCGCCTCCACTCGGCGTTTCACTCGGCGTTTTTGAGCCCCCTGTTCCCGGTCTCGAGGGGCCCTCTGCTACCCCTTTACGGTGCCGGGGGGGGGGGGAAGGTGCTAGCGTGGAGAGGTAATGAATGGCCAGGGAAGGGTCATATCAACAGGAATGGTCCCTGATGGAAGGCCTTTTGTGTGTTTGTGTATACTCCTTCCAGTATCGTCCATCTCGGAAATGAGGGAGAGGGAAGGATAGAGACGTTCATGGAGAGGTTCACGACCGGCGCAAGAATTGTCTTTGTTTATAACAGGGAAGCCGCATATTCCCCTGGCTACGGTTCTGGTGTTCGAGGCGTTCACTTGTGTACCTTGACAAAGGCCGGTTATGGGTCATGTCGATACAGCTGTACAAGATACCATGAAACAAACAAAAAATTTGAATCTCGGTCGTGCCTGGATAGTGGCATTAGACCACTAAAGTATGGACGTCCGCACGTTTCTGATATTTCTCATGAGGTCAACTGCGAGTTAAGGGACTTTGTAGATACATCAAAGCCCACATTGAGTGTGAAGTACTACTCGGCGGGTCGCCGCTCTTCCATGTTGAAGGAACGTGACTAGCTTTTATCAAGGGCGTTTCCGAAGGATAGAATATACTAGCAGCAAGTCCACGTTTTCCTTTGAGGTCTGCTGTGCTACCAACGCTATACCAGCAAGGGGCAGAAGGTCTTGTTTTTGTGTGCAACCCAACGTATGGAGCCCTGTACACAGCTTGTGATCTACCGCTATGGCTGTACATGTTCCCCGATTGTCTCTCTTTTCATGGAAATATCTTTGCTCGTTGTCCGAGCCATCCTTATCATCCCCATACGCCAAACGCCGTGATCGTCTACCGAGCTGTCGAAGAAGGGCCGCAGCCGTAGACTGGCCCCTAGTTCTTGTCTATCGTCGTCTCATCCGTCTCTTTGGTGAGCGTCTTGTAGAAATGTCCCGTCCCCTTACCCCCAGAAAATCGTACATAAGTGTGGTGGTGACGATGACATTATTCCACTTCCCACAATGCAATCACTGGTGCGTACGCCCAAGACCGCAAGTCGTTGTCCACCCGGGACTGGGGAAGGTCGCAACATCTAGAGGATTCGAATACGGGAGGTCCCGCCCAAGGCACCGAGGCTGTTGGCCGGACGCTCGTGGGGACATCGCCGTCATCAAGTAACCCGGTCTTTCACGCCCTCCCCCCCCCCCCCACACCTGGTAAAAAAAGACCTTGCTTTTCGAAGGTACAGATGGTTTCTAGGTTCATGCGAGACACCCCGTGCGTCCTCTTATGCCAACTCTTCGTAAAGTCTTCAGCCAAGCGTGCCCGCAGGAAGACTCTGCCTCCCTGGCAAGTGGATCTATTCCCTTCACCTCCTTTCTCTCGCTCTCTGGCGCACGCGCTCTCACTCTCCGTGGGGAAGCCAACAATCTCAATTTAGATTCTCCCGGTATATCGCAATCTTCTTCTTGATGTTCGCCTCGGTCTGCTGCATCGGGTTCGACCTGAAATCCCTCGCCATGGCGGCCGTGTTGTCGCCGTGCTTGGCCAGGAGCCTCTCGATCCACTCGCGCTCGCGCTCCGATTGGTGCCGCTTGTACTTCTCGGTGGGCCGGTTTGCCTCGGCCTCGAGCAGGTCGACGACCCTGGTCCCCTTGCCACTCTTGCCGTGCTTGTCCTCCTCCCCGTCTTCCTCGTCGTGGTCGTCCTCATCCTCCTCATCCTCCTCCATCTCGTCCTCCTCGGCGACGCCGTCGTCGCTGTCGTCGTCGTCGTCGTCCTCGTCCTCGATGTCGTTGAGCGGGTCGTTGAGCGGGTTGGCCCTGTGCATGACGCGGAGGATCCTGCCGTCGGCGTCGCGCTCGACCCGGACGGACCGGATCCCGCCGCCGCGGCCGGCCCCGCTCGTCGGCGTCACGGCGAGGGGGTCCTGGGCGGCCGTGGGGCCCGACGCGGTGGCGCAGGTGCGGTCGGTGCCGCCGGTGGCCTTGCCCAGCTTCGCGGCGAGGCCCAGGCGGCGGTAGTTCTGCGAGAGCGTCTCCTTCTTGTTCCTGTTTTCCTGTCAGTCAGACAGACCAGACTGGGCAAAGACTCCCTTGTTTTTTCCCTGCCGGGTGGACGATCTGTGGCGCAGAACACACCACCTGTGATCCAGGGCAAAGTGTCCGTCCCTTGCAGAAGGGTATCAGGAGTGGCAGGGCGGGGCGAGAGGGTAACTCACCAGTTCTTTGCGATGGTGCTGTTGCCCAGGGGGTTGAGCGGCTTCTTGAGCCTGTTGGACTGCTTGATGGTCGGCCTTGACGACCTGCGCTTGCGTTTCTGAAGATCCCGACCCATTGTGACGAATACGGAGTTCTGTGGATGTCTTTTAGTTGTTAAGTATTTGAATATGTGTAAGTAAGTAACTAACTTGGTTTGCCTTGCGGGCGGCAGCGACTTGACTTGGTCTTTGACGCTGTAAATTTTAGAGGCTGATAAGAACCGATAACACTTATCCTTATCCGTGTCCTTATCCTTATCAGCACGTGGGGATGAGAACGAAGTACCCAAGTACCCGCCATACTGTAGGATACTATATATCTACCTACTAAGTAGATACTCAGCAGGTATGTAGATATGGAGGATGGGGGTGCAACGTATTTTTGATTCTGGTAAGCTTCATTGCCCACGGCTAGCGTGGACTTGCTGATGTTGTAACACACGTAAGAGAGCGTAGTAATGAGAGATGGTCATATGTCAATGCCTCCTTTTGTGTAAATATAGTTATATCTTTCATCTCTACAGCAAAGTTCGACTCGATCGTGAACAGCAACGGTCGATACAGCCTGCCTCCATGAAGGCTTCAATCTGGGGTTGTGCAGAGGTGCGCCTTCGCCAATGGCAGCAGCATCGTCCCGCCTCTCGAGGTGAGCTCGGTGAGCATCGACTGTGTATCACGGTCAGACGGCAGGTGTGCGAAGAAGGATCCCGCGGACCACGACCCGTCTCGGCGATCTACGCGCGTGATGCCCCGATGTGATCTAGAGGCTGGTGATGAGCGATGCAGTCTGTCGGTCCTGCAGTGTCATGACGGCACCAGAGGAAGCCACCAGCAGCATGGGCCGGACTCGTCACAAACGAGAGCTTAGCCCTGACGCAACTTGGTACTTGACGGTAGGTATGTACTTGTCGATCACCTCGATCGGTGATTTTTGCACCTCGACTCGTCGGCCAGACTCCGTGGGAAAGGATCGTGATTCTTGTCATCGCAGACTGACAGGCCCCGACCCGACTTTGATCACCTCCATGGGCCGCACGGGAGAGCCGTTGGCTTGGGTTGGGATAATCAGCCACCAGTCACCTCACTCGACGTGGCATGACACGGCGTCCTCGATCTTCTAGAAGCTCGAGAAGCCCGAGAACCCGGAGCTGAGACTCACCCCACCACCCATCTACTCTGGTCACATCTCCCAGCCTTGAGGAAGGAGGGAGGGGAGGGGGGGGGGCAAGAGGGCGGGAAGGGCGGGTGTCGTGGAAATGGGCACGGCGGTGCGGAGGCCGGGTGGACGAAAAGCCTGCGACGCTGTGTGCTGTTCCCATTGTCTCATGCATCCGAGGCCAGAAGGTGAGGCCATCATCATCAAGCATGCCTTCTCCACCCGGCCCTCTTCCCCGCTTTCTGCTGCATTATCTCCTGGCTTTCTAGCGCCGTTCTCGGGGCTTCTAGCCAGCTTCTCTTGCATCCTCACCACAACAGGGTGTGTTGCTGCGCACGCGGCGCCAACGTGTGATCTACACGCTGCGTGGGGAAGGAAGGAAGGGGAAAAAGCACGATACGAAAAACCTTGGGAGACAGGACAGAAAGCCCACGCGGGCTCACACGAGCCACGCCTTTCCGTAGTAGGAAGCTCGTCAGGAGGCACACGAGCGAGGCAGGGAGATTACCGCATCCCGCGCGCCTGGCTTTTCTAGAAGGCATCTGGAACGGGGGGGTGACGAGGGTGACGACAGCAGCCAAGGACCGGGCAGGCGGGGAGGAGGAGGAGGGAGGACGGTAGGACGGTGCAGCGTGGCACCGATCACTTGCGCCTACGGCCCAGCCTTGCGCGTAGGGGAGATTTCGAGGGTGAAGCTACGATACACACTAAACTGTTGCTGCCCACCATTGGAGGGGCGGGGTGGAAGAATGGCACGCATTCCCGCGTCCTTCCAGAAGCCCCGAGCTGCGATCGTGTGCGTGTCTTTTCGGGGGGGGGGGGGTGAGGTGGGAGGGCGAAGGGGGAAATATGAGAGATAAGGCGGCCGCGCGCGGGGCGCCAGTTCATGTGTGCCTCCCGCGCCGCTCAGTGTGGGAACCGTACAGCAATGGCCTGCATGAGAAATATGCGGGCAGCACACACTAAGATGGCGAGGGGGAGGGGGGGAGGGGAGAGGGGGAGGGGAGGGACATGGGTTTGTGGGAAAAGAAGGGTGGTGTGGGCTGGAAACTCGCACCAAGACGCAAGTTCCTGCTTCTCCGTTTGCATGACACTTGCATCGAACATGCAGTAGAACGATGCCTGTGAAAGCTGGGTTGGATGGGTGGGGCGGGAATAGACGGGTTAAATGTCACCACAACACCGACGTTGAGCGCGCCAGCGTCGCAAGAGGGAAGATAGGGTGCGAGTCACACTCACACTCTCTGGCTGCAGTCTCAGATGGGTGTCAATGCATTCTGCCCTGACCCCCACGGAATGCAGGCATGTCCACTTCATCTCCCTCTGGTTTTTTCTTCGACAACGTTGCTTGTCAGGCATTCTCTGTGGCTGCTGAAGAACCCCCCTCTCGTCTCACCACGAGTCCAGTCGTGCGTACTTCTCGTCGCGGTCCCTGGGGCTTGGCGGCACAGGGAAGTCGTCGGTTGGCCCAGAGCCCTTGTCCCGGCCCAGCATCGCAAACCCCCCCCTCCCTGTCGCGTTCTAGAATAAAGTTGTCGTCTATCGGGTCAGGAATGACGAGATAGGAACCTCGTCCGAGGGGGTAAATCCGGGGCAGGAGTGCCCTGCCAGCCAGCCTGTCCGTCAGGATCTACGACGCAGGACTTTTGGAGGGGTTGTAATTCCCATCCACCCCGCGTCATGGTTGGTGGTGACTTTCAGGGATATGCCACTGCGCAGCAGAGAGGGTGATGGTGGTGTTGGACCGTCGCATTCACGCATGTAGCCTTTACGGGGCTGGACTACTATTCCGGCCATCCACCTCCCCCCCCCCTCCGAGCACGCATCCGCTTCTGGATTGGCCATGCGGCCGACGACATGGGATGTCCCCCCATCCCCACCCCCCGCGCCAGACACCACCCACTGAGAGAGGAGATGGGGGTATGCTCATTTCGTCAACGCGAGGCAGAGGACGAACAGAGTGCGCCTGGGAGAGCATGCACGAGACGTATGATGTTTTGGCCGCCAATCACGGAGATGAGACTGGGTGCTCGAGCAAGTCGAGGCTCAAGTTGGCCATCCTTAGCTGGCGCATTATATGCATAATGGCGACATTAATAGAGCAGAGTTGGGGCTCGGTCACCGAGTGCGAGTGCTGATGTGGAATTATCCCCAGGTTCCTCATTCGGAGGCTTCAAACTCAGGGGTAAACACAATAATTCTTTTGGGCGCGCGGAGGAGGTTTGTTGGCCGTTTGGGGGGGTGGCAGATGTCTCCTCACTTGGATCACGCCGAGTCCTCACTTTAGTATAGTCCGCGGTTTCTTCAGGCGAGGTGTATAGTAAGTATGTAGGCAATAAGTTCAAGAATCTCGACGATGCTAGCCGTCTCTCTCCATTTCGCCAATACCTAGGTACCAAACGTAGTATATACATACAGTGCAAAAAGCAGCCAAAGGAAAGTATATCCATGAACTCGCATATCGACATATCGTGACAAACCGAGATGATCGTACAGGGCATGGAAGCCCAAAAAAAACACAGGAACCCTTATTTTCCACGTCACGTCCTCGTCCCCCATGGTGTAATGTCCGTATCCCCCCCAAGTCCTTTTTTTCCCCCGTCGTCCAGGCCGCGAGATGTTGACCCAGTAGTCTTCCGTTGCCCCCTGACCAGCCTGTGCCGCCTTTGTAGATGCCAACAAGATTGACGAAGAAGAAGAAAGAGAAACCACACACACACACACACACCGTGTAGAAAGAGGCTTTAGAACATGATCCACTCGACCTCGACGCCCGGGCCACCGATACACCTGGTCCAGCTGAACGGGCCCCTCCTCATCATGCCTGCCTTGCCCGCCTGCAGCTGCTGGTCCCTCCCCTCGCCGGACCACAGCCTCTCGAGCACGTCCAGGGCCGCGAGGTTGTTCATGTAGCCGGAGCGCGCCATGATCTCGCGGCACTTTGACCGGACTATGCCCTGCTGTGTCTCGTTGACGCACTCGGAGCCGGCGACGAACAGCGGCCAGAGGAGGAACTTCTCGGCCGAGGACCCGGCCTCGAGCGAGGTGGCGTAGTAGACGACCTGGCTGACGAGGTTGCGGAAGTTGTTGTGCGCGCTCGCGACGTTGGGGCTGGCCAGCCGCTCCGTGTAGAGCAGCGCCGCGTAGCGGAACGCCTCGGACAGCGAGCCCAGGTCGCGCACCTGCGCGTGCGTGGCCGAGAGCCCGTCGGGCAGCGACGCCAGCACGCGCTGCGCGTCAAACTCCCACGACTGCAGGGCGATCCGCGCGTCCTTCCACTCGCGCCAGAAGGTCGACCGGTGGTCGTCGTAGGCCGCAGGGGACGACAGGCCGGGCGCCATGACCTGCTCGTCGTCCAGCGCCGCGTTGAAGCCGTTGCTGTCAAACCGCGCGTGGTGGTTGCCAAAGATGTCCGCGCTGGCGTGGTGCTGGTGCTGGGGCTTGTATATGTGCCCAATGGGCGATTCGAGGGGTGACTGCGAGCGGGATGGCACGCCGCGCGAGGTAGGTGGGCTCAGGAGGCTATGGACCGGGCGGTGCTGGGACAGGACGTTGAGTCTCCCAAGTTTGACGATGGTCCTGAAGAGTTCCCGGTCACAGCCGACAAGGTTCTCCGCACCAGGCGGGAGTAATTGTGCGTCTGGCATGACGCCGTAGAAGGAAGTATTCAGCTGCGACTCGCGGTCATTGATGCTGGCGGAGATGGCGTCGAAGTATGTGAAAAGCGCCTCCATCCACGCCGAGTCTCTTGAAGGCGGGAAAGGCGAGGACCTTCTCATACCCAGAATCTTCTTAACCCCAGCGAACTGGGTGTGGAACTTGGCAATGCCGGATTCTGCCATTCGATAGTGGCACAGTAGTAGAATTGTGGCCAACACGGCATCTCCTCTCGCCTTTGTTGGGTCGTTGAGTTGCTCATTGAGCAAGTGAACGGCGAGGTTGCGGTGCTGATACTCTTCCGACAGTGTCCGCTCATCGGACGGGATATCGGACATGCGACGTGGCAAGCTGTGCTCCTTCTCATCCTGGCCATGGGCAAGGCTCAGCTTCCTCTTCATCCGTATGTTGCATGCGGCAAGCGCACAGATAGCATGCTGTAGACTCCTGCTATTTGCGGCCAGTGAGAGGATGTGGTCGCGGAAGGGGTTGTTAGGGCCGTCAATGAAGACCATGCCTGGGCACATGATGTTCTCATAGTATTCCATGTAGAACTGCATCTTGACGATAAGATCCTGGTTCACCGGAAGTACTGGCTGATCCAGCACAGATGGCCAAGGGAGTGGTTGGTCCGGGACACCGTGTGATGATGCGGAATCCTCCTCTGGAGACTGGGCCCAAAAGTGCCTATCGGAATGAGCGTTGGTACTGTACGCATCCAAGCCAGGAGTTGCTGAGATTCTCGGTATTAGTCCTGCTGAGCCTATAGGGCGAAATGAGACGTGAATAATATCTCACCAAGTGGTTCGTACTCCATCAGGCGGTTGCTCAGATGAGCTTCAAAGCCATCCATATGAGAATGGAGGCTTGAACTTGGCTCCGATGGAGCATACACAAGGCTGGGACATGAAGTAGGAGCCCTATGGTGGTCCATCATCACAGAAGACATGGGGCTCTGTGGGATAGGCGAGTTGGCGCTGTTGTAGCTCTCGGCGTACATGTGTGTAGGGCTAGTGGCGAAAGGTAGGTCGTCCCTCGAGAAAGTGTGGCTCAGAGGCGACAGGTATTCGGCATCACTCAGGGAGTCGATTGAAGAGGACAGGGGCTCAGGAGGTCCATGTGCCAATATAGGTCCTAGTTTGGGGAACCGCGGCCCATCCCCCGCCAGACTGGGCGAGAAGGGCACATTGCTCCAGTGGCCTGGCCCTGGTGGCATAGGTGGTGTTGGCTCGGTGTGGGAGATCTTGGAAAGGTCATAGACATGGAATGGGGTCGGAGGCATAGACACTGGATAGTGGCGGTCTACCGGGCCATCGATGATATCGCCTCGAGTCCCCCGGGGGGAAATCGCTTCTTGCTCGTTCCAGTGGCCAGCGTCCGTTGCATGTCCACGTCCCTGCCCAACAGTCAAGGTCGAGTTCGCCCGGGACCTTGACGGTGAGCTCTTCTTGATGGGGTTCACCGGGGGCGACTTTGCGATCGGTAGCGAGAGTCCACGAAGCTTTCCTCGACTCGCGACGCCCACTCCCCAGGTCAGCTGTGTTTTGTATCCGGAGCATTCGTTCCCGACTTCCAAGCACTGCGAGCAATACGGTCTCCTGCGATCGCACTTCACGTTCCTCTTGGTGCAAGTGAAGCAATCATCCGCAGCCCCGCCGGCGGGAGCGCGCCTCCTTCGCTTGCGTACCGCGGCAGCATCAGCCTTGGGGTTTAGGGGGGTAGGTAATGGGACAGTCATGTTGTGAAGATGCGAATGTATATAGATAGTCTCAAGCAATGTGGTAATAGGTAAAGACGAGAGCAATGTAGCAGGCTGGCTAGAAGAAAGGCTCCTGATAGCAAGTGGGAATCACAGGAACGACTGGGGTTCAGGTCGAGCAAGAGGGCAAACGTCAACAGCAGACAATGGCGTTCTTGGGGTATGTTGCGAGTTAATATGGAAAGGCTTGCCAAAAACAGAGTTGACAGGCAACGAGAAAGAGTGAGATAGGTAGCGGGATGAAGAGAGGAAAGACTCGGGAGATCATCAAGTAATAGATGTAGGTGTTCCAAGATAGTAATAAAGTGTGTCGACTGTGGGAGAGGGCCTGGCCTGTCCATGGCATACACACATCGCACTCGTTACGAACGACATCAACCAGGGTGAACTGCCTTAAGGTACGGATGTACGACCAGGATTCACTTATCAGCAGGGGTTAATCTGGAAAAGCAGCCGAGGAGGCGAGGTGCCACTGTGTGCTAAGAGATCAAAGGTGTGTGTGGGCAGGTGGGCGGAACAGATGAGATGATGGAGGGGTAGCCAGCCAGGAGCCCTTGTTTCTCTGGAGACTTTTCCCGCCCTTGCGACTGGACAATGGGGGAGGAATAGGTACATTGGACCACTCGGGGTCATAGTTCGGATGACGGAGCCCTCACGGTGGATGCGCAGGTCCATCATTTGATCGTGGGTGAGCAGGAAGGGCAACTGATCCATCTAGCAAAGGAGATTGGAAACGGCACGCGAGCAAGATAAGAAGAAGAGTGCGCGCCTGGTGTCCGGAAGCTCGTCTCCGAACGAACGGCTTCTCGTCCATAGAAGCTGACTTGGCTGAGTGAGTCCTCTAGACAGGGTTTGAAAGTAAGCATATTAGCTTTCAGAGAGACGGGAAGGGGAAGCATGAGAGCAGAATTGCTGTTCCCTGGGGGTGCGCTTGGTGGTGGAGGAGGATGAAAGCGTTGGTGCAATTGGGGGGGGGGTGGCAGATGAACAGCGAGAGGGCACACCCCTTGCCGTGAGCCGTGACCCTGGTATAGTCAGTCAGGCGACAGGACTGGACAGGTACATGGATATTGTAGTGTACATGGATAGCATGCACAAAGCATCTGCGAGGGGGCTCATCGCCGGTGGTGTATCCGTACTATGGTACGCAGCGAGGATACTTCGGGGTGGAGCCTCTCGATTTCACACTAGGTTTGGTGAGCGCGGTGGTCCACACTAAGTACCTACTTGAGTACATAGGAAGATTGAGGCAGGGGTCGAGACGACCAGGGCGCCGTTTGAACCCACCAGCGCCTGCGGCCACCTCTTTTTTTATTTCATATTTCCACTCGCACGAATGGTCGGCCGATGTCCCTTTTAACTTGCAGCCAGAGGTAGCAGGCATGCGGCAGATCCCTGCAGCAGAATATCAAGACACACGGGCAGACAGCGGACAGCAGACAGGTACCGCGGTCATTGCGAGCTTCTGATTGGGACCTTGGCTGCAAGGACTAAGAGCGCTTGAAGTTCGAGGGTGAAGACCCTCTCCTCCTCTGTTGGACTCGCCCACCAACAAGGCCTGCAAGGCTAACAGCGGCACGTACCCAATCATCACTAGCCAGGTCCAGGAGCGTATCTTCGGTCCGTTAGGAACCCGGAACATCTTGTTTCTTCATCACCCACCCGTTGACCACTAGTAGCCAGTAGCTGGAGTGCCGTGTCCTCACCTCCTCTGTCCCACACTGGCCTGGCTAGTATATGGTGCTTGGCAGCGTTATCATTCTCGACCAGCAGGCAGTGGTTCCTAGCAGGATTCGGTTTGAAGCCCTGGCTGCTGCAATACGGGCGGTCTGTGCAGGGGAGGATATTTCCCATCCGGCCTGTGACATCGTGTCGTTATCATCGTCTGCCAACCCTGCTCTTGATTTCAACCTCGGGTGGGATCGATTAGGTGTGAGCATCGACCACCTGAGTGCTAGTCCTCTCAAGGTTCTGGGGGCCTGTGTGGGGTGGACATGTTCGTGTGTGGTCTCGTCTGCGCACCATCCCCGGTCCAGGTTATTGATATGCATGCCGGCGGGATTCCAAAAATACAAAACAAAACAGATTAAATTCAAAAAATGGCAACAACTGCCAGCCCCGGGGTCCTCGAGTACCCTGTCGGCCGAGTGACATGTGAGACATCGAGCCCGATAAATCATGGTTTCCCACCCTCTGATGTTCCTCTGATGTCGTCTTACGTCTGCTTCACCTCGCAGAGTTGCAGGCGTGGGGGGCACCATGACGCTGTCCCGAGAGGAGTACACCACCCCTTCTCCTCCTCCGTCATGCTCTTCGAGCTGTCATTTTGCACGTACGTACTATATACAAGGGACTTGGCCTTTTGATTCGGCAGATGACGGATACATGGCGTTTTACCACTAGATTGGAATCAGTCCATTGTTGTGGACTTGACCTGGAAATAACTTATTGCTGTTGTCATATCTGATAGCCTGAGACAGCAGGGTTCCTGGCTATTAACAGCACCTTTATGCTGACATAGCAGAGGCTATAGTTGTGACCGGTTTACGTGTGCGTATGCGTAGTGTAGTGTCGGATAGTGTAGTATCGGTCGTATTGGCATTCCTTGCTGCAGAAAGGAAGCGCCAAACAACGACTTGACCGGCCGTCAATGTCAGTGTCAATTCACAGGAGATGGAGTCGCCTGTCAATAGACAAAAACAAACAGCGTGGTCCCCATTCCCGACAGGCCGCCAGCTGCCCAGCTTTGTACAACACGTACGTACCTGTTGGTTGTGTTGCACAGGCTGGTTGTGTTGCACGGGAGGGGAATAAGGCTAGAAGAGAAAGAAAAAAAAAAGACTTCGGCCAAGCTTCGAGAACATCATAGTGTATGTACGGTGGCAGCCGTTGAACTTCAAATGGCATTGGCGTTGGCGCCGCCTCGCCGCGGCGTCAAGCCACGACGGCACAACATCACTTTCAGTTCACAAACCCCCGCTTTCCTGCAGCAGCTAAGCCCGAAGTGGCCAACAAGGCCGGCGCTGCTGCTGGCGCTGCTGCTGCTGCTGTTGCTTGGTGCTTGCTTGGTGCTTGCTTGGTGCTTGCTTGGTGCTGCCCGCTGCTCAGGGTGCAGTGTTCACGTAGGCGGATCGCGGCTGGCGGCTGGTCAAGCTCCGTTGCTGGTGAATGCTGTCTGTGTCTGTCTGTCTGCGGGGAGAAGTCGTTGCCCTGTGTTGCCGGTCTGGCTGGGTGGCTGGATATAGTGTCCAACAGGTAAATACTACTCTTAACCATCTCTCCACATCTCGTGCTTGTAAGTAGGTGCGGTGTCTGGGTACTACTACTGGTCTTGTCTGGTCTTGTCAATACTATTGTAGCAAGAGTGACATGCGGAGTGGGGATTGATGGAGCGCCCAGGCGTGAGCAATGAATCGCGATCTGGACCCTGTTGGGCTACACTGCCTGATTACTTGCTTAGTTCTACACTGGGCAGTACCAGTACCAGTACCAGTACCAGTACCACAGTACACTCACCCACTACACTGCACCTGGGCAGTTATATTAGGCGGGGCGTCTGGGCGTATGGCGGGCCGGAACTTAGCGAAGCAATTGCCCAGGCGTCGATCTATGATCCCCGCGCGGCTCTAGCCTTCAGACCTCGGGCTCTAATCCGACGCCAGGCACTGTGACTCGTCAGATGCTTAATTAGTAATCTCGACTGACTGGTCGACTTGGGTCGTCAACAGTAACGGGTACCGTACTTGGTTACCCTTTTTTATTATATTTTTATTCCCTCTCTTTTTCAATCTGTTTCTGACATATCAGACGAACCAGAAGAAAAAACCAAAACCACCCGCCCGTGTGATAACCCCACGGAGGCCCAACCTCAGCTTGGAAGCCTCGCATGCAGCACAGCATATAGACGCACCACAGAGATGCGTCTTTTAAACGGAGAAGCACATCAGCCCCATCCGGTAGTTGGGTCGCAATCATCATCACCTGCCTTTGACGGATAGACGCAGCCAGCCAGCCTTGTCCAGTCCAGGCCGCTTACTTGATGTGGTCTAAGTGTATTTCGGTCAGCCTCGGCTATGCGGGCTACGGATCCGTAGACTACGCATGTAAGTATGGATGTTGACACCCTGACATTGGCACTCGTTGTCAAGGTGGTAACGAACGTCACGGACAAGACCCGATGTCGACAACACACTCCCCACACCTTTTCCACCGGAATTAGTCTCGGAGCGCCGTGCGCAGTGCCGTGCTGGAGGCAGACCGTAAACGGGGTGCGGCGCCGGGATATATGGCCCCTCCCACTCTTCTCCACCCCGTAAGTACATACATAGGTGGTGTAGGGTACTCTGTCCGCTCAGCTCTGCTTCTTCCGGTAGTGTCTGCAATTGCAAGTGTATCCTGCTGATTCCCTGAGCAACGTGATCTCCGAGGTATAATAATGGCCAGCTATTATAATGCATATACACAGCAGAGCGGTAGCAGGCTCGTCGGTCTTCCTTCGTCTCTGGCGACCTGTTGACCACATCGGGGCAAGTAGTCCGTACACAGTACCGGGGTACTCTAACCTGCACAAACTACATTCCCTATCACATCTGGGATCCATGGATATGACAGTACTATTTACGTACCGTCTATGTCTCTGCATAGTCGAGTACCTATCTACCGCGGGATGAGCACGGACAGTGGGGTGCCACAGGACTGGCGGGCTGGCTGGCTGGGCTGGCTGGCTGGGACATCTGAATCAAGCCACAGCCACCATGACCTGGGCACAGCAGCAAAACAATGCAATCCCAGAGGGAGGGAGGTCCTCTCTCTGCCTGGACCCTGATGAATCCAGATGTCCAATGTCCATTATCCCTGCCAGGCCAGGCCAGGCCAGGCTAGCAGGGCCTCCTCTTACAAACCCTCCCCCTTCCCCCGCCCTCTCTGTCTTCCCCTCCTCCACTCTCTTTTTTTCTTTCTCCAACGAGGAGAGCCATCTTCACATGCTTGTTCTAGGGGTGCTATAGGGTTGAGCAGATCCGTGACCCGTAGCCCAATCCTCCAGCATCCCAGCAGGCCACATCCACATCCACACACAATCCACAACCCACAACCCACAAGCCAGAACCCACAGTCTACAGTCTCACAACAGTCCACAGTCCACAGTCCACAGTCCACCGTCCGCATCCACACGCAGCGGACATCAAACGGGGTCGACGCTCGTATGTAAGGTGAAGATACCTACGATACAATACGATACGATACCGTCCAGCTACACTACACTACACTACACTATTACCGGATCTTGGCGTACCTGACAGCTTCTCGGGTGCCGAAAAAGCTAATATACACACTAACCAGGATCAAGGCTTCTCGCCTTCTCTACCTTAATGTCTAAGTCCACACGCTACGTCAACGTGCTCCAGCATCTCTTGTCCACGCATATCGCCTGCGCTTAACACCGATTTTGCGCCCCGCGCGACCTCCACCCGGATCGTGCTTAGCCACTTCTGCGCCTGCTCGTCAAAGCTATCGCTTGAATGAATGAATGCGGCATGGACTCCGCGGAATTCCATCCACTCATCTTCCTGACCCATCTCCCTCCTCCGTCTTTCCCCCGCCTTGGACTCCCTCCCTCCGACTAACTCTGTCCTGCCTTGGTCAGGACGCCCTTGTGTACGGATCCGTTCACTACCGAGACGAGGTTAGATCAAACTCCTCTGCCAGGGCAGCAGGGGTATATACCTGGCCACACGGTTCCTACCGTGGTACTCTCAAGAACGGACCGCGGTGGGAATCTCCATCTTTCTCACACGAGGCGCCTTTCTGACCATCTTGGCTCCCATCACACAATCCTGTTATGGATTCGGCAATCGTCAACCAGAGCCAGTCAGGCCCGGTAACCCAGCTAACCCAAGGTGACCCAAGGCGACCCAGCATCTCCTTTGGAGGCTTCTCTGCGCCGTGGTCTTGACGGGCCACTGAACCGCCTCTACCAACTCTATGCTTCGCCTCACGCGCTAGAACCACCGAAGGCTGCGTAGAAGCTTGCTCGACACCCTCTTTCTCATTTTATTTTTTTAGTCTCTGCCAGGCCGAGAACGCGGGCTAACATGCAGCACCGCGCCATCCCGCTCTAGTCACACAGGTGGTAGATCACTTCGCATGCTGCCAATCCGAATCCCCGCTTTTTGCTGCATCTCCCTCCTTCGAGTCCGTCCGTGGCGGGCGGACAAGCAGTTCGTGAAGTGACCAACTGCAAGCCGATACTTTGCACACAGAAAAAGGGGGGGAGGGGGACGAATAACACCAAAAATCCAAAATGACAGACTATCATGGCTTGACTAGTTCTTGGGCGAGGCGCCGTGACACGAGATCTCACCCCGTCTACCTCTCACCATCTCCTGTCGTGGTACCTCTTATCTATCCGGGCCTGTATCCCAGCGCACCGCAGGCGTCTTTTGACCTGTACGACTGAGATCCGGCATGGCAATCGTTCCTCAAGTACCCTTTCGACTGCCTAGTCTTCAGATTTCTGCATCTCCAGACAGACCTCACTGGCCCTGTGGCGTCGCCGTGTGATGGACAGCCTGCAGCCCCAGTAGAGCCGCTGATTCGCTCGCAGGTATCGAAGGGGGCCCATTAATGGAACGTTGCAATCTGTAAGCTTCCGGTATGTTGAAATGGGGTTGGTCGAGCCCAGGAGGGCATTCCCACCAATCGAAGACTATTTCCCGACGTCACTGGTCAAGATCGTCTTTCACCTCTCAAGCCAGGGGCGTCTGTTGTTGTTCAGGTTTCTTTTCAACCTGTCAAGTCGGCCAAGCCCTCCACGTCAATTCTATATTAGGGGGGTCAGAGGGGGGCCAACCTGACGATCGCAGTCGGCGCTCGCCGCATTTACTACACAGTAGGCCTATCCAGCAGAATCGGCCTTCTACACCTTGACACACCACCTCCTCCTTCACCGAGCTAGAGCCCGAGCCCGGGCCCCGCGGGACGGGCTCTTCAGCCGTGCGCCTCTATTTTGACGAGGCTGTGGGTGAGGCTCCCTCCCCCCCACTATCTCTACTATACTTAGTATGTGCGCCATCCGGCGATGGTGCTCTTTGTCAAGCAACTACTATACCTGATAACCTCGTTGGCTTTCAAAGAGGCTTCGCGCTCCGCTATTGGCGGATTCATTGCCAAAATCGGAACACGAGCTCGTTCTGCTTGGATTTGAGGCCTGGGGCATCGGGGACCCTGAAACGCAATCGTGGAGACCCGGGAAGGCATGCCTGATCATCTCCCTTGGCATCATCTACTAACTGCAACTTCTACCATAGGCACGTCCGTCACAATAAGTGAGCGTGGCTGGGACGAGCCCGATGGGCGAATAGAAGAAATGATTCACATGTCTTTTAGGTGACCAATAATGGCACATCTGCCGAGTGCCCTGCTCGATTTGCACTGAGCAAATCGTCCCATTCCGTCATGTTATATGTATTTACCCCCTCCAGACCCTGCCCTGACCCTGCAGTGTGCTACTAGCAGCTTCGGCAGTTCTTATAGGGGTGGCCGAAGGATTCTCTCCGCTACTATGTAGTGTAATGTGTCTTCGTCAAGGCAGTCGCACCAAGGCGACAATTTCGGCGAATTTCTCGAGGTAGTGTGGCCACTCGTCCGAATTGCCGCTTCAGCCTGGTGGGGAACACGGCGGCTTTTCAGCTGTGTGACCGAGGCGAAATGTCGAGCTCTCCACGGCGCATTTTACGAGGCTGATACCTCACCTGAACACCCACGGTATTATGAGCTCTCACGTTGTAAGTTTTAGACTTGCAGATGGACGGGCCATCAAGGCTGGGCAAGAGAAGTTTACCAGTCTCATTGGCGCGCTGCAAATTGCAAGAAGGAGCATCAGTGGGCCTACTGTCATATGCCGCATCCGTCTTTGTGGTTGTGGGGCGGATCTTCAGCCCTCAAACGACCCTCGTGAGTGACCCTTTGTGGCTCCATAGCAAAGACTGCTAGCAGTGTCATCGTGGACAATAAGCATATGTCAGATGGGCGCCAGTACTAGCTTCGGCTTCGCATTGTCCTGCCACCCCTCCGTCGCCATCTAAGGCTGGCTTTAGCCACCCCTGAGCGACGTTACACGATATCTGATCATGCTTCCGGCACGATGCAGGATCTGGCCGGGCAGACACATGCCGTGTAAGGACAACAGGGCACGAGAACATCGGGTTACACCTTGGAGATGCTGACTGGGTTGCTCAACAGCAAGAAGAGGCTGGCTAGGTCTGCAAGTGCCATGTGCCATGCTCACCGAATCTATCAAATATCTCGCGCTTGCTGTGGACCTTTCGTACACGGCCCAATGACGATGATGTCCGTGGCTCTCATCTAGTGATGAGGAAGCACGTGGAAGTGGCATGTTTTTATCACTCGCCCAGCCATCTCTCCCAGTCACCCCTTTCAGCAGACAGTCTCTGGCGCCTCTGCACATGGGCCTCGCAGGATCAGGACTAGGTCGATTGCTGGGCACTCTGGACCGGTCATGACACCCATCCACTTACCAACACCCGAAAGCATGCGTCTGTTGTTTTCGCGATGCGACTTGGTATGAGGGGATTTTCCGCAAATAGGGACGGCAAAGTGGCAACAGCCGCCAGGATCGCAAGGCACCTGGCGTTGCGGGCTGAGCCGGACGCCGCATGTGGGGAGACTGGGCCTCCAGGCAGCTCTATTCTCCTCCTCCCGCCCCTCTGGAATTTTTGCCCATGGCCGGCAAGGACGAAGGAAGACACAGACAGACAAACAGACAGGGTGATTAGTTGCCTACCGGCCGCCCGACGCGACACGACCGCTGCCCAGGCCTTGGTGGTCTCGCCCTGAGGACGGTCGGTGTGCCTCTCCGGCCCTGGGAGGAGGGCAATCTGGGAACTGCCGATATGTCTTGCAGCTCATCTGCACCCGACCACCTGCCCCCTCGAGCTAGCGATATCTAACGTCCCAGCTCGCTCATGCCGCTGGGTCTTGGGAGGATATGCTATCAGGGATCGCCTTTGGCGAAGTCTCGTGGTCTTCCTGGAAGGGGCATGGTGTCTACTGCGTGGGCGTCGCCCCAGGAGGGGAATGGGTGACAGAGCAAGCCACCTATCTACATTGCATCAAGGATAGTCCACTGGCTGTCCCCACCCCACCCCCGCCAATCTACTTCTTTCTTCTATGTTTACCTTTCTCAGCCACGAGAGACGGATACCTGCGAGACAGTCTAGAGATAGACTGGAGGTTGTCAACCACGGTGCCTCAGCCAGTATGGCCGGCATAGCTTGCATGGCTCCTCCGTTGACATGGACCAGCCAGCCAGCCAATCCTGCTGCCTGTCAAAACAAAATGGGCTAGACAACAACCCACGTCGAGGAACCAAGGCGGACCCACCCACGTGCGGCCTCTTGTTCTCGGGGGTGGGTGGTAGCCTCCCCTGGACGATACAGAGTCCGCCTGCACCGTGTCGCGCCTGCCTACCATAGTAGAAGATGTGAGTTGATCGACCGTCGATGCGCTGACAGGGCGTGGGATAGATAGCAGCCGCCTGACCCGAGGCCGTCGCGGTGGGCTGGGCGGGCGTCAGACCCGGCCAGCGATGTGATATGGGTGGGTTGCAGTTTACTTACGGCAGAGAAGGTATCTAGAAGGCCTTGGAGGAGGCCAGGTTGCCTGGCGCGGAGGACCGCGGGGGGTTGCAGACGTGTGTTGACGCAGGCTAAGGTGTCAGGTTCGGACTCGCGATGGGGGGCAGGAGTAGGGAGTAGGGTTGCTTCATCTGGGAGGGTGGCATACAGGTGCTTGGCTGCTGGTGAGGCGTCTCATGTTCCCTCGGGCATTCCGGTCCTGCTGTTTTGGCAGAGTCCAGCACGCCCGCGGGCTCGGGACACCGTGAGGGCTTGCGCTGAGCTTCACCAGACGACGCACTTTGCCGGTGGGCGGGTCTGGGGAAGAGAGTTTGGGAGGAGGGGGGTGGGGGACGAGGCAGACCCGAGCAGTGGTGCGCCTGCCGCTGTCTGGAAGCTCGTGTGTGACTGAAGGGGCCCCCCCGCGGCACGGACAATTAAACTACCATTGCCATGTTGTATCTCCGACCCAAGCAGCAGAAGAATAAGTTCCGACTCCTGGGGAGTGAGGTTGTTGAGCCCTCAACAAACAAGGCTGAATGAAGACTGCTCCTCCGGCTGTCAGGTCTGGTAGGTATAGTGTCACAATGGCTCGGACTCGGAACCACCAGAAAAACCTCCCAGGGGAGCAATGGACCCTGACAGGTGCAGTCGTTGTGCCCCCGTTGGCATACTCCGGCATCTAAACCCCCCACACACACCACCCATTATCATCCCCAGTGTTACCTCGTCAATGGATGTTGAGCACCACAGAGGAGGAGGAGGAGGAGGAGGAGTCCCCCTCCCTCCCCCTGGCCCGAAGTTTCTATGTAAAGAAGCCCCGGCCCACCGTACCCTTTTTTGAAGCCCGAACCCACTTCGGAGACGACAGGGGGGGGGGTTTGGGTGGGGAGGATTTCAGTCTCTATGCATGTATGTATGTATGTATGTTTGTACTGTATGTGTGTATGTACATACGTATGTATGTGAAGCCACCAAGTACCTACGTACTGTTCGCGCGGATGCTTTGCATAAGGGGCGTGCCCTGCCTGTATTTCCGCGGACCCTTGCGTTTTTGCGTGTTCCGCGCCTCAAGGGGCCTATCACGACCCCGGGTGCCCCTGTCTTTCCCGCGGCCTGGACGTACGTACGTACGTACGCGTGTGCTTAAGTGTGTGTTTAAGAGAGCGAGTGAGTGTGTGTGAGAGAGAGTGTGTGTGTGTGGGCAGGGGAATGTGGGAGGGTAGAATATGTACAATGTAATCTTTTCCCTTCGGTCTTCACTGCCTCTCCTCTGCCGTGCAGGGAGTGGATAAACCCCCACCGGTTGGTTGGTGGTGGGTGGTGGTGTTGCCGTGTACATATGTACTGTTTCGTATCCTGCAGGGACGGGGCCATTCCGCAAGGGCACATGGGGAAAAGCGTGGTCTTCTACACTACAATACACTACGATACATACACGTGTATCGAGGTCGATCTCGAGGGGGGCATCGAGGGCATGCATTCCACAATGCAGTGTAGTGTGATAGATGGACAATGATCGGCAGTGTAACTACGTAGCAAACACGGGGCAGCTCCATATGCCATGTTTTGGCCGGGCCAGCCAAAGAATGGGGTCGGCCGTCCACCTTGGGGGAACAGATGGGCAGGCGGGAGGGCGTTGCGCCTCTGGCGGGGCATGGATTTATGCCCTGGTGCTGATCATCGCCCTTCGGCCGCGTGGAGAGAGAGAGGCTCGTGGGCGTGATGTGATGTCAAGGACCAGGAGCAGGCCTTCCGGGTTGAGGGTCTTGCGGGGGGGTGACAGGTCTGTCTGTCTTGCTGGCATGTCGGTATCCTGGAGTGGTATGCTCCGGACACCGAAAGCCATTCATTCGGCGTCTCGCCTGCTATGCTCGCGTTTTCCCCTCCTCCTTTCCCAATGGGGGCTGACACGGTCTCTGTTGGGCTTGTTGTAACTGTGAACTTGGTATTATTCTCCCCTCGTATCTAGTACATAGATAGTAAAAGCAGAAATTCAACGACAGCAGACCCTTCAACAGCCCATGGTGGCCACAAGTGTTGACCCCGGGGCTAGACTGCAAGACCGCATATAGGGTCGTATGAGGCGAAGTGTCTCGGCGGCAAGCCCTTCGATCCTACCCTCGACCCTCTGTGTCCACGCCCCGAGTCGCCTTCCTGGGTATCCCTAGGCCAGATTCATCAAACTTCCGTCCTGGTCGGCATCTTCTCAGCTCCGACAAGCCTGGCGAGAGCAGCAGAGGGTATCATCAGCTCATGCCGTCCGCCGCCTCGCGTCGTCAGCCAGGGGCGAAACCCCCCTTCTTCCAATCCTCCCCAACCCATCCCCACCCCAAACATGTGAACACAGAGAAAGGACCAAAGAAACAAAGGTATCTTCCCAACTGCCTTACTCCTTCGCCGCAAGCTCCTCAAGGATGGGCTTCTCGAGCGACTCGGGCTTGGTGGTGCTGGCCCAGCGGCCCTTGACCTTGCCGTCGCGGCCGATGAGGAACTTCTCAAAGTTCCACTTGACCCTCTTCATGCCCAGGAGGCCCGGCTGCTCGTTCTTGAGCCACTCGAACACGGGCTCGGCCTGGTCGCCGTTGACGTCGACCTTGCCCATGATGGGGAAGGAGACGCCGTAGTTGAGCTGGCAGAAGCTCTGGATCTCGTCGTTGTTGGCGGGCTCCTGGCCGGCGAACTGGTTGCAGGGGAAGCCGAGGATGACGAACTCGCCGGGGTGGGTCTCGTTGAGGCTCTTGTACAGCTTCTCCAGGCCGGCGTACTGGGGCGTGAAGCCGCACTTGGAGGCGGTGTTGACGACTAGGACGACCTTGCCCTTGTAGTCGACAAGGGGCTTGGGCTCGCCCTTCTCTGTGTGGGAGGGAAATCATGACCTGTAAGCTGTTCTGCTTTGCCACTCAAGTGATTGGCGGTGGTGAAGATAATGCTGCTACCCTCGTGGCACTACATGTGACTCCCGCGCCGGGTGGACGGGAAGGGCAGGTGGGTTTCACGGTGGAGAGCCATGTGCAGATGAGGCAGGGAGTCGTCCAGCTCAGACGGCGTGGCCGCCACCGTCGCCGTCGCCATCGCCGTTGCCATCGTCATAGGCATCGCCGTCACCCAAGTGAGGCAAAGATGTGCCTGCACAATGACTGCATTGCATGGATGGAGCGGAGCGGGGATGTGGTGGATTGGGTGGGAGGAGAGCTTACTATCGGCAGGCTTGAAGTCATAGAAGCTTGTTGCTGAGGCCATTGTTGCGGTAGTGTATCGTTTACGGCCTGCTTGGGACAAGAATATGGCTCTGGCTCTTTCCCTTTTCCTGTGGCAACTGGATGTGGATCTTGTTCTGACCTGGAAGGTGGTTGTTGCTGTAGGTTTGAAGGCGAAGGGGTGAAGAAGATGGTGCGTGTGATGATGATGATGTTGTTGGGTGATAATCAGGGCGGCGGGACGGGATGCGCAAAGTCTGACGGTACTTGAAATTTTAGGGACGGCAGAGGCCTGGGTGACAAAGCAAGATTTATATGACAACAACCGCATGGATACGACGATACAATCAATCTGGTGGAGTGAGAAGAAACCTCGGACCGGCTGAACTCTGTCTGGAAGGATGAAGGAGTTCTGCTTGTTGGTGGTGTGTTGATTAACACGATTTGGGGGCGATTTGCCGAGGCAGAGGCAGTAAATGGCTACGGTACCATCCAACCGTGAGTGTCGAGCAGGGCTTCATATCACATCTTGCCACCTGCATGAACTGCTAATTCAATGCCTGTTTTCAGTTTCATCTACCTAGGTAGTGACTCGACACTCGACAACCCAGCTGGCCCCAGTCATGCATTGGTTCTCAGTATATGCTAGGTATCTACCAATGCATCTGGGGGCTGCATGCTATATGTTCACCTAGTCAGATGGGTATAAGTTGTATCTCGTGGATACCCGGGTTCCAATCCATCAAGCCTAGATTCTTGGAGTTTTGAAATAGACTCGCAATCTTCCCAAGTCAGGGTCACAAGGACTGGTGTACCTTACCTATCTCCAGGAACCAAGAACGCACCATTCCACCGTACACGGTATAGCCCGTTCTAGATGGGGGAAAGAGCAGTAAAATGAGTTCTAGCATATGATGGACGGATCTGTAAGCAGCCGAGGTGAGGGGTCAACTAGTGTTAATAGTGTAAAGCTTCAGATACGTAACCGCATGCCCCACTCAGGCGTTATCACGAGGAGCGATAAGATAGCCTCCAACCTCCACCTGAACCTCCAACAAGCAACCGTGAGTGGGTTGTTTGTTTTTGGCGGGCTGAATGACTGAGATAGCATCGTCCACCACAAACCAGTGCAGACCAGTGCAGACAACCACAATGCAACGTACTGTGTGATGTCCCTGGATCCAAATTCTTGTTGCAAACCCTATCTTCCTATCCTTGTGGACGGCTCTTGTTCACTTCCCAACCGATGGCTGTGACAGCAAACTAGTTGAGAGCTTCGATTGCGGGACCCTCAAGTCACTCCCTCCTTAGGTACATACTACATACATACATACAACACTCACGACATTACCTGGCCGCCGCATTGCTTGGTATTGAATATTCTAGGTACAGAAAGATACCTTGGAAGATCGTACGGAAAGAGGACCAAGATACCTCCCCCCCCCCCCAGAAGGCAAGATGGATGGATTAGAGGAAAAGAACATCGTCATCATAGGTATGTTACCCTTGTCTATCGATCAACCTTGAACCTGTCAAGCTCCCCCAGGCTCCGCTCTCCTTGTACACAGTAGTGAGTGTCAAAGCCACAACGGCTGCTACTCACCATTGGACCCTGGCTGGCCATCAAGGTTCCAGGGTGTCTATCACTCACTATTATTATCATTATCACTATCTCCATCTCCATTGAACATCTCCATTGAACATCCTGACCCAGCTGCTGCTGGTCATCACATGCAAAAGCCTACCATCACACCCTTTGGATGAACTCCAATGCTGACACACCTTCCTGCTCCTATGACCAGGCGGCGGTATCATCGGTTGTACCACTGCCTACTTTTTGACTCGCCACCCAAAGTTCAATCCATCTCTCCACAAAATCACCCTCCTGGAGGCTACTTCCATCGCTGCCGCAGCCTCGGGAAAGGCAGGCGGTCTGCTAGCACTATGGGCTTACCCAGAGTGTCTCGTACCCTTGTCCTATCGCCTTCACAAGGAGCTGGCTGAACAGCATGGCGGCCCTGAGAAATGGGGCTACCGCCGTCTGGGATGTGGCACCATTGCAGCAAGCATCAGGAACGCCGACCTTCAGGGACTGAAGGAGGCTCCCGTGAGGGCACATGCCAAGACAGCCGAGCCAGCACCGGCCTTGACTGCTCTGGAGGCCAACGGTCATGGAGACGGAAACGGAGCGGTCACTCAGCCGCCAACAGAACCAAGTCAAAACGGCGACGCGAAGGCAGGCGGGGAAGACAAGGAGTGGGAGAAACTCCCCAAGCAGGATGTAGCCGCCACTTCTCTCCTTGGGGACTCGCCCCTCCCTTCTGATCTCGACTGGATAGACCCGAAACTGGTTCAGTACTACGAAGAAATGGGCCGCCGCGGTGAGACGGAGACGGCACAGGTCCATCCCTTCCACTTCACCACCTGCATCGCAGAGCTCGCCCGGTCCGCAGGTGTCGACATCCGGGTAGGCGCAAAGGTGACCAATTGGACCCCAAGCAAGGATGACGGCACCAAGACCGTCGAATATGAAGACCGGGAGCACGAAGGGGCATCGAGGACAATACACGGCGTGACTGATGTGATCGTTTCCGCTGGCCCATGGACGGGAAAGCTCCTACCGCGGAGTAAGGTGGAGGGCTTGCGCGCCCACAGTGTGGTGTATGAGGCGGATGTGAGCCCTCACGCCGTGTTCACAGACATAGCCCTGCCTTCAGACTACATCCCTGAGCATAGGAAGAAGATGGGCCAGAAGAGAAAGCACCGCGGCAACGTTGACCCGGAGATCTATGCCCGGCCCTTCGGAGAGGTTTATGCTTGCGGTGAGCCCCCCCCCCCCGCCCGCCCGATTCAATGCTTCTCATCATTGTTGTAAAGTCATTCCTCCCGATAAACTAACGCGTTACACACACCAGGCGAACCCGACAAGAACATTCCTCTCCCCGACACGGCCGACCAGGTCCAATGCGACGAGGCCCAATGTGATGATCTGATCGCCTACATTGGCACTATCTCACCCCAGCTGGCCGCAGCGCCCATCAAGGCCAAGCAGGCCTGCTATCTCCCGAGGCATATGCGCTTCGGTGAGGAGCGCGGCCCCCTAATCGGGCTGACGTCGACGCCTGGTGTTTGGATCGCCGCGGGGCACACGTGCTGGGGCATCCAAAACGGCCCTGCGACAGGTTACCTGATGGCCGAGCTGCTGTTTGATGGCGAGGCAAAGAGTGCGGATGTTGATGTGTTGGATCCGAAGAAGTTCAAGGTTTAGAAGGCTATGCTACAAGCCTGGGCCAGTGGCCCTCCGGGGCATGGGGGAGTTGGGGAATGGAGGGAAGGGTATCTCTGGGAGGGATAGACAGCCTTGCTTTTTCAGCGACGGGAGAATTGAGCGGCCTTCAGTACCTGGAGGTGGGAGTGAGAATCATCGACATGCTGGGTCATGAACAGGGACAGGGCCAAGGGGACGAAGGCCCAAGCTCAGTTACAATAGATCGGCAGACAAAGTGTATAACCCTTGTGGGACAACATAGTCTCGAGAGACAGACGATATTGCCACGAGGCGCAATTTGCAACCACTGGGACAAGGGCACCTGAACTAGATCCCTGGTATTTGTGGCAAGGCGGGTCATAATCTGAGGCCCTCACTTCATTATGCCTCACTGCCAGCTCACTCAATCTCATAGAGGAGACACTACGTCTTCTTCTTTTCCCTACCAACTGTCCAATTTCATATACATATACATATATGTACACTTCCTGATTACAAGTGCATAAGGGTGGGGCAAAGCAAGGACACCAAGGAATCATCCAAGACCGTGCTGATCGATTTCATAAAAGTCGTCTATATACGCTGAGGGCAAGTGATATTTCTCCCCCCGATCCTCCTCTATGTTCATGAAATAGGGAAGCATGATGAGCCGAGCCACATTATAGATGCAAACCTAATCCCCGTATCCAGCCTCGTTCCTGGAGCAAGAAAGACTGCAGCAAGTTGCCTGAGAACTATATCCACGTTTGTGCCCTGTGGACCGACTGTATGTAGCTAGGCCCATACCTGTTGCCACACGAAGTCCAGCCCACCAAGAGGAGCCTCCGCCACACGGGAAGCGAGCCATTAAATCATGAAAATATGGAAAATGCACATGCATTGTAGGAGAGGCGCCGGATTACAAAGACTTCTCGATAAACATAACCTCCTTGATGCCCTCCTCGATCGAGGTAACCCTGGCGGCCTCCAGCCTCTGCAGCGGCCTCCGGCCGTACCCGCCATAGCCGAAGTAGCTCTGAAGGGCCTGCTTGGTCCCGGGCACGGCGGCCTTGGTCAGGACCCAGTCGCCCTTGGACAGCACCTTCTGCAGCTGCTCGGCCTCGTCCTTCTTGCCCGTGGCGTACAGGTCCCACACGCGCGCGCACACCTTGGGCATGACGTTGGCGCCGCCGGCGATGATGCCGCTGCCGCCCGAGATGAGCGTCTGGGTGGTGAAGTCGCACATGCCGCCAAAGGCCATGTAGCCGGACCCCTCGGCCCAGGGCGTCTTGGCGCCCGTGGCCAGCGCCACGCGCGTCAGCTTGCCCGTGTTGCCGCACGTGAACTTGGTGCCGACGATGTTGGGGTGCTGGGCCAGCCGGATGAGCAGGTCCGAGTCCATGTCGATGCCCGCCACGGCGCCGGGGTAGTTGTAGAGGATCAGGGGCAGCGGGGACCCGTCGGCCACGGCGGTGAAGTAGCCATACACGGCGTCCTCGTCCATCAGGCCGCGGAAGTAGCTGGGAGGGAGCAGGAGGACGTAGTCGCCGCCGGCCTTCTCGGACAACTTGCACAGCTCGATGGTGCCCTTGACGCTGCCCTCGGTCGCGCCGACGACGACGGGGGTGTCCTTGAAGCCAGCCTCATCCAGCGCCTCACGGGTCGCGGTCGTCACGGCCATCTTCTCCTCGCGCGTGCAGTGGGCTGCCTCACCGTTGGAGCCCATCACGACGAGGCCGACCAGGCCGTCGCGGACGAGGCGTTGGGAGTGTTTTTTTATGGTGGGGATGTCGAGCTCTTCGGTCTCGGGGTCGAAGAAGGTCATGGTAGGCGCATAGATGCCGCAGGGCAGCGCCCGCCGGGAGGTTGCGGTTCCGTTCGAGGCAGCCATGGTGGTCACAGATTTGTGTATAGGGAAACGAGAAACAGACTATAAGAACAGACTATAAGAGGGAAACTTGGGTGGGAGCCAAGGGATGGTGGGCTACGATGGGTAGCAAAAGTTCAAGGAAAGCAAGGAGATAAAGGGACCAAGGGAGCTGAGACTTGTTATATATGGCATAAAGTTCTTTGAAGACAGCCAGCACGATATATCAGTTTTGCATGACCTAATGGCAATCGAGAGCCGGTCGCGGGGTGACAAGTTATGTACTGTGGGTGTGTCGTGAAGACATTGGCCCGAGCCAAGAGATGGACCGAAGCAGGACACCACACTTGTGGTAGTATAGAGTCACGCTCTCAGGTGCCGGACATCAATGAACCTTGGCGCAGGGACGGAGTGATGGAAGCAATGGAAGGATAACAGAAGCTCGGACCGGACAAGTCCGGGGGTGATCCATGGAGTGGTGTGGGGGACTACTCGGGCAAGCGTACAAGGGCCAAAGGGGGAAAAGGGAGGATATGTCCCGTTATGGCTGTGAATTGGTGGCATTCCTGGGTCACCTCGACGTGTGTGGGTGTGTCCGAGGTCAGAAGTAATCCTCAGGTGGTTTTTTGGTTGTTTTTTTGCCGGGCTTGCAACGGCAGAGCTGCCATGTCAGGGCAAGCAGCCCGGTCCTGCAGGCAAGACAGAGAATCAGGTTGTACAGCGTCGAGGCCGTTGCCCTGCAGATGGGCTGTCACGTCTGACTATGTACTGATGTACTGAAGTGCCCAGATCGTGCCATTCATTGAAGGGAACAGGTTTCCACGACAGATGCACGCAGGAGCATGGCCAAATCACCGACGGCATTGTTTGAGACTGTGACGTTGCTTCGATCGTGGCGCATCCTGCAGTACCGGTAGTGGCTCTGATCTGAAGAGACATCCAGCGATGAAACCGTCCTTTACCCTCATGGCCCAACTGTGTATGCATGAGGTGATGGATGAATTTGTGTATCTTGAGCAGCAAGTAACCCAAGGGCATGGACAACCCAAGAGGCTGACAGGCTTGACTGCAGTGCGCGCAGAGCGTACGGTGCGGCAGAAAGGCGGGGTTTGAGGTGACTTGTATCCCCACCAGCGGCAAAAGGAAGGCGGTAGGGAAACCACGAGATAGAAAAGAAGCCAGGATTAGCGGTAGCATGACAATGTTCGAGAACACCTATTACTGTGCAATGATGACTGCGGTTTCGGCCGTATCAACTGACAGAAGTGATGCCGGGAGTTGTTGAGCGGATGGGCGTTGCGGTCGTCCCATAGTGATGGGCTGTCAGAAGAGACGGTTAAGCGGACGGAAAAATTGCAGAAGAAATCCCACGAATCAAAGAGAAGAAGATTCAGACTAAGTCAGCTTATCACAGGCTGAGTTGATTGTCCCAAGGATGTTCCAAGGATATTTCAAGGATGCCCCAAGGTTCTTTCGGGTAGGCTTGCCGGAGGGGGGCATATGTTGCCATTGTATTGCGAACAGGTTGTCAAACAGCCATTGAAACCAGAATGAACAAAAGACCAGACCCAGCTGCCACTGCTGCTTGCACTGGCTGTCGGCGGTCGAGTTTAGCCTATTGTGCTGGATGTCTTTCGAGACAGACCTTTGGTTCTGTTCAAGGCAACCGGTAAAGAAGATCAAGATGGTGTGGTGATGAAGTACCTAGGGAGGTCAATTCAAATGCCATGTCAACCAGATGGGTGACATTAGGATGGAAATAGGTCAATGAAGTGGGAGAGGCAGAAGAGAACAGCCGGGCCCAGTCCGATTAAATAAGCGGGCCACTGTGGCTCCGTCTTCGCGGGGCACTTGAGCTAGCTACTTAGTACATGCTTAGTACATAACGTGGGGGCGGGGTTAATATACTGCACGTGTACTGAATACCACTGTACTACGGTTCCGTTCGCTGTACATTGCAGTACTGTCTGGGTACCTAGGTACAGTACTGGCATCGTACACACACACACAAGCACTCACAACTTCCAGGGGACATGGCCCCGATGCTCGGCACCTATTCTCCCATCGAGACTTGTCATTGTCTCTCGAATGCTGGACTTCGAAGACAGGCAGGCAGACAGACAGACAGATAGTTGAGAAAGAGAGTCGAGAGACAAGAGAGAAAGTCTGGTGGCACCACGAGAAAGAAAGCTCTGCAATGAGCATTGTTGCATTGTCCTTGTCCTGATCCAAAAAGGGACTCTTACTCCGTAGACTGGCTGGACCTGATGGTGGAGTTGAACTCGAGCACACCTGCAGCTCAACGTCTCAACCGTCTGTCTCCCTGGCAGTTAGTTCATCACGAACTAAGTAAGTATGTAGTAAGTAGTCTCATGCTTCCTGGGGCAGCTAACAACTGCTGATGGGAGTGAGTGGAGTGAGCGAATGAGTGAGTAATATTTACTTCGTACGGAACTCGGAACTTGAATCCTCAGATCACAGGGCCAGAAAGAGGCTTCATATGTATACTAAGTACACAGCAAATCTCAAGACAAGAACGATCCCTGTCAGGCCGTTTCCACGTCCTGGTTTGATTCGTTGTCTGATGCATCCCGTCCCCTCTCGGCCAATTTCTCCGATGCCATCCTAACCTCAAGGTAGTCAATTACATACGTAGTGAGTTGATCTGCGACGTAACTAGCCAGGCGACCCTCCATGATATTTATTGGACAAAATTCGTGATCTCGACTTGCACATGTGGCTCTTCCCTTCCTCATCCCTTGCTGCAGTCTCACTCACTCATCCTGTCTCTGCCCTGACCCTTTGGTTAAGCAGGCTCCTTGACATTACACATACTTCCTCTGTCCATACTGTTACCGCGAGGTGGCGAGCAATATAGTATCATCAGCTACGATGGAGCCTCTCAATGTCTTGATGGTGAGTCCTGCCCAACTGTCAATACGTCATGCCTCAGCATACTGACCAGAAAATAAAATAGGTCGGTACTGGTGAGTACACCACCGGCTTCGTTGGAGGTGGTGCTTCCGGGTCAGACAAGAAAGTCGGCGTCGTCGGTCTGTCCATGTTCGACCTGCGCCGTCGAGGAAAGGTTGGGAAACTGGGCATGGTTGGCGTCAATGGGAAGAAGTTTCCTGCCATCCGTGAGTCGCCCTCCTCTACCTGAAATCCAGGATTCTGAGATCCGAGATCGAGGTGCTGATGCGGTCGCCATAACTCAGGGGAACATCTACACAAGAACATCCAACAGGCCTACAACAACCTGGACACATCTTTTGACTCGTTCCCCGACAACAACTCTGTCGACCCGGACGCCTTCAAGAAGGCCATCGACAAGCTCAATCCGGGCGACGCCATCACCATCTTCACCCCTGACAGTACCCACTTCCCTATAGCCCTCTACGCGGTCGAGCGCGGCATCCACGTCATGATCACCAAGCCCGCCGTGAAGCTCCTCGAGCACCATATCAAGCTCATCGAGGCCGCCGAGAAGCACGGTGTCTATGTCTACATCGAGCACCACAAGCGGTACGACCCGGCCTACTCGGACGCCCGCTTCCGCGCCCAGAAGCTGGGCGACTTCAACTACTTCTACAGCTACATGTCGCAGCCCAAGTCGCAGCTGGAGACGTTCAAGGCCTGGGCGGGCGTCGAGTCGGATATCAGCTACTACCTCAACAGCCACCACATCGACATCTGCGACTCCATGGTCACCCAGCTGGGCTACTTCCCCGTCAAGGTCTCGGCCTCGGCCTCCAAGGGCGTCGCGACCAGCCTGGGCTGCAACGAGGCGACCGAGGACACCATCACCCTGCTCGTCCACTGGGAGAAGCCGTCGCAGCCGGGCAAGCACGCCACGGGCGTGTACACGGCGTCGTGGACCGCGCCCCAGAAGGCCGGCGTGCACTCGAACCAGTACTTCCACTACCTCGCCGAGCACGGCGAGGTCCGCATCGACCAGGCCAAGCGCGGCTACGACGTGGCCGAGGACAGCGCCGGCCAGCTCATGTGGTACAACCCCTTCTACATGCGCTACGCCCCGGACGAGGACGGCAACTTCAACGGCCAGACCGGCTACGGCTACATCTCGATGGAGAAGTTTGTCGACGGCTGCCGCGCCCTCAACGCCAAGGCGCTGACGCCGGCGGACCTGGACGCCAAGGGGCTGCCGACGCTCAGGAACACGATTGCTACGACGGCGATCCTGGAGGCCGGGAGGAGGAGTATAGATGAGAACCGGGACGTGAGGATCGAGTCCAAGGACGGGGTGTGGAAGCTGGTCTAGGGGGCGCACGCTGGAAAGTTGCCTGGGTGTCTTGCGGCTATCATATCAGAATGCAATCTTCTATTCTTTGGGGGGGCTGTCTCCTCTTCTAACAATATGGACAACGCTCTTCCTGCATGAGGCCTCTGTTCTGAGCATCGCCAGACACCTTCCCATCTTCCGTCTATCTGCTCAAGCGCACTCGCACTGTTGGAAGTCGGTTGTTGCGGCGCCGGGACAGGCCACTTCCTCAAAATCGACGACGACATTGTCGCCGAAGATCTCAGTCTTGGTCATAATGTCGAAGTGGTAGCTATACCCATAATCATTCGTAGACCTGGACAGACCACCATCTTGTCAGTAACCCGCCGTCACACGCACACGCCTCGCTTCTCTCACACACGCACTCTCCTCCCCACTGAGCTTTCCCATAGGACCATCCATGTCCATACAGACACACAACAACAAGCCTGGACAAGGAAGGAAGACGACGAAAACTCACCCAGCATTGGGACACCACCGCTGGTTCCCGTTATAGGGACAGAGGTTCGTCACCATGACGGTGATGCTCTCGCCCGCCGCGCCCCCGGTTCCGCAGGAGCTGCACGCCGCGTCCCCCGTCGACGTCAGCTTGTAGCAGGTCCCGCAGCCCGAGCCACACCACGTGCTGCCGTCGGCGCCGAAGAGCGCCTGCGACCCGGCCGCCGTGTACACGCCGTCCGAGATGCCCTCCTGCCACGAGAAGAGCGAGCTGTCGGTCCCGCAGCCGCAGGCTCCCTTTGCGCCGTCGTAGTAGCGCTGTATTACGCCGAGGAGACCCGGTCGTCAGTGATGAGGAGTTCTTTTGGGGGTTGGGGGGGGGGGGCGCTGGGCCTTGGGTGTAGCTGGAGGGGAAGGGGAAGGGGAAGGGGAAGAGGGAAGGCTCATACCGTTGTGGTGGCCTTGCCGCTCAGGGCCTTGACGGCCGCGGCCATGATGAGGGGCATTATGATGGTCAGCTTCATTTCGAAATTGGTGAGTGTCAACGGGAAAATCCTGTGCGTGGCTGAGGAGTCGCTGCTGAGGTCGATACCTTGGAATCCTCCTCGGGTACAGAGGCTCAGGAGTCCTGGCCCTTATATACCTTGGGAGTCCACACACTACGGCTAGAACATCTCTCCCACAACCATCTCGGAGAACGTGTCATTGCCGTTGTTGACATGACAAGCCGAACCAGTGTGAGGAAAATGTGGTCCCTTCGTCAAGGCTGAGTGGAGAGGTGCTTCGGTCCGATCGACTGGGCAACGAGCTGCCTTGTCTATATAAAAAAGGTTTAATCATAAACATGGGACGTGCTACGAAGCCTCGAACCATGGTTGCGGTGAAGCAAGGAAGGAAAGAGTCCGGCTGTAGAAGTGTCAACCCACAGAGATGCCGTGTCGGATGTCATGATGGTTGATTCCGGGCTGAAGAGCCCCATGACATGATATGGATATGGAGGAAGAGCCCCCGATAGATGAATTAGGTATTGGCCCGGGCGTCCATCCACATAGATACTTAAGTACATACCTATCACTTCTCCTCCCTTAGCTTGACCCCTGTTGAGCGATTCTCCAGCTGTCGAACCAAGTGGAGCAAGGAAGAAGGTGTTGGCCTGGTACATTCTTTCCTGGGCTTGGCAGAACTATTCGGGACTGCGGCTCGACGGGTGTCCAGGTGATATAGAGTTTGCGTTCGGATCAGCAAATATGGGGATGCCATGGATCATCAACGTCTATGCTGTCTGTTCGTTAAACTGCCGGGCTAGAACTTGACGACTGGCCGTTATTGACCAATCCGCTTCAATATGTACAGAAGGACGATAGAGGGAGACATCATGTCTGCATGGATAGACCAACTCCTGAGATCCAATTTGTATTCCCTTGTTTCATATGTATTGTTCATTATATGCGACGTCGATTCCCAACCACCCGTTTGATACATGCTACCCCAAGCCTACAGGCTCGCCCGGGGGGTGCGCCACTTACAGAGAATCCAGTGAATTATCAAACTCGTTGCAACTTGCATGCCAGCTTTAAACAGCGTCAATCACGGATGCCGAGTTGCCAGCAGAATGAGCCCGGGCGTGACTCGACTTTCTGGCCTCGTCCTCCTCATCGTCATAGCTCGACTCGCTCATGAGCGGACTGCTCGCCCGGATCTTCTCGCCCTTGGACAACAGAACCACGGGGATTGGGACCATGGCCAAACCGATGAAGCCTAGCAGTGAGCCCGCCCATCCGAAGCCGAGATTTGTGAACAACGGCTTGGACGCCAGGGGCAGGAAGGCGCCAAAGACGTTCCTCCCCAGGGACGCCGCAGAGAGCGCCGATGCCGCATACTTCTCATAGGCGTCCGTGAGGTAGTTCACCACGCCGAGGTAGATGCTGTAGATACCAATACCGACACACGCGATTCCGCACGTGGGCACGATCCAGTGCACGTTGCTCCGGCAGCTCCATCCGTACCAGAACAGACCCGCAGCGAACAGGACCGACCCCGGGACGGCACTGTACAGTCTCGCCTCCGGGATGGGCTTGCCAGGCCTTTCCCGATTCCTGCGTGCAGAACTCTGGTACAGCGAGTCCTGCAGCGGGTTGATAAAGGTCGCGATGAGAGCTCCGGCGCTGATGGCGAGCTGTACCAGGCCGGTCTGCAGCGTATTGAAGTTGTATGCCGACTGGAATGTCTGGACGACGCTGCTGAAGAACAGGAAGAGGATTCCCCATGCGAATGACACCCATAACGTGAAGAAGATGACGACAGGCTCGGTGGTGAGCATCTTTGCCGGACGATAGAAGGAGTGTTTGATGAGGGACAGGACTGATGGCCGGTTGAGTTCGCTCTCGGCGTAGACTGGCGTATCGGGCATCTCCTTTCTCAGCTTCTTTGCGCGTCTTGCTAGAATGACATCGCCTCTGGTCTCGCGGAGGATGAACCAGAAGACCGGGATGAGGGCTGCGTTGTAGATGATCTGGATATAGTAGATCCACCGCCAAGGGAATGACTTATGGATCTGGACAATAACACTTCCCACAAATGGACCAAGCGCGATGCCTGCGACCGAAGTGAACCCGAACAGAGACATCGGCAATGAACGAGCTTTGTCGCCCTTCCACACATCGGCGATGCTGCCACCAACAATGTTGATGGAAACAGATGATGCACCACCTCCAAACTGCGATTTGTTCGTGGTTAGCTATGTGATGTTTGATAATTCAGGAGAAAGGACGAGAATCACGTACAAATCGGGTGACAACAAGAGTGGCATAATTCTGAGCAAAGGCAGAGCCAAAGAGGAAAGCAACAAATACGATGTAGGCTCCGAAATATCTAAAGGCGGTCATAGTGTCAGCATAGATTTGTATTGAGCTTCATCCACTTCCCGCTCCAGTTGAGCGAAACAACATACCCAGGCATTCGGCCCTGAGACTCAGTGAGCGGCACGAAGATCAAGGGCCAGAGGGCTGCGCCCAAGTTCCAGCTAACAGTAGCCCATATCGAATTATCGAACGGTGTTTCTTGAATATTGAACTGCGAGGCGTAGTAAGAGGACCCCGCGCCATAACTTCCCGCTGGAAGACCAGTGAGGATAGACACGAAGCAGATGGTCACTGTGAGCACCCATTTGTAGGTTGGCGACCAGTTGAAAGGGTTTTCTGGATCGTCCGGTCCGTACCACGAATGGATGATCTTGCCATCCTCCGTGACCTTTTCCGCGCCGGGAACGGCACCTGCTTGTCGCCCTTGGTCTGGCAGAGCAGCATGCTCTACCGTGGTCGGTGCTGCTTCGTCTGACAACGAGAAGCGGGAAGGCTTGCCTGCTGCTGCGTTTAGCTTCCATCCTTTACTCTGAGGGTGATGATGTGCATAAGAGTCGCTATGACATACTATGCCCTGGTGGAGACCGGCGACTCTGGTCTTGCTCTTCGACGTCACGCTTCTCAGACATGATGGACAGCAGTTGGCTACTCAAGCACAGCTTCAGACTTCTCTCAAAGTCCTGTCGAAAAGCCAACAATAGCAAGCACCTCGTGAAATTCTCGACCTGAAAAGATTGTAAGCCATCTTATAAACATTCCCGCGCGCGTGGGCCCTTGTAGTAATAAAACGGAAATGGACTGAAGTTTCCGGTTGTTTCGGCGAGGAACCGAAGTTCTCGGGTCTTCCAGGCACTACTTCCAGATTAGTAAAACAGGTGAAGTCATCCTGATGCCGATCCTGACTCGGTGGCCCAGCACAATTAGATTTTGCTGGAGACATGCGCTCTTCGGAACGTTGTGACGTTCCTGATACCACACCGCTGTGGCCCACCCTCTGTGATATACCACTGAGTTATTGATATAGGTACCACCGAGTTGGATGATTTCGACCGAGCTGAGCGAATTCGACCGAGTTGTTCCTCTTCCATCAGTGGGTCGCAGACACTCTCAACAGTCATTCACTCGGAATTGACGGATTTATGTAGCAAAGCGGCAGAGCTGGCAGGCTGGCTGGCAGGGTAGCCTTTGTGGATTTCCAAGGATGATCGACGTTGAGGCTGTAAGGTGGTGTGAAACCTACGTAGTCGAACGGCATTTTCGGGGACAAAATTCAGGAGCTGTACATTCTTCGAACGCTGCCGGCGTTGTCGAACATGCTCCTCCATAGCAGCTCGCATGCAGGTTTTAACCTCAGCTAAAGTCTTTTGTGGGCCTCTTCCCCCCTGGAGATGTGCAGATGTTGATTGCAGGCACCCACTTGAGGCTCTTTTCCAAAATCCAACGGTCCAGCAACTGTAACAGGCTTGGATATGCGCATAGCACTCGGTACATAGCTGTACTACCATACCTACCTACATCAGTAGGTAGATGGCAAGGTTAGATGCTAGATAGCAACTACGCGGGCACTGCCGCGTGCTATGATTGTATTTTGTCACCACACACGGAACCGCCGGGAAAAACGCTTGATGACGACTGCCCAGGTGCCAATACTTCAGGGCACCACAGGACCTCTGGCATTTGTATTGAGGGCTGAAGACCCTTATCTCGACCACGTAATCACTAGGGAATTACGGCCTCAACAATCCTGCGTCCCTTCCTGGGGCTGGGTGAAACTATGGCATTGCCCAGTTGTAAACCACTGCCAGTTGCGCGGGCTCAGTGGTCCCGAGAGGAAACAACATTCATGGAACCTCAGTACGTCAACGACCCGCTTGACACCATGATCGTACGTATCCTTGGTGAAATGGGCGGGCACTTGGCTGTAGTGGAATACTCCGCAGTTTTCCTGTAGATCCGGGGCCCGACGGCGGGGACGCGGAATGCCGGTAGAAGGAGGAAATAAGATATGGGTGGAAGGGTATTAGTAGCGAATGTGAAAAATACTAAGTGGAGTAGAGACTCGACAGCGGAAGTTAAATTAAAACGAACCACATGGACTCAGTGCAACACAGGCTCGTGTTTGGTTGTCCCTTCAAACCGTCATCCGGCGTAGCCTGGACCTCCCGTCGTTGTTGAGGTAGCTATCCGGTGCAAAGATCTGACTTGGTTGAAAAGAGCGTTGGAGACCAAGCTTGGGATGATGAGATGATGGGATAGGAGTGATGCACAGCAACAGATCACCGGGCAGACATCGTGATAGTATGATGTGTTCCTTGTTCGACACCTGCATCGACAACTTGATGATGCGTAACAGCTCGAAGGGTTTGTCACCGCCAGTCACTTGACAATACTCCAAGATCCTGACACGGCGTGCAAATTGAGATCCCTCAGACTTGACTGCAGAGGACAAAAGAAGAGCGCTCCATGAACAATGGCTCGTTGATTCCCCCAAATGTCCTCCACAGAGGACAACACACCATCCTTACAGTCCACATCCTCGCTCGAGGAGCAACAGTGAATGTGTCCTTGGAGCCACACCATAAGAATAGCCACAACGACTCGCCCTTCCTCAATTGCTCCTCGCTCCCCAAGCTTCGGAACAGTAGTGTCTTGCCGCCGCACTGGCGGGGCAGATGGAATGGCCGCGAGGATCACTTGTGGAGGTGGACGCAAAGCAAAGGGGGCAGTCGAATGTGGCGACTGAACAAAAGGTGGTGCTGCTGCTGATTTTGAGGCTGTAGCCTATCTTGAGCACAGAATCGGGCGTAATAATTGGCGGCAATAGGGGTTGCTGGAGCTGAAAGGATGCTCGGGGCTGTTGGCCATATGGCGGTAGATGATGGAAAGTCGAATAGTGGGAGGTTTCCCAGGGTTGAGTTATCGAGGGCCTCAGGAGTCAGGTCAGGAGGGGGTGGGGCGCATGGGCGACAACCCCCCATTGGCCCCCCTCGAAAACAAAATGGAAAAGAAAAGCCCTAACCCTATCACAGCAAGGGTAGCGCCTCCTCATCACCACCTACCTGGGTACATGTTGATGTCTCCTCTTGACCATATTGAACCGTCACCATATCGAATTTGAACCTATGTAGCACTGTTATATATGCCTGCTCGGAAGAATGTAGCCAGTCAAACACTACCCATTTAGTACGTATTTACCGACGCACCGGAGCTGACGGTATTGGACAGACCCGGGCCGGCTTCGCGTCACTGAGTCCCGAAGTGCCGGCAATCGGACACGACTTTGCCTATCAAAGGCACAAAACTCGCCATTGCTTGGTCTTTTGATCGTTCTTTTCTTTACTGCCTTGAATCTTCTTTGGTTATGCGCACGTAGAAGATTCACGGAATGAGAACTGAATACTGTAAACAAAGCCTCGAGTGAAAGATGGGACCACAGAACAACAACGGCGCGGTCGTCGACACAAGACAAGCCCCGGCTTTAAACGGAGCTCGGAATGATGAGACAACACCGCTCCTCAACGGCCAGCCGGGACACCTTGCCGCAGATAGTGAAGGCCAGCAACAACAGGGCGATACTTCTCAAGACCATGAGCAGATCGTGCTTGTCACCGACATTACCGGGCCTAGGCTGTGGCTCATCCTTAGCAGCGCCTACGTGGGTGTCTTCTTAGGAGCCATTGACTCGACCATTATAGCCACGCTCTCTGCGCCCATCGCCAGCGAATTCAAATCGCTCAGCCTGCTGTCATGGCTGGCCACTGCTTACCTGATAGCCAATGCTGCTTGCCAGCCCATCTCAGGCCGCCTGACCGATATTTTTGGCCGGGGTCCGGGCTTGGTGTTTAGCAATGTCTTCTTCGCGGCGGGAAACCTCATCTGCGGTCTTGCTCAGAGCGACGCCGTCATGATCGCCGGTAGAGTCATCGCCGGCATTGGGGGCGGCGGCTTGATGTCGATCTCGACATTCTTGGCCTCGGATCTCGTGCCGTTGAGGAACAGGGGCGTAATCCAGGGGGTGGGCAATATCTGCTACGGCACAGGTGCGATGTTGGGTGGTGTCTTTGGTGGCTTTGTCAACGACAAGTTTGCGATGGGATGGAGATTGGCCTTCTTGGTGCAGGTACCCATCATCATCGTCTCCGGCCTGCTTGTCTTCTTCCTGGTCAAGGTGCCACCCAAGGCATCCAACAAGTCATACCTTTCTCGGATCGACTTCATCGGGGCACTCCTTACTGTATCCTTCCTAGTGGTACTTCTGCTGGGCCTGAACGCTGGAGGAAACTTGGTGCCCTGGACCGACCCTCTGGTTCTGACGACGCTTCCCCTGGCATTAGTCCTCCTCATTGGGTTCATCCTCTGGGAAAGCCGGGCGGCTCTGCCTATCATCCCCGTCAGGATTCTGATTCACCGGACCGTCTTCACAGCTTGCGCCACGAACTTGGTATGCACGATGGCCAACACCATTCTTGTATTCTACGTCCCGATATACCTCCAGGTTCTTGGCTACTCGCCCATGCAGTCAGGATTCAGGATTTTCTTCGCCTCCCTTGGTGTATCCTTCAGCTCCATCGGCTGCGGCTTGATCATGAAGAGGACTGGCCGATATCTGGCTCTCGGCGTATTCGTTGTCGCACTGTTTGTGGGGGGCAACATCATGTTCTCGACCCTCGACGCCAATAGCCCGAGCTGGGTTCCTTACCCTGCCTTCATTCTCGCCGGCGCAGGATATGGAGGCATGCTGACCGTCACTCTCTTGGCGTGCATCGCGGCCGTCGACCACTCCCAGCAGGCTGTCATCACATCCGCGACTTACGCTTTCAGGTCGGTCGGAGCAACTCTCGGAGTTACTGTCGCCTCTGCTGTGTACCAGAACATCCTGAAGGCGCGGCTGTGGGAGAGGTTTGGCTCGCTTCCTGATGCGGCGGCGGAGATCAAGAGGATCAGGGATGACTTGGATGAGCTGCATCATCTCCCTGATGGGTGGGAAAATGGGGTCATCACGTCATTCATGGAAGCATTCAGAGGCGTCTGGCTGACGACCTTGGGCCTGGCGCTTGTTGGCTTGGTATGCGTCTCGTTGATGAAGCAGCACACTCTCCACTCGAACCTGGCAAGGAGAGAGGATTAGGTGTCTTGTGAGTGCATGTCCAAAACCTGCCAAGACGAGACCATGATGGCTGGGTGACTCGGAAAGGAACGACTGAGGGAGTCGAGGATCTACAAAGGAGGCCAGGGTACACCAAAGAAGAACCAAACAATGGGAGGGGGGGAAAGGACAAGGATACGGGGGGGTATTATAGAGACAGTTCTGTCCAACCATATATCTTAGACGAGATAGCTTGTATAGTGAATCACATTGTCGAGATGTGCCATTGCGTAACAGATGCGAATCATCACTCGAGTCGGCTACCTATGTGCAGACTGCCTCACCTGTGCGGCTCACTGGCATTGTATACGAGGAGCAAGCAATGAGTCTCAGCCCGCATAAGACAGAAGAATGAGTGAAGAACAATGTAAATATTGAGAAAAAACCCTGAGATAGGTCTCGAAGCGACTCATGCGACGTACTCACTTCACCTGCAGAGCTCGAGCCTCACGAGGCACGTGCAGGGGTACGCGACTTCAAAAACGCGACTCTGTCGCCCTGACCTTCAACCAAAGCCTAAAAGCATCGAGCCTTTTTTTCTTCTTCTTTTTTCTTTTAGTCATCCAAGTCGAATACATGAAGAAGTCGGCGCCGAATTCGAATTCAATCATGACGAGAGGGCACAATCAAAGCAATCCCTTGCGTATGGAAGGGTCGCGTATCGAAAAACCAAAGGGTCCCTGGAAGAGCTTTCAGGACCTCCCAGCGTGGTATCACCGACTTTTACACAAGGTGATTGACCATGATATGGACTACGGTGGCAGAAGGTACTCTGGTGATCCCGTGGGAGACGATGATTTGGAAGAAGACTTGTCAGACCTCGACAAGGAAGACGACGAAGATACACCTGACAGCGCACCAGAGTCACAAGCTCGAGCCAACTGTTCTTGCAACGGTGAAGACTCCGAGTGCGACTGTCTTGACGAAGAGGAAGACGATTGGGATCACGATTCGGAGTCGGAGAGGTCCTATGACGGAAGTGATGCGGATCTCTATTACGAACTCAAAGAACAGAGGGAGGAGCTTAAGAAGGAAAAGCAAGAATTTCGGGAACGTGCACGAGCAAGGCAGGCGGCGCAACACAAAGTTGAGCTTGAGAAGGAAAGGGAGGTCCAGGCCGTGTACAGGTCCTTCAAGAAGGACCGCAAGAAGGGCATACAATTCCCTTTGGACATCCACAAAACGTCAAGGTCCTACGAGCTGTTTTCCTGCGACTACGTCGAGCACCTTTGGAGTGACTTGCAAGGCACCAAGAGGCTAGACATTGATGTGTTCGACAGGCGCCTACTGAAAACGATTTCCGGGAAACATAAAGCTGAACTGCTTGGGAAGATCAACGGACAAATCTATCTGGACGGCGGCACATGCTGCGAGTTTGGACCGTTCGAGCCACCGCGGTTTGCGAGGCGGAAGACATACACCTACAGAGCAGAGAGACGGTATGATATCTCCATCAGGTTCGTGGGTAAGCGCTATGTCAAAGTCATGCTCCCACGGGATTTCGTGTCCTGTGACGGAACCCGGCCTTTGTCGGACTCGGCCCCCGAGATTTTCACGTTCTATGGCATCCTGATAGATCTCGAAAGCAGAATAGCCGACAGAAAGGCGGCCAGGGATCGCGCTCCATCGCCGGGTGGGAGCATGTTCGACATGAACATGGACATGGGCTACTGGTAGGATCAGAGTGTCCTCTGACTTGCGTGTGGGCGAGCTACTGCAGACGATGAGAGTACGGCGCTTTCACCTCGCGTACCTATTTGCAAGATCACCAAGGGAGCTACGTGGGATCAATGGCCTGGCATTGGCCACATCATTGAGTGGACTTCGTCTCTGTTGTCCGTTTATTCGAAGCACTTAGGTACGTTGATGTACCAAAGCTTCGCCCAAGGGTATACGGCAAGGCTATGGCACTGTACGAACGTACATGGCCAGGGGTGATCACCAGGGAAATCGTGTCTTCTGTTGGAGTCCCTACAGACCATCTTGTTCGCGAAATGTGCTCTCCAGGGAGGGTTCCTGGGAGCACTCAGATAGTTAGCAAGTCTCAGTCATGGGGGGAGAGCCGGGGGAAGGAGGGCAGCGATCGTTGATGCCAGCTCCCAACAGAAGTGCACAGCCAGATTTCATACCAATTATTCAATCACACTGGAGACCAGAGATTTGGCTTTCTATGTACTAAGCCAGCAGGAAAGAGAGAGAGAGGGGCTGCCACCGCCGCGGTACCCGCTTCCGCCACGGCACTACTCGTTCCATCAGAAATGGAAGGGGCGATGCCAGGGCGCTTGACCTGAACAAGGTCCAGCAAATAAAGCCTCGTGAAATGCCCACTTTAACCTCAGCGACATCAATTGATCTTGGGCATCCCTTCTCTGCTGCCTGAATTGTTCCGTTTTTCCAGCCCTTCCCACCCAGGAACACACCTCACGAGACAGCTCCTAGAAACTGAAAGAGCCGGCATTACCTTGCATTCTTGCCATCTTGCCATCCTCTGCCGTCGAGGGACGCTGATCCTGGCAGACTGGTGTTCTCTCACACACACTTTCTCTCTCTCTCTCTCTCTCACATACACATACACACTGATCGCCAACAAGGGTTAGACCTCATCGATCGAATCGGATGCTCATCAGTATGTGGCATGGGAGGAGTCTGTACCCGACCACATACTTGCCTTGCTTGCATGACTGAAAGATCGGTGGGTATGATGCGGCATTGATCGTCTGGATAGATCCATGGATAATTCCATTACAGCCTTGACCACCGGCATCTCCAGACGTCTCTAACGCCTCAGGTACGATACGGATCCGTACTACTCCGTATCACAAGTATTATCATGTGCAAGTCACCCCCTGGCCCCGTCATCCGATCCATCCATACTTTCCACACTACCCAGGTACCCATGTATGTACTTGTGTACTAATGCAGCCGCCCTATAAGATCATCTCCAAGGTACCGACGTCTCGGGACAGTTGCAGTCGGTCGAACCACACGGACAAAAGTCTTTCCTTCAATCACAGCTCGTGCATCTCCCGACGCACATCGGATTCTTTACGGATTACAGTAAAGCCACATGTTCTGCAACTGAAATCACCGTACACTTATTTGCAGGAAAGTGGACTTGCCTTGCCCGTCCTTTGCATCGGCACTCAGGCCCTGCCAGGCTGCCTTTTTCCCTTCTTAGTCCTAGGGTCCCTGGCATCCATCCGACTGCAACCCCCAACGTTGCACGCAAGGCGCCCACCTCCCTCCTATGAACCGTGTCGTGGTATCGAGCTGAGCGTGCTAAGGACCAACTTCTCGACGTGCTTACGAGTGCCTACGTATACACAGCTCACCGGTCAATACATTTACTACCAACCTACACACCATCCCATCACGTCGCAGGTGCTCATGTTTCTCGGCGCGGAAGCCATGCAGGGTTCAACCGTCCGGAAGTAATAGGACAATAAAAGCACCACATTATTGCAGTAGCACCACGTGGCCTAGAGCCTAGGGTACGGGCTGGAAGTGACCAGGAACAAACGCCTCACGGGTAGCCTCATCCGATGAACGTATCTCTGTGCTTGATTGTCTCCGGGCGGCGTCGCTGGAGAGCGTTGTATCGTGTATCTCGGCCGAGGAAGATAGGCGAGGACGGCAATGCCACGAGACTATCGACCACCAAAAGCCAGTCCAAAATGTTTATTTCAGCCTCGGCAATATTACACTTAGGGCCTGCCAATCTAGGAAGGTACCTCGTGGTGCGTCACCTCAGGAGTCTCTAGCCGACCAGGCCTGGACAGACGGCCTTACCACGTAACAGGGTTTCAATCACGGGACTGTGTCAGACCCGCTGTCTTTAAGTTGTGTCATCGCAACATCGGCGAGCTCTCACCAAGCCAAGCACAATCGGCTGATATGCCCTATGAGTAGCCACGCTCGAGCCAGAATCGCACGCATTCTCGACAGTCGGACGGCGAGTAACCATCCTACATATAAAACTCGCATATTCCGGGGTTCGTAGGCAGTCGTTGTGTTGTCTTGAGTGAACAACGGCCACGCAGCAAGCCTCCGGGATTCGAGGGGTCCTGCACAGCTCGCCCAGCAATACCATGTGTGAAGCATGGCTGATCCTCGACGATGGCGCGGATTTGCTGCCGCATTCTCCAAACCCGCCGCCCCTACATTGCTGACATGCATAAGCATGCCGGCTCGCTCAGCGCCGGCCTCATCGACTGTACAGTGGAGTGTGCGTCGGCTGTGAAACTGCAGGAAGCACTGTGGCCATCCATGCTGACCATGGCGAGACTTACCTGCATTAATGGACGCTTCTCGTCTTCAGCCCAACAATCCTACTGAAGACGCGATGCACCCGCGCTGCAGCCACGTACGGCATGCCCATGGTAACGCAATACTGCCGCTACAGCATACGATGGGCCAACGATTCTCGGCCCTGATGTCAGCGGTTTGGACTTGCATGCAGGTAGTTCCGCAACATGCCTAGTGCCTCCTTCAAAGGAAGTACAATATGCAACACCGACACTCCCGCTTATCACGGGGCGCTTTGCCGGGGCTAAACCCAACGTAGAGAGACCTGTTTGGTATTCGGCCGAGCAGGGTCGAGCAACAGGCTGATCAACTGATCAACAGATCCCTAGGTTACGAGGCGTCTCCTGAATCTTCAGCCGCCGTCCGTTCTTCAGGGCACCTGCTGAAGTGACAATGAAGCATTGAATGGTACTCCACGGCCAATCTCTCCTGAAGTGTGTCGACCGGAGTGGGACAGGGTCGTCGATACAGCGCCAGATCGCGCACTTCGGGGTCCAGTGGACGTCATGTAAGCGGGCTGGTGGGATGCCAACGTTCCATCCAATTGGGCTTGCCCCGGGTATCTCCATGTGAGTGATATTGGAGTACTGGAGGGAGGGCCAAGGATCCTGATCTAACACCGAGCCGAAGGATCTTTTTCGTCATATCGCGGCAGACCTCGTAAAGACCGACCGTCTTTCAGGTATGGTGTCCAGCCCTGAAGACTCATCAGTACCGCCTTCATGACGCACTGTCAGATGTGTCTGTCCATTGACAGAGCGTGGTGTTGTTGATTTTGCACCATTCGAGGCCCTTTTGGCCCAAATACACAACCAGAACCAGAGCGTGTGATCAGCCACTCTATGCGCATGCCCATTCCCTCGGAAATCGACTCCTCCTTCGGACTGTGAACGAACCTTGGAACCGAAGGGGGAGCACATCTCTGCCGCGGTATGAAGTGTCGGCCACAGGCCGTTGTGGACCACTCCGCTTTCCCCTTGAAATCGGCGGAGGCCCGACTTGTTTGACAGCTGGTGCTGTGCTCGAGAGGACCGTCTTTGTTGCATGTGTCAAAGAAACCCCTGATGATGGAGTAGGAAGAACTAGGGTCCAGCATATCAAACGAAGTGAAGCCCCAGGCTTTTCTACAGTTGCTGCTGAAACTGAAGCAAATACCATGGTACTTCGTCCAGGGCCTTGTCTGGATCGCACGGAGTACTGCTTTCGTGTCAGCTAACGAACCGTTGCTTACACAGTACGTACACACAACTGCTATTGTCTCGGCATATATATCCCAAAGAGGAAGCCGAGTACCTGTAGCCCCATCAAAGCGCAGCCGGGGAACTGCAAGACAATTCCAGACCTTGCACATGCGCGCATCGCCTCGAACCAGCGAATTCTAGAAGGATTTGATGCGCGACACTCGACCATTGAGACCAGGGCCGCCGGAGGTTGCACTCTCGTCTTTGCTACTGCGGTACTGAAGCATGGACCTCCATCTTGTGAAGCCCAGGCAGGAATGCGATGGGTTAACTCTCGCCGCAAATGTGTGAGTTCATGCCAGTGTCGTGTTGTGGTTGGGGCAGAAGTGCAAGCCTCCAGAGGGCTCCAAAGGCTGGGCCTCGGCAAAAACATTCTGCACTTGTCGATGAGGTTCCCAACGGTGCTGCCGATCATCACATTCTACATAACAATCCAACTTCGCGGCTCGGGCTATGTCCATTCGGTACTTTTGTCGAATGTTCCTAAGTAGCCCCACTGGGTATAGTGCCCCCGGCCCAGTCGCAAAGTGCCGCCCGACTGAAGCGACCCTTAAAGATCTGGCAAAAGCTACGAACAAGGGCCTGTCCTGATTGGTTGAGAGAAAGACTATACATAGTATGTACTCCTCTCGCTTTGTTGGTTACCTAGGTAGGACTTTCTTGAGGAGTCCTGCCAGTAATTGGGTGGTAGCCAGCGACGAGGTCCCGCGACTTCTCGCGCATCGAAATCCACAAGCATTCGACGTTATCTTGTGATGACTGGGGCTTGGCTCGTCGTTGGCTACGCAGTCTTTACAGTAGTCTTGCAGCCTTGGACGAACAACCCCACCCGGTTGGCCAGGGTACGAGGAAGCGACCGTCGTGAGCCGGCCCTTTTCTTGGGGTGACCTGACTGCCGAGGCCTCTCGGCCCGCTATTGTTGGCACAACCTGCGGATGTTGGGCCTACATATGGGATTTTCCAGACTATAGCCGAGGATGCTAAAGACAAAAAGAGTATATTCCTGCGAGTGTGTGCGAAACCTTGGGATGCTCACAGGCTTGACAGGCTATTGTCTGCGCCATCAAAGCGCACGACCACGGCGAATGAGAACGGTACCTTGTGTCAGTACTCAGGGCTGCATTGTTCCTGAAATGGTTCGCACGAGCCAGCCAAGGGACGAGCCGCTCATTGTCTCCAGGACATGGACCCTCGCCGGAACCGAGTACCAGATATCGGCCGGTCAAGGGGTGGGCCTCTCTGGATCCTGATTCGTGCAATGTGGCGGATTCGTGCATTTCCAGATTATGTGCAGGGGAGAAATGCCGTGTGTGGTTGTAACAATCCCCGGGTCGCACATTCCCCTCGCACAACAAGCATAGTGATAGCCACCATCCCATCGACCTTCGGACGAAAAGGCTCAGGTACATATGTAGGTGGTCCTAAACAAAACCCCGAGTCTATTGCACGAGTCGCACGACATCTTTTGTAATAGACACCACAGTTCCCGATCAGGGTTGCTCTCGGGCTAATCTTGGTCACTTTCGACAGGGTTTGTTGACGACAGGCGGTAAATGCGCATAATCAGAGCAACGAGACCTGATGACTACCATGTTGTGCACTGACTGTTGGGGCACACAGTACACTATGGCATCAAGAGAGCCATATTGTATGAGATGGCAAGCGGCAATGTGTCTGCGCCGCAAACCTGCTTTTGTGCTCAGGACGCTCATTGAGAACTTTCCAAAGCATTATTGCACGGCCAGTCGATTGGTATTGCTATCGTCAAGCCGCACCGGCACTTCTACTGAATTAAGCACTAAGAAGGATTTGGACATCTTGGCAGCCTGCCAGCACGAGAGCACACACACGCACGCACGTACATAATAGCCGTTGATTTCGCACGTGGCGGCAGGCTTTATATTCCAAGGATGGCTGTTCCAAGCGATGGTGCCTTTGCGTGCTGCATGGGAGCTCAGCTGACGGCGACCCGGTGGCCGACCATTATTAAATCTTTTATTGTCTACCCATCGGGAAGGAGGAGGTCGGCTACGAACACCCTCTGTGTACGGATACAACTCATCTGTCAATGGCAATGCAGCGCTATGCATGCAACCATCGTCAGTACGTTAATAAGCAGCCAGCAGGGCAGCAGCGGTGGACGAACTGACGAGATTGACGCCACGCCGTCTATTTCTTAGCCCCTGTTCCCTTATTTACAGAACAATGATGGATGGATACGCTACTACCTAGTAGATGCTACATACAACGGAAATGCCGTTGGTTCTCTAGCGTCCCGGTTATCGAATCACTGTTGCATTCGCTTCCCAATGCAACGCTATATACATACCAACACGAACCGGGAGTTTATTATATTAGCAGCTGCGCGAGGCAGTGGAAGCAGTCCAAACCTCCACTTCGGCAGAAGAAAATCGCCAGCGCAATAGCCCGGAGTCGGAGCGGCGGACTGGCTAACCGTCAAGAACAGTCTCGCCTAGTAGGTACTATATGCAGAGGAGAGGAGATATCCTCTCGACTATCGATTGCACTTGTGCTGCACCCACGGCATGCACACCAAACAGATCAAAGATCCAGGCTCGGCTTATGTACACGGACATCCTTGCAGACGAGCTGTCAAGAAGGCCAAAAAACCGGGCGGCACAACGGGTCGGTATCACATCTGGGGTCTGGGGCACGCACGCACAACACCCTGGCATATACCTACCGGGAATCTGTACTCCCGTACCAAACAAGTACCGAAAGCAAATTTCAAGTACCCTCCCCTGCGGCACGAGGGCACTTGGGCCGCCACCTGCCCCACTTCGATGGAATATATCAGAGCTGAGTAAACGGCCTGTCTTCCTGTCTGGCCTGTGCGAGGACTAGACTGGCCGACCCCTGTGGCTGGTGATGAAGGGCGACTCCAGGCGAGCGGATTGGCATCCACAGTTCTCCAGCGGGGAGATATGCCCTGTTCAGGTCTAGCCTCGGTGGAAAAGGGGGCTTATGGCCCATCCCGGCTTTCCTTGTGCCTCGACCCAGGGCATTGGGATCGAGCTAACGACGACGTGCCGAGCAGGTCTTAATACGCTGCGTTATTGCAGTCCCTGCAAGGCCCTTTTTAGCCCTTGTCCAACCATACTGCAGTCCGACCCACCCCACAAAGTCAAACCTTTCGTCACCTCTTGAAGTCTGGAGAGAGGGCATGGATCCGAGAGAAGCAAGCAGTGTTGTAACGTACATCTGCATCTGACGCAGATCAAGCAACTACCACGGGTTTCAATTACTTGATTTTAAGCGGCTCTGTACTATGAAATCGAGGGGCGCTTCTCCCCCATCTTATTGCCAGCCCTCACAATACTATACCTAGCCCACGGCCATGGTACTTGGGCGGGTCAACAACTTAACCCACAAGAGGAGCCTCGCATTCGCGAAGCAGACCTTATTACGCGGTCCACGAATGAACATAGACGTATTATACGGATACGTGGCCCATACTGCGGATCGCCGGAGCAAACGAGGCGTCTTCCGAGCCTTGGACCTTCCCTCTTGACCACCATCATCCAGAGAGTCGGGTCCTGAGCGCCACGCCAATGTTCGCTTAATTAGTATTGTTAGCTGTCAGTATACACATACACAGTACAGCACAGACGCGAAAGGCTTAACATGGCACCATTCCCACACTGCGGAGATGACAAGGCTCCTCGTATGATTCAGAGGGCCTGCACCCGCAGATTAGCGCAGAATCTGCATTTGAGGCACGGCAGTTTGACCGTGGATTTCTAATCCCGTGCGCCAACTCCCGGTACCGACCTTGGATTCATCAGTACCGGATCATCAGACGACATCCGTCCACTGTCCAGACTCGGGCCAACCTCCGAATTGGACGTCTGCTATAGGCACATATGTATAACAGCTACCCTAGGGTAGCCTGCTGTACACGGCAATAGTGTGTGAGTGATGATGATGATGATGATGTGGTGTGTGTGTGTGTGCGTGTCTGTGTGTACTTTAAACCGCATGTGCGCTTACTGGCGGCAATGCAGGCCCCCCGGTCAGAGCTGGTTCCGGATGGCACACTCCTCCATCCAACAAAACCCGGTGCTGATAGATCCGGCTCCGTCGATCCACACAATCGAAAATCCTGCCCTGCAACCCCCTCAATCTCGAATCTTATTCCACTTTCGGGTCGCCCGCTGTACATACGGATCCATGGAAAATGTGCCGATGCCGGGTATTACTGACACGGTGTGGTCTCTGCATAGGCAGCGCATACATCGGTGCCTAGCTGTGGCTAGTAGGGACGACGCAGGGGCGACGAGGGCTACTGCGGAGGAAGAGCGCACGGGGAAACGGGTTGGATGTAGATCCTGATCGACATTTGACATCGGCGTCGACATCGATTTCGATATCGACGTCATATACCAGATCTGGGAGCCTGGCGGACGCACCTTGTATCTTGATGTACTACGTCCCGGGCTGCTCATCCGCCATCCGCCATCCGCCATCCATCCCATCCCCATCTACGGGTAATTTGGCGCCTCCGCAACGTTAACTTCGTACCATCCCTGGCACGTATGTACTGACTACTGGAGAAGTACATGCGAGAATACTCGGGCAGACTCTCAAGGCTTTGATACTCGGGCACATAGCATCTAGTTGCTTGTGTGTCTGTGCCGGTCCTCGGCGCGTGGATGGACTGCGGCTCAGTTTCCCTAACTAGCGCAGTCATCCTTTCCCAGCTTTCAAGAGGATGGATGCCTTCTATGTATGTACGAACGAGGTACGTGTTCCCTTTGTCTAAAACAATTGCCGGCTTATCCCCTGTGTGAGTCCTTTGATGCGCCGCGGATCGATTCCGGTACCTACTTGTACTGTGTATGTACATATATACATACATCCATAGGTACAATGTAGTGTGCAAGACTGTGGCCCACTGAATCGAGGGCTCATTGTTCCGTACACCAGATCCTTAATATATATGTACTGTGTAGGTACGGAGTACAGTCAGTAATGTAAGCATTTCGGAGGGGTATCGTTGGGCCTTCCCCCATATCTCCCTCTCTCGGTCAATCTTTCTCTCTCTCTGTTTGTCTGTCTGTCTGTGTGTCCCTCTCTCGGCTGCCGCTCGAGCAGACTATGGTGGATAGTATCGACACATATGTACGAATCCGTATACATACATATGTATATGCAGTAGTCTGTTTATTTGCAAGACAGGCAGGATATATAACACCTACTTATACCCCAGGGTACTAATCCTTGAAGCGGTTCATCTAGGCAGCCTTGGCAGCAGCCTTTACCCGCCTCCCAGCCCGGAAGGGCTTGCTTCCAGCTCGTGCTGAATACTAAAGACTCACTTGTGCTGACAAGTTTTGCCGATTGCCGCTAGTATACTCTCTGTATTACCGTGGCCTTTCTCGAGCCAGCCGCGCCAGTCCCTCCCCTCCCTGTTCACCAACGGCGTGAAACAGTGGCAGCAAACAGGTTACTGGCGCTGATCATGGCTTTCAACACCGTTACCAAGTCACCTGCCAGATACTGAGCCGCAACGATTCCCATGCCACCTTCAACAACAACAACAAGAGCCGAGACATTGGTGCCGGTCTTCATGCCTGACCGATAAGGGACAGGCATAGGCATATGTACTGCGCATAATAGGATTATGCAACTTTGACAGGTTGACGAGGAGATGCACGTTCTCGGGGTCCCGGCAAGGCACATGCTCCCTACATCATCCAGGTACCTGTGTACTGTGTACCGTGTCGTTCGTTCGGATTGCATCGCGAATTTCTCCGGACCGAGAATCTTGACCGGCACCCCGAAACGACAACCTCGGCCGTCCTCCACTACGGTCACTACTACGGTCGCTACGACGGTTTCGACTAGTTCAGGTGAGTGAACAGTTCTCAAACAGGTCAAATAGGTCAGGAGCCGAGTCTGGGCCCTCGACGCGACCTTCTGCCCGTCATCAAACTCATACCGGCAGGTTGGTAGTCCGCGGCCCCCATCGTGGCGCCTCCTTTCGTGAGATAGTATGGATCCCTTGCAACAGTCCCGTGAGCCAAAGCAGCAAAAGTGCCCTTTGATGTTGGTTCACTAGATACCATCCCTGCCCTCTACTACATACATACAAGGTACCGTCTGTCCTAAGTATAGACCCTGTCCTGGTAACCCCTCCCCCCCTTTCCAACCTTCCTCCCTTCCTCGATTTCCATAAAATGCAAAATCCACGCACGTTGGATCCCAAGAGCATGTCTCTGCAAGGATCCCTAACCAGTCAGTAGGGGTGGCCAAGAGCCCTACCTCATTACGCCCATGGACAAGGGTCGAACAGCCGGTTTGCCGTCAGGCAGTCAGGCCATGTCGACCACAGTACCGTCTTGGGCCAAAAAAGTGTACAGTGGTGTACGGGATTCGGATTGGTACTGCTGGACTATTGAAAGTTAATCTTTGGAGCTGCTCGGTGCCGAAGAAAAGGTACCTAGGTACCGGTGGCCTGCTGTTAAGGGGGTGCGAGGGGAGGGGCTGAAGTATTTATTACCCAAACCGGTTGGGTTGAACTTTTTTTTTTGTTTCCAACGCACCAGACTTATTCGGTAGACCACACACACACACACACAACACACAGACACACACATACAGGGAGAGAGATAGAGAGAGAGAGAGAGAGACCGGACCCGTATATGTACGTACTGTACTGTACATACTACCTATAGTGTAGCTATGTAATCTCTAGTCCGTAATCCGTAACCCGTAACCCGTAATCTTCAGGGACTTTTGCCCTGCCAAGCACAATGACTGACTGCTCGGTACTCAAGTTCGATCTGTGTGTGCCCCATCCGTTCCCACAGCCAAGGTAACCTGGTAAGCTGTAGCCCAGCACACATAAGCCGTACCCGCGTTCATTACCGGTAATGGCATCGTGGCGCCGGGCTCTTGAACCCTCCCCTCCTCCCCCCAGGTCACCAGGTGTACCGTGTAGTGTACTATGTAGTGCAGTGTGGTGTAGTGTAGGCGCCTTGTACTATCTATGTATCCCAATCCCAGAGCCCTGTCGCAAGGTTTTGGCAACCTAGACCGGGCGAGACGTCTTGTCCCTCTGCGGCTCGGTCGGTGGCATACAATAATAACCAGTATTCGCCCATCTCAAGCCACACTACCACATTTTGCGTGACTAAACCCTCGAAACTCTGCCACCTTCCCTCGCACACATACATGCATACATACGAACATACTCACTCCAGCCAGAACCTCGTGACTAGTAGGTGCCTGTTATACTCCTGTAGGAGGAGTCATCGAACCAACAAAAAACAACCCAAAAGAAGGACAGAAGAGGAAGTCGATATCCAGCAAGACCACCCACCAACCAACCACCCGCCATCGTTCACCCCTGTCTAGGAAACACAAAAGTAGTCTCGAACTACTTCTCGGGCCTTCCTCACTGGGCTGAGAAGTGCGTCTTGTTTCTGCGTTTTTCTCTCTCTCTGTGTGTGCGTGTGTGCGTGCGTGCGTGCGCGCCCGCCAGCTGTGCCGCCAGGAAGCAGACTTACAGGAGCTTACCTTATTTACCCGGTGGACTGATTCCCCCAACCAACTCGAGCACACCTGCTGTTATATACTATCACCTGTGGATGTTGGTTTGAGACCAAGGAACCGAGGGAAATTCCACTGGAGAGAAGAAGAGAAGAGACCAAACAAAGAAACAGGGTAACTGCCCAGGGCATGCAAATCAACACCTTATAGACACCCAAGATCCCCTCGTCTACCAATGGTGATGTTATCGACTCTTGAACGACAGCATCGCGCGGCGGCCGTCCTCTTACCAGACACTCCTCCCGAACTGGTGAGCCCCAGCTCCTCGACATACTCAACCGTGCCCTCCGAGGACCATTCGGCTTGGAGGTCGAGATCGACCGGCCCCCTCTCCCCACACATGTCCGGCCATGACCAGCAGCGCCCATCAGCCACCACCAGGGACATGAGCAGGCAGGGCTCCGACGATGCGCAGCCACGCAAGGGGCCGCCGCCGACGAGCCAACAAGCCCCCGGCACGGGCAGCAGCAGCCAGCGACAACAGCTCCCCTCGCTGAGCAGCCTGTTCCCGCCGGCCCTGCGGCCGCTGCACTCGCCCCTCTCGGACCGGCCGTCGCACTACCAGGCCAGCTCGCCCCTGGACCCGCCCTGCAGCGCTGGGGGCTATCAGGAGAGGTCGGGATCATTCTCCTCCTACTTCCCGCCGACGGGCCCGTCCCCGTCCTCCTGCAGCAGCGGCGGCGGCGGCGGCGGCAGCACGGCCAACCACCAGCCCCGGGCCGTGTACGAGCCGCAGCTGTACGACAGCAGGGCGGCAGCGGCGTACCCCGGCCACCGCCGGCCAACGTTCCCAGGCCCCCTGTCCCCTGGGTCCCGCGAGCCGGACCAGCACCAGCAGCACCAGCAGCACCGCCGTCCAGAGTCGAGCGGCGGCAGGTGGTCGAGCCACCAGGAGTTCGGCCGGAGCAGCGAGTACTCGTTCGGCGGGCGTGACCACCACCAGCACCACCAGAACCAGCAGCAGCAGGGCAGATACCCGCCCCCGCCCCCGCCGCCGACGCTGGCAGGGACGAAGCACGACTACGACGGCTACGCCAATAGCTACCGTGACCCGCGGACATCGTCGCAGCACCACTACCAGCAGCAGCAGCAGCAGCAACAACAACAACAACACCAACACCAACACCAACACCCGTACTCGCAACACCACGCGAGCAGCCTTCACCAGCCCGGCCCGATGTCGGGCAGCAATGGCGGGGGCGGCGGCGGGGGCGGCAGTGGTGGTGGGGAGTCGACGCCGACCAAGGACGGGCTGGGCCCCAAGATCTGGACGGGGACGCACTTCCTGCCGCGGTTCGTGCGGGCGGCGGAGCTGCCGGGCGAGGGCATGTGCTACTTCTACGACGACGGGAGCCACTGCAAGACGGTCATCGACGGCGAGGCGGTCAACGCGCACTGGGGCGTGACCAAGGCCGGCAAGCCGCGCAAGAGGCTGGCCATCGCGTGCGTGACGTGCAGGGAGAAGAAGATCAAGTGCGACCCGGACTACCCGCGGTGCGTGCAGTGCGAGAAGTTTGGGAGGGTCTGCAGGTTCAAGAACGCGTTAGTCCCCACTCCCCTTCGGTTGGCCCCCTTGATCTCTCCTTTTCCCCCGTTGACACATCCTCTTTCCGGTTTTTTCCTTTGCTTTCTTCTTGATTCTGGCGCTGACATTGCGATGCAGTCCTCGAGGCGGAGGCCACGGCAATACATCCCCATCGACGCCAACGTTAGAACACGAGGAGTCGCCTCCACACCACAGCCGAGTGCCGTTCGACCTGTCCAGGTCGGCAAGACACTCTGAGTCGGTGTCCCCTCGCACGACGGAGGACCCTTCGATGACGCTGACGGGGCTGCCAAAGCGGACCAAGTACTCGTTCGACACGGGCTTCGGCCCAGCAGAAATGAGCGGTGGCAGGGAATATTCCCAAGTCCCGATACAGTCGCCGTGGCAGCAGCAACAGCAGCAGCAGCAGCAGCAAGGCCGTACTGGGCCACAGCTTCCCCTCCCTCGCATGCACGATGACATGCCCCGCCGATGAGACCAGGAGCTCTCGATTATCGGGCCGAGTGAACACACAAGCTTGTCATCGACAGCATCAGATGGGTGGCGGGCCTGGTCCAGACCGTCCATAATGAAGATGGGGGCAGGGAGATACCGTCCTCAAGAAGATTGAGCAGGGATATCGTGGCATATCTGCTCTTCATCACCCCCGTCGACTGTCTCTGACAGAACCCTGGGGCACGTATCGGTATTCTCAGGTGCGATGTCGTCTTGACGGTGGATTCTGGACAAAACCAAAACAACCGGCTTCGCTCGAAGAAGATCTTGGGCCACAACGGGCTATATCAGACCATGCCTTTTCTCTCTTTCCTCACATTTTGCTTTCTCCTGGGTCAAAAGCTACCATAGCATTTTGTTTTAGTCCTGGAGTATCGCATCCGCCTGGCGTTATTGTGGGTTTGAAGGGGCCTCTCCACCGGAACAACAGCACGAGGGCCATGCTTATTGCTTTGTTGCTTTTTTTTTTCCTTCTCTCTCTTTACATGTGGTATCTTCGCTTCTGGCATATTGAAAGCAATGATTTTATGGGCGACTCACCCGAGAAAGCGTCCGGTCTGTATTATCCAACCAATACCCTGTACATCAAGGCGGTCGGTCAGGTAGTCCAAGTAAGGTGGGAAGGAGAAAAACAAGAGAGGAATGATTGGTTGTGTGGGGAGGATAGAACAGGCTCTGAGAACATATACATGAGAGTTCCATTGTCCATGTTCTGTCCAATGCTCTATCATATACATGTCTGGATCCCAAGATCAATTGATATCTCTCAGAGGCTTTGCACGACGTCTGCTCGCTGGCAGAGATCAGCACAAGTCAGGGTGCACTGTAGCTTATGTAAGCATCGAGGACTTAGGGGCCTGTTGCTATGTACAGTGGGTGAGTGGTACTGAAGCATCATCTCAAGCTACTTCTTTTCCACTTAGTCAGTAAGCACTCAGGGAAGTAAGTACCTAACTTGCTCAAGTAAATAACCTGATCAACTTACAAGCCAAAACATCACCTCAACATCACCTCGATATCCCCCAATCTTACAATAATAGATTGATCAAAGGCCAAGGTGGTGATGGATAGCCTAGCCCGTCCTTTGACATGGCTTTCCCATACACGCCAGTAGCCTTTCTCACAGGTGCAAATGGTGAGTGTCCGTTGAGAGAGTCGCCCTCACTCACCCTGAATGTCGTCTATCCATCTATCTGTCCTTCAGTCTCACCACACAGTCTGCCATCACACAAAAGCTAACAAAACAATACAGGCCCAATCCACGCATTAGCATACTCAGCCAGCCCAGGCACCTACATCCTGACAGGCAGCGCCGACCGTGCCATCAGGCTGTACAACCCTTCACCGTCCACGTCCATCCACCCGGCCAACAACCCCTACATCACCAAACAGCAACAACAGAGACAGCACAGCGCCGAGTCCATCCCAGAGGGCCGCCTCATCCAGAGCTACCAGGCACACTCGCACGAGGTCCTGTCGCTCTCCGTCTCGGCCGACAACGCCCGCTTCGCCTCCTCAGGCGGCGACCGCACCGTCTTCCTGTGGGACGTGGCCACGGCCCAGACCGTTCGCCGCTTCACCCACCACTCAGAGGGCCACGTGGGGCGTGTCAACTGCGTGGCCATGGGCGGCGCCGGCGACTCCCTCGTCGTGTCGGGCGGCTTCGACACCACCGTCCGCGTGTGGGACGCCCGGGCGGGCGGTGGCGGCGGCGGCGGCGGCAGCAAGCCCGTGCAGGTCCTGGACGATGCCTCGGACGCCATCTCGGCCGTGGTGGTCCGGGGCGCCGAGATCGTCGCCGGCTCCGTCGACGGCCGCGTGCGGAGCTACGACGTGCGCGCGGGGCGCGTGACGGCCGACGTCATCGGCGCCAGCGTCGCGAGCCTGTGCCTCACGGCCGACGCCAAGGCCGTCCTGGTCGGCAGCCTGGACAGCCGCGTCAGGCTGATGGACCGGGAGAGCGGCTCGTGCCTGCGCTCGTACGGCGCCGACGCCGACGACGAGAGCCGCGCCTGGGCCAACACGGACCTCCGGGTCCAGAGCCTGCTCGGCGCCAAGGAGAGGTACGTCGTCGCCGGGGACGAGATGACCGGCACGGACGGGCGGCACGTGGCGGGCGAGGGGGGCAGGCTGTGGGCCTGGGACCTGATGACGGGCAAGCTCGCCGCCAGGGTCAGCGTGCCGTGGGGCCCGCCGGGGGCGGAGCGGCTGAAGAAGGTTGTCGGCCGCGACGGGAGGGAGAAGGAGCGCAAGTACGTCGTGAGCTGCCTTGCCTGGAGGGAGGGCGGCTTCGGGGACCAGTTCTGCGCCGGCGGCACGTCCGGGGCAGTAACGGTGTTCGGACCTGCGTGAGGGCGGAAGGTCGCGGTCCAGGTGTGGTCACGAGGAGGAAGACGAGGAAGAAATTACTGGGCCATGGAGCGATATTCAGAGGCGTAATGTTTTATTAAGGTACATATGCCTAGCATATGTCTTGTCTAACCTAACCTAGCCCGACCCAAAACAATGAACCTCATCATCACAGCTACTCCTGCCGCCTCCTGATCCGGATCGTCTGCTCCATCGGCGGCACCCGGTTGATCGCAAACCAGACGTTCCGCGGCCGGCTCGCCAGCATCTCAAAGTCATAGTGCAGGATGAGGTGGGCCAGCATGAGCTTGAGCTCGGTCGCCGCAAAGAAGCGCCCGGGGCACGCGGCCCTCCCGTGCCCGAAGCCGAGGAACTCGTTGGTCGTGGTCGCCCACTGCTGCCGCGCGCGGGAGATGTACGACGACGCCCGGGCAGCATCCTTGTCACCGCCGCCGTCCTCCTCCTTGGCCTCCGTGCCGACGCGCCGCTTCTCCGAGAACCGGAAGGGCCGGAACTCGTCTGCGCCCGGGTAGATGTCCGGGTCGTGGTGGAGCGCGTAGCCCGGCACGCAGACGCTGTTGCCCTTGGGGATGTGCACGCCGTCGGGCGTGGTGAGGCCGTCGTCGGCCACGACGAGGCGGCCGAGCCCCACGGTCGTGAACGAGTTGACGCGCTGGCTCTCGCGGAACACCGAGTCGAGCTTCTCCATCTCGGCCACGGCGCGCTTGTCCCACCGGCCGCCGTGGCGCGCCAGCACCGCCCTGACCTCGTCGCGCAGCTCGTCCACGCACCCGCCCCGCGACGACACGAGGTCCAGCACCGCGTGCGTCATGGCGAACGACGACGTGTGGATCGACGCGAAGTTGAGCACCAGCACCCGCAGCGCCAGCGTGCGCGGCTTGCACAGGTACGCGTCGCCCGACTCCTTGGCCTGCCTGACCATCCACTGCAGCAGGTCGTTGGGCTCGGGCCCGGGCCCGCCGCCGCCGCCCTCCTTCTGCGCCTCCGGGTCCCTCGCCGCCGCCGCCGCCAGCCGCTCGTCGTACTCGCGCAGCCGCCGCTCGACCGTCGGCACGAGGACCCGCAGGTACGCGCGCTCGTGCAGCCTGTTGGGCAGGGTGATGGCCGGGGCGGCGAGCGGGCGCAGGGCGCGGGGGAGGAAGCGCAGCAGCGTGGCCCCGAAGGGCACGTCCTGGGCGTAGGCGATGCCGAGCCGCACGAGCTCCGGGTCCCGGCAGACGGGCAGCCCGACGAAGATGCGGTTCGTCACGCGGCCGATGGACTGCTGGAGCGTCTTGTACACGCACACGTCGCGCCACCGGGCCGTGTCGGTGCCCCAGAGGGCGTCGAGGCTGAGCTCCGTCTCCTCGGCCAGGTCGGGCACGAGGTTGCCGATCTGCTGCGTCAGCGTCGTGGTGATGATGTGCTGGTGGACGGGCTCGTGGATCAGGCGCGCCTCCATCGTGTAGTCGCACTGCAGGGCCTCCATGGCGGACTCGTGCAGGCTCAGGACATGCTCCGGCTGGTCGATGAGGAACTTGGTGTGCTTGGCCGGTAGCATGACCATGTTGCCGGACCCTGTAACGGGCACGATGCACGCCTCGTCGTGGTACTGGCTGTGCGCCTGCTTGCACGCGGTCTTGAAGTCCAATGCGTTGCGCCACGACGCCCGCAGGAGCGGAAACCACTCGCCTGGTCTGGCATTGAGGACCGGTAGGTTGGGTAGGTTGGTCGGCTTGAAGAAGAGTTGGTAGACGGTGTAGGCCACGATGAGCACGGCGGGCATCCACACCGCCGGCCTTTGAAGAATATCAGACAGACTGAGGTTAGCCATTGCTTCGCAGGATGTTTTTGAAAGAGCAGAGCAGTAGTAGTAGTAGTAGTAGCAGCAGCAGCAGCAACACACCACTGACACGTCCCGCAGAGGAGGCGGGGAATGCCCCTTTATATCGGTTCACGCCTTCCTGAATATAGATGGCTCTGAACAGGAGGGTATTGTGTCCTCGAGCAACTCGACCAGGGCAATGGGGCGAGACTTGTTTGGCACAGACGCATTAAATGTTCAACGGCTTGATTTGACCCGGCTCCTACCTGCTTTACCTGTTTGAGTCCCAAGGCAGTTACTTGAATTGTATGCAGACCTGGTAGAGTCTTAAGTATGTAGGATCCTGCAGAGAGGAGGCAGGACCCCGTGTATCACTTGATGGATCATCTCGCTGGTGGGATACCCACTTGTGCACCTAATTAGCCCATAATTGCCTAGCCACCTCAACAACGATGAATCAACGCCACCTAGTAGGGTCCTAGGCTGCTGGCATGCTGGGGTGCTGGGGTGGGTGTTTGAGTGGCAATACGGATGGTGTACGGATCCGTACATACATAGGAGAGCAGTGCCGGCATCTGCATGCACAGTGTACGCATCCGCACGCTGATCACTCAGCTATATCCTTGAACGTAGAGTAAATAAGAAACTAAGACTATTAGTCGAATCGTCTCGCCGAGGGCTATCTAAGGATATAGTGCACTAGAACTAATAATTAAGTTTCTACCAAATCTTGAAATTCGAGAGCTATAACCGTGAGCATTCTTGATTTCAATCTCAAGCCTTGATCTCTTTGATCTCAGCCTTGATCCCTAAGCCGCGAATTTCGAGACATTGAAACCTAACTATTAGACCTAGTACTCTATATGATCAGATAGCCCTCGACGAGACGATTCGAATGATCATCTTACTTTCTTATCTACTCTATACTCAAGGATATAATTGAGTTGAGAAGACAAATTAGGACCAGAAACACAATTGGACCGTGCAATATAACCAACCCCTGGAGGATTCGAAACTCGCAATCGCCGGTGACAGCGGATAGCATCCCGTATACTCTGCTGCTTGATTGGCGGGCGGCTATTCTGGGCGATCACAGAGTCTGCCCCTTGCCCCTTGCCCCTTGCACCGGAGGTATTGTCTTCCGGCCTGCAGGCGGCGGCAGGTGACCAACAATGTGCCATGGCAATTAGGTACCGGTATGGCCGTTTCAAGTCTCGACATGATAAGCACCGAATTATCTCTATTCAGCAATACGTCGTCCAATGCTGCCCCATGTCTTCTCTATTATGTGCGCCCGGGTCAATGTACAGATGGGTAATATGCAATTTGCCAGCCAGGCGCCGAACACCTCATTCCCCGAGAAATACAATCGACAGTCGCCAATATCCACGAGGCGTTGTCGTCGTTGTCCTCGTCGTCGTCGTCAACCAAACCCAAAGGATATGGATATAAAGTGCTGTCACAGCCAAGAAATCCCTGCTGCCGCATTTCAAACTCCCGTGAAAGAACATGAACTCTGTATTTCCTTGTTTCGCCTTGCTTCGTTTTGGCGTGGTATCTTTTTTGCTGATCTTGGGTTCCCCCTTCGCCTTTAGTCCATGTGCGCGAACTTGAACCAGTTTGGCCGACAGTCTTCCCTGTTCAGCCATGCCTCTCCGTCCGTGAAGCGGCCTGTCACGCAACCCTTGCACTTTGGCGAGTTGGGACAGTTGAAGAAGGGAATGTGCTGGTATCCGATGTCTCTGAACCTGCAGGCGGCATACCACGATTCGGTTAGCAATGACAGCTCGACGACCCCAGTACCGACCAGACAGGGTTTCCACGTACCAATGGATCCTGTTCTTGTCCTCGAACAGCCCAAGAGCAATGCTATGCACTGGCGCATCTCCCCACCGCTCGTAGAAGAACCCACCAGCCCTGTCCAGGTGGTTGAAGTAGTCCTCATACGCCTGGCTCCTCCAGAAGTTCATGTCGCCAATCTCAAAGTTACTCCAGAAGTGACATGTCGAATATCCATTCGCCTTTTCAAAATGATCAGGCCTCCTAGCCTTATCGACCAGCCAGTTGATGGCGCTGTTCTCGACCATATACTCGGGGTGGTGGGCGAGGAACTTCTGCGTCTCGGGCCACAGCGTGGGGATGGACTCGGGGGCGTCGTAGAGGTTGATAGTAAACCCGTAGGTCTTGTTGTTGTCCTGCATGAAGCGGAAGACGTCGTAATCGATGTCGCAGAAGAAGTGGACCTTGGGCTCGACGCGCCAGTAGAACTGGGTGTTGGCGAGGGCGGGGTGCTTGTAGAAGAGGCCGCTGTTCCAGCGGCACATCTGGTGGTAAGAGACCATGTCGGCGTATTGGATCTCCTGCTCTTTCAGGATCTTGACGGATTCGTGATAGAGGTCCATGTTGATCCACGAGGGCATCTCCCAGTGCTCCTTTGGTATGATTTCTGTTCCAAGTCAGCGACAGCCCGACGGTGGCCAGTTATGGCGCAGCGGATCTTCTCTGTCATCGTACCGTATATCGTCTCCGCGTTGGTAGCCGCGGATGTCTTTTTCTTGAACTCCTCGGTGAAGGGAACATCGTTGAAGAAGGTCCAAGGGTAGTTGAACTTGTGGTTCCATGTCCTCTCCAGATCATGCATGGCCTGTAGCATTCCATCCAACTCTTCATTCCGTACGAGCGCCAACAGGGTGGCGTTGATGCGCGCTGAACTGGTCGCATCGGGCGCATATTCGGGGCCTGTGCGATGTAAGGGTCCTGGTGGCTCGCCGGTTGCTGTCGAGGGAATGCCAGGTCAGGTTAGCAGTTGACTGCTACTCAGGATGCAGCTAGAGGGATCGAGGAAATGCGACTCACGATCTAGTAATGGCTCCTTCTCGTTCTGGGGTATACTGGAGGGTAAGGGAAGGGGAGACCCAGGACTGAATATCTGGTAGATGAAGAAACACCACATCATGACTGCTGCGAGTCCAAGGACCCTGACAGGCCTTGCGATAGCCATATTGAGTTGTATGACCAAGCCGTAGATCAAGGTGTTGTGTGATCTTACGGAAGCATGGCCTTTGTTGAGAAAGCGAAACGCGTGCGGTGGGAACTGGGAAGTCGAGCCACGGCTTGTCTTCTTTTTGGGGGGGGGGGGGCAAGATGCGAGTTTGTTCTATCAAGAAGTTATTTATTACGTTACGCCTCTGGACGTTCTGCAGCACTTGAAAGGGGCCCGAGCCACGCACGTGTAGATCCTACCTTAACTACCGAAGTGCTCTATGTACTCTGTGTACTTGAATGGGTACCCGGGTACCTAGCCTGAACTGCAGGTGTCCCACCCGTAGAGAGAATGTTGCTGCTAACACGTCTTAGCTTGACACATGCGGAAACACTATGGAGAGCTGTTATGACTCGTCAGAGGTGTGTTAGAGGGTACTCTAGCTCCAGCAATAGGGGGCGATTTGATGTCATCCCAACCCACTGGAACCGCTAAGGCAACGCCTAGATCTAGGCTATTGGGATTACCGGTGCTGCAGCAGGCAGTCCACTGGGCGCCCTTGACGCGTCCAGGTACTGGAACAAATGTTTACTTACCTGGGTGACTTTGAACAGTCATGCAACAACACACTTGGACTGCACAACGACACCAACCTCACTCAATCGCAATGGGGCAGATGGTATGAGGTGGTACGATACAATATGACTCGAAATGAAATGAACGGTTCAGTCATTGTGTGTGTGTGTGCAAGTACAGCATCACTGAACTCAACCTGAGATATGGCTTTCCTCGCTGAGTTAGCAGACCTGACGGATGAGCTCGTCACCGTCGTCACCTCAACCTCGCTCACAGTGAGTACACTTTTAGTTGATTATGCTCTTCCCTGGGTAGCTCTGACTTTTGTCTTCATAGTCTCAACCAAGGATCTTCAATGTCTACCGCGAATCTGCTTTCCGCACCATCAGGAACCGCAACTATCTCCGGACAAATCAGTTTGCCGTCCAAGAGCAACTGAGAGGTCTCGTGGAGAGGTTCTCAGTAGTCGGACGGGATGTTCCCTCAGATGCATTGGATACGAGACTTGATGCTCTCTCTGCTCACTCCACTAAATGGACCCCGGAAATGCTGCACCTGCTCCTGGAGCTGTCCGATCGGCCCGTACAGAAGACGAAGCTCGATACTCTGGAGCGGACACGCCCACTGGGGGAGGACTCAGGGCCAAGGCTGCGATGGGAAGATATTGCCATAGAGGATGGCTGGACGGAGGATCGTGGTCTCTGGAGGAACGTCGACTTTGCCGATAGTTCAGAGGATGAATTTCTTCAAGACTCGCCGTCACGGGCCTCAGCCGAGTCGGAAGACACGTCGATATCGAGTGCCACGCAAGGCCAAAGGACGGCCAAAGACCTCGTGCTTCCACCGAAGGATGAGATATCGGCGCTCGAAAACATCGAAGCGTCTCAGGCATGGCGACATGCCGCCCCACCGAGAGATGAATCGGGACGGCCCTTGAAAATACCTATCTCGGAGCTCCAAATCATACGTGACGTCCTTTTCATGCTCAACGGACTGCAATCAGACCTGTTCGGCCCGGACTGTACGCCAGTGGCTAAATATCAACTCTCGGACGTCTCCTGGGACACTTACAGGGCCTTGATCAACTCCTTTGCTGAATGTGGCCGAACAGTATTGCCTCTTCGCAAGTTCTGCGAGACGCAGCAGGGAATCCCCCTCGTGCAGGCCTTCCAGGACTCAGTGTGCCAGTGTCTCAGAGCCTTTGACCAGCAGATTGCATCCATCCAAAAACGTTTCGTTGGGATCAGAACGGACACCCTTGTCAGCTTGATAGCCCTCCAGAATGAGCTCAAGCCGCGCCTAAATCCCCTGACTGGCCTCGGAAACGTGGTCCGACAGCTACAGGAGGAACGGTATGCTCATGCATTTCGGTGTTTAGAACTCCTCTACGATGCAACTTGCATAGCTCAGCTCAGTGGTGATCAAGACACATACAACTATCTCGGTACCATTTTCTTCGACTGCTTCAGGGTGTACATCAGGCCCATCCGACGGTGGATGGAAGCAGGCGAGCTAACGCCAGGAGACAAGACATTCTTTGTCGCCGAGTCCGCGACCTCAGTGCCTCTCAACCAGACCTGGAGCGACAGGTTCAAGCTTCGGCGGTCTCAGGAGGGCCAGCTGCACGCACCTGCGTTCCTGCAACCAGCCTTGAAGAAGGTGTTCAACACTGGGAAAAGCGTCGTGGTCCTCAAACAGCTCGGCAGATTCCAAAGCCTCGGGGACCATTCTGATACGCCCACGCCAGAGCCACCACTGGACTTCGAGTCTGTATGTGGGCCCGCAGAACTTGTCCTGGTACCCTTTTCGGAGCTCTTCAGCGACGCCTTTGACGTCTGGATACAGAGCAAGTACTATTCGACGTCGTCAAACCTCCAGACGATTCTATTCGAATCCTGCGGCCTTTGGACGAGCCTCGATGGCCTGCAACACCTCTACTTCATGTCTGATGGCTCCATCGCTGAGATCTTCACCTCGGCAATATTCGCCAATCTCGACGCCCTGGTCACCACCTGGACCGACCGCTTTACCCTGACAGAGCTGGCGCAGGAGGCATGGTCACAGTGTCCATGCCTCGAGACCTACCGCCTTTCAGCCTCTGTCGACCCTGAGCACGTCCATCGTGACCACAGCACGGCTCGCAGCAGCGTCAGAAACAGCATCCCAGGGGTAAGACTGTCGTATAAACTACCCTGGCCTGTTCGGCTGGTCATCACGAAAGAGAGCATCGCAGGCTACCAGTCCATCTTCACCTTCCTGCTACAACTCCGCCGGGCCGTCACGATCCTCCCAGCCCTATCAATCACGGGCCCTGACACCCCTGACGACACAGACGAGCGATCAGCCTACTACGGTCTCCGGGCGCGCCTCCTCTGGTTCGTCCTCACGATCCAGACATACCTCGTGACGCTGGTCCTGGCCCCCGAAATAGCACGGATGCGCTCCGACCTCGAGGGCGCCGAGGACGTCGACGCCATGATCGAGATCCACTCGGGCTTCACGAGGCGCGTCGCGGAGGAGGCGTGCCTGGGCGCGAAGCTCGAGCCCATCAGGGAGTGCGTGCTCGACGTGCTCGACCTCGCCATCGAGCTGGAGGGCGCGCGGCGGGCCGACGACGAGCGGAGGGCCGAGGAGGCGGCGCGCCTGTCGATCCGGTTCCAGAACCACCAGCACCACCACCCATTCGGCACCCCCCGGCGGCCTCCGGGCGGGGACAGGCTGAGGGGGCTGTACGTCAGCCCCATGGAGAAGGAGAGGGAGGAGGAGAACACCATCCTCTTCGGGAGCGATGCCGAGGGCGGCGGTGACGGCGAGGATGGCGTCCACGGGTCGGCCGGGACCACCGCCGGCCTTGTCCAGCACCACCAGCAGCAGCAGCACCAGCAGAAGCGGCGGCGGCGGCAGGCCTCCTATGCGGGGACCCTGCTGGGCATCCGCGCCGACTTCGACAGGAACCTGCGGTTCATCGCCGGGGGCCTGCGCGGCGTGGCGCGGGCGTCGACGGACGCTGCCGCCTCCAAGTGGGACATACTCGCCGAGATGCTCGAGATGGGTCTGAGGGATAACAGCAGATAGATAGATGGGTTACAGCCAGGGTAATGGCCCCTCATTGACATGGCGCCGGCGCACGTGTCTTAGGTACCGGCTCAGCTACGAATTATAAGGACGGCCGTGGTTTTTGGTTCTCCTTCCCTCGGGTAGATGGGACACCGTTGAGGGGGACCTCTCCTCAGCATTGCACCACACTGCGGCGAAAAGGCTCTAGCAAGTATTTTGGTGCTCCCGACCGAAGGTCCGTCTTCCAGTAGAACGCAAGTACTATAATATGAGCTTTACCACCGTTATAGAATACCGGAAAGGTTCACGTGATTGGCTTTTATGTATTGTCAAGGCACTGCACCGATTTACCACCTACAAACTTGCTCTCTTGGCCTACACCACCGTCTAGCTTTGACAGATCTCAGCAGCAGAGCTCTTTGTTTTCTCGCACGGTAAACGCCGCCACTTGTTGATCAACAGTGTAGATAACAACATCTTCGAGGGGTATGTTGAATGAGAGGTCTGCATCAAGCATGTGACATCCTCAAGCGGGGTCCATCATAAACCCCAGGAGCTTGTACGAGACCGTTAGGGCCTTCCGCGCCGCAGGATCTGGGATTACTCGGATTCGCGCTATCGGTACTGCTATGTCAAGGGCCCCGACACTCTCCAGAGCACTCCCAGTCCAGCCCACAGTCTAGGAAGTGTGCACATCAGCCTTGGCGATGGCCTCGGTGACCTGCTCGATCGCCGGATCGGCCATCTCCTTCTTCTCCGTCGACTCGACACTCGCCTTGGCATCAGCTAAAGGAGAAAGTCATGTCAGCGTCTTTGTTCCCTACTGCGCACAGGTGCTTCTCTCTGGTAAATCTCAGTAGGGCTTGTCACAAGTGTTACTTACGCTGTGCGTTCTCTTTTGCCTGGGCCGCTGCCAGCTTCTTCAGCCTCTTCTTCTCCTTCTCCTTCTCCTTTGCCAGCCGCTTCTCCTCCGCCTTCTTGGCCGCGAGCTCCTTCGCCTTCCGCACCTCCTCCCCACCGTAGGCCTCCCGCCACTCCTCGATCTTGGCGGCGGGGATCTGCGTGAACAGCAGCTTGGGCGTTCCGAGCTTGTGGCCTGGCTTTATGCTGTCGCTGGCCCATGTGTCAGGGATGGAGGGCTGCGGCTCGAGGCCGAGCTGCTCAAAAATGTTGACGGCAGTACCGGGCATGTACGGTGCGAGAATGGAGGCAAGGAGGCTGATGTGGTTGAGGGCAAGGCCGATGACGGCAGCGCAGCGGTCGGGCTCCTCGGTCAGGAGGCGGTTGTCGATCCTGTTGTCCTGGAGGAGCTTGTTGCCGAGGGCAGAGATGGCGAGGATGGCCTGGAGACCAGCTCGCAGCTTGGTGGCATCCATGTGGGTGTTGTACTCCTTCAACAGGGCGTTGACCTCCTTGACGTGAGCATCGAGGCCCTCTGAGGTGTACTTGGTGTAGTCTGGGACTATCGAGTCATACTTGGCCTGGCAGAACTTGACCACACGCTGGTTGAGGTTGCCGACATTCTTCAGCAGGTCATTGTTATTGGCGTCGACGAATTCGGTCCACTTGAACTCGCTGTCTGCCGTCTCCGGGCGCCGAGAGAGCAGGTAGTATCTCCAGACGTTGGGCTCGATGCCAGTGTCCTTGGCGTTGTTGCCAAAGACACCGACGCCCTTGGACTTGCTGAATTTGGACTCCTCATAGTTCAGGTACTCGGTGGTCGACAGCTTGTGCACCTTTGTCCAATCATCCCTGGTGCCAATCTGGGATCCTGGGAAGACGATAGTGTGGAAGGGGACGTTGTCCTTGCCCATGAACTGTATCAGGTCAACGTCTTTTGACTTCCACCACTTCTCCCACAGCTTCCCGTCGGCGTTCTGTCCATCTGTGTAGTTGGCTGTTATGGAGCAGTAGCCAATGCAGGCATCGAACCAGACGTAAAAGACCTTATTGGCATATTCCTCGTCGTTCAGCCCTTTCAGACCTTTGGGGATCGCGGTTCCCCATTTCAGGTCACGGGTGATGGCACGAGGCAATAGTCCCTTCTGAATCCACGAGTCGGTGATCTGGATGCAATTGGAGCTCCAAGAGCCCTTCTTGCTGGCCTTCAAAAACCATTCCTTGATCTCATCTCCTAGCGCATCTAGCCGCAGGTACAGGTGCTTCGTCTTCCTCCTCTCGGGGGTGGTGCCATCGACCTTGCAGCGAGGGTTGACGAGCCAGCCCGTTCCCTTGGCCGCCGCATCGTCTGAAGCACCGATTTCGGATTCTGGCTGGAAAGGATCCAGCAGGTTGCCACACTTGTCGCACTGGTCACCTCGCGCGCCGTTGTCGCCACAGATGGAGCACTCTCCCTCGACGAATCTGTCAGCGAGGAAGGTGTTGTGGGCCTCATGAGAGCAGAAGGGCTGGAATTCCTCGCGCTCCAGGATGAAGCCATTGTCCCACAGTTTCCGGAAGATGTCCTGGGTGATTCTGGTCTGGTGTTCGGTTGGTGTGCGACCGAAGATGTCAAAGTCGATGAGGAACCAGTCGTAGATATCCTTGTGAAGGGCGTGGTATTTCTTGCACAGCTCTTCTGGCGACACACCCTCCTCGAGGGCCTTGGTCTCCGTTGCGGTTCCATACTCGTCAGAGCCACAGACGAACAGGGTCTGGAAACCACGAGCCCTGGACCAGCGGGAGAAGACATCAGCGGACAGGACGCTGCCGATGACATTTCCAAGGTGGGGTACATTGTTGACATAGGGAAGTGCGCTCGTAATGAGAACGTTTCTCTTGCCCTCGACGGGCAAGACTGGATTTGCGGTCATCTTTGAAGGTTGCGTGTGGTGTGGTGGGTGGCAACTTGTAAGAGAGAGTTGTGAGCTTTTTGGGTTTATGGGAATGGGTGACAAAGAGGGCTTTGGCTGGCTCCGACCCACACGCCTAGAAAAAGTAGGCGGGGCAATTCGATGGATGGGAATCGGGACAGACTTGGCTTCTGTGGGTCTTCAAGAGGATAGAAAGAAGAAAGCCTTTGTGTTGTCAGTGCTATTGAGACTTGGGAGTTGGTCAAGGAGAATGTAAGTATATGTTGGTGTATGTATTGTAAGCAGTGGTGAAATGTGAGTGAGTCAACGTGGATTCTATGCTTGTTGTAAGAAGCTGTGTCATAGGCCTGGAATGGAGGGGTGAGGCTGAAGATCAAAGCTCGGCACTGCAAGGACAAACCGCACAGGAACGGCTGCGATAACGATGGTGCTCGGATCCGGTACGTCCGTCCGTACAGCAAAGATACAAGAAGATCCAGCGCTGTGGACCCGGGGGGATTGCTTGAAGAAGACACACCTGATCTATAGATACATTCAGCCTATTGTAATTGAAATGGTACTGATTCAAGAGCCTTTTTGAATGATCTGTGCATAATGGGCATTTATTTGGGGCAGATATGTTGCATGTGTAAGTATACATACTAAAAGTACCTAGGTAGATAGGTATGTATACCTAGGTGAGTAGGCCCTGCCAGAGCACATAAAAATAATCACAGCAGAAGTTGAGTATATCAATAACTTGCTATGAAAAGGAAGTATAAGGTAAATAATCAGTCTGTTGTGATATTATATCAAGGGCTCAATCAGTAAGGCCTTGGAATTCCATAGTAGAAGAAAGTACTTAGGTAGACTGTCTGTCAGTCTATCACGATATGACATAGGTACAGTATGTACCTGGGTACCTGTATATATGACCAGCTGACAGCAACTCGCTTAGTCCTCTACACCTAGGCAGGTACCTAGGCAGTGTACCTATGTACCTATGTACGGATAGGTAAACACAACAACAGCCTTAGTGGTCCTGGCCACAACCCGACTCAGCAGCACTGAGAGCACACAGGCACATCAGGGTGCCCAGGTGGAGCTTGGTGCAGTGCGTCGCCTTGACATCCCGGCGGCCATTGGCGAAGAGACTTTTCTCTTGACGCTTCACATTTTTGACGTTCCACCTTCCACCTTCTATCTTTCCACACCAACATTTCCCTCCAATTCACCGAAACCATTGACTATTTTCGTGTGTCACGTCCCATACACAAAATAACACAAATTAAAAGTCTACACCTACGTCGCCATCTACAATCTCACCACCATACCTCTCGTCCCAAACCAGCCACAGACCCCGGCTCTTACAGCCCGACAATCATCTCGCCACATCCGTCTCAAAGCTCTCCACATCAACTCTGCAACTGCATTCAAGTGCATCTGCAACTCCGTCTCACCAGTGCTTGCAGCTGTACTACCATTAAATACCGACCACTTGCATACAACCGACAGCTCTGTCCAATTTGCGCGTCAACAACCTCCACAGTCTGCCATACCTTTGATATCCTCTCCGACTGCAATCGACGTCTGCTTCCATACTTGCACTCCCGCAAAATCCCCAAGAGAAGCTCTTGTGTTTTTCCTCCAAAAACGTCACCACCCCGCCAGTCACCCGGTCATCCATAGTCCGATCAAGAGAAGCCAACAACAAACCCATCAAGCAAAATAATACTTGAAAGTAGTGATCACTCACATCTTCCCTTTGCGCCTTACTTGTATTTCTCATTTGATCAGCGACGGCGACACTGCTCTTGGGTATACGGCAATTTGGAAAATTGGGAACAGAGCGTGCCGAGAAGGCTTGTAAAATATCCCCCCGACCAAACCTGCCAGGGCAGCTTGCCTCGTCATTCGCTCAAACAGTCTGAATGGATAACTTGTGGACCCGTCGGACCAAGTATGTTCTCCCCCTTCAGATGGTCCTACTGGGTCGTCGCAACAGCTAACCATGACTCCTCCAACAGTGCCAACAAGCTCTCCCTTTCCACCCCAGGTTCTGGTCAGAATGACACCGGCTCCATAGGTCGAAGTTTCTCCTCCTCCTCCAAGCGATTCGGCGGTGAAAGCTCTTCGCACAGTACGAGAAACCCCTTCAACGACATCAAGTCCCCATCAAGTGCGCTCGCCTCCCCCGGCGGCGCAGCCAACGCCTTCGCCCTCGGCACGGGAGCCTTCTCGAACTTCGGCGCCAAGGCACCCAAGTCGCCTGGCAACCCTTTCGACATAGGAGCCAAGACGCCTTCGGCTGAGAAATCGGCCAAGGAGGCGGCGAATGGCCACGGGAACGGCACACCCAAGCCCGCCGCTGTTAAGCAAGGGACGAATACGCAGGCGATGGCATACAAGGACAAGAGACAGCCCGACCAGTTAACGGTTCATCCACTGCGCTCTGGCTGGTGTTTCTGGTACCGCCCTTCCATCCCAAAGAACGTTGGTTACATCCCATACGAGGATACCGTGCACGGCATAGCCACGGTCAACACTGCCGAGGAGTTCTGGGCTGTATACCGGCATCTTAAGCGACCCTCGGCATTGCCTCTGGTGTCCGACTACCATCTGTTCAAGAAGGGTGTCCGGCCCATCTGGGAGGACGAGGAGAACAAGAAGGGTGGCAAGTGGGTCGTGCGTCTCAAGAAGGGTGTTGCAGACCGGTACTGGGAGGATTTGATGCTGGCCCTTATTGGTGAACAGTTCGGCGATGCTGGCGAGGAAGTCTGTGGTGCTGTCATGAGTGTCAGGAACGGTGAGGATATCATCAGTATCTGGTGTGCGAGAGATGGAGGACGGGTGCTCAAGATCAGGTAAGTTAATGTTTGCACAGGCCCCCCAATGTGTGGGTCTTCAGGAGATGGTTGCACCTGACTAACATGTCCTTCCTCACAGGGAAACCTTCAAGCGAGTCCTGAACTTCCCTCCCGACACTAAGATTGAGTGGAAGGTGCACGAGGAGAGCATACAACAGCGCATTACTGTTGAAGAGTCCAGGAAAGAGCGAGCAAACCAGCACAAGGCTGCGAACAAGCAGAACAGCCAGCGACAAGCTCAGCAACCGCAAGGGACTGATGATCCGAACCAAGCCTCCCAGGCATCATAGTGGAGCCTGAGCAGCAAGCGAATCATACGCAGACAGTTGTGTCCCTCCCTCGAAGACAAGCTTGCCCAAACGATTGGATTGTCCGATGCCGGAAGAAGATGCTCACTAGTAGGGGCACAAGCCACTCACGACTCTCACTCCATAGATATCATAGCCCATCATGCTCAAGTAGTCAGGCGACTGGGAGGTTTTCTCCTGGTCTACAGGGACAGAATCTGCAGTCTGCTTTGGGGCAGCCCAATCAAGAGTCACTCGACTCAACTTCAGAGGCTGATACAGGGAGCCGTGGTTTGGTGGCATAAGTAGCGAATGCTCTATGGCTTGATTATTCAGGGCCAGTGTACCAAATAACAGCGTGTGTTTTAGGTGTAGCAAATCCATTCAAGCCTTTGCATGCCGATCTGAGAATCTTTACGCTTCCGAGCAGAAGACATTTACGAGACATTGAGATGAAAGGGATAAGCATCCATTGTCACGTTATACTGAGAGAAGCCATAGAGACCACTAGTGGGAGGCTGTAGTGAGAGAGAACATCCCGAGCGGGACAGTCAAGAGACGAAAATTGAAGAAGCCAAGACAGGTTCACGGTCTATGCTAATGGTGTTGCGAAATGTATGCCATCCTCACTGATTCAGCTGCTATCTAATCTGGCATAGGCCCGCTCGGACAGCAAGTTCATAAGTTCATCCAGAGACTGGTTGGCCACGGCCTATTCCAAGGTTGTCACGGGGCAAGCCCAGCTTTTGTTTGCAGTATTACATACTATATGTTGTAATTACCCACCCCCCCCCCGCTTTTCTTTTTCCCCGGCAACTACATATATATATCTAACACCCCTTTCTTCACAGGAATGAAGTTTTGCAGCAAGATGAGGTTGTATAAGAATGTACTATGAAATATAGCCAATCTACCTACCGATAACGCTCGAATCGCTATTGAACTTTACTACTTGTAACAACTAGTCCTACTTTCCATAATCTATTACTACCGTTTCACAAAGATTCGGAGACTAGAGACTAGGAGACCAGGAGACTGGGACGTAGAGAAATGGAGAGGTCAGGGTGGGTGAGATACACAACGGCCCAGATACATTGCTAAACTATTTGTTTTGTACTATATCTTCATTTCTCCATAAGTTGGAATTTGCAAAAAAAACCTGGAAAATACTGGTCTTAAGTTGACAATATATCCACAATAGGACAGTAGGAGGGTAAGGACTATATATTTTGTTCCGAAGGGGGGTATAGAAGCGATATTCAGGGACAGTGTTGAGAATCTTAGATGAAAGTCGACTGACCACTGCAGGCACTTCAAGTTGTCTGGCTCGAAGCTCTTGGTTTGTGTGAAGTACCTTGAGGCAATCCATGGTAGGTGTGCTATTGTTACATGTATTGCCACCTGAGCATCCATGGCCCGCAATATGCAATATCTGGGGAGGGGCATTTCCTAAACGATAGCTTTGTAGGCCTTCAATTTTCTTCTTGTTCTTCTGGGAGATTCCCCTCTCGAATGATGGCGTCGTTCATGCGGATCGTGCGGATGGAACCTCGATTCGCTGCTGCTGCTGCTGCTGAGCCTGCTGCTGAGCCTGCTACTTTCGCCGCTGTCGCCGTTCCAGCCGTTCCAGCCGCACCATGACCCTATTCTGTATCTTCCATAGCTTCATCTGCAGTGGCTGTAGCCTTTTATGTGCCTTGTGCTGCAGGTCTTGAGCCATGGCTAACAAGCTGGGTTTTTGGGCCATGGCTGAGAAGGAGATGTTTGAAACGTGAGTATATAGTTTAGCTGCGTAAAAGACTCAAGTAGTAAAGTTTTGATCTTCAAGTTGGAAGCAATGGATATGTATGTGCGGGCGAGAAATGGTTTTCTGTCTGTCTGTCTTTCCGAGATAACACTGAGAGCTGGAAGCACAGCCCTATATATGAGACTTTGGTGTACCAAATATTCTTTTCTCTTCTCTTCTTGGTCGAGGCCAGCTGGCTGAGATGTGAGGGCCACCAGCTTGTTAGGTGGCTCAAACTACTGTCGTTTCTATTAGATGCGGCCTCGAAGCCACCATGAGCCTTGACTGCGACCAATAGACCCAACGTGAAGTGTCGATATGTAGCAGATCGGCCAAAAGCCCGCGTTTGAGTCCTATTATTACAACCAACAACACATGTTTGCAACAACGGAACATACTGACCTATGGGATCGCCGCCAACACTTGCAGGTGCACCCTATAAACATATACAACGGGCCATTTTATAGGCCCAGGAAACCATCGCCATGGCCCATCGCCGCATGCGCCATGCGACATTCAAGGTGGGCACCTGGGGAGTTTCTTGTTTGAGAACAATAGTGTCCTGCCCGGGCTTCCTCAAATGCAGAATGGTAGCGGCTGCCACAGAAAAACACCAACAATGATGTCGCGTATATAGTTGAGCATTGGGCCAAAATCGATGGTTTGAGATGGCACAGGTGAGTAATAGCGACAACATGAATGGTGACTCCCACACGATGAAGAACACAACAAATAGACCGCCATGCTCACTCTTGGGCATATCCGCAGCCCTTTAGAAACAGGACACAGGGTGATAAACTACTCTGGGAGACACACGCATAGCCCTTGGTGAAGTCTGGGTTACAATGAGTCTTGTTCGATATAAAGACTCGAGAAATTTGAGACTTGATGTACGATCCAGCAAAGAGTCCGAAGACCTCTAAATGATCTTGAAATTCAGAGGGAGGAAGCGGAGAGACCTGGGGGCCTAATACAACACGCTGACCTGCATATGGATTGCATTTGTTATTCCGGGAATGGGTCACTCCCTAATCCTGACGACTCGGAACTCCACGGCTTGCTACTTAAGCTTTAAGCACGTTCTTGCAGCTTGTCCCTTCACAGGGCAGCACGACACACCCACAAATACACTGAAGCCTTGAGATTGACTGACTGCCCACAGAACCAGCTTGTTACGGAGAGTGGCTGTGACTATGACTGGTCCCCTCATACACAGAATATGTATAGCGAAGTGGGAGATACCACTCCCACATAATTAGCACACCACTCGTCCTAGCTCCATGTATATGCTCCTCAGTCACAGCCACCATGTCTCTACATCGAGAACAGGCAGTTCTTCTCAGCTGAGGTATCATTTTCTCCAGCCAATCCAGGCGAGCAATGCCTCACCTCCCAGAACGGGACTTGGATCGTATGTTATCATATGAACAGAGCCACCCCGTGGCCACGCCTACACCCTTATGCGTTCTGCCTCCCCTTCCCCTTGGCGGGCTCCCTCCTCCTCTCCCAGATCTGCAGGTACGACTCCCCCATGCACAGCAGCTCCTTCTGGATCTTGTCCACGAACAGGTCCTGGCACACGACCCACTCGCCCCTCGCCTTGTCCAGCAGCTGCACCTTCCACGTCTTGCGCTCCTCGCCCGTGTCCGCAACGTCCTCGCGCAGGCGCACCGCCTCGTGCACCACGTTGGCCACGAGGTCGTACAGGATCGGCCCGCCGCCGCTGTGGAAGGACGGGTCGGGCTCGACGTACGGCGACACGTCGAGGCCGCGCGCGTCGAATGTCACGATGGTCGGGTTCCGCTCCGACACGAACTTGTTCTGGCTGAAGCGCTTGACGTGCATGATCAGGTACGGCGGCAGCGGGTGCATGAGGCGGTAGCGCCGCCGGTGCGCGAGGTGTTCCTGCGCCGAGCGGCCGTCGTACTTGGCCAGGATGGTCGTGAGGGGCACCTGCGGGATGATGTTGCGCTCCTGCTCGTCTTGGAACAGCGGCGCCGGCGGGAGGTCGAGTGTCAGGAGGAGGAAACGGTTGATGTCCACCTTGACCTCCGCTGCCTCCTCGAAGCGTAGCCTGTCGCCCACGTCGGCCTTGGCAGTGATGGCTTGCGACTCGGCTTTTAGTTTGCCCTGGAATACCCGCTGGACCATGCTGCTCCCCGGCTTGGTCTTGCTGCCCCCCAGGCCTAGGTGGAGGTTGTTCAGGAACCAGCTCAGGAACTCGACCGGGTCTGACTGCGCCGTCAGCGTGAACCGCTTATTCGACCGCAGCGAGATCTCCTGCAGCAGCTCGTGCGGCGAGACGTGGCTTTTGAACGCGCGCGGGTTCCAAATCTTCCTAAATAGAATGCTCGTCCTCTTGACCAGCTCCGACTTGGACCCCGCAAAGTCCTCCAGCAGAAAGTAGTTTCGCAGCGGTGGCACATGCGACAGCGCCTGCACCACAACATTCAGGTAGTCGTTCTCCTTGATGTTGTTCATGCCCACGTACCCGGGCACGTACTCCTTGCCGGCAATCGTGAGGCTCGTCCGCGGCCTCCTATCTATTTCGGTCGCTACCTCCTGCTTCGTGTAGCGCGGATCGGAGACGTACTTGATGTCGTCCAGGCTCTTACTCGTGACCTCGTAGCCCTCCGGCAGCACGTACACCTTCTGCGTCTCCATGTTGATGAAGACGTGGTGGTTGTCCTCCAGCGCATGGAAGTAAGCGTGGGATTTAGGCCCCCGGCCCTGGAAGTACTTGCCGCACACGAGGCACGCGTACACGTTGATATTTGAGAGGGATATGGAGCACAGCTTCTCGAAGTCGAAGTCGAGTACGTTGCGGTCGATCGTGTCGAGGTACAGGTCGTCGTAGCCAGCTGTTGGTGCTGACTGTCGAATTGGGGCCTTCTCTTCGGGGAGATCATCGTCGAAGTCTGACTCTTGTTCCTCCTCGTTGTCGTGACCATTCGCTGTGCCGTTCTTCTGTGGTGTTGCCTCGTCGCGGTCCGCCTCGCTGTTCGTGTTGGTAATGGGGCTCTCGCTGAGCTCGCCTATTCTCGATCTCTTGGATGCGGGAGAGTCTGCGCTGAGCGCCTCATCAAATGCCTCTGATACGAGTCGCTTCGACATTGTGGGTGTGTTATTAAATTCTCGCGATAAAAATGAAGGTGAGTGGAGAATGGCTTGCTTTGAGAGTTGTTTTGGGAGAGGGGAGGGGAGGTTCGTAGAGGTGTTGTTGCGGTCGATGATGTTGGTGGATCGATCGACGTCGACCCAAAATTCGAGAAGCAAAGGATTGGTTTGATACATCGACACCCCCCACTTTATCACCACTACCATAGCTCCTCCCTTCTTTTGGGGGCCAAGCAATGGATCTAACTTTACTGTAAAGTATGCTTGCGCAAGGCTCAAGTCGACCAATTTGAGATCTGATATATTTCCAATTCGTAGTTGGTATCGCTTTTACTCCATCTATCATTTGAAGAACCCTTTACACAGCAGCATCAAGCATCAGAACATCTGACTCGCCATTTTGCCCATCCATGGTGGGCGCCAAGTTCTCCATCTCCTGCAATGTGTACTCCACCAGATAACTCTCATCTACCAGCTCCTCCGTGCGCTTGTAGTGTCTTTCAGTGTACACCTTGAGCGCAGTCAGGACCTCGGTCAGGCTCTTTTGCCCCCTCGCGCCCTTGACAGACAAGTTTGAGAGCTTGGAGGCTGGGTAGCTCCTGACCAGCGTCCACAGTACCCGCTGTGCAACAGTGGCGGTCCTGGCGTTGGTGTTCCAGTCTCGTAACCTCAGCAGAAGGAGGAAGATCTGTTCATCCGAAAGCGTGGCAAGGACCTCGTCCACCGCTTTCAAACCGCACAGACTGCCCTCGTCGGGAGTCTTGCTGTTGACCACGTTGTTGAACAGCTTGAGCAACCTGCCCGGGTGGTTGAGCTGCAGCGCAAGCGCGATAGCCTCCCTGTACGCGCCGGTGTGCATGTAATTCTCAAGTTCCTGCTCCTGCTCAATCAGCTTGGTGGCCGCCTCGACCGCCGCAGTCTGTGTCTCCGACGAGGTGTCCTTCCAAAACGTGACGGTGGAATCTGCGCTTCCAGAAACGATCATGTTGGTCTCGGGATGAACGACCAATGACCACACTCGATCCTCATGATTATCCAGAGTAGTTTCTGTTTCGCCGCTGTTGGCATCCCAGACCTTGACAAGTCCATCACCCGCGGCGCTAGCAAATTGGACGCGCTTGGACTTGTCGCCCTCGGTATGTTGGTTGAGCCATACCACCTTCAGAATGCTGTTTGAGTGGCCCTCGAATGTCCTGAGACAGGTGTAGTCGGACAGACTCCAAATCTTGACCGTCTTGTCTCCAGAGCCGGTCAGCATCAGGCCCTTCCCTGCCACTGCGCCCTTGTCTCCATGGATGACCGGTGTGTTGGCTGGCGCAAATTTGACCGACCATACACCTCTCTTGTGCCCGCGAAGTATACCCTGGACTTCACCTTCTGCTGAAGACCAGATCTTGACGGTCTTATCCTGCGATGCAGACGCAAACAGCTGTCCTGAAGAGTTGATGTCGAGGGCATTGATATCTTTCTCGTGTGCCTTTCTTGTGAATAGAGCCTTTGCCTTCTTCTGGGCCTGGCGGGGGATCTCCCATTTCTTTATCGTCAAATCCTGTGAGCCCGTCATCAGGAACGGAGGTGGGTTGTTGAGAGGGTCCTGGAATGCTGCGGATGACTCCTGAGGGACAGTCTTTGGGAGGCTGATAGCACCCAGTGATTCTGCGTGGCCAGTGAATATCGCCCAGCAGGTATAGCTGTTGTTTTCCCGGTCAATTCTCCACAACCGAGCCGTGTTATCCTTGGCTCCGGTTGCTACCCAGTGCCCGGACCAGTCAACGTCTAGCGTTATCACTATGTCTTCGTGGCCTTTAAGCAGAGCAATGTCCTGCCCGAAGTAGTTTCCGGACCCTGTGAGACCATCTGCTTCCTCCGTTGCCTCCGTCACAGATACTAATCGCACATCTTCCGAATTCGTGGACAGGGCCATCATGGAACGATCCGGTAATACGTATGCGAGCTCGATGATCTCGTCGTGTGTGCCGGATATCCTCCTGAGCGGCTCCAGGGGTGGCAGCTCCGGGATCGTAAGCGAGTCCCGCATAGACGGAGTTTGATAGAGAACAATGGTATGATCCATCTGGACGGTGACCAGCAAATTCTGCTCCGCGCACAGAACAGCTTCGACTATGGAGTCTCCCTCGGCCTTGGCGGCCTGTTCTTCAGTCACCTCGCGGCCAGTGTCGGTCTCCCAGAGCCTCACACAGCCGTTAACACCAGCAGTGTAGCTCAACCTGCCATCTTCGAGGAACCCAACCGCCTCCATAGTCTCGAAAGTAGGTATAATTTTCCTCGGGGTCCACGATTTCGCGTCCCACCAGATCATGGTCTTGTCCCGACTAGCCGTCACCAGCGCATGCTGCGAAGCAGAATAGTCTATGCCACGAACATCCGAGACATGCGATTCGAGGTCTGCGACAACTGAGCGCTTGTGCAGATCCCATACCCTCACCTTTCCGTCCTGGCTGCCGGAAGCGAGGCGGAATCGTATGGTTGCATCGTCCTTGTTGTCGGTGACGGGCTCGCTTTTCCGTCGAGCCTTCTTTCCCTTCTTGCCAGTTATCTGTTCCTCGTCGAGTCCCCCGGAGGCGATCTCGAAGAAGCGGAGTGCTGAAACTAGGACACTGGGCCCTCGGAATGTGTGTGTGACGTATCCACCAAGTATATCCCAGACTTTGATGTTGCCGTCAGCAGCTCCTGTGGCGAGAAGGGTGCCGGTCCGGTCGATCGCGAGGACGACCACAGGCGTAGCGTGTGGTCTCAGAGTCCGTATCAAGGTCGCCTCAACCGTGTCATGATTGTCGGATATCTTTAGGGAGTAGATGCGCATGGAAAGGGAGCGAGAGCAAACGACGAGGTGGGAGGCGGAGGGGGTCACTGTTGGGTCAGGTTAGCCAGGAACAGCACAGTCTTCTCATGACAAGAGGACATACAGGCCAGTGTTGAGATGGATTCGTCATCCTATCCGGCAGTCATGGTTAGCAATCTATTCCACCAACGGACAGCGCAAAGGGTGGACGAACCCCTTCTATTTTGGCATACTGGCGCCCAGTAACCAGATCCGTCAACACGGCATCCTCCCCAAGAGTGGTAGCCAGGATCCTTGCGCCATTGTCAAGGGCAACAGAGCCACCGGTGAATATTGGCTGTATGACCCTTTCGGGCTCGAAAGTCGTCTTGAACGGGAGTTTTGTTGTCATCGCGATTGGCGCATTGGGATTTGAAATGTCCAGGTTCTGAAAAGCGCCTGCAGCAGTGAAGACATGCCTCTGAAACTTTTTCTTGCACTGATAAGAATTAAGGTTATCTTAGCGCATATCTTGTTACAGGGATCTCTACATATGGTTTCAGGGTTCACTACATAGTTGACGGGCCAGGTACTAGGGTAGTCTGTTCCTCCGTTAGCAACTGTCTACTGTACGCATTAACATCTTCAGCCTCTTGCTACCTATTAAATAGGTAGACTCTAATTTGGCTCGATAATTTGACGTACTTTATCAGGTGATCCAAACCTCAAAGTTCTATTTCACCTCGAGCCTGAAGCATGGCCGCACACTTACTTGGCTAATCAGCTTGGATTGGGCCATCTTCGACACGTCGTGTCTCCTCCAACGCGTTGCAAACAAGAAGAAAACATCGATTCTGGCACTCAGTATTCACCAAGTTTACTCAACATCATCACACAAGAGGAGGTGATTCACCTTTACATCTTGTGTCCTACCTTGATCAAAATATCTACCTTATTCCACAGTCTTGTCTGGGATTACACACCAAATAAGTCTCCATTATGGACGACGATCTCGAGCCAGGGGATTCGAGCCAAGATGGTTTGGAACCGCAATATGATTTTGGACCACAAGATGATGATGACCTTGAATATGTGTATTCAAGTGATGAATCCAGCTCGGACGACAGATCCATCCAGACCACATATGGACCGATGTAGTATGTTTCAGAGACTGAATCTTCAGAAAGCAGCAGCTTTGTGTGCATGGTCTAAGCTGATAATAAATACAGTGTGCCTGTACCGATAGTTTCCATCGCAGTCAAAGGCGGGCAGGTCTTCCATCTCCATAAAGACATCCTGACCATGCACTCTGCATACTTCAAGGCAGCTCTAGATGGGCTTTTTGTTGAGGCACAAACCCAGTCAATTGACCTTGACGACATCGAACCTGAGCACTTCGGCCTGTATGCCAGCCTTCTCTACCCAACAACTGTTCTCGTTGATCCTGTGTCCCTGGACGATGTCTGGATCCCCAATAATATGAACAGGTGGCCCTGGACTGATCTTCTTCGTCTTTGGCAACTTGCAGACCGCTTCATAAACAACAGAATTAAAAGAATTGCCAAACATGCGCTTGATGAACGGTTCGAAGAACTATCTGTCCGCACATGGATGGGCAGGTACAAGAACAGGTCATGGTCTTACATCAAGGAGTACGTGGCACAACTGAACTGCGCCTTTGTCTTATGCAAAGACGAGAATCTTCCGTTCCAGGGCTACTTCATCAAAGGACTGGGAAGCTCACCACCCCAAGTCTTGGCAGAATGTGTGAAATTGCTGGATGACGACTTAAGGGTACCAGTCACTGAACGGTTTGCCTTGCGTTTTGCAGACCGTGAAGTCACGCTCCAAAAGAGGGCGAAGGATGAGGAGAGGGAGACGAGAGAAGCCAAGAAGCAGAAACGGAACGAATAAACCATAAAATTGATACCGGCCTGGTTGTGGGGAACAGGGTGCGTACTCTCCCATATTACGCAACTCAAGTCTTCAACTGACCGTTAGCTGTACCCTAGGGTAGTGCCTCTAGCGACATATACAAGTAAAGCCAAGCTCCTACCAACCACCACTTCTTCTTACCACAGACTCGCTCACTCAGAAGAACTGCAGAGGCTGGTTGAACAGCCCAGTCGATATGTCCTGCAGATGGCCTGAGTGCTGAAGATTTATCACCTTGATCTTCCAGTCTGGTATTACGAACGGAGCATAGAGGTTAGAGAGGACAAGAGAGATGCATGTGGAATGCTGAGCTTAGGCTGAGCATGCGCACAATGAGTACCTACATAGGTGTGGTGTAGATATCGATCACATATGTAAACGAAATGACTTCGGAGTTGCCCAGGTGGTGAGTCCATGTTGCGTTTTAATTTTGATGATGCCCGCACTGCATTTCATCAATGTCGCAGCGGCATGGTTTATTCTGACATTTCGGATACTCGCGATTTCAGAAACACGATGCTACATGAGAAGCATATTGTGGCGGCTCTATCCCAAAGACCTTGTTATGATATTGTTGACCGACCTACAGTACTCTCCGGGCCCGGACGAAACTGCCTCGCAACACGACAGAATACACGCCTCTGTCTTATAGCAAGGCCTGCTTTCTCTTCTCGACATAACAAGGCCATGAGTGCGGTGCAAGGCTGAAATAGGCCTTCCACTGCCATTCTTGTCCTGGATTGACCTGACGAATCTCATAGTCACGCACAATCGTGGCAGATATCTTCGACAGCTCGATTTTTGCGATGTGCTGCCCCGGGCATGACATATAACCCAGTCCGAACTGTGTTGCTCACGCTTAGTATGTATCCTACATAGCACACGGTAAAACTGCGGTTATTGGGGGCTTACAGGCATATAGAATTTCTCAAGGGCTGATGATTTCTTGCCGTCTAGCCACCTTTCGGGACGGAACTCTCTCGCATCAGGGCCCCAGATCTCCTTTGATTGATGTATCACCCAAGGATTGACGGACAAGGTTGTGCCCTCGGGAAACGTGTGATCACCAATCGTGACACCAGCTTTGCCCGCCACGCGAGGAAGGCCCATAGGAGCTGGACTGAACACCCTGAGCGCCTCTTTTATGCAGGCCTGCAGGAGGGGCAACCGCTGCGCTTCGGCGTACGGAACGACCCTCGTCATCCCCGGGTCCGACAGGCCGGCCTCGTCGATCTCGTTTCGCACCCGCTCCCACAGGTCCGGACGCCTGATCATGTGGTAGACGAAAGCCTGGAGCCCACAAGAGACCGTATCCCCTCCCGCGGCGACGCCATTCATTGCTGCGGACTGGATCTCACTGGGTGCCATCCGATCTGGGTTCTGTTCGAGATACCGGAACCAATGGGCCACGGCATCGAAGCGAGCGTCCGGGTTCTTCTTGCGCTCCTCGATAGCGTCCTTGGTGGTCTTGAGGATGTGGTCGAACGGGAGGATATTGAGCCACGTCACGAAGGGGTTCAGCAGGAGGACCAGAAGCCACTGCATATACCCTGCAACAGCCACTTGCCTGTTGTGGTCCAGGGAATTGGCGATGGCACCGCCGACGTCCTTGCCTTCGCGCAGGAAGCCAAAGTCCTTGGAGTAGATGATCTCCCCGATGACGTCCGAGGTCGTGTAGGTGAAGAAGTGGTCCAGGTCGACGGGCCTGCGCTCGTCGGCGTGCCTGTCGAGCCAGCCGAGGAGGAGCTCCACGGCGCCGTCGACGGCCGGCTCCGCCTGGAGCACGTTGCTGAGGAGGTAGCCGGCCGCGAGGTGCCGGCTCAGCTCGTTCTTGGCCGCCGGGTCCGTCTCCCCCATTGCGTTCCTGAACCGACGGTCGGGGTAGTGCACGATCTTGTACCAGTCGCCCTTGCGCAGCGGCGTGACGAGGATCCTCCTCAGCGCGTCTGGGTGGCTGACGCTGACTTCGTTCGGGGCGACGCGGACGAAGTGGCCGTGTTTGTCGTGGAGACGGATGAGTTCTAGGTTTTGGTCTCCCTTCAAGATACGGTGCATATGCCAGAGACGGGTGAAGGACGCGACGAAGGGCCCAGGGATATCGCTGAGGGGAGAAAAATATCTCCGCCGCACCAGCAGAGTGAAGACAACTACGAGTAGCAACCCTGCGACCTGCAAGGCCACCGGAAAGCCGTTAAGCCCGTATCTGTGGAGGGTTGTCTTCATATCGTCCAGCATCTCTACTGGAATGCGGATTCTCCGGTGTGTGCGCGCCCTGATCGATATGATGATGAATTCGGTTCAGACGAGTCCACGGGCTTACTCAGAGAACGTGGTCGGCTTGGAGTATGATAGAGTATCCTAGAGCTGTATCTTCAAGAGCCGAAGGACGCAACTTTTATATCTATCGGGCGGGGTTTGTCCCCCCGCAAAGGCTCTTGCAAATCTATGATCAAGGTTTGAATACTCATGGATATGTAGGGAATCTGGTTCGTTGACGAGATGTAGCAAGCGGTACCGATGCCAGCAAGGCCGTCAGTGACCGTCCGTCTGACTTGCATCCCAGCCACTGAGTTGATAACAATGCAGGCGATAAATAGTAAGCAACAAGGCGGGGATGTAGCAACGCACAGTGGTAATCTTGGAACTATTTGGATCCTGAACAACAAGCACATTGAAGTGCAGCACGATTCCGAAAACTCTCGGAATCCGAGAACAGGACGTGCATCCCAGGCTGGAACCAATGTCGCAAGTGCAACGTCGGGACCGATGGTATCTAATCGCTGATGAAACAGAACAACACCCTCCCATGCTGAGTGAAGAAAAACCCTGGTAACACTGTCTCGGCAGACCAACCGAACCATATCCCAGAAACAGAAACACACACAAGAACTCCATTGCAACACAACGATACCACTATCAGAACTTCTCTCCCTGAAACCCGTGCTCTAAATTCCCATGAAAAGGGCTTCTACTGTCTGCATAGAGTTTGCTTGTCAACAAGAGAGTACAGACGGCGCCAGAGTGAGTGACTGAGAAGGTGTACACATACCATGAAATCCTCTCATCCTACGGTTTGGCGGGTAATACTGCGCGACCTTGCCCCGTTCCCCACCCCACAGACAGAAATAGCAGGCCAAAGTGGGCAGCAGGATGAAGATGACCATCAAGAGCGGGAGCACGATGATATAGAAGGTGAACTTGGCCGGGACGGGGCCGTCGTAGGTGCGCCAGTCCGTGGTCGCCGCGTCGGCTGATATCGCGTCGGCGGACATGTTGGTTGTTGGTGACTTGGTATGTGCAGCGGTGGGGGTGGAGCAAAAGCAGATCCGGAACAGCAGCAAGCAAAGGTGGGACGAGATGGGATGATCGTCGGTTGTACTTCGATCTGCGAGCTCTGGCTGGAGCCGTGGGGATGGGATATATGTAGACGGTCTGACAGTCAAGACAGGCCTCGGATCCGGAAGTGGTTCTGGGAGGACAAGAGAGGCGAAAATCCGAGGCAGTGGTCAACACTATCGTCGGCTGTCAGGGAGAGAAAGTAAAAGCAACGTAGCCAGCGTCGAAGAGAAAGTAAGACGGGCAATCAGGATGACTGGTGCAGAGGGAAAGAAAGGGAAAGGGACAAGAAAGATGACCAAAATCACAGCGGAAGGAAGCGCTCTAAAGAAAGGAACCAACAGGATGGAACATCGATCGAATCAATCACTCCACGTTTCCAACGATCAAGCCGTCCAGCCGTTCAGCCGTCCACCCAGGCCGTGACACCCACACCCCGCCGTGGTCCCTGAGTAATAATCAGTTAGGTCAGGTCACGTAAGATGCGTCCTCCCACACATCCACACACCCACACACCCACACACACCATTGTCGTTGTCGCATCCCGAAGAAATAATAAGGATTGAGTGAAGGAGCGACAAACAAAACTCCCTGTTCATTGGCTGACCTCTGGATGGGGAGCCACCAACGTGCCGGCGCGTTGGGTCCTTCTGGGGTGGCATATCCGAGGCTGTCAATCACAGACCGCACGATTAGCAATCTGACGGGGCGGCGGTCCTGGTGCCATTCGGTTTCAGCCTTCCGCCCCCACCTCCCTTCCCTTTCATCCTTGGGCAGGGGATAGGTGAAGCTGTCATTGATATGTGAGACGCCCCCAGCATAAGAAGAAGGGGAGGTGGAGGAGGGGGGGGGCAGGATACCATACGGGCTTTGTTCTGGATAGCCTCATGGAACTAGCTCATGAAGCTTCAAGGTGCGATGATCATCAGGGCACATGGTGGTCGGATCAGTCGTGGTGCTCGCTCGGCTGGGTCCGGTGTCATGACAGCCAGACAAAAACCATTGCTCCACTCTACATGAGACGAACCCCTGGATCGACAAGCGAAGACGGTTCTAGATCAATAACAGTATAACGCAAACGTACGCCACGTGAAGAAAGATACTTGGAAATATAAAACACAAAAGAGGGGAGAGTGTCAAGCGATGAGGATAAAGAGCTTAATACTCGGTAATCCATGTCGAATAGCGCCAAGAGGATGTGCGAGAGCTTCGGATGTGTTGCCGGGCTTATGGTTGCGCGGCCAGTCAAGGCTGACGACACTCTGTCATGCTTCCAATTATTTCTTTTGTTTTGTCATGTTTTTCTTGTTTGTTCAACAATCGTTCATCCCTGGCCCGCTTGACGACAGCCAATCTAGTTGTTTCCATCTTGGAAGCCGTGTATTGTACAGTCCCTATGAAACCTCTCAGGCACTCTTCAAGAAGTCCCACAGGGCATCCTTCTCAACATACTCATGGTGGATGATGTTCACCAACCACAGGTCTCCCTTCATCTTCTCCAGGAACCGGGCGGCCTCGGAGCCCTTTCCGTATACCTGGGCCCACTCGCCCCAGATCCCGAACGCCTCCTCCGCCCACGCCCTGAAGCTCACTTCCTCGACGATGGTGGGCGTGACAATCTCCTTCCCGGGGAAGACACCCCAGGTCACCGCATTCGTGCCGACCTCCTGCATGTCCTGGTCCGGCTCGCCGCTGAAGTCCTGCGAGACAAAATCGCCCGCGGCGTTCGCGGCGTAGAACCAGATGCTCTCCTTCATCTCGGGCCTCGCTATCTTGTCGTGCAGCCTCTTCCACTGGTCGGCCGGCACGAAGAACTCGACGAATGCCTTCTGGAATACGAATCCGTTCGCAGGGCCCCACCCGAATGTCGGGTCCGAGGACTTCACCCCGTTCACTGCAGGCTGCGAGGCCACCGTCCACCACCCCTTCTGGTTCAGGGCGAGAAGCTGGTCCTTGATCACCCCCGTCTCGTCATTGAACTCGGCCTCGCTCCAAGGGATTGCCCGGAGGTCACCCTGGAGATGGCGGATGAACAAGGTACTGATGGCGTCAACCGAGCTAGGAGCACCCCACAGCGACCGCGCCGCGGTTACGCTCATGTGCAGACTCACGCCGTATCCGTCAATCTCACCGTACGCCGGCGACCGTGCGTCTCCCCATCGGCCGTTGGGGAAGTCATCCCACGTTGCTTCGCGGCCCAAGACACCCTCGCCCTCTGAGATGGCCAGTGTGTTAGCCCGGCTGTGCACAGGCTCGTACGGACGGGATGCCTCAAGCTGCGTGGCCTCGTATTCCGGGTTGGAAGGGGTCCGCTCGCCCGAGACGATGACCCGGTTGCGGGGCTCGGACGAGACGTTGGATTGCCGGCGCGACGCGCTGCGGATATTGAGGTGTTGCTGTGAGGTGGAGCCGGTGCCGTTGGAGCCGGTGCCGTTGACTTCGACCGTCGGGACTGAGGTGATCAGGTCGTCCACGGCGAGCGCGTGTTCGCCCGCGGGGCTCTCTGGTGGTATAAGGCCCGTCCGTTCCAGGATGAAGGACACGGCCTTCTCCAGGTTAAGCGTGTAGAAGTGGAATCCCTTGGGCCCGGGGGTCCTGCTCTTGATCTCCCGGATCTGCTCGATCAGCTCGCTGAGGATGTCGACACCCACCAGCTTCACCCTCTCGTCGTCCCTCTTCACCTCGTCCAGCCGCGCCATCAGATCGTCCGGTATTCCCGCGTGGCTGAGCTTGGTCGTCCTCTTGATCATCTGGTAGTTCTGAATAGGCATGAGTCCTGGGATGATGGTGATGTTCTTGAAAGCACCAGTCGGGTGTTCCCTCAGTGTCGTCTCGAACCTGTCGTAAGCCTTGATGTCGAAGAAGAGTTGCGTCATGATGAAATCCGCTCCGGCCTGAATCTTCTCCACCAACGAGGGCAGGTCGTGTTCCATACTCTGCCCCAGGGGGTGGCTCTCGTCGGCATGTCCCTCAGGGTAGGCAGCGACACCGATACAGAAGTAATCCCCGTGATTCTTTCGTATGTATTTGACCAGGTCCACGGCCCACTTGAACTCCTCGTCGCCCAGCGCATCATCCTCGTCATTCTCGTCCATGTATTCCGCTCTTCGTGGCGGGTCACCTCTCAGTGCCAGTATATTCCGTATTCCTAAGACCTTGGCGTCCTCCAATGCCTTGTCGATCAATCGCCGGCTCATGTTGGTGCAGGTAAGGTGGAGACAGGTGGTGAGGCCCAGCTCCCGTTGGCATATCTCGGCAAGCTCGAGGGACTTCTGGGCTGTTGAGCCGCCAGCGCCCCAGGTGACGTTGACGAAGGTGGGTTTCAAGGCACGCGCCATGCGCTCGAGACGCGACCGTAGATTGGCAAAACCCATCTGGGTCTTGGGAGGGAAGAATTCGAGGGAGAAGTAGTTGGCGTCTGGCGGCATAGCCGCGATCTTGTCGGTGATTTTGTCCATGGTGTCGAGTATATCCCCCAGGTGGGCGGATAGAGAGGGGATGGGCGAGTGGTTGGAGTATCGAGTATCGAGATCAAGTATCAAGTGCCAAGTGCCGGTCGAGTTATTGACGAGACACAAGCAAAGCTGAGGCTTGCGACAGTCGGCGGCTCCGGTGTCGGTGGATAAAGAAGCACTTCCAGTTCTTCAAATATACGCGACTGCTCAATGATACAAGAAGCACGAGAGAACAAGAGATCTTCGACAGATAGGATGTACAGACTGGCAAGAGGTGCCACGATAGTAGCTTGACTGAGGAGACAAAGGAGGCGGCGTTGCTCAATTGCTCATTAGTTATAGTCGAGGTCTGATGACTGTTCGCTCCTTGAATGTGCCCCGCCGTGGGCCAAGTCAATCTGGTGCAGGTCAATCAAGCGGGAGCGCAAGTCCAAGTCCAAGTCCAAGTCCAAGTGGGGTGTGCGCAAAATCTATATCATAGCGCCGGCTGCGGCTTGATCCAGGAACATCAATAACCCCTCGATAACTACCTATAATACTACTACTATGCATAGTAATAGCCATAGACCGATTGGATGGACATCTACAATGACATGCAGTTGAAGAATGCAGTTGAGCTTCGTATGAATCTGCAAATTGCTATAAGCGCATCTCTGGCCTGCAATCAGATGCTCAGCCCTCCTGGCAGTCTCAAGCCTGCTTTATCACTCTTCCATCCCTCCTTTATAACAAGTCAAACAGTCTTACCAGTCTTGCAGTATATGATCTCAGGTGCCTAAGTAAGTAACGAGACTGTGCAAGGTTAGCCTCTACTACATACCACGTTATAGTGGACATCAGAGGCGTTTGGGACTGTTTTGCTCAGGCAAGATTGCGTTGCCGAAATGTCTTTCTTCCAGCTCAACCACGTCCGCACTCGAAGGCTCCTTGCGGATGCCCCATGCAAACAGGCTGAGCATTCAGATTACCAGATGATTGTAATTGCATCATCGCAGGTCCCCCAGAATTTCAGGTGTGGGAAGCAGATCCTATACTTACGTTTTTACCAGGCATCATATATCCAAACTACCAAAGAGTAGAATGAATAGTAGTATGTTCGTAGCTTCAGGTCGTCATCAGATCATGGGTGCCACGCAAATAGGGGCCCTCATGATGACGGTTTTAGAGTACATCCAAGTCAAGCTTGTTGTTCTCGACCACGATTTCGGAGCTGCCAGTAAAGTGGAGATGATGCCTTGCTGGCGGCGATTTGAGTAAGTGGTCTTCGAGTTGAAAAAAAGGAAGAGAAAAGGAAAAGAGAGGCCGAAACGCGTCCGCCGTCTAGAAGTAGAAAAAGTTGCCCGTTTGGCTGGCAGTAATTCTCACCGCCTTGTCATATTGAGGCTTGAGCCATCAAATAATGCACGTCCCGTAAGTACGGGACCAGGAAGATGGCGGATTATATAATCACGGCCCGCCAAAGGAGTTCCCGACGTCCCCACTTATCTACCACATATCAACCTCTACAACCACCGACCAACATCACAACCACACTGCATAAACTTAACCTCCCGACAAGCATTCAAGATGTCTGAACGCAAAGTCCTTTCAAAGTACTACCCGCCTGAGTTTGATCCAAGGCAGTTAACCCGGAAAAAGGGGCCCAAGCCCGTGGGCCCCAAGGTCCAGACGGTACGGCTCATGGCGCCCTTCAGCATGAAGTGCACCAGCTGCGGTGAATACATATATAAAGGGCGCAAGTTCAACGCGCGCAAGGAGACCCCTGAGGATGAGAAATACCTGGGGATTCAGATCTTCCGCTTCTACATCCGCTGCACGCGGTGCAGCGCCGAGATCACCTTCAAGACGGACCCCAAGAACCAGGACTACACGTGCGAGCGCGGCGCCAAGCGCAACACGGAGCCCTGGCGCAAGGTCGACGAGGAGGAGACGGACGAGCAGAGGCTCGACCGCCTCGAGCAGGAGGAGGAGGAGAGGAACGCCATGCAGGAGCTCGAGGCCAAGACCGTCGACGCCAAGCGCGAGATGGCCATCGCCGACGCCCTGGACGAGATCAGGACCCGCAACGCCCGCATGGAGAGGGCCAACCACGACGGCATGATGGGCGAGGTCGCGCTCGTGAGGCCCGAGGACGAGAAGAGGCGGATCGAGGACGAGGAAGACGAGAATGCGTACCGACAGGCCTTGGCGGCCGCCAAGGCCCAAGAGGGTATGTGGGAGGTCGTGGAGGAAGACGCCGAGGGCGGCTCGAGTGGAAATGGTGGCAGCAACGGCAGCAATGGCAGTAATGGTCTCAAGAGGAAGGCCGAGGAGGACGACGAGCCTCAGCCGTCCTTCACTTTCAAGAAGCCACTCAAAAAGAAGGAGCAGGTTCTGATCCCTGGCCTCAAGAAGAATCCCGTCTCTGCCTCTGCGCCTGCGCCAACGCCGAAGGCAGCTCCAAATCCTTCCCCTGCCCCTACCCCTGCCACGGAAACGAAAACAAAAGCGAGTTTGGTTGATTACGGTTCAGACAGTGACTAGGAGGTTGCTACAGCATCTGGAGCGAACATCATGATACCCATTGTCAAATTACCATCGAATCTAATGTCGAGAGACTTACAACTTGTCTCCCTCCTGACCCACTGCAGTCAACGGGATATGTTCCCACGGGCCAACCTCGATTTCAAGGAAGGACATACAGGGTCCAAAATCGAGGATTATAGCCTGAAAGAACGCCAGGGGCCGCAAGGGGACCGGGAGTGACTCACAGCGCTATGATCTCAAAAACTAAACGCAAGAATTCGATGTCAGGAGCACACTAAGTAGCTACGTCTGGCACTTACCGGCGATAGAGAAGTCACATCGAATAATGGCACAGAATGCCAAGCAGAGTTGTCTAGTGGACGGAACTAAACGCCCTATGGCCGGCGTTCGTCGTGAGAATATTCACAGTATCGAAATTGGCACGGGTGCACACAGAGTCGGCGATGGACGACGGATAAATTTTACACACTACGATACTGCAGCACTGATGATCACGCATTTTATATCCCAATGTGAGTTCATATTTCGCTTCGTTTCCATTTGTCGTTTAATTCTTAGATCGTGTACTCCTCCGAATGCGATACCAAACCGACTCCTTGACCTCAAAGCTCCTGTTTACAATTCCGTGTACGCTACACTCAAACAAGGCTGCAACCAGCCCGTATATATATATACAAGTTAACCTCCGCACCATTCATGACCTCGACGTCATCATGATGACGAGGCATCCGCTCCTTGGCTTGGCGGGTGAGGGACAACCTCACGCCGACTAGCAGGTGTCCCGGTGTGATATGATCATTGCTGAGTGATCTTTTCGTGTACAGATCCTCGATTCACATCACATCAAACCACTGTTCGCATGTGCTTGTGTTCATGCCGACACATCTCCGTCGGCTCACCATCTCTGTGGTGGGTGGTGAGGGTTGAATTGTTTCTTTCTTTCTTGGAATTTTCTTGAGATGAAAAATATTTCTTTTTTTCATGTCCCTGCCAGCGCCTTTCATGTGTGAGTGTACTCGTCGGGGCTGGAACTTGTTTGTGCCACGCCGTTGGGCATAGACGATGTACCCTGATGGCTACTGTTGCGAGACCGACGATCCGATGTACGAGAGAAAGCTTCCATTTGTCTCTTGGTGTGCTGGTGCATCGATCGGGAGTAAGAGCAGATGTCGGTTGGTGGAGGTGGGGAGTTGGGCATGTTGACGGAGTAAGAGTCTTCGTGAGATGACATTCTGAGGAGAGGCATATTATGGCGGTGGTGTTGGCTGAGTGACGTTGTTTGCGTTGTGGTAAGATGTCAGATAGTAGTGAGGATGAGATGGTAGTGATATAATACTTGAAGTTTGTATAGGCTTTGAGATGTCGAACGCTTATACAACGAGATGTGATTAGTGTGTGATGAGGAATTAGGTTGGGCAGATGATTTCGTGGGATGGTTCGGGGCTTTATAAACCACCTAGGCAGGCTGATGGGAACTCATAGGCTGGATTCAGTATGCCTTGTGCCTGGTCCTAGTTCCATCCCCGTCTCCCCGTCTCCGAGTACAGACCCTCTGACCCTCAAGCCCACTTTGACGAGGGAGGGACCAGGGGATCAAGAGCTGTCAGGGATTACCTCACTTTCCTGCCTGCAATTCATCCATGGGGATCGACATGTCTGGGTACCGTGTTAGTGTGGCAGTCTAAAGCATGGCTGCACAGAATGTCGTAAGCCAGCATATGCGTCCAATAAGGGCGATGGGAGGACGGCCGCCGCCACATGCAGGGCTGGGTGATGTATCCGTGCCAACGGTGGTGCAGGTTGCATGGGTTGCCCGAACCTCAGGCCACGCACTAAGACATTGAGAGGGTCTGGTCTGAATGTACATGGTACGGATCCGTACAATTAGGAGCACAGGATACCTAGGTAGTGTGGGAGTGACGAGCTGGGCCGAGAGTGGAAAGACCCTGCAGATCAATGACGGGACTGAAGTCATGGACGATGTCAGTGGTCCGGCAAGGGCCCCAAAGTCTAATGGAGACCAGAGGGAAATTTCGTCAGGCTTCCTGGCTTCCCTTGAGGATTCTGCTAGATGATTCCCGGTGGCCATGCCCCAAACGCCACCAGTCAGCCCAGTCGAATCCGCCATCACTAGTGAAGACGAAAAGACGAAGGAGGCGCTCATAATGTCATGTCGAGGTAATTCAGTTGTTCCCCAGTGAGGTCGGGGTTCTTCGAGACGGTCGAACGACTGTAGAACGAGACCGGGGTATAGACCGGGAAGGATACAGGTACTGCGGTGGTGAGTACACAGTACTGCCTTTCCTGCGCATGGTTGCTTCGAAGATCGACATGGTCTTCCCACCACCAGCTTCGCTCTGGCATGATGTCATTGGCTGGCTCTCGAGAGGTAGCACGACCGGGACCACAGTGGTTGGTGGCATACATGGATTTCTGTGGTACTGGGCTACCTCTGGTTCCATGAGCAGGCTGGCAGTCAGGGTTCCCCTCAAGCCCGTCGCCGTAATTCTCTGCCAGCTTTACATGCTGGCTGCATATGGTGATCACGCAGGTTTCTGGGCCCGAGCCAATCTGTGGGCGCCGTGATCTCCTGTTTCCCCATCCACGTACGGACAAAGTTGGAAGTTGATAGCAGATCCGTATACACTGTTCCATGGCATGGGGCATGGGGTGGGATGCCTCGCATACCCCCCATGCTTGATCATGGTCTGGTCTCCTGGGGACCCCATGATACATACAGCATGGTGTGGGACTCACGGAGTCATATCGCTGCGAAGCCATCGCGGGTGTTGCTGTCTCTGACACTAACAGACTCTCTCGCACGCCCCCCATGTCATGTACACCATGTAGACTGCTGTGGTACCCCCCCGCCCTTTGAATAGGAGCCCACAGCGGTGGCAGAAAGAAGAGTGGAAACCGACGACATTGGCTTGGATTAGGCCGGACGGTTACCCAGGAGATGGAACAGTCCAGCCGCGTGCGTCCCAAGGAGGCTGTTCTGGCTGACCTGGCTGGACTGGCTAGACTTGCTGACTTAGCATGAGGTGAGGTCAGAAATGATGAAAGGCGTGACTGGCGTGCCACCTCTCGGCAGCTGGCAGCATACGTCATAGTCTCAGCGTTTCTTTTTTTCTCTGGGGGTCGACGGAATGCAAAACGCTAGAGCAAATGTACCCGTGCAGCCGTGCCGCACAGACCATTACTAGTGTAACAATACCCACACTAGTCCCGGGGGAAGCTGCGGCTCCGCAGAGTCTCTTATTTTCCTTTTTGTTCTACACTAATTTGCCATTGGTTTAGTCTTGTGTCTCTCTTCACCCAGTCTGCCAGTCTGCCAGTCAGTCAGTCAGCCCAGTGACACCTCAAGAACGTCTGTGCTTCCCCTTCTCTTTCTGAACTGCCTATGCTGCCCAAGGCACGTCTCAGACGTCAGTCCAGGGCACAACTAGGCTACGATGAGGTCGGAATTAGCCACCTTGACGTCGTCGCCACAGCTGTCAGTTATTACGGGCCGGAGTGAGCACTGGATACCTTCCACTTTGTTAGTGATGAACTTGTGGCGGGTGAGATCATGGCCATGCCCATAACAGACAGGTTGTTGGCCTTGGGCCTTGGGCCTTGGGCCGAGTAAGTGTGACCTCAGCTCAACGTCTGCGGTCTCCAGCTAACAAGCCACAGATGCACGAAGGGTCCAAGGCTAATCTCTACTGTCCAATGGATCTACATTGTAGGTGGTATCCTCGAAGCTCGGAGAAGGAGCCCCGGGGGACGGTCCATACCGAGATTGATTTCGGTCATATTGTAACCGTGGACATCATCAACCTCTCCCCAACTGCAAGGCTGTAATGGAGCGTCCCACGTGATGACGTCCATGAAGCCCCCCCCCCCTTCTTCGACACCCTTCGACCTCGGATCTGGTTATATCCTATCTCTGTGAAATACCACAGCCTTGTCGGTTCCAGCTACGTCTAGATCCACATCTACTCAATTGAGGGGCTCTACAGGCTCTGTTACCAGACCCTCGTGACGTCTGTTCCCGCCGAATCCCTTCGCTACCAATAGCTGGAGAATCATCATGACTCCAGGAGGAGACGCCACCGAACATGATGCCAGGGGTGTTTGCAGCGACAATCCCCAAGAATGATCAAGGTACTGCGTTAGCTGCTTCCTGTGAGACCCGGTCTTTCGTCCGCTCCTCTCCAGCATCCCTTGAAAGCTTTGTTTTTGGTCGTCATATTCAGAACCGCCTGTGCTCACCACTCAGTCTGATCCAGTTGATAGAGACTGCGATTATCAACATGACGCATGTCAGCCTATTGTGTACTGACAGGAATCTACTGCATACCGTGCTATTCGTAACCTGATGCGGCGGGTGCCTCCCCCGGTAACAATGACGTCTACTTCTCGCGCTTGGGAAAGATGACATCGAGATCCCGGAGCAAACAATGACGACCTGACGACCAATATCTGACTTTCAAGTGCCCATACAATTTACTACACGCAAAATCTCAGCAGTCATCTCTCGCCATCATCAATGTCTCTACACTGTACAGTCGTGTGGTCACATCTGGACAGCTAATATCTCACAAGCCGGGAGAAATGACGGGGAGGACGAAATGACGTTACAACATGACGAAATCCGGAGGCGAGGTATGAGTTCAGCCAGCCTGTAGGATTGGATTATAGAAAAGGGGGCCTCTCTCCTTAGCACTGGTGGATGATGGCAAACCCGCGCAAAGTACGCACCTGACCACTATGAAACATGTTTCGAAATTTCTAGATGACATTGTCCAGTGGACCACTTCTCTGGGCTTATACAGGAGCGAGCTTGAGGCTTATGATGGAGAGAGTTGACGCCTGACTTGACGTCTTCCAGCATCCTGTACCGTTTCGGGCAACCTCATGTCTGAGGTCTATCTAAGTACTCTATCGTCACTTGGAAGTTGGGCGACACTACTTTAGACGCACTTTCACATCAGTAGACAAGCACTACTGTTCAGGCCCCTGTACAGTCACCCGCATATGATATCAAGTGCAAAGGCCTCCCATATAGATTCGAAAGTCTCCCGGCCTGTCATCCTTTGTACGATGAGGGGGCTATTTATTTGTACATCAGCAAATCAAACCTCGTCTCCTGGTGCAATTTTGCTCCCCATGCCGAGGCGGTGACTGGCGGTAACATCCAAGGAGCTTCTTCGAAACTGTCGAGGCCATCCTCTAGTACTTCCCAGATCGCACCTGCCCGGAGTACACATTGTCTTGAACATACTTAATGGGCCCGGCTGGTGATACGTTCTGGACTCGGGTCTGGAAGACAGCATGTAGGGTCAACCAAACGTATGCTGGGTGCTCTGCCATATTCTCAAGTTTTGTCCTCCTGTGATCGCCGTCTCGTTTCTTGTCGGCTTCGGCGCTCGAGCCGAAGAATTCTCAGATATCCCAGCCTTGTTGGATACTCCTGGCTTCTCATACGCCTGGGGCTGGCTGTGGTCCGTATCCTCTGCATCTTTCCCAAAAGCCTGCATGTCAAACATGAGGTCGTCAAAGCCTGACACGTCTAAGACGGTATGGTATGTCTTTCTCACATCATGAAGGAGGGGGTCAGTCTGGGGAATTCTGGTGTGGCATCCAGGAGCTAGACGTGCCGTACTCGTAAGGCAAGCCCCTGGCGGTCGTCAGTAAAGTCTTCCCCAATACTACCAAGCCCAGCCCAAGGTACGCCAGGAAGCTCATCCGAGCTTTGGGCCGGGCAGGTTGGGGGTTCGGAGCGCGAGGAAAAGTGGCTCGTAAAGTCAAATATATGGGACTACCCACCATCTTCTCTGCTTCTCTTGGGATATCGTTACAGCTCCCAGGGATCAATCTGACTAGTACGGTCCACAGGTGGAGGGGATCAACAATAATACCGGGTGCTATAGGCGAATCTGCGTGCGATATGTAGTATAGTCCTGATTCCTTCGTCGACCCATTTCTTGATTTGTTGTTAGACTCTTATTTACTAACATATGCAACTAATCCCTGAGAGCTGTAAATGGCTCTCTGCGACTGACAGGGTCCACCGTGTTGATTTCTCCGGCCTTAGAGGACGAAACACTCGCCTCGGAATATCACATGGACCCCAATACTATGTACTGAGGCAGAGAAGGATCCCAGCAGTAGAAAATACTTGTTGTGGTGCATCCCCCCCCCCAGGGATGTCAGCTTCGGATGGGTCTGGCAACCAAGATGGGAAATCTTGGAAATCTCCAGCATTCTTGGTCCTGAGAGCCGGGTCCTCGATCATCGCAAACAAGCCGAGGTCCTTTGATCCTGACCATGCATGTGGAGGTTTTGGCAATTCCGTTCGAGTGCTGCGGGCTGAAAGGTGTCTGATGGCATATTAGCACTCCGTCTCGTGATCCCCAGCATCGCGAAGAAACTCGTCCTTCTCTACCACCATAGTTCCGTCGAAGTGTCTGTCTCTCTACTGACGCCCCCCGGGGGATTGCTCGCTGGGCCCCCAAAATGAGCAGCTACAAATGTCCCACCGGAGCGCGTGGGTGATCCTGCGCGGCCGGGGGTCGCTTTGTCCTCATCTGATTGAAGGACATCCTGACGTGCAGACGTGCAGCGACGACACGGCCCAAGCTCTGGGCTGTTCACAAATCCCAACCAGAGTTCCCCAGTCTATCACGCCATCTCTGCATAGGACGGGCAGATCTCTTGCTACATAAGGCTTTCAACGATCCAGGAATCCTTGGGGTTTCAGGCCCCAGTCGTCCGCGGTGATCGACGGTGACGGACGGGCAGCAGCGCAAGCAGGCTCGGCGTCACTCTTCGGGCAGTAATCCCAGGTTTTTCCAGCAGTTGGATGGCAGCATGTGTCTGACCTTCCTCCTTCGCCCCAAGCCAAGAGACGCCTTCTTGGCCAAAGACAGTCCAGTAGGCCTGAAGAAGGAGGTGTCCTCACATGTGTTCGATGCCCAAGTAGGTCAGTGGTGCCACTGGTAATTCGACCTCAGCTGGAACTGCATCCGCAGGTATATCCTTTGGTTATTGGATCATATCACAGATTGAAGTCGGGAAATCTTGCTTCTCTCAGAAACTTGTGTTCAGACCACGTTGAAGATTCTATGAATATTGGACTTCAATGTTTCAAGGTGAAATTACATAAGTATGCATGGGTAGCAGTCGCTTGAATCTATACTTGGCAAGATCACTCCGATTTAGTTACCGTTAGAACTTAGAAGCCACAATTAAGGTGTGCTTCTTACTATATCCCAGGTACATTCTACCCGCCTCGGATTTATAGTCTACTCCAATGCAAAGTACCTTTACCCTTCTGATTTGAGGATCGACTTAGGATTGCTGTCAGAGTCCCTCTTATTGTCTAATATGTCTACTCGAAAAGCTGACACGACCCTACTTTGGAACTGTGGCACCAGCATGGCCAGGGGCTTTCAGGTTGACATTCTTGCGGGGGCAGTCATATTGCTCTCCCTACATAGACAAACACAGCGGCCTGATGCTAGAGTGTAGCATCTAGTAAACACTGCGCGAAGTCGACCACTGCGAGGTTGACTCAGGTCCCGTTCAATGTTAAAAGACGGATGTAGCCGACGAATTGCGTATAACCTTGTTTCTGTACTTGGCTCTTGTGATGACTCCTGGTTATGGTCATCCATACTTGGGACAGACACTCAAACTGGCGCAACCATAATACCAGAGACTGACAGATTCAATCAAATGTGACTCTACATCGACAACGGTGAACAGTGGCGAGCAATGGTCCGGTTATTGCTCAGTGTCAGCACATACCGATCGGTGTAAGAATGTGTAACAATGTCCTTGTCAGTAAACCGTGCGCAAGATTTTTAGGATTTGACAACATCCCTATGTACTTGAAGGAGGCGAGCCCAACTCCGCAAGGAAACCGAACAATAGTCGCTGTGCCTAGCCTGATGTCCTTTTTTAAACTATGAGTTATGTTAACATATACCAAGTGGATGTTGACTCGTCTTTTCTGTCTCCACGTCTCGAGGGCGGGACTCGAAATTGCAACAGCTGCTCAAGTGCCTCGATACGAGGTCAGAACAATATCCTTTCTTCTATATGACCATCACGTAGCACACTTCTTCCCCGTGTGATTTCTTTCACCAGGCTGGCGATCAATCCCACTGAAACCCACGCAACCGCGTAGGTGGGTAGAAACTAGTCCGTATATTCCATTCTATTCTAATTCCACTAAGCCTTAATTATATAATTAATCAATATACTAAGAATAGGCTTATATAGGTAGGAATAGGTTCCGTGGAAATATAGTAAGATTTTCTATATTATATATCGAAATAGCGGAAGTAGTAACCGGTTAGTAAACCGGTTATTAAAATATAGTAACCGGTTTACTAACCGGTTACTACTTCCGCGGTTCCGAGCGGTAAAAGGTCGGCTAAATATAACTCGAATATAGCCCCTTATAATAAGGTATAAATTATATTTTCTCGCCGCTAGGTAAACCTTACCTCGTTTATACTTAAAATCTTAACCTTAGACCTAAAACCCCGTATAAATAGATTACTTTCTACTAAAATAGCTTCGTTATTAACTCCGCTAGATTATAAAAGTTAGGGTCCCCCGATACTATTATAGACTACCTTTCTATAGATATATTTTCCTAGTTATATATAATCTTAACGCTCTAATACGAAGCGGAAGTAGGTTTAGCAGTACGGGTACGATATCGAGAGTAGTTCTACTTAAAAATAACGTTAGGTCTATTACTTTTATTAGTAAAAGAAGATACCTTCCGTACTATATAGTTATACAGATAAAGGGCTATAGAACGCTATTAGCTATCTCTGGATTAAGTATACTGTCTAGGACGAGAGAGAGACTATAGCGAAACCTATTAGGAAAGGCTAGAGAGAGAGGCGTAAGACTGGAAGTAGGAATATCGCCGACTTAATAGGCCTGAATATAAAAGATCCTCGTAAATAATAAATCGCGAATAGTCTAATCGGGTCCTTTAATAAAGCTATCTTCTAATAGAAACTACTAGGTGCTATTATTATCGATAACCTCCCTTTCCGGACCGCCGAGTTAATACTTCTCCGATAGGCCTTCGAATACTGCAACCCCCTAATTATAGCTACGAAAGTATATATAGCGCGTGATATAGTACGTACTAGAGCTATTACTATATACGAGAAGAATAAGGCCGAGGTTATCTAAATTTTAGCTAAGGCTAAGGGTAAAATCTATACGGTATTTAATAGCTAGCGATTAGGAAATCGTCTATTATTATACAGTATTATAGTTTTCTTTCTAGACGAGTACGATTAGCTCCGGAAGCTCGTTCTAGATATCCCTAAGGTTTCTAATAGCTATATAGGAGAGAATATCGCAGTATATATTTATAAGGTCCTCGAGTCTTTTAGTATCGAGGATAAGATAGGATACTTTACGCTTAATAATACGGGTAATAATAATACTGCTATAGTCGAGCTTAGAAAAAAACTCGGCTTTAATAGTCCTCGGCACCGAGTTCGCTATTTCGGGTATATTATAAACCTTACGGTAGGGGCTTTGCTATTCGGTAAAGATCACTCTGCTTTTGAGGATATCCTCGGCTCGGATAAGGCTAACGCTATTATAAAATACCGGGAATAGTAGAAGCGTGGGCCTATCGGTAAGCTCGCTACTATAGTTATTACTATCTATAGGTCCGATACCTTAATAAAGCAGTTACTCGATAAGCAGAGAATAGTATTTATTATATTTACTAATCCTAAGATTAGAGTAGCTTTACCGCTTAAGGTAGTTATATATATGGCTATACGCTAGCTTTTAATGCTATATATTATACGCCGCGCCCTTAAACTCCGCCCCTTTCTTATAATACTATAGGAGGAGTAAAATAACTTCTAGCGTCGAGAGGCTAAGAGAAGCTAACGGAAGGAGTCTAAATAGCCTTACGCTTTCTAAGACTCGATAGAATTAATAAACGATAATTAGAAGACTATTATAGTTACCGGGGAAGTTCTTAAGGACTTTGAGTCTGCCCTTCTTAGGCTTGAAGGCGATAGGATCGCGAGAGTGCGATGTAGTAGCTCTGTCGATATATTTAGCAGTATTTAGGATTATACTCTTACCTTTAAGTTTCTCCTTAAACGTCTCGAGGTCTAGAAATCTATTATTAAGCTATTTCCCGAGCCTAAGTATTTCTCGATTAATATTAATCTCGCTTAGGATAAACTAAACTATTATTATATTAAGTACGATAATATACCTATCTATTATACTGCTATTACTCTTTACCCTATATACCGCTAGAGCTTCTTCACTTATAATTAGGACTATAAATTATAGATTATTAAGGCGAAGCAGATCGTTTAAAAGGTCTAGGATATAGAGTATAAAGATACTTATATCGCAGATATACTACGATAGCCCGACTAAAAGAGGAGGAAAGTTTTAGATAATAAGTTCAGCCGGAAGCGCGAGGAATAGCGTTTAGGATAGCTAGAGGAAACTCTATTACTATCTCCCTCGCCCTCCCTAATCGCTAAGTCTAATATCGCCGGGAGTCTATAATTAGAGCTAGTACTAGACGAGTATACGAAATAGTAGCAGATAATCGAGAAAATAGACGATAAAGTTATCGACCCCTTTAATTACTAGTACGAGAAACGAAGTCTATACCCGAGGTTAGTATAGATAGCGTTAGATTTCCTCTCTATCCCTACTATAAGCTCTAAGGTAGAGCGATTTTTCTCGATAGTAGGCCGTATAGTAATAGCCGAAAGAGCGCGCCTTAATGTAAATATTATCGCAATCTGCTAGTCTTTATAGTCGTAGTATCTCTAGGGAATCGTATAGCTAGTACCTAATAACCTAGTCCTCTTTCGAGAACTAGAATTATTAACTACTATTAAAGAAGAACGATAGTCCGCGATTCTAATTTAAGATAACTTAGGGCTCTTATCGGATCTAGTGATTAGAAATCGTCTTAGGAGAGTAATCGGTATAGCTGAATTAATTTAATCTACTTAAAGACCGGCAAGAGATCCTAGCCTAGAGTAAGGAGTAGGACTAGATCGACGGGGTAAGCGTCCCTCGGCCTAGTAATTATTTTATAGGTAGTTAAGGCTTTATATATAGTTTATTAATTATATATTTCAGCTATCTCGCCTTCCCTCCCCTTACCCTTACCCTAAGACTAGTCTCTAAACTGTTTATCTAGCCGGTTTATAATCCGTTCCTCTATAACCTCTAAATACTTAATAAGATCTTTACTAATACTATACCTATCCCCGTCTCTAGATATAGGTAAGAGGCCTATACTAGATTCTAGATCGTCGACTAACTAAATATAAGATAAAAGAGAATAGGAACGCTTAGGAACTCTGCCTTATAGGATATTAATATTTTATTATTATATAGATCCTAATTATATAACCGGTTAGTAAACTGGTTACCGAATTTCAGTAACCGGTTTACTAACCGGTTATACTATAGTTAAGTAATACTAACCTAGTATAGGTAGTATCTAGGGAGGTAGTATCTAGGCAGGTAGTATCTAGGTAGGTAGTATCTGAGCAGATTATACCTAAGTAGATTATGCTTAAGTAAATAACTAGCTACGCAAATTCGTAGTATTAAGCTAGTTCTCCTAGTTATAGATTAATATATATAGTAATAGTATAACTATATTATAGCCCTTAATTATACGCTTACTATTCCTACCGTATAAGCTCTATAGGTCCGCCGCAGAAAGATCCGTTCTAAGTTCACGATTATAGATACTTATAGCTATAGATTGTAGTTATTTAAGCGATATCTAACTAGGGAATACTTCGGTATAGAGAGTAAGCTCGACCTACGAGGCTATACTATAGAAGGCGTCGATTACCTCCTTAGTAGTACTGCCTAGTACCGGTCTAATCTTACTAGGCTATTATAGGACGATAAGGTATAGGGGCTAATAGAGTTAGAATACTAATATCCGTACTCTGCTATAAAATATATTAGGTAGTCCGGGATTAATAGATAATTATCGGATATGCTTAGGCTCGATATAGATATAGATCCGGGTAAAGTTTAATCTGCCTTATAGTTCGATTTAAGTAATACTGAGTCGGAAGAGTACTGCCTAATAAACCCGGTTTTAGGAGATTTCTAAGCGGAGCTTATAATCTTCGAGACGGGTATTGTAAAAAAAACGAGAGGTTTTCTAATCTATTATAACTTAGGAAGAATAGTATAAGTATACTAGCTAAAGATTAATAATTTAGCCGGGGCTTTCCGGGTCCTCGAAGATCTAAACTAGATTAAAGTTCTCGAGATTAGATATCGGTAACTTATATAGAAATAACTGCTATAGAGGTAACTGTAGTCGAGGTAACTGTAGTCGAGGTAACTATAGTCGAGGTGATTATAGTTAAGGTGACTGCTGTAGAGGTAACTGTGGTAGAGGTGACTATAGTAGAGGTAACTGCTGTGGAGGTGACTGTAGTAGAGGTGACTGCTGTGGAGGTGATTGCTATAGAGGTGACCGTAGTGGAGGTAACTGTAGTAGAGGTGATTGCTATTAACTGGTAATACTGCGTGGTTTTCTTAAGTTCGAGGCCTTACGCTTAGTACTACAGCGGGGAGCTATTGAGGGCTAGTATTAGGTATTTAAGAAGATATAGGATTATATCTTTATAAGTTATCTTATTTACGTACGCCTAGCCTTATATTATAGCCCTAGTAAAGTCTAGTATTAGCGCTCCTATTAGTTCCGTCTCGAGTAAGACGGAAGTAGAAGAGCTATAAAAACTAGTCACTAGGGCCTAATATTTTAAGCGGGTAGAACTAATAGATTATATAAAGATAGGTCGATATAGTAGAAGATAGTAGAGTATAATAGAGATGTAAAGACGAGCTGATACCTTATCGCTAAAGGTGCGAAATACTGCTATATTATACTAGGTAGGTAAACCTCGTTAACGCTCGGCTATATTACGTTTAGCGATCGCGTAATAATACTAAGTGTTACTTTAATATTACGGGACTCTATATAGATTAATATGCAGTATAAGGAGGTAATATCGCACTATATATAAGCCGGGGATATACCGGGGGCAGACTAGTACTTGTTAATATTATATATTCTATATATATTAGCCTATAGCGGTAAGGGTAATTAGTAACGTAGTTGGTTACTGTGAATTATAGGTTGCGTGTAACTTAGCGATAGATATAGAGAGTAACTAATAGAGATATAATATATTACTGCTAAGATATAACCGGTTAGTAAACCGGTTACCTAATCTAGGTGACCGGTTTACTAACCGGTTACTAATTCGGAAGTACGGAATAATTAAAGTGTATATAATCGAGTGTATAATCGAGTATATAACCGAGTGTATAACCGAGTGTATAACCGAGTGTATAATCGAGTGTACGACCGAGGGGCATAATTAAAGTGCACGACCGAGGGGTATAATTGAAGTGTATAACCGAGTGTATAATCGAGGGCACGACCGAGGGGCACAATTAAAGTGCACAACCGAGTGCACAATCGAGGGCACAACCGAGGGGCATAATTAAAGTGCACGATCGAGTATGAAATATATAGGCATACTAGGTAAGTGAAATCATAGTAGTACAGAATGATCTCTATCGTAGATATAAGGAGACAATATATACCCAAGGTATAAATCTTAAAGGCTCATTAGCGCAATGGTAGCGCGTGAGACTGCTAATCTTAAGGTTGCGGGTTCGAGTCCCGTATAAGCCGGCTTTTTTTTTAGACCTTAAAGACCTATAACTCTATATTAGAGGTGTTTTTATTTTTTAGGGTTAGGGGGAGAGGGGGCGGAGGTCTTTTTTTAAATCGAGGGATATAACCTCGGATAAAAAAAAAAAAAGTTAGTTAAACTTAAGACCTTCGAGTAGAGAAGCCTGAGTTATACGCTTATACTAGCCTACTATTTACTTCTTATATTACAGAGGCACTCGCATTACTTCCCCTGCTGCTATGCATTCTCTGCCTCTTCTATACCTAAACTGTATAACGGTTTGGCGTAGTATATCATTCTATAATAGTATTAGGTATATAATATATCCTAATTTTAGGTGTTATAAGATAATTAATATCTCCGTCGCTAACGAATACCTGGAACTCCCTTAGACTAGACCCTAGACTAGACCCTGGATTTAAACTTTATTACCTTATAGGCATATTACAGACGACGGTCTATAAATACCGGCTAGTAGCCGTGAAATATAGATCGAGGTATCGGGATCTTAAACGACTCGGGGGTAAGGGCCCTCTATAATCTACCCCTCCAGCGCTAGCACGCCGCTGTAAATAATACTGTAACTAGGCTGTAGGCCTAGGGTTGAGAAGCTCTATTAAGATAGTACGGTACTAAGATTAACTAATGCCTAAGGTTAGCCCCGTGCCCGGGGCTTCTCTTCTTACCTTTTTGCTCTATTATATATATATATATATATACTTACTTACTTCCTTATATATATATAGATAGCCCTTTAATATACTAGATAAGGTTATCGAACTCTGCTTAAGTCCCGATATCCTACCTCTACTAAAGATAACTATATCTATCGCCGGGCCGAAGGGAAATATAAAGGAGATATCTAGACAGCTATATATATTAAACAGATATAATAAGAAGAAATATAGTATATATAGCTTATACTATATAGAGTAGTTAGTTAAGAAAATAGTATATTATACCTGTGTGCCTGTATAGTGCTTCGGGTAATTATTAAGTATTAGGTGTTATATATAACCGGTTAGTAAACCGGTTACTATAATCTAGTAACCGGTTTACTAACCGGTTATAGTCCCGGAGGAACGTACTAGTTAACGATAGCTACGATGGCTCTTATACTCGGTCCGGCCCGGAGGACTATACGATAGCTACGACGGCTATGATAGCTACGATAGCTCTTACACTCGGTCCGGCCGGAGGAACGTACTAGTTAACGATAGCTACGATGGCTCTCACACTCGGTCCGGCCGGAGGAACGTACTAGTTGACGATGGCCATAATAGCTCTCACACTCGGTCCGGCCCGGAGGACTATACTAGTTGACGATAGCCACGATAGCTACGATGGCCACGATAGCTCTTATACTCGGTCCGGCCGGAGGAATGTACTAGTTGACGATAGCTACGATAGCTACAGTGGCTCTTATACTCGGTCCGGCCGGAGGAATATATTAGTTAATAATAGCTACGATAGCTACGATAGCTCTTATACTCGGTCCGGTCGGAGGACTATACGATAGCTACGATAGCTATGATAGCTCTTATACTCGGTCCGGCCGGAGGATAAGGGACGGTATCAGGGTTATATATATCTAGTAACCGGCTTACTAACCGGTTATATAGAACTTAGATATATCCTTAATCTTCTTTATTAGTTAGATATAGCACTAATGATCTAAGATCGTTAATAAGCTGCTAGTTTTGCGATATATTACGTACCGAGACCTTCGGGTTTAAAGAGTCGATTGAATATTATCTCTATTAGTAAGTATAATATAATATAGCTACGCTATAAGGCTCCTCTAGCTATTATAGTATAGATATTATTCTCCCGGTCTTAAGCAGCTAGTATCGTTATATATATCCGAGTAGTAGGCTAGACCGGTTAATATCTCCCTCTATTCGTCGCTATTATTACGGTCTTAAGATAGTATCCTTATATATCGAGGCTTTAGATAATCTAGCTTATAGATAGCCCCTCTAATACGAGGTGCTGATAACCCTTTAGGGTATCGTAGACTATGATACCGAGGTATCTTACGAATTCGTTAACGAGGCAGCGTCTGCTCTATTATAACGGGAAGAGGGCGGCGTTATCTTACCTCCCGAGTATACTTAGCTATTATCGAATTAAACTTATAGCTAGGCTAGGGGCTCCCTTCGTTATTATAGGCATCACTAGTATTAGCTGCAGCCTTAGTATTAGGGGCTATATTCTCTCTAATATCTATTACCTGCGTAATATCCTCTGCCGGAACGAAACCCTCTTTAGATACCTCCTTAATTTCCTTACTTAGGGAAAGGGAAGGCTCGGGAGGGGATAGGCGAATAGAAGCTATAAGCTTATCGATATCTATACTATATATATCGTAACTAGGATTACTAAAATAGGGGGGCTATATATTATCTCCATCTTTACCTTCCTTATCTACTATAGAGTCGGTAGGAGGAGCGGGCGCAGGAGGTGCCTACTAAGGAGCGATAACCTATAAGGGACTAGACTACAGTATACTAGGAAAGATAGCAGGCTACTGGTAATAACGAGCTTTACCCTAGTACGTATAGTTAGTACAGGCGTTGCTAGTATAGGACTTAATCTCTAAACTATCTGCCCGCCTTAGGTTAATATAGTACCTAATAAAAGGACCGTTACCTTCTATATACCGTCGGTATAAGCCGAATACGTGGATCCCTGTAATTTATACGAGCAGGGTAACGAAGTTCTTAACTTAGCGCGTGCTCCGTTTATTACCTATACTCTAAGAACGAGAGCGGGAGTTTTACTAAGGGTTACGAACGATCGCGTTTATAGCCGGCAGGTCGAGCTGTTAGTAATTTAATCGTTAGTATTTAGGTAATTAAGAAGGGGAATATAGAGAAGGAGGATCCGATATTAAGTATACTTACTAATTACCTAACTCTACAGTTTATCGGGCGGCGGTTGCCCGGAAATCGTATAACTAACTCTAGGTATATTCCTCTAGCTATATCCTAGGTAGACCCTAGTAGAACTAGGGCCTCTAGTAGTATATTATTAGTATTACAGCCGTCTCTAGGTAGTAAAGTAATAGAGTAAAGCTTATAGTCTGGGAATATACTAGGCGTTGCCCCTTAGGCCTGCGCAGAGTTAGTATTAGGGGCGGAGGAGGTTATAATAAGTAAATAATTAATCTATATACTATTAGTAAGGTGAACGTTATATATATATAGATAGACGCTCGTACTATATATAAAAAAATAGAAAAAATGCCTAATACTATCGAGAAGTATTAGGTATATTAGTGTTTCTGTTTAAATATAGTAAAGGTATAAGTATATAGTATAGACGAGATAATATACGTGCGACCGGCTAGTAAACCGGTTACGCCGTTTATATAGCGCGTTAATACGCTAGTTACTTAAGTAATATAGAACTCTTACTAATACGGTTACCTAGGTATAAATGTAAACGCGCTATATTAATTACGTGACCGGTTTACTAACCGGTGCTTAAGGCTATATAATTACCTTATAGACCCTAGAAGAGAAATACTACGATATATCTTACGATTACCCTATCGGGAAATCTATTAATTCTATTCTAATCTACTATGATTCTATAGATTTCTATTTAATCTATTCCACTAATATATTGCTTAGTCAAACCCATCCCTATCCTACTACACGGTTGGGTGGGTGGGAGTGGGATTGATCGCCAGCCTGTCTTTCACTATGTAAGTCACCGCTCTAAGTTCCCTCCAAACCCTGGGAAGTCCCGGGAACCAATCAAGCATTTCAATACAGGGAATAAGGTTCAGATTAATAAAATTATCATTAGCCGCATAGACCATATCGTAAAAGCGGCATCGTACGTCGTGCTAAGTAACTACTCAGTGCTTCAACCAGCATACTCGAACAGGCTCCTCATCTGCTCGGGCTTGTAGCCGGCGTTGATGGCGAGCTGGAGCAGCATCCTCGCCTTGGCCGGGTTCAGGAACCCGCCGCCGTACCAGCCGTCCTCGTCGCGGGGCTCGACGAAGCCGTCCATGGTGCGGCGCGAGACGACGATCTGGGTGCCGTTGTCGGCGACGAGCCCGTCCAGGACGTCGGAGCCGGCGCTGGTCCAGCCGCCGGCGCCCATGCCGGCCAGCACCAGGCCCCGGGCGCCGCTCTCGACCGCCGCCGCCGCGAGGTGCGCGTTCAGGCTCTGGTGCCCGTACAGCACGTCGACCTGCGGCAGCGCCGTGGCGCCCGCCACGTCGAAGACGACCTTGCCGAGCGGCGACGCGGGCGGGTAGTAGAAGATGGGCGCGACGTCGATGAAGACGCCCAGGAAGCCGGCCTCGACGGCCTTGAAGGTGTCGAGCGCGTTGGCGTTGGTCTTGGTGGCGTAGAAGGCGCTGACGATGCGGTCGTTGAGCACGACCATGGCGCCCCGCCCCGCCGCCGACGGGCTGCCCGCCAGCGTCACCGCCTCGAGCAGGTTCATGGGCCCGTCGGCGCTGATGGCCGTGGCGGGCCGCATGGCGCCCACGAACACGATGGGCTTGGTGCTGTTGACCGTCACGTCCAGGAAGAAGGCGCTCTCCTCGAGCGTGTCGGTGCCGTGGGTGATGACGACGCCCTGGCAGTAGGGGTCGTCCAGCTCGGCCTGCACCTGCTGCGTCAGGTTGAGCAGGATCTCGGCCGTGATGGACCCGCTGTCCACGTTGGACACCTGCACGCCCTTGACGTTGGACACGTTGGTGATGGCCGGCACCGCGTCGATGAGCACGTCCACGCCGAGCGCCCCGGCCTGGTAGCCCGTCGTCTGGGTGTTGGACGAGGCGCTGCCGGCGATGGTGCCGCCCGTCGCGTAGATGGTGACGTTGGGCAGGCTGGCGTTGTACGACGTCTCCCTCTTGGAGAGCTGGTACAGGGGGAACGGCTGCGACTGGACGTCGTGTGCAGCCGGGGCCGGGGCGGGAGCAGCGATGGCCATGGCCGCCAGGGCGACCAGGGGGAAGGCGTTGGAGATCATGGTGACAGAGGACGGTGCTGGGTGCAGCAAACACTGGATGAGAGCACTCGAGACTATATCACAACCAAGAAGGGTTGGCTAGAGGGGCCTAGGTGGGAGAGCAAGCGTGGAGAGGAGGAGGAGGCCGTAAGATTGGGTCTTCATAAGGCTCGGTACCAGGGCAGGCCCTTTATATACTCGATCTGCTGGGCCATCTTGTCGATCTGTATAGAGTGGATGATGGTGTTAAAAGCAGGTACCGTAGGTCAAGTAACCATGACCAGTGTGCTTATCGCTGCTAGAGTATCCCACCCGGCGCCGGCAAGTACAGAGAGGATGCCTTGGAAAGGATGGGTATGTAATATTGAAGTCACCGGCAAACTGAGCATTGCTTATCGCACCGGTGTGAGCGAGAGATGGATACTAGATACTAAGTGTGGACTGGACTGACTTAGGCACCACTGGTATTACCCCTATTCTAGCCCCAAGCTACGGAGTCCCAAGATCTGGGCAGTGTCGTGGCAGACTGAGAGATAGGGCGATCCAGGACGGATTGGGCATCCGGGGAGATTTGGACGAGCACAAGAATACGTGCTTGAGTAAGTACCTACCTAGACACGAGGCAAGTTGGGCAGTCTGGTTGGTGAGTGAGTGGGTGGGAAGAGACAAAGTCTGGGGTAAAGTAAACTTTAGGTTCGGTAATTGCAAAGAGAAATTGCAAGGTGGAAACAATCATCCATCGACACTTGATCGGTCTCGCCATCCGGCGTGGATACCGTGGGCCGGTGCTCTTCGTGCCGGGGACAAGAAAAGTGATCGTCCGTCATCGGCCGCGGCGATTCGTGTTCCGGCCTGTCGGGATCCAAAGCTCTACGCTTTTGCCCATCTCCCGTTGCCTTGCCCAGGCGCTTTCTCCTGTAGTATGCACGCCAGAGACTGGGCTGTCTTCTTGGCAACGGTGGTTTTCTTTGTACTGCTGCGAACTTGTCTCTCCCTAAGGACATAAGTCAGTTGTTCTCTTATCGTCGACACTTCCAAGAATCCCATAGGGTCTCAAGACTTGTCTTCGAATCACAACGAGATCGTATTACCAATGTGTGCCCGGTAGCTAAAAGTTCGGAGCCCAGCTCGACTCGCCTACGAGTAGGGTCCTGTGTATGTCCCTTCGACGATACCTTTTCTTTTCTCTTCCACACCCCTCTCCATCGCTAGACCGCGTATACTCACTCGTATAGCAAGCATGCTCTGCTTCATCGACTGAGCCGCCTTCCATACAATCATATCCCACGAACACAACTTTTTCCCCTGTCCAGCCCAGAGATGAGATGTGCAGGCATGTATCGTAACACAAGGAATGCGTGAAAATAAGGGTAAAAAGGCACAGAATTCCACACGACCGCTTCCATGGATCAAGCATCCCGCTCTTAATCCCTCCCTTTCCCATGCCTGTCACCAGCCAGCCGTTTTGGTATGCAACAGAAGCAGAACAACATCATAATCCACGACCACGGCGGGGTATATACAGAGATCCAAACCAAGCAGATCTTAAAGCTAACGATCATCACACGTGCCGATCGTCCATCACCATGAAATCTCCGTCACGCGTGTCTTCAGGTCCGGGCTCCCCGCGGCAAGCTCTCTGCTGCCGCACTGCAGCACGGCGCTGTGCTTCTTCAGGTCGAACGCGACCGCCTTGACCATAACGCGCTTCGCCTCGGGGATGGCACGCGACGGCGGCGGCGGCGGCGGCGGCTTGGCTGCGAGGCTGGCCGAGGATCCCCGCCGCGCGTCCCAGCGCGCGTTGCCGCCCGGCCCCAGGCTGTCACCGAAATCAATCGAGCCATTGGCCTGTCGAGATGCGGGAGAGGTGCTGCTCCCGTTCAACGACTGCGAGAACGACTGCGAGGATGGACCGCTGGCGTCCGAGAAGGAGCCTGCCCGGCTGTGAACCGGAGTCACGAGGGTGTCTTCCTCTTCCTCAATGTCCATAATCCACGTGCCTATCCGGGCCACGAGCTCGCTGTCCCACATCCCTTCCCTCCTCGAGCTGCTTCTCAACAGCTGGATAGCCTGCCGCCTGATGACCGGGCTCCGACACTTCGTCGCGACCACGTAAAGCGGTGGGACAATACCTAGGTCTGCGCTGAAACTCGGCTTGATGTGGTTGGCTATGTATGTATAGCCGCCGAATATGTCCGGGATGTGGTCCTTGTGATGCTGACAAGTCCTCGGGTTGCGGCACCTCTTCTCAGTCGCCCGTCGTTCCTCATCGCCCACAACTTCCAGCCCGAGGTTGACAATCATCTGGAACTGAGGCTGGAAGACATCGAACTGCGTCTCGTTGGCGCTGAAAGTCATCAGGAAGAGGATCTGTCCCATGATGTTGAACATCTTGAGGACAGCGATGGCTGCCTTCTCCTGGCTGGTCACGCCAGGCGAAAACCTCGAGGCGAGAAGGGGCTCGAAGGCAGTGGACCATGCTTCTATCTGTCCCTTGAAGCCGAGCCCGTACTGCCGCAGATTAGCGGGCAGCACGCCCAGGGGGTTGTCCTGGCTGGCAGTGGCAAAGAGCGTCTCAGTAAACCTAAACATCTTCTCACATAGCGCATCCCAAGCCAGCCGCGCGTCGCGGAGGGAGGCGAACTGCTCAGGGATGGGTTCCTGGTGCAGAGACACAGGCGAGCCTACGTCTGAAGTTGGTGAAGACGGGTCGGTGGCAGGCTTCTGGATCAGCTGAATGACATAGGGCTTTGGGAAATGGAAGGCCATGTCGTAAGACTTGGCCTGTATGGCCAACCGGGTAAACATCTGGATAATCTCGTCCTCGACTGGCTCTTCTGGCCGTGGCAGAAAGGACCGCCGCCTCTGTGCGCGCAGTTGCTCCAGGAGAGCCAGGCCGTTCTGGATCTGCTTGATGGCCTGCTTGTGATCGCCGATGAAGGAGTCGAAACATGCCAGCAAGATGCTGGCCATGAGCCTGGTCCTGTTGGCGCGGCTGTCGTGTCCCGCAACGCTGAACAGGGATGTACAAGCGTTCGAGTAAGACCTGACTGCGACTTCCCAGTGTTCCCATGCGCTATCGACAGGCTCGACAACAGCCGACGGCGAGCTTGGTGGTGACTCGGTAGTCTTGTCCAGGGTCTTGTACAGTGCACCCAGTGCCACGACTGCATGACGAATGGCCGCTTCTTCGTGACATTCTTGTAGAACCAGGCGCGACCAGAAGACGGAGTCAAAGTAGCCAGACAGCTCGTCGGCAGTGTGGGACTGGAACAGCTGGAAATAGAGGCCCTCCTGTCCAGCAAATGGGAAGGTGGAGGGCCGGTAGAGCGTGATGGAGCTCTGTTGCACGACAGGCGTCTGAGGGGGTGTGTTCCGGCGCTGGATTTTAGTGAGACGTCGAGGAGGGAGGATGACATGGTTAGTTTGGATGGGCTGCATGGCAATGGCTGGCGGCGCTCCTTCGATCAGCCCTTGAGGTCGCGGCCTAGGAGCTATTGGCAACTCCTCGTACGGGCGGGCGCTTCGAGGTGGAGGTGGGTAACCAGGGCAGGCTTTTTTAGAACGCGTACATTGCGTACAAGCCGGCCGTTTCTCGTCACATTTTATCCTCCGCTGCCTGCAAGGGGAAGTGAGAGGTTTGTTAGCACGATGAGTGGCCACTCGGGATGAGCTGCAGCGACGACAAGGGGGGATGGAGATTGACTGACTTGCAGTTGTTGCAACCTGTCTTGACTTTTGGTTTACTCGTCCTCGCACGCTTTGAGGGTTGCTCGCCGGTGATAGATGCTGCCGTCGTGGTAGGCGCAGGGGAAGGGAGACCGTTGGCGCCAGCGCCGGCGCCGGCCCCGCGATGGGTAGCATGTTGATGTTGTTGATGATGAGGAGGAGGATGATGATGATGATGATGTTGGGGTGCCATGATGGAATTACGGGTCGAGGCTCGACTGATATGTGCAATAGGCACATGCCATTACAGTCGTTCAATAGCGTGCCACGGACGAGGAGGGAAATGGAATGGGAACAATTCAACAGCGGGCCGAGAGTTAGTGATCCAGAGGTTTTCCTTCAGGTTTGTTTTCTTCTTTTCCCAATGCCTGTGGCTCCAGAAGCTCTCCGGATTGAGAAACTGGCCCGTAGTTTCAAGAAGGAACAAGCTTCCAAAGGGTTTAGGGGCCGTGGTGGGGCGGATGCGGCGAGATGATGCGACTGCAAGCAGGCAGGAAGGTCGAAGAGGGTTCAAATGCTATTCCGACCTCTCGGAGGACGAAGGTGGAGGGGGGGGGAACCAGGGGGTTTAATAGCCAGTAGATAGATAGATTGTTGGATGTGCGGCAGCGAATTGGGCAAAGCTCCTGCTGATGATGTGAGCCGGTGCTACATCAACTACACAGTACCTTTGAGGTTGGTAGATGGTAGGTAGTAGGTACCTACCTGAGTACCTCCTTAGTGGGTAGGTCTGCCTGGTCTGCCTGTCTGTCTGTCTGCCTGTATGTATGTATGTATGTATGTACGTATGTATGTATGTACGTATGTACGTACGTACGTAGTACTGCAAGGTTGTACAGGGAGCGCGTCCGGGGCTAGGAACGTCACATCAAGACGGCTTTAGTCTAGGACCAAGACAAGACAAGAAGGCAAGTTGATTTCCGCGCACCTATCTGCTTCTCTGAGTCCTGCAGTCGACGCTGAGATAGATGACGAGTTGTTGTGAAGCCGGTGGTAGAAACCTGGAACAGAGGAGGGGAAATGGCCTGTTGCGTGGTCGACACGAGAGCTTGAGGTAACACTGCCTACTATTGTGTGTGTGTGTGTGTGTGTGTGTGTGTGTGTGTGTGTGTTTGTATGTTTGTATGTATACCAGGCTGAGGGATCGTGGAAAGGGCCGAGGAACCGAGGTGAGACAAGATAGCGACTTCAAATATAATGAATAGAATATGTTGGCCCACTATGGAAAGGACGCTATGGCGTTATTAAGCTATATCTACCGAGACCAGTCGAGGCGGGTAGGACCAGTTTTTGACAGATTGGCGAGTGGAGCACCGAGGACGGCGGAGTCGTGGGGTCCAGAATGGATGTTGTCGGCGTGGAGAGCCAGAAACCGTAAACATCCGAGGGGATTCCGCCGAAAAGAGGTGGACGATGATGATGACGATGATGACGACGATGAGGAGGACGAGGACGGGGAGGAGGAGGATGGGTCGACGATACCATTTAAGTGTCTACCTGGCTCGTGGCGGAAGGCTGAGGATCAAAGAAGGGGAATAGGACCTCGTTGACTGGTCGGCAGGGACAAGATACTACTCCTGTGTATAAGTATGCCTCTCTGATGGCCACATGCATGTATGTATGTGTCCAGGTACGATGTACTTATGTATGCATGTATGCTTCTGTCTACTGTGTGCTACAGTGCTACAGTGCTACAGTTTGTAAATAGGTGTGAGAGGGAAAGAGAGAGAGGGCACTTGAGAGTAATAACTTGCTTGGCTGTGCCCGTCCAGGCAGTCGAATAATTAACGAGGGCGGGTAAGCCTGCATATGCAGGCTGGCAGTGGCAGGGTGTAGGATATAGGATGTGCCGTACTGTTGTAGTGTACTGGCTTGTAGTTGGCTGGATGGCGAGGCTAGAGTGGTGTTGGGTCGGATGAGAATGCCGGTCATTGATCCAGATTGGCTATTGGCTATTAGCTGCTAGCTGTTGGCTAGTGGTTATTTCCCAAGTCGCCAGTTCTCTATTAATCACTCAGTATGGTCACTGTTATATGTAGTGGATATGTGTGCCACTTGGGTATGTAGGTGGTGATGGTGGTGGTGGTGATGATGGTGGAAGGGCCATGCCCCCATCGTGGACGTCGACGAACGAACATTGAAGCGTGATGACGACGACGAGGGGGGGGGACGGGGGACCCAGTTGAGGGGGCCCGGCGGCCGGGGCATTGTTCTGTTTGTGGGCACGGCCCACCAGTCCGCTCACTGACGGGCATCGACGTGGGGCGGCCAGGCCTGGGAACCCCTGGAAAGCATTTTCCATACTGCCATCCCAGGACCCGCTGGGGGGTAGGGCAGAGCAGGGGAGATCCTCGCAACATCCTCGCACCCTGGCACCGTCTGATCCAGGCTGTGCTCTGCAAGACAGCCTGCCTGCCTGCCTGCCTGCCTGCCTGCCTGCCTCATCACCACCGGCCGGCGGACCCTATCACCGCTACCTACCACCTCACCATCATCACCACTTACCACGACCACCACTGCCATACAAAACACACCACATATCACACACCACCTTGGCAATATGCCGAGGGATGGAGACACCGAGGCTTTTTCGTTCACCGCAACTGTGGCTTTGTCCAGTAGGTACGGCATCATCATCATCATCATCATCATCAAGAAGTCAATGTCCCCTGGACATGGATATCTTGGCCATCACCATGCTACCTGTCCATCCATATCAGGACACCTACTAGGCGGAGCGGGCAGCAGAAGATAAGGCTTGTGTCAAACTAATAAAATAAACATCTCCGTGCAGCACAGACGGCAGATACGCTTGAGACATCCACGGGATGGCCAGGTTCCAGCACGGGTCAGCAGTAGCCGTGATACCATGCAGGCGAGGTCTTCATCATGCTTACCTGCCATGACCATCCCGTACCGCGAAACGAACTTATTGATGACCCTGTTGACCCTTCTTGACGCAGGTCACCGCATGCATACATACATACATACATACTTACACAGACCTAGGCAGCAAGCTCTGCCTGTGTAAACAAAGCCTGCCTCCGGCTTTAGATAGATTCAACATGCAGCCTCGCCACCGAAAGGGCTACTACATTGATGAGGAGGAATACGTTCCGCCATTCCGCATCATGTAATGACTAGTCGTCTGCTTGGTTGAGATCTAAAAAACCGGGCCTTACTAACATGCCAGCATGCATACATACCTAGGTACTTATTTACTTACTAAAGAGTAAGCACTTGAGTAAAGTACCGGGAAAGCTGCGAATAGGCCGAGATCATCACCAATGCCGGCGGCGATAGCACCTGGGCAAACCACACATTCGACAGGACCGAATCTCGGCCTGCCCACCATCTCAGCCCTACAGGACAATCGAAAGGTCATCTGTGTCTCGAGTAAGTGCATAAGCCTTCCATCCTCCTCTCATCCATATCCCGGACCAATCGTCGTACCGCTCAAAATATTTATGGTTCTCATTTACACTAAGAGAGGATGGGCCTTTACACGTCATACTTGCAACCATGGCTCGTTCTCCCAGTTCTGGCCCCAACCCGGCAGCCCGGTGAGATTGGGGTCAGCCCTACGGCCAGGTCAATCACATCTCTGGGCATCTCGTGATCCGCGAGGGGAGGCGGTGCCGGCATGAAACAAAGACGTGACGGCTCCACGCCCGAAGCTATGGGACCTACCTAGCACCTGGGTAGGCATAGCCCTGCAGTGAAGTGAGCGACGACGGCGCAGGAGGACGCCCAGGTGCTCCATGCCGGTCAAGTAGCTCCGGCCCCCCGGGTCATTCAGGTCGGGAGGGGAGTCGATCCTGTTGCGTCTCGGGGAACGCTCGCATTGGTGAGGTTCTGGTTGCCTCGCACCTCTGCTTCTGTCTGCATCTTGTTGATGTTTCAGCTTTCCATCGGTGGCTGCAAGCCGTGTGCGTACAGTGTAGGTGCCGTTTCGTTATTCCCGTATTTCGATGGCTGCGACGACAAGGCATCCTTCCGGACCCGAGGACTCCTCCGTTGCTGCGATCCAGAGACCTGGCAAGCTATTGACTACCTAGGTAGCTACATAGAAACCAGTAAGTAAGTGATAAGGGCATTAGCTGCGCCACGATCTGGGTTGACGTGCTGCAGCATATCCTATGTACATAAATCCTAGTCCTGGCCCCTGGTCCTGACCCTGGCGCCCTGCCACCTGGTCGGGGACAAGGCCCCCCGTTGGGATACACAAGCACTGACATCAAGCTCATCTACATACATATACTGACATATCAGTCATAGCTCCGCAGGTCCACGGAGCCGCCGCGGCGGGTCGGTTGATGGTAACCGTGTGGGTGGGACCTCGCCAGGCTCATCCCAAGGCATTATATCAACAGCCCCTGCAGCACATGCAAGCCCATGCAGCCCAAGCCACCCCAGCCACTGCACAACGTTGGGATGAATGCATCTTGGCGTAGCATCTGTCTTCTGGTCTTCTCAATAACCCCCCTGTCACCCACCCAGCCGGATCCAAGAATGGCCGGCGCTATGGGGTGGGGACATCGGTGCGATTTCCCAAGTCGGGAGGACTATCAGTATGTATGTAATAAACAAAGAAAGGTTGAGCTCTGTACCCCTGCAGGCATGGCATGGCATGGCATGGCGGCTGAATTCTACGCGCACCTGTCTGTACTACCTATTCTGTGACACCGAACACATGTATTGTTGTGTAGAGGCAGCCTGAGACTGATGGGATATTCAATGTTGTTTGCAGATGTTAGTGGTACTTGTATGAGACGGTTAACATGGAGAAGGAAAGGAAAGGAGATCCATTGTTGAGCTTGTCAGGTAACCAATACCTCGATATCAGTCAGTCACACAATTCTTACCTGAGCTCAAGGAGGGCCAAATAGTATGTATTCCTATTCCAAACCTTGTAATACGAACACGAAGGTGCAATTCTCCTGATATATATCTAAGGTGTCTAGAAACTCAGAGTACTTGGGTGTCTACTCAAACACCTAGGTACTTAGTAGGTAATAGATAGCGCCGTGACTGATAGCAAATAGTATCCTACAGTGGGGCCTACAGGGCTGTCTTGGTACTGTGTAGAACAACAGTAGTGCACCTATAATGTACCGTACTTGGCTGCTGTGTTAAAAAATCAACTCTTGGAGAACATCACGCCTCTCAAGATACAACCATATGCACTCAGTCCTCATCAATTCATAATGGAATGATAAATGATGGCACATACAAAAAAATAGAACACACCCCACCAACCATGTCGGCCCTCTCTGACCTTATCTTCCCCAACCAGGAGTCAAATACCAACAACATCAACAAGATCCTCGGCGACCTGAAGCGCTCCAACCTGTCCATCACCAACCGCCTCCAATCCATCCACGAGGACGCAGGCTTTGTCGAGGGCGTTGCCGCCGCCACCCCGCGGCCCCTGGTCGCCAACGAGCGGTGCGGGAGCTGGTACATCCGCCCGGAGCTGAAGACCGCGTCCGCCTACTTCAAGAGCACCGACGGCCACACCGGCCAGTGGAAGTTCTCGACCCGGAGGCTGAACCTGCACCTATTGCCACTTATCGAGAAACATGATGGGTAAGTCGTATGTGCGCGTGCGTGTGTGTGTTGTGTGTGTGTTCTTCTTACTGCCTGGGTGCTTGGATGGTTGGTTCATGGGGAGTTTGGGGGATGGGGGGGGGGGGCGTGAGACCCAGGAGTGTTTTCCTTCCATTTCTATCCAGACCCATTCCCAGGGCGGAGTAAACAAAAGCGTGCTGACTGAGGAACGAAACCCCCCCGGTGCCCGGCCGTAGCATAATCATCGTAGATTCCACCCGGAGGGGCAAGAGGATGCCCGACTCCCTGAGCAAGACCGTGCCCATATGGTGCTGCGTCCTGAACAGGGCCCTGTTCCCGGACCTCGCCCCGGAGTGCCACGGCCTCCACGTCCCGCCCAACGTGGTCTCGGACTCGGAGAGGTCCCAGATGCTCGCCCGGGTCCCCGGCTTCGTGGCCTCCTTCAGGGAGCTGAACCCGGACCTGGCCGGCCTGCGCGCCCAGATCTCGAGGCCCCTGCGGCCGACCTGGGTCACCCAGGAGACGGTCCAGATGGGCCGCCTGGAGGAGGACCTGGGGATAGGGCGAGGGGGAGGAGGGGATGGTGGTGGTGGCGGTCACGACGGTGTCATCTTCGAATCCTTCCGGCCCGTCGTCTGCTGCACCTCGTCGAGGAGGGTCACGGGCGGCGAGATGTCCGGGCACAGCGGCTACGTCCAGGGCGCGGGCGACGACACCGAGAACTGGGCGCTGGGCCTGACGCCGCCCGTCTTCTGGGCGAATCTCGACCGCCTCCTCTCGGCCCCCGAGGCAGACCTGCCGGGCCTGATCCGCTCCCTCGTGGCTGCCGCGGGCCACCAGGACCACCACCATGACTCTACCACCCCGGCGGACGACACAGACAGCAACGGTGGCAGCAACAACAACAACAATAGGCTACCGACTACGGTGAGGCAACTGACGCCCTATATATACGTCTGCCCACTGCCGATCCCCCAGTCCCTCCCCACAACAACAGAGGAGGGCGCCGAGCTGGACTGGTGCAAGGTCGCGCTGTCGTCCTCCACCACCCCGCCCGAGACATGGGTCAAGTCAGCCGAGTTCATGGATGCGGGCCTTGGGAAACACAAGGCAGCCAGCCGGAACCTGCGGGTGGCGCTGCCAGCCATATGCAGCTTTGTGTCTCGGTTCCTGAGCGATAACGACGACAACAAGGACAAGGACAAGGACAGTGACAGCAATGACGGTGACGAAGTAGACGAGCAGGCACAGAAGAAGACGAAGACGAAGGAGAGGCGCATCATAATCGCCGACGAGGCGGGCGGCAAGGACCTCTCGATCGGCGTCGCGCTGGCTCTGATCTGTTGCTGCTTCGGCGATGAGGAGGGTCACGTCCTCCGAGGGACGACGGGGGAAGCCGGGGTGGCGTTCAACAAGACCATGATCAAGGTCAGGCTGGGGCGCATCATGACGACCATGCCTGATGCGAACCCGAACCGGGCGACGCTGCAGAGCGTGAATAGCTTCCTGATGACCTGGCGATGAACGAGGTCAAAAGGACGAAACAAAATACAAACTAAAGGGATAAAGCAACCAGCCAGATCAGTACCATATCAGCGAGTGATCTGCCCCAGTTGTTCCCATTGCCACTTCATATCCATCTCATCTGAACGCCATGAGCGGACCGTGGTATAAGCCAGTTTTGCCAACCCGGTGACTTCATCGCAAGGACTACGCGTTCTTGGCTGCGACTTGTAAGAGATAGCCACATATTGGAGAGTGGTGATGTAAAGTGTTGATAGCGATAGGGATGCGATGGGGCTGAACGAGGGATCGTCTAAAGACGCCGAAGGAGAGCCAGCAATGGGAGGCTTTTTATTGAGCAACTTGGATTCGAGCGAATTGGTAGTCTATGTTTACAGCTCAATGGCTTGAGTTGCGGCACTGGAACTCTGCCAACGGTCGACTACGAAGCAAAGTTGTCACTCAGGACACTGACAACCACATGGTTCTTCGCACTTGGGACATCCTGACAACACGGCATGGTTGGGTATAACTTTTGTTTTCATTCATGTCATCATTTGGCGTACCGAATGCAGATTTAGCTAGCATCATTCTGATCGAGCCAGCAACTGGAAACTTCATCCTCTGCACCCAAGAATACTGGACGTCTTCTGAGCCCAGGCTGTCCACGATTCTGTCTCTGTCTCAGTGGGAAATCTGCCAATCAGTCCTCCAAGTTGGCACCCTACTCCCACTGTCAGACCAGTGTCCCTTCTTGCCGTAGCTAGTTAGGGAGGCTTCGCACCTATGCCTTGCCGCTCTCGATCAGCTCCAGCATGGCGGGGAACTCCTTCCAGTCCTGCATGACGACGACGGCGCCGGCGTCGCGGAGGACCTTCTCCATCTCGGCCTTCTTGTCGTCAGCGTAGGGACCCACGTAGCCGATGACCTTGATGCCGGCGCGGGTGCCGCTGAGGGTGCCGGACTTGGAGTCCTCGACGGCGACGCACTCGTCGGCCGTCTTGCCGATGGTCTTCATGGCGTGCAGGTAGATGGCGGGGTCGGGCTTGCTGGTGGGCTTGGGGAGGGAGGTGGCGGCCGAGAAGACGTCGTCGCCAAAGTACTTGTCCTGGCCGACCTTCTCGATGGAGGCCTTGACGCGGCGGAGGGCGGAGGACGAGACCACGGCCAGCTTGTACTTGCCCGAGGCAGCAAGCTTCTCGAGCTCGGCGTCGACGCCGGCGCAGGGCTTGAGGGCCTCCTTGAGCTTGGCGATGACGACGTCCTCCTCCTGGAGCACGTACTTCTCCATGTCCTCGGCGGGGATCTCAAAGTTGAACTGCTTCTGAAGGGTGGAGAGCATGCCGCGGAAGTTCTGGCCAACAAACTCGGTGATGAGGGTCTCGCCGGTGAAGGGCTTCTCGACCTTGATGCCGCGCTCCTTGCAGATCTTGTTGATCAGGTCAGCGCAGCCCTCAAAGGCGAGTTCCTCCGACAGGACAAGGGTGTTGTCGCAGTCGAAGAGGATGGTGTTGATCTTCTGGCCAGACATATTGGCGGCTTTTGAATGGTTGTTTGCTTGGTGGGTGGTTGGTAATTGGTGGTTGTTAAGGGGGGAAGATGTGAGTTGTTTTGAGACAGAAAGAAAGACGCGTCGTCTAGAGTGAGTGTCTAGAGCAGGTGCGACGAGACTGAATGAGAGAATTGGAAGACAGAAATGTCAATTTCTACTGTACCAACCGTGATTTGGACAGGAAGGAAAGAAAAGCGGAATCTAATGAAGACGGAGGTTCTGAGTGGGGGTTGAGTTGAGAGAAATCTTGAGAGGGTATCAACGGCGGCTTTTACATCAACTGTGGTCGCTATGCTTGGAAATATGAGTGGTGGTGGTGGTTGTGGTGGGGGAGGGGGGAGTGTGTCCAGATGACAAGCTGGAGGGGGCGGGGGAGGGGCCATCTGAGGTGCATATGCTGCAGGGAATACCAAAATACGTCATGAGGGAATGTACGATGCAGTTGTGGCACCGCCTGTGGGCTGGCCCCCAGGGCACATAACCATGGAACCTTCAGTGAAGGTACGAGCACCAACGGGACTTGGAAAACAGACTCAATGACATAATACATCAGTATAATAGCATCTTAGTATAATAGTACCCAAAATAGGAGGCAATCTGGTTACAGGCCGGGACAACGGGCAGCCAGCCCGCTTTCATAACCTTGAGGCCAAGTCGCTGGCCGTCATCAGGAAGACGGGCACAGCTATCAATGTTGAGTCTCATTTCCAGATCCATTTCTCCACCCTACTTGTGCCGCTGTCTTGAGGGGAGGATAAGGATGAGAAGGAGGAGGAGGAGGAGGGGCGGGCCGGTAGCCAGACCCCAAGGCCAGTTTGAGCGTACCTTAGGAGTCCTGAAGGAGGCACAGCTTACGAGGTTGGTGTTTGGCTACAGCAGAGCAGCATGGCACATTTCGGGATCGAGGACTAGGTTTCACACCAGTAGTTTGTGTTACTGTGCCATGCTTCCTTGCTGTCCTGGGCCTATCCAGTCGCCCGGCCAGTCTCTGTTAGGTAGCAGTGTAGATGCCAGGTGCATCAAGACCAGTCCGCCCTTCCCTTCCAAGGCCCTGCAAGTAATATCGAGGAAGACCACGGCAGCACAGCCCGTCTGAGCAAAGATTAAAGCATCTCTAACTTTTGGTCAAATTCCTTCCATTCCTGATATTAACTAGTCTATCAAACCGACCAGGCACAATGTAGTAAAACAAAACAAAGAATCTCGTGGCACACCCCCCCTTCCATCTTCGTGCCCTGTGAGATTGATAACCTGCCACCCTGGGCCTCAGGTCTCCTCTTCCCCAAAACACATACATGTAAAACAAAAACAAAGATGCACCTGCCATCTGCAACTTCTCCAAAGGGGGAGGGGAGAGCTGCACAACGGAAAAGCAGGTGAAGAACAGTTAGTGAACCTCCTGTACACAACAAAACCCCAAACGCCATGCCGGTCATGATCCGTTATCATCCTTTCATGCAATCCTGCACTATCGTCAAGAGGAATTGGAGACCCAAAGGACGACAGACATGCTTCCAGTAGCTGCCATCACAAGTCATGTCGCTGGATGCTCTGAAGACCGGGTATCTTCCATCCAACTTGAAAATGACAGTAATTCTTGCCAGTAAGAGATCCAACTTGTGGGGCAAAGAGTAACCTCCTTCGGCAATATCGAGAGCGTTGACAGCTCAGCCGGTGGGTGGTGGGCAAGGTCTAAGTCGAAACTGCGAAAGAGCCAAAGTGTCCCTCGTGCTGTTCCCGACTCGGGGTGGCATTAACAGACCCCTTGCTCAAAATCCGGTGTCAGATCCCCAAATCTCATGTTTTCAATACCCTCAAAAGGTTCAATCCTTTTTGGAATTCCAGTGTACCCTGAACTCCATGTGTGGTTCCCGTAGTGTTATCGATGCTCAATCAGAGGATCTCCTTGAGAGCCTTCTTCTGCTCTGGGGTCAGAGTCGTGGGGAACTTGACATTGTACTTGACAATGAAGTTGCCCCTCTGGCCTGGCTTCTTCGAAACAGGCATGCCGAGGGCAGGGTAGACATCTTGGGATCCAGGTTGTGTGGGTCCAGCCTTGTCGAGGCTGATCTGCTTGCCGTCGATGGTGGTGACAGTGCGCTTCCAACCAGTAAGGGCCTCCTTCAGGTCGAGATCGACGGTCATCATGATATCGTCGCCATCGCGGCTGTAGATAGGGTGTGGCTTCTGCAGAAGATTGTTAGCACATGCTTCAGTGTTGACCATAAGGTCCACGGAGCTCAAGGAAACGCTTAGTTAGCTTGTAGGTGTGTGACTTACCTCCTCGATCACGAAGCAAAGGTCCTGCTGACCACCCTCTTCCTGGTCTCCCACGCCCTTGAAGCGGATCTTGCTGCCCTTCTTCAAGCCAGCTTTGATAGGGACATCCAGCACCTGGTCGGTTGTGGTCCGCTTGCCCGTGTCGTCAAACGTCTTACGCTTGATCTTCATCTTCTTGTTGGCACCGTTGTACATGTCCTCCAAAGAAACAGGCAGAGGCCGCTCAACCGTCGTCACCTCAGGGGTGGGCTGTCGAGCGGGGCGGCTGCCACCCATTCCGCCCATGCCACCCATGCCACCACCCATGCCACCGCCCATACCGCCAGCATCGCCGAAGGTGGACCTCATTCGAGGACCAGAACGGGAGGAGCGTGGGCCGCCGCCGCCGAATGCAGTGAAGATGTCGTTGAAGTCCTCATCGCCACCGCCACCGCCAGCGCCTCCGGACCGCATGAACTCAGCAAAGATGGAGTCCGGGTTGGAAAAACTAAATCCACCGGGACCGCCTCCATTGGTGCTGAAGTGGAAAGTCCGGGCGCCGCCACCACCGCCACCACCACCGCCCATGTTGCTGAAGTCGAAGCCGCCGAATCCTGGTGGGACACCGCCGCCAGCGAAGGGGTTGCCACCAGCTTCGGCTCCGGGAGGTGGGGCCGCACCACCGCGCAGTAGGAACTCGAGGCCATACTGGTCGTAGATCTTGCGCTTCTCTGGGTCAGACAGGATTTCGTAGGCTTGGGAGCAGTCCTTGAACTTCTCGGCGGCATCGGGGTTGTCCTTGTTCTTGTCGGGGTGCCACTTCAGAGCAGCTTTTCTGTCAAGTGGATGATTGGTTAGTCTGCTATAATCTTGGGAATCGGGGTGGGGCAAGATGGTGATGTAAGTTGGGTAGACAAGAGGGAGGCTGAAAGTCGCATGAAAGAAATCGGCATGGGAGGGAGGAAGGGAGAAGGGAAGGGGTGGGGAGAGGGAGAAAGTGGGAAGGAGGGGGCACCTACCGATAGCCTTTCTTGATCTCCTCTTGGGATGCACCAGGCTTGACGCCGAGATGGTCGTACAGCTTGGTTTCTTTGACCATGATTGCGATCTGGTTGGTTTTTTGTTGAGTTTATTATGTATGTGTCGAATCCGTACCTTGGGCTCAAAGCCTTGAGGATTGAAGACAAGGGAAAAGTAATCACGACGCGAGACAATCGGTCAGTCGTGTGGTGTTGTGCGTGATAGGCACTTTTGGTTTTGGGTTGTGTGATGTCAGCGACTGATAGATAGGTAAAGTCAGTGCTTTAGTCAATCAGACTAGGTCTGGTAGATGTGTTTGTTGCCAAAACAACAAGCTTTCGACCTTGGTTGATTTGCTTGTGGTGTTTGTTTTCTTTGTTCGTCGCGTGCAGGACAGTTGAAGTTTGTCTGCGAGTCGAATCGTGGGTTTGATGAAAAGAATTGGGATTTGAAAGTTGGCCTGGAGGATCGGCCGGTGTGAGGTGAGGTGGTAGACAATTGATCTACAGTAGCTGCTGTCGACTGGAAAAAGTGGGGGCGTTTAGAGGGAAAGCTTCAAGAACATTCGATTGCCAGCGCCAGCAACGACGGGCCAGCAACTGAGTGTGCACAGCCTTGGAAGCCAACGCCTTGGATGGGTTTTTTCTCAACCAGACTCCGCCTGTCGCTGCCAGCTGTTCGTCTGATGAAGCTCAGGTGGGTTTAGTAGTAGTTGTTGTTGCTCATTCCTACTCACAAGTTTGCTGAGTCGTTTGCTGGATATCCTTGGTACCGGTCAGTTCAGTCGACGGTCGAGGTCGAAGTCAATGTCAAGTATGGTTCAGTACCCAGGTACCTAAGTGCGGGCCGCTTTCGGCTAAAAGAGTAACTGGTCTTGCGAGCACCTTCTGGCGATTTCTAGCCGGCGGCACAAATGGGCCCTTGGGAGTGGGACCTCGGAAATCGCGGGGTTCAAATGGCGGGCCCACAGCTGCAGTGCGTAGGTGGTCAGAGCTTCCTTCAAGTTGCGGGATGATGTCACTGGCCTTTTGTCTCCCTGCCCAGGGTGGAACAAAACTCCGGGTTAGGGGAAGGAGGGTGGAAGAGGCTTTTGGGGGGGGGGGGTCAAGACAAATTTGATTTACACTATTACTTAGTATGGTTCATAGAGTCGAATTGTCATAGTATTTCCCTTCCCAATATGCAGTGACACGCTACAATGGAGGCAGCTCCTCCCTACAGATAGGACACTGCAGCCTGAACCGCAACCACCCCTCCAGGCACGCGCTGTGGAATATATGCCTACAAGGCGTCACCATGTACTTCCTCCGCTCCAGCACCCCGGCAACCCCTCCGCCCGCCGGCTCCGCCACCTGCCCGGCCTTGACGACGGGCACCTCCAGCGTCTCCTGGCAGATGGCGCACTCCAACGACCGGATGCGCATGCCCTTCGCGGCCCCGCTCTTCTCCCTGGCTGCGCGGTCTGCCTCCCCGCTGCTCGACGACCGCACGCGCTCCAGGGTGGGGGATCCGGGGGCAGAGCCGGACGGTGCCAGGCCGATGGGCAGCCCGCCCGCCTCGAGGTTGTCCTCGCGCAGGACCGGGTGGTAGTCCCACGCGTCGGGCATCCAGCCCTGGGGCATGCCGAACCGTGGGCCCAGGACGTCCTGGAAGGCCAGTATCCAGAGCTGGCACCAGAGCCACCCCGCCAGCACGCAGAAGGACATCCAGTCCGTCTCCGCCAGGATCATGTTTTCTTTGTGTAGGTAGAAGTACGCCACCGGCAGCAGCCTCAGGACCGACTGCCCGATCATGAAGCGCCACGAGAAGGCGCGCCGACTGTTGCGCTGGGTATTCCGTATGATCTGCGGGACCCAAAAGGACAGGTAGGCAAAGACAAGGGTGTTGACGAAGGCGTTGCGCAGCGGTCGCCACCATGACATAGCGGCGAGCGAGAGGAAGCAGATGAATGAGCCGGTGAGGATCAGGCGTCCGATGATGGTCGAAAATGAGGTAACACGTGACTGTTGAGTGGTGGTGCCCGGCGCTGTCGTGCCAGCAGTGGGCACAGCCGCCGCACCGGCAGCCAGGTTTTCGGCGATCTCTGCATCGACGTCCTGATCTGAGGGGATGATGATCGGCGGGCTCTCTGCCGGGGCTGCATTCGCAGTGACCGGGCGAGGCAGCGTATCGCTCGGAGGAGGAGCGGGCGTCGCCGGAGGCCTCGGCGTGCTATTATTCGGGGTGTGCTCCCGCTCTCGAGGTCGCCATTCCGGCTCCTGCACCTTGTAGATCTCGCCCAAGAAGCTGCCACCAATCATCATGGACATGAACAAGGCGAACATCAGGACAAGAGCTCGGAGGTAGAAATTGGTCGAGTCGAGACTCAACACTGCGGCCACTGTAAACATCATGCCGTCTGCCAGCAACATCATGATAATGGTCCAGAAACTGATCCGACCCAGAGGGGACGGTGTGTAAGACTCTCTCATCTGGGACTTCAGCAGGAGCACCTGTGCAAAGACGACGGCCGCCATCAGTAGTACATAGAAGTTCACATCGTAGATCCACACTTCCTCCTTGAAGCCAACAAGATGGTTCCCCTGGGCAGGTGGGAAGTGCGGTGGACCTTTAGACTCGAGGAAATACGCACAGTCCGGCGAATAGATCACCGCAGACATCTGCAGCTCTGGCACGTGTGGAATGGGCGCTCCGGTCGGGTATCGCAGCTCATCCTCGATCTCCTTGACCAGTTCACGCATCCCGTCCCCATCCCCCAACGCCATGTCCCGGCCGAGGGGGTGAACCTGCAGGTAGACGACATACTCGCAATGCGGTGACGGGCTCCACGCATCCTCCGCGCCGCCAGCGCTCGAAGTCCAGGGGTTGCTCTGATCCGTGAAGGCCGACTTCTCCCTCTTACGGAGCATTTCGTCAACGGTCTGGTTCAGCAACCGCTGGCTCGACCGGAAGAAATTCTCGTCCGGAGCCAGGTGCGGCAGCCCAAAGATGCCCGCAAACTTCTCGCTCGTCGTCGACAGCAGCATGTTCCCCTGTCGTGGCCAGTGCACGCCGTGGAGCCTCATCTCGTACGTGCTGCCGCTGCCGTCGTGGCCCGAGTCCTCGACGGTGAGGCCCGCGGCGACCTCGCGGACGAAGCCGCCCGTGCTCAGGCGCCTGTGCTCCTCGCCGCCGAGGTCCTCCTCGTATTCCACATGGCGGCGCTTGTCCTCGATGCGCAGCTGCATCGTGCCCTCCGACCCGGTGACGTTCCTATCCCACCCGCCGTGCGTCCCGCTCCAGGTGATGCTCGGCGTCATGGCCGTGAAGTTGTAGTCCGACCACGCCCGGGAGACAGACGCCTCGCCGCGCACCCAGGGGCCCTTGAGCAGCCCCGTCGCGTTCATCCACGTCGCGTCGCCACCCCCCACGTCCCAGGCCGACCTTGGCGGCTCCAGCTCCTGGCCGTCCGGCGTCCCGCCCCCGTCCGTCTCGGGCAGCGACGAGCTCGTGCTCCGGCTCGTCTCCAGGCACGCCTCCCTGAAGCGCCACAGGTCCTCCCACGCGAGGCCGTCGTCCTGCCTGAAGCCCGTGATGTTCATGTACCGCGTGTCCTCGGTGCCGTTGGGCGGGTCGCCCGGCCGGCGCGGGCTGAAGTCGCCCCATGCCGTCGAGTTGAGGGCGCTGTAGGAATGTCGCTGGCGCGCGAGGCGCTCCTGCGTCAGGAAGGGCCCCGCGAAGTAGCCCGCCTGGCCGTCACCCGAGGAGGTGGTCAGCCAGAAGACGATGAGGATGACGGCGAGGACGCGGAGGTTTTCTTGGTGTGGAGGGGGCATTTTCCCTCTCGGCGCTGGCGGACGGTCGCCTTGGGTTGAACAGAAGGGATCACGGGGAGATCATGTCAAACTGTCTGTTCAACGCTCTGGTGGGCATGGGTATTCGTATTGTGTTTCCTCCTCTTCTTGTCTTTCTTTCTTCAGTATGGCAAAGAAATCAACGAGTCAGTCAATCAATCAATCAATCAATCAACCGCTGGATCATAGCGATCGTCATAAAGTCCGTGGGCGTGCCGCAGAACGGTCAGGACGTTGCGTGACGAAGCTTAGAAGCTTCTAATGTCGTTTGTAGGGGGGCCCTGGCGGGTTACTTAAGGCAAGGCTCCGCCGCTAATGCCCTGGACCGAGAGCGGGAACGCCACTGCTTCTGGAAGCGCTGCCGTATAACCTTCTGCTGATAGGGCACACACCTTATCTCAGAGTCAGATGTCCTTCACAAGGAAGCCGCGGTACGTACCCCCCCTGATTACATAACCCGTTCAGATTTGTTCGAACGCTTGTGAAGGACGCAGAATGGGAACGGTACGTACCTACTCGCGGAAGGTAGTCTGTGCATCAGAGATAACACACACCCAAGTTTGGCCTGCCCTCCCTCTGAGACATCTACATACAGACTGAGTGACTGACTGACTGACTACTCGTCTCGACGAAGAAGCATAAACAACATTTGAGTAAAACAACACACAACCTCTGTCTCACTCGTCCCCCGCAGCCATCAACATGGCATCCAACGGCGCAGATGCGAACAACCAGTCAAATGTATGAATCCCACCCGCCCACCGTCTCCTACGTATCTGGCCTAACCGCCTCTCTTCTCACCGCAGACGGCCGATGATGCCCGGGCAGACCTGACCCAACAGCTCGATGACCTCCTGAACACCCTGTCCAACAAGTTCGCTGGCGTTTCTAGTGAGATCTTCGCAAAGAGTAAGCGCCAACCCATGTCTTGTCTTTTTCTCGCGGATGCAGCTGCGTAACTAACCCTCTTGACTCTAGTGGATGAGATGTCTAGGAGGATCGACACCCTGGAGGCGGCCTTGATAGCAAGCAATGACCGTGAATCCAAGCAGCCATAAGTAGTAGCAGAGGGCAGTTTGAGAGGAGCTTAATGGCGATCTGGGCGTTTTGGTAATGGTCCTTATGACAATGTGAAACAGACACTGTGTACTATCGTAGGGTTATACCTCATGACGAAGGTGAACAGCTTCATGGAGCATGCATGGTGCCTGATGTTTCGTCGTGCTATATTATATCATCTGTCTATAGGTTGTTTACCAACCTCTTCAGACACAACCGGCCTGCACTGTCTAATTACCCTTTTTCGAAGGACAATGCGCCATTGGCATCCAGTATTCTTCAGTGATAATTCATTCATATTCATTCTAAAGCATTTCCGTGCCTCGAGTCCCATCCCGGTCACAGATATGCATTTCCATGCGCGTGGCGCTCTCCACCGTCATACTTCACTTCGTCCGTCCTCCCGCTGATTTACAACTCGTCCTTGATCTGCTCAATCTTCTCCGCGAGGAAGCGGCGCAGGATGTTCGTCTTGCTGGTGAACTCGTCCAGCTTCGTAGGCTCCAGGCCACCCTTCTTCAGGATGCCGTCCAGACGGGCCAGCTCCTTGGAGACGTAGTCGTCGTTCTTGCTCAGCTTGTCGAACACGCGGACGTAGTACTCGGCGTACTTGTACTGGGCCTGCTCCTTCAGGCCCTCGGCCTCCTTCTTCGCCTCCTTGAGGGCTTCGGTCAACGGGGTCGCGGCGCTGCTGAACTTGTCGACGATGGAGTTCAGCGACTCGATGGTGCCCGCGTACATGTCCAGGCCGCCGCCGACGGCGCGGTGAGTGCCGGCCTTCTCGTTCAGGAACGAGACGAAGTCCGCCTCGCTACGGCCACCACTGTAGAGCTCAGGCTCCTTGCTGCCGGCGGGGAAGTACTTGATGGTCGGGTAAGAGGTGACGCCCTGCGCCTTGGCGGTAGCCTTGCTGTTGTCTCCCTCAGCATCGACCTTGGCGACCAGGACATTGGGCTCGTTCTGGTAGTCCTCGGCGAGCTGCTCCCATGTGGGAACGAGCTTCTTGCAGTCTGTATGGTGTGTCCGGGTTAGCTGGCTGGTTTCGGGAATATTGCCTTGGTCATGCCATCAAGGGGTTGGAAGACTTACGTCCACACCAGGGCGCAGTGAATGCAACAAGAACGTGCTTGTCACCACCAATCTCCTTGTCGAAGGTCTGATCCGTCAAGAAGGTCACGGCCGAAGGCTTCTCGGCCTTCTTCCTGGGCTTGACACCAGTCTTCTCCGTAATGAAGTTGGACAGACTCTCCAGATCCCGACCGCCGCTGTAGTCAGACGGGGTGTCGCTCTTGCCATCGAAGAACTTGAGCGTGGGGAAGCCCTGGACGCCAAACTTGCGGCCCAGGCTCTTCTCGGCGTCGGCGTCCACCTTTGCGATCTGGACCTTGTCCTTGGCGAACTCGAAGGTGGTGGCAAGCTCCTCATAGACGGGGGCCAGGTTCTTGCAGTGGCCGCACCATGGCGCAAAGAACTCGACGAGCGTGGGCTTGCCGGACTGCAGGACGACCTTGTCGAAGTTATCGGGGATCAGGTCGAGGACAGCGGACTTGGCAGCCACGGCGGCTGTAAGGCCGGCGAGCACGAAGCTCTTGAGCAGGACCATTATTGCTAGGTTTGGTCGTTTGTCTGGGTTGTTTCGGTAATTCACTCGATCAATCGAGGTGCGGCTGGATGGAAGATCAGGAAGACACTCAAATTAATGAGTTTCGTCGTCGCTGATTAAGTAGAGGAGGTTGGGATTGCTTTGAAATCCGTCGTCTGATCCAGGGTCCAGAGTAGAGGACACACTGGCATTGATCTCTAACAATATCCCAACATCCCTCCCTGCTGAATGGCCTGCCGGCCGGTACCCAGTGGCGAACAGAAGCTCCCCCTCCAAGGGGTCTGGGCCAACTGGCAAGGGTCCGGGGCAGGGTTTGGTAGGGGGGAGCCAAGGGGGGTGCACCGACATAAGAGCGATAAGATAAGAGGCACCAGCCACAACGTGGCCGTGCAAACCCACCAACCGAATTTTCAAGCGAAAAGCACAAGCAAACCTCCATCCTCCCACCCCCTACCCAATCCTCGCCAGCAGATACGATCGACGACCGCAACCACCACCCGCTAATCAACGACACCCCGACGAAACTTTTCAGTCCATCGTCAAGTCAATCGATCCATCGTCAACATGTCTCACGAGTCTGTCTGGAACTCCCGCCCCCGTTCATACGGCAAGGGCGCCCGCGAATGGTACGAAATACACCACCACCATCACCGCCACCACCAGTCCTGAACACGAAGCCTTGCACACTTGGACACAAGCTGCTTGGTGGAGTGGAGAAGGCGAGGGGCAAACAGCAAGGGAACGGGAAAAGAAAGTCATGATGGATGAAGGCTAACATGCGATTTCGAAATCACAGCCGCGTCTGCACCCACCGTGCCGGTCTGATCCGCAAGTACGGTCTCGACATCTGCCGTCAGTGCTTCCGTGAGAAGTCCGCCGACATTGGCTTCGTCAAGGTACGAAAAACAACCCGACACAGAACGATTCTCCTTCATGGCTCCGTGGACTACACCGCAATCAATACTTGCCGGAGGGACTGGATCAGTAGAGACACTGGAGACTGACATTTCTGTCTATAGCACCGTTAAATCACTCGGGACGACACGAAGTAGGGATGGGTTTCTTACAGTCGGTACTTTGAAAAGCGGAATCTTTCAAAGTCCTCAATAACCTCACGCGACGAGCATTCATCGGCCGGCTTGCTTCACATGGAGTTGATTGGTTTTGGCGATCGGACAATGGCATGAATGACAAAAAGTGAAGGGGAGGGGACAAGATGGCGCGGTGACCTAGATCAACGAGCATCTCGGATCGGAATACAAATGAGTGCAAACGTCACAACCACCACACACTTCTGCGCGCAAATGGTGATTGAGAAGCTCCGTGCTTGTTCGACAACTACCCAGAGGGCATGCTCAGCAACTGCAGCGTTACTAGACCACAAGGAAGTGTGGAATCCGCCCCAGGCATCCTTCTAAGGCAACTAGGATAATTGTGATACGTGCGTGCCGACTCAAATGACAGCGACTATCCACAGTGAATGAGTGGGTGCATGTTGCCTGTCAGCGAGGCTATGTTCCAGCGTGGGCGTGTCTCAGGTTCCATCTTCGAACATGTGGCATGCCCTCTGCGAAAAACGGTTCTCAAAGCCCGTCTACGTTCCAACGTCAGGCCGAATACGACTATGCGCCAGCCAGCCTTGTTGTGTAGACATGAACTTTCGCCCAATTTGAGATGGCGAGCTCATGTAACTCGTTCCACCCAGATACTTTCATAGGCAGAAAAGGACGTCTTTGTGATCATCAGAGAGCTCTATCATTGCACTTGTCTTGTCTAAACTGAAGGAGTATGACAACATGAATCATGTGGAGGGGAGTGTATCCATAAGCCCAGACAAAACGTACAGTTGAGCTCCCGTAGAAGGTAACCGTACACTCATAACATTTATACACAGCATTTGCAAAAACTCCTTTTCCTAACCTGGCCGCGAAGTATATGGCAAATGCAAGATTGCCTCCTTTCCCGAGACTAAGCATGACTTGGTCATGCTTCAATATGCTATCTTGCCCCTCAACCACCTATTTGGAACCTCACACATTTTACTTGATGATGCGGGTAATCAGACCAGTGGCAACGGTCCTGCCTCCCTCACGGATGTTGACACGCTGACCAGCCTCAACAGCAACTGGGTGGTGCAGAGTAGCAACCATCTCGATGTTGTCACCAGGCATGACCATCTTGGAGTGAGCGTCCTCGGTACCCTCGGGGAAGAAGAGGGCACAGGACTCGTCGGCAGTTCGGATGTACATCTGAGGGCGGTAGTTCTCCAGGAAACCGGTGTGTCGGCCACCTTCCTCCTTGGTAAGGACGTACAGGGAGACCATGAACTGGGTGTGTGCCTTGACGCTGCCGGGCTTGACGATGACCATGCCGCGCTTGACGTCCTCTCGGCGGACACCACGCAGAAGCAGACCGGAGTTGTCGCCGGCGCGGGACTCGTCGCAGGACTTCTTGAAGGTCTCAATGTCGGTAACCTTGGTCTTGATGACCTCACCTCCCTTGCCAACAAGCTCGACCTCACTGTCCTTCTTCAGCACACCACGCTCGACACGGCCAGAGGCAACGGTACCACGGCCGGCAATGGAGAAGACATCCTCGACGGACATCAGGAAGGGCTTCTCCAGGTCACGCTGGGGCGTAGGGATCCACTCATCAACAGCCTTGAGCAGCTCATCGATCTTCTGCTCGCCGATCTCGTGACGCTTGTTCTCGAGGGCGCACAGGGCAGAGCCCAGGATGACGGGGGTCTCGTCACCCTCAAAGCCGTAGGTGGTCAGCAGCTCACGCATCTCCATCTCGACGAGCTCCAACATCTCAGGGTCCTCCAGAGCATCGACCTTGTTGACAAAGACGACAATCCTCTGGACACCGACCTGACGCGCCAGCAGCAAGTGCTCTCGTGTCTGGGGCATCTGGCCATCGGAGGCGGCGACAACGATGATGGCGCCATCCATGTTGGCGGCACCAGTAATCATGTTCTTAATGTAATCGGCGTGACCGGGGCAGTCGACGTGGGAGTAGTGACGGGCGTCGGTGGCATACTCGATGTGGGCAGTGGCGATGGTGATACCACGCTTTCGCTCTTCGGGAGCCTTGTCGATGGAGCCATAGTCGAGGAAGTTTGCGAGTCCCTTCTCGGCCTGTCTCTTTGTGATGGCGGCAGAGAGTGTTGTCTAGTCGCAAGGAAGATATGTTAGATATCGCCGCATGATACGAGGGGAGCCGGGTGGGGGGAGGGGCAGGCTTAGAGCTGTGGGTGTACCTTTCCGTGATCGACGTGACCGATTGTGCCTGTTCAAAGAACTGTCAGCTTCGGAGAATTCGATCGAACAACCCAACAGGGTTACCAACCAATGTTGACATGAGGCTTGCTTCGCTCAAAGACGGCGTATCCTCGGCGCAGGTTCAGGACGGGAGAAGCCGACTGTTGCTGCAGCGATATTAAAGGGTGACCGGCTCTAAGAGAAGGACGGGCTGTCCGCAGAAACGGAGCGATTGTTCTGAAAGAAGACATCTTGAAGGAAGGTAAAGACACGACCAGACAAGAACAAGAAGAGGAGAGATGACGGCACCCGAGATGTGGGAGTAAGAGCTGCAGTTCTACAAATCGCAGGTGGAGGTGGACGTCCAACTCGAAGTTCGGCAACGACTTTTTTTTGAGCACAGGCCAACACTTGGGGATGGGCCTGCCTGGACTGGCGCCAATCACGGTGGAATTGATTTCCTGCAGACTGCAGTAGAGCTACGGATACACCAGGAAGGCAGCCACACCCATAACGTCATCACGTGCAGCGCTATCCTATCAACCGTGCCTCTGCCTTCTACAGATTACTGTGTATAAGCCTGTTATCAGTCACCCCAACCGCCAACATCAAAAGCCATGTATGACCAATTTCAACAACAACATCCACTCAACAACAACGACACAAAAAAAGGGCAAAAAAGAAAACAAAAAAAGATGGCGAATCGTCGCCGGGAATTGAGCCCGACGTGGGGGTCGAACCCACAACCTTGAGATAATCAGAACCAGAGAGGCTCGTAAGAGTCTCACGCTCTACCGATTGAGCTAGCCGGGCGTCTTTGAAAGACGCCTTGTTCGTTGGAGACAGGTCCCCCGGAGGGACTCATGTAGCCAGCCAGCTTGTCTTGTTTCTGGACTGCTGTGGTGGCCATGCAGCAGCAGGTGCAGAGATGCGCCTCTGGCTGTGAGCATCATTCACTGAATGCAAACCAAACCACTCGAGCTGAGGGATGTGCCTAGAGATGATTGTGCTTGACAAGATGGGACACAGCTACTCCAGCTAGAACTGAACAGCAGTTGACCAGGTGTGAACATACATACGATGCCAGCGTTGTTACAGCACAACGATACCAGCCTGGTGTTCGGTTGAAGATCGAGAAGAGGATGATAGAAGGAAAACCAGAATCTGAAAAACGCTGTCGACATGCCATGGACAACCCAACTTCATACCAACGTGGACACAAGGGTGAAGATCATGTTGAAGTCAACTTTGGAGGTTAGCGAGACAGTTCACAGTTGACAGGAAAGGAGACGTCGCCCCAAGGTCAAGGAGGAAGGAAGCACGACCCTAGTTAGCGCCGGATCTCGACATCACATCCCAATCGAGCAAGCATACCGATCCGACCCCATCATGGAGAATGACTTGCTTTGATTCGTCTCGTGCTTGACAACCTTGGAATCTGTTTAGGTATCTGTTTCCTCGCGATTCACCCATGGGATGACTTGGCTTCAGTACAATTCTACCACTTCAGGCGAGAGTCCCCCCCACAACAATACGTGGCAAGAATGCGATAGCCAGGTGGAACCTGCGGCTCACACAAGCCAGCGGGCTGAACCTAAGTGTTTACCCGCCTCGGTCAATTCTCACCTTTCAACTTCAGAGACAAGAACGATATGCGTAGCCTGGAGAGGATCAAATAGGTGGTTGTTATCCTTCCCTGTGTAGGATAGAGACTGCCAAGAATGCGAAGGAAACATCCAGCTTTACGTATGAGACTACCTGAGTACTTTTGTAGCTGTACCAGACCAATTGATCATCCAGACTTGGCTTTGATAGAGACTCTTGAGTCTCTGATCAAGTAAACGGTGATGAAGGACACAGCATATTGATGTTTAGGCAGAGTTCAGATGGGGTTTTATACATCCCTGTCAAGTAAAGCCGGCCAAACCTGACCAATCCCGTGTTGTACTTGACGATCCCTCCCACCTGGGCACTCATCCTCCCTTGGGGGCGGGGGCGCAGACGGCCAGATATGTATTTACATCATCCTCAGAAGCTCTGAAATGAGATAAGTGTGTTCCGTATCAGTCATCCCGTCTCCCGTCCTTTCCGTGATAAGGTTCACTCCCCTTGAAAAGCGATGGATCCTTGAAGTCGGTGGTCCCACCCGTGGATGCATGGGTCAAACTGCAATCGTCCTTCTCTTCTCACGTCGAGGGAAGATCTCAAAACTAAGCAGTGGAACACGGAAATCATGGGAGAGGCAACATATACACTCCATCTCATTACCTGAGTTCAGGCGTCGTGGTTCAGGGATTTGAGTCGGAGTTGACGGATTATCAGTCCAGGGGCTTTCAATGGGCACATGCATGTCCAGGTCACAACACATACAGACCCAAGTTATGCCAATGCTTGCTTCTAATTAAGTTTCAGGAGGCAACAAGTTGTTACCCTGTGGTACTACAGTACCTATGCATGACCACTACCATCCCTCCTCTCCCGCATATTCCTCCTGCTACTCGATGGCTGACCCGGAGGCACCCAGCTCGGGTCTTTGAACCTCATCCAAAGCGGCCTGAGGGCAGCGACCGCCGCCGCCGTGATTGCCAGCCCAGGCTCGATCACAGACCAGATCGACACCTGCAGAGCCTCACCCAACACCGACATGCCGGGCACCTGGGCGATCAAAAACGCCAGGCGCACGCACGCGGCCACCCCACCGACGCAGCCGAGACTGCAGAGCACAGCGGCCGTCACCTTGGTCTTCCACGCCATGTGGAGGTCCCTGACAGCCAGGAATGCCAGGACGCCGTACATTAGGTCCGTGATGGCCGAGACCCCTGCCCAGAGCGCCGCGACGACGGCCCAGTCGGTGCGCAACATGAAGGCACCGCACGAGGGCAGGCCGGGGAAGAAGACGGACTGCAGCTGGCAGGGGAAGTGCGCCGTCCAGGCGATGTTCAGGATCCCGAGCAGTCCGGGGAGGACCATGCTGATCCAGATGAGGGCGGGGAAGCCCTTCTTGTGCGAGAACATCTTGAGGAAGAAGTAGCCCAGGGCAAACTTGAACGTTATCGTGGTGGCGGAGTATAGACAGTAGCCCCCGATGATCATCTATCGATGGCAAGGTCAGTGATGGCCCGTTGCGTGTCATACTAGAAATCTGTGCTTTCTTACCCTTGGGATTTGGAGATCCGTGGGGACTTCTCCTGCTGCATACTGAACGACATTGTCGAGCAGATCGGCGCATATCACGCAGAGGAGTACGACATATCCGAGGAATATGAACTGTCTATTGTTAGCCGTAGTTCCTCGTTAACATCCACGTTGGATTCGGAGTGACTGACCAGTGTGAGCACGAACAACCAGTCATCCATGCCAAGGTTCTTCAGCATGACTGCGCGAACGTAAACACGCAACGATATGGTGACCGTACATAGTATGAAGAAAATGATAGAAAGTGAGTAGACGCCATTGATCTGGGCTCGGAGCTCCCCCGGGGACTCCACATACAGGTATGAGTTGTGCCCAAGGGAGTAGGTCGTCGGAATAGTCTTCGCCATGTTCCATATAGAACAAGAGTCAGAACATGCCCGGGGCAGCAAACGGCCAGCATTTTCTATGAAACTTGAACAAACTAGTGCTCTGAGAGATCCGTGTCACTCTGTGAGCTAGCATGACGACAAAGCACAGTAACAAAGATAGTCCTAGTCCAGCGAACGTTTTGGGTGCACTAATAGCAAATACGTTCCAAAGTTCTTCTTTACGGAATCGGGAAGCCCCGATGATTTTAGGTCTTCAACAAAGACCCGAGCGGGAGCAAGTATGAGAGGAATGAATGCCACACGGCTCAAGAGTCAACGGGTGATTATGTGACCCGAGCCAGACAAACCTACCTACACGTTCTCTTCGAGGTTGTCGCCATAAAGGCCCTTCTAGAATTTCTCTGCCCAACCATCAAGATCCCAAGAATCCCTGGTTCTGGTGATAAAGAAAAAACACATTGGCATGGTGATGCAGTGGAGAGGTTTCTTGCAGATGCGGCAGGGGAGCAGTTGGGAGGGAAACACACTAAGATTAGTCGCTGGCCATGGACATTGGAGAAGAGATCGATCGTCTTCGGGATGATATATATAAGACCCCGGCACTGCTACCCTAGGGTATCTTGCACATTAAAGCCGGACATGTCAGGTTAGGATAGTACTTATATAGTAATGTGAGAGAACTACATTGGTTCTGGAACTATTAAGCTTATGTACAGAGTGCCCCTTGCCTTGATCCCTGCCTTGACCCCAGCCTTGTCCCTTGCCTTGTCCCTTGCCTTGGCCACCCGTAGGGAGCTTATAGTGGCCTGTCTGTATGCTGGTGGGTGCACAGGTGCAGCAGCACACCGCTGAGCATTGGCAAAAAAGGTTAATCAAGGAGGGTTCGGGTTGTTAGATGTGGCCGAACCAATCACATATTATGCCAGGATTCTGGGACCCACCACCCGGCCTTGTCAAAAAGGAATGACATAATCGACGGGCCATGATGGTTTGGATTGCAGTGCCTCGTACTGTCAACTGGTTCTGCTTACTGTGCTCCATCTTTGCAAAGCCCATCCTCCCTCGTCGACCAGTCCTGCCTCCTCGCATCCCTACAGTCCCAAGTAGAGACGTCTGTCTGGGTTATAGGGCCAACCATGGGCGGCAAAGACAAGCAGGTGTCCTTCGAGGATATGCACTCGAGTGCCAGTGACGAAGACGGCAAGGCCGTCGAGGTATGGTAGCTCAGTTGTTGTGTTTCTCCCCCCGCCCCTCAAAGGCACGTCCACTTGGATGCTGACCACAATTTCTCCATTCAAAGGTGACCTTCGACTCTGGCAACGCATACCGCCGGAAATCCTCCCTCGTCTCCTCCGAAACGCCCCTCCCAAAACTCCGCGGACAGCGCCACCAACAACCCCACCCGGACAAGACCCAATGCCTGGTCCACCAGTTCCTCGAGTCGCAGAAGCGCGCGCGCAACGCCCAGCACGAGGGACACAGGCTACGTGAGCAGGCCGACGGCCTGGAGAACGGCACCTCCGCGACTGGCCTCGACAATGACCAGCGCTCTGTCGACCCGAAGGGCAAGTGCGCGATCCTGCAGCGCGGAGGGGGCCTGGGCAGCGAGTCCAGCAGCGACGCTGGCCAGGCGGACGAGCACGAGTGGGCGAAGCAGATCTCCAAGGCGAAATCGGACATGGACAAGAAGAATGCAGAGCACGAGAACGGGCTGCACAGCCGGCTGTTGTCCAAGAAGCAGCTGAGCGAGATGGCATGGGGCGTGAGGGAGCTGAGTCGACGCTTAGGGAGTATGCGGCTCAAGTTTCGGGTGCGGACCATTTTCATCTTAACAAAGATATACGATCGCGACCTCGTACCGAAGACGAGGGAGTTGGTCCGGTGGCTACTGGACAAGAAGCGGGACGTGAGGTATACTGTGTTTCTGGAGAAAGACCTCCAGAACAACAAACAGTTTGACGCCGCGGGGTTGATCGAAGAATTACGGCAGGATTACCTTCAGGATGGCGAACTGGAAGAGGAGAGCAGTAAGGACATAGGGAAACGGCTGAGGTGGTGGGACGAGCACATCTGCCGCACGAGGCCGCACACGTTTGACTTCGCGATCACGCTGGGTGGCGACGGGACCGTTCTCTACGCCAGCTGGCTATTCCAGAGGATTGTACCGCCCGTGCTGAGCTTCGCACTGGGTAGTCTGGGGTTTCTCACCAAATTCGACTTTGAGGACTACCAGAGCATACTCAGCGCGGCCTTCAAAGACGGCGTGACTGTTAGCCTGAGGTTACGGTTCGAAGGAACAATCATGAGGAGCCAGAAAAGGAAACGAAAGCCAAGGCCCGTCGCTGATGGCAAGGAAAACGGTGTGGTCTATTTGGGCGACGAGGGAGAGGACGAGGAGCACCACCATCGCGACCTGGTGGAAGAACTGATCGGCGTTGAGCAGGAGAACGAGCATACCCACAAGCCGGACGGGACGTATGAGATACTAAACGAGATCGTTGTCGACCGGGGACCAAATCCAAGTAAGTCCAACCTAGGTGAGAACAGGCTCAGCACAGCACAGCACAGCATGATCTTGGGTACGTGGTTATGCACTCTTACTTACAATTGCCCGCTCAGCAATGTCATACACGGAGATATTCGGCGACGACGAACATTTCACCTCCATCCTCGCCGACGGAGTCTGCGTCTCGACGCCCACCGGCTCAACCGCATATAACCTAGCGGCCGGTGGTTCTCTATGCCACCCCGAAAACCCAGTGATGCTCGTCACTGCCATCTGCGCGCACACCCTCAACTTCAGACCAATTATCTTACCAGACACCATTGTCCTACGGGTCGGCGTGCCCTACGAGGCACGGACGAGTTCCTGGGCATCGTTCGACGGCCGGGAGAGGCTGGAGCTGTGCCCGGGTGACTACGTCACCATCAGCGCCTCCCGCTACCCGTTTGCCAGCGTGCAGGTGCAGGGCAGGAGGAGCGAGGACTGGGTGAACAGCATCAGCGGGAAGCTTGGTTGGAACACGAGGCAGAAGCAGAAGTCTTTCCAGAGCTGGGAGAGGTAGTCTGGGCGTGCTCGACCTGGTGTGAGGACGACCCGGCTGGGGACCGGGTCCGGGTGTCCTGGTCAGGCGCTGGAGACAGGCGGGCTGGCTGCATGCACGGGATGTAAAGATAGAGGGCATGGAATATATGGCACTGGCGTACGGCAATGGATGGGATTAGCACATATGCATTACAGCGAAAGGCCGTTTTTACAAACTAGGTGGCTTGGAATAGATGGGATTCGGACTAGGAACGGCAGGAACTGCATGGTGAATCTGTAATCCCAGAACAACGACGACCTGTTCGACAATCATCAAGACCACCACCGGCGGAGGGAAAGAAGCGCACACAGGGACAGCACTTGCCCGCCAGGCCGGCGTCTTCCACAATCAGATATGCGTAGGCCAACATCTGCATGCGTGTATCGGAGTACTCGCAATCAAAGTCAATGATACTCGATGCTCCTCGTGTTCTTTGTTGCCCCGGCCGGCTGCGACAAACGTGTCGGGCTCGTCTCCCGCTCGTGGGCAAATGCTCCCGTGCGGGCGGACAAAGGAGACTATGTCAAAGAGAGGGTCGATGGATGGGATTTAAGATCGGTCCCGTTCTCAGTGTCCTCTGGCCATCGACCATATCAGGAACATAGGAAAACCAGAAAGAGCCCCCAGGAGGCACAAGGGACCGGCAGCAATCTGACCTTTCTCTACAAGATCCCAAAGGCCTCGATACTGCCCAAGCTCACAACCTTTCAGCGGACGAACAAGCAGACCCGTGGAAAGAACCAACAAAGACATGGACACAGGCTTAGAGACTGCATTGGTCGTGTCAGCAATCATCGCAGTCATAGTAGGGCTGTTCTATGCTGAGAGGTGGTGCGTGAAGCCGAACCCGCGTATGGACGACCCATTAACGTAAGATATCAATCATCACTTTTTGATGACCTCGACGGGGAATCCCGTGCACGAAACAAAAAAAGGACCAAGCGTGGTCAGAGTGCAAAAGCCAGCCAGCTGATATTAGATTTTGTGTGAACAGAATACCGGAGTATCCCTGGAGGTTAAAATGAGTCTTAGAGGTTGATTGGTCCCAAGTCCACACATAGGGATGTTTTGTCCGGAGCTGCTTAGACGCCGGGGCAGGGTAACTTGGCCGAGATGGGCAAACAACGGGGATGATTGGGAGTAGAAGAAAGAGCAATAGGAAGGTCAGGGCCAGGAGAGAGTTACAGTCGAGAGGATCTGCTACATTGGTGGCACCACTATTGATTTGATTGACCTTATTGCCCCTGAGTCAACACAGTCCCCGAGGTGATTTAGTGGTACCGGTACGATGAGGCGCGGGTCACAGTCCCTGGCCCCGGCTTTTTGGGGGGGGCTACCGTGTTGTTACTTTTGCTTAGCCTCTGTAGGAGATGATACACTTTGTTGCTCGCTCCATAATAATCAAGGACGGAGAGGGCGGAAGGGTGGAGGAACAATGTCCTTCTTCTTTCTACTCCCTCTGTCTGTCGCTCTCTTTGATACGTACAATCGGATTGTTGGTGGTGAACAAGACGAAACAAACGAAACAAAACGAAACAAGACAAAACAGAACAATCACCACCAATATTGAGATATTCAACTGAGTTGGATTCGCCCTTGTCCTATATACGGACGTACACTACACAGCATATATACCCACCATTTTCTTTTCATTGATATACCATCCCTGTTTCATCTATCTCTCGTGTAAGCCTCTTTGTAAACTCGGAGCTGGTCCAGGAAGCATTCATTTAGATAAACATCCCATCAGAGTCTGCGGTTACACATCGAGCCTGTCCCGAGACAGATTCATCATCTCCATCGTCATCGTCATTTATCTATCCACCTACATACCAGCACCACCCTCGCTTCACAACCTGCTTCTACTCAACTTTCGTGCCGGCCACTACTGTTGTACTCCCACCTCTGAGTGGTCATTTCACTGCCACTTTACACAGTAAATCATATACACACATACACTCACATTTACATCAAACAAGCCCTTTCGAAGGCGCTAGCCAAGACGGGACAAGCCACCACTCACACTCACACTCACACTCACACTCACACTCACTCACATACACACAATCTACTCACATAAGATGTCGTCTCACTTTTCAGACGAGTTTATCGCCTATGCCAAGGAGGAAGACGCGGCAAACCACCAGCACACGAGCAACTGGATCCCCTGCTACGTCCTCATCACCCTCGTCCCCTTCGTCTTTGTAGGATGCGCCTGGTGGTCGAACCGCCAGAGAAAGGCGGCCAAGCCGGTCCACAGACGAGGTATGCGCCCCCTTCCCCCCACCCCTGCAGCCTCCCACCAGCCTTGGCGGCTGTTTTCAGGACGACGAGGTGTTAGTAGTAGTAGCAGCTGTGCTGACAGTCATGACCACAACAAGGCCCCAACTGAAAGCATCGAGATGAGGGATCTGGAGGCCGCGCACACGATCACGGCTACGGCCACGGCCAGGACAAGGACCAGGACCATCGCAGCCTCCATCACGAGCCCGGCGGCAACAGCGACGTGGCCGGGGGCGGGAATGGCACCGCCGAGGTCGAGGGCGGCGAGCGGCGCGTCTGACACGGGTGCCGTGCTCGGCGGTGACGCGCTCTTCGAGGATGTCGACCTGGCCGGGGGGAGGACGCCAAGGTGGCTGGGGAGGACCGCTCTGCCAGGTGAGTCGAGCGCATTTCAGTTCCAGCCTGAGGGCAGTGAGTGGCCGAGGCACGGGGACCTCGTCCTCGTGCAGCAGGCAGACTTCCACGAGCCACACAGAGGATGACTAACGTGTGATTTGATATAGGCAGCAGGAAGACGGTGTGTCGACACATGGATATGGTACATATGGGCTTTGCGCCGATGGGCTAGACACGATTAATGTCCGTCATTGTTGGATTAGGTCTTGGGTCTACTGGTAAGAGAGTCATAAGCAGGTACTGCCAAGAAAGGCAAGAATATTTAATTGTTCATTGAAACGAAGGTCTGATATGGCGGGTAAGCTTTGCATCCCGGCGCCAGATAGTGCCTAGCAGCAGTAGCAGCCGGTGTCGACTATTTACGGTACACACGTGGAGCTCATGAGGCTCATGAGGCGCAGAACATGCACATGTGGCAGTTGTGGGGATGATGGCTCATGCAGGGTCTTGTCAGGGGATGTAATACCTATCAAAACAGGCATGGCTTACGGCACAGCACTGATGGGCAGATAACTGCCGGGCAAGAAAGATGGAGGGAGAACGAATAGCAGGCCCACAAAGAAGAGGTGTTTCTCTATTCCTGTAAGGGGCCATCTGTCTGCTAGAAAACCAAAACTCCAGAATACTCCATGACTGTGCGAGCGACCGCACTCGAATCTTGAGCCTCCGAGCGCTTCGAGGGTCATTCGTATCGTAATAAACCAACAGACACATCATCTTTCCACAATGCGCTCCCTGAGAGACGGGATGGATTAAGTGTGGAAGTATCCCCACGGCAAAATAGCCCCCGCCCTCTCTTTAACTGTACGTATCCAGTACAAAATGCCAGCCAAAAACGAAAGACATGAAGATCGGTCGTCTCCTGTCAGCTCCTAAAACGCCGGTACCATGATTGTTGCTGTTCGACTCGACTCCAAACGCCATGACCTGAGTGCTTTGTGCGTCTGGTAGTTAAAAGAAGTAGTATACCACGGACTAGTCTGACAGTCCCTCGCATGGGACTGTAGCGAGCGGGCCAGTTTCACTCGTGCCAGGTGGTCGAAATTATGTACAGAGAAGCGAGCGGCTCTGATGATTGTCTTTCGGGTGGTAGGTTGTATGGTAGTGATTTGTCGAGTTTGGTGGTGGTGGTGACGTGAGGTGTGAGTAATAGGATGTAACCAGATCGCTGGACGGCCGTGCCAACGTCGTATGTACCGAGTCTCATGGGCAAACCATTGGCTTGCCATTTTGTGTCATCCAAGGTGTTTCGTGTGTGTTCGAGCAAGGGTCACTCGAGTTCCAGTGTTGCTCTTATTCACCATTACCCTTCCAGATGCCGGCGCCCAGTGGCTTGCTGATGCCGAATCCGACGCCCACGCCAATTGCGACCACCAGCAGGATGATTCCAATCTTGACTAGTATTCTGTTGCGCTTGCTCATCTTGGCGAGACACTGGCAGTTTCGCTGGTTGATCTTGTTTGCCTTGGCCTTTTTCGTCCAGTGGTCCTTGCCTGGCCACACCTGACTACCCTTGACGTTGCTCTGGCTCACAGACTTCATCCCGCAAGCATCATCCTCCCGTGTGGTTCGGGTCGTTATCATGGCCTCGATGTCAGTGTCGAAAGGGTTGAGGTCCTTGTGAGAAGAGGCCGGGGTGGAAACCTCTGAAGGGCGCCGATAGTCGCCTTCAGGCATGACAGTCAGGCTTTCGGTTGTGACTGTTGTAGCTGCAGTCTTGTCGTCGGACACATATGTTGTTGTGGCAACTTGCGTGATCGCCTTTTCGTTGGCAGGTTGTGAGGCCATGGTGAGATCGTAGGTGAGGTTCGCTGTTGCCGACTCAATGGCTTGATATCGTTTGCAGGAGTAAATATGCCAATTGGGGGTCTAATCGGTGGTTGCTGTTTGTTGTCCGAGGGTCCAGACAATGAAAGATTTTCGTAAACAGTTCCTCGAGGTGAATTGGAAGCTAGGCAGTGTTAGATATATGCTTGCATAACAGGGGAAGCCCCCATGGTTCGACGGACACGGGCACGGGTGAGTTGTTTGGTAGGAACCACGGTATGAATGTGCAACAATGCAGAAAGGGCAAAGGGCGATGACCAGGGCGCGCAACCACATCAGGGTCCGTGACTTACAGGAAAAGCTGTGCCTCCTTAATACCGATGTGTACTGCAATCGAACGGTGCAAAACAGGGACCAATTGCAGGGCAATACGTCAAGCGTCAAGCGCGTCAGACACCCAAGAGTTGGCAATTGACTGATCAAGGTACAACAAACCCCTATTGTCTGCCCACCAGAAGGAGATTGGGAGAGACTGGGAGAGACTGGGGGCTGTGAATGATCAACAAGCACAACACTGTACAGGCAGACAGGCTGGGAGAGAAAGGTAACAGCCGGCAGGTGAGATGACAATGGTGCGATGATGGGGATAGACCTTGACTGGAATCAGATCAAACGCTGGTGGACTGGTGGAAGCACAAGGAACAAAGCAACGACGAGTTATGTACGACGATATGTAACCGTAATAACAAAACCAGCAAAGGCAGCTCGGAGGAGAAAGAAAAGTGATCAAAAGAAGGCACTGGACTGGGCTTATGGACGTCGAGTAGAGCAGGAGGAGCAGGAGGAGAGGAACAGCTGGGCAACGCCAATACGGTCGACACCACGTACTCCGTCCCCGTACTCCGTATCTATCTACTATATTCTCCTACAATCTGGGTTCTGAGGAGCAGCATGAAGGCGATGTACTGGCAGATGGCGCAGATGGGAAATGAGCTGAGGGTAACCCTGCAGTGCCCCCAGTCCAAGATCCCCTTGCCCAGGCTTGCCCTGGCACACGTCGATGCCAAGCACCAAAACCCGCAGGGGTCTCTCGAAAGTTTGCGCATCGGTCGTGCGTGGGCGTCTTCAGTGGTTCAGTGTCGCTGGCAGCTCCCGATGCGGTCTAGTCCCGGTGGTCCCCCCCCCTTCCCTACCCTTCTTTACCTTTCTGCCTTTCCTCTTTCCTCTCTTTTCCCCGTCTCCCCCTGGGACGTGCCTCCCCATCTGCGGCATCACCCATACTCCTAATGCAAGCACCTTGCCAATCCAGGCAAGATAAGTCTGATATGCGCCGGACTTATTGGTCGATCTCAGTTGCAGCTGCAAGCTGCACCTTGTTTGACTGGTTTCTATTTCAACCGCCACCAGAACCCACTAATCCCCAGACCTTGCTGGTTTCCTAACAGCAATATTACCGGCTCTCGTTCCTGGGCAATTGCGGAGTGAGCTGCAAAGGGAAATTCAGTCCTCTGATTATTGCGAAACAGCCAGGTAGCCGAGCAGCCGGGCAAGCTACGGGAGATGGAATTGGAGGTTGGAGGCGTCGTGGCAATGTCCACTATGGCAGTTACATTGATATGCGCAGTCTCGTACATAGATAGGTACACTACAATACACTCCGTACCTACCTAGGTACCTTCATTAGTACCTTGGTAATTAAGTGGCAGATATTGATTGAGAGCAATCAACCGACCTTGTCGGTGACCGTATGATGCGACGTGCTTGAAGCCATGCACGAACCAATATTAAGGTTTCAATATGACTGCGATAAAGGAGATCGCCAGCTCGAGGTTGACGAGGCAAAACATCTGTGGTGAGAGGATGGATGATTTGAAGATGACAATTTGCCGGTGGGAGCGCTTGTGAAACGTCCAAAGCTAGCAGGCTAGCAGGCTAGTCAGTGCGGGCAGTGTGCGGGTCAGTCCTCTTTTTTTCTTATTTTTGTTGAACGGTCCACCAATCTTTCACTGTGCCCGTGTCAGTGTGTGTGTTCGTTCCTTGCTGCCGCTTCTGATGAATTGGCAGATTGGCATTGCGAATGATGCAACTCGGCTGGAGACGTCTCGACAATCGACCCAACTCATTACCCATAAGGTGGGTAATGAGACATACCAGTTCACCGACAGATCTTTCGGCTTGCGACATGCTCCCATTGATGCCCGTGGTTCCAGGCTTCCAGGCTTCTCGACAAGCACGCAGGGCACGTCTGCTGCTGCACGTCTGCAATCACGTACGGATTACGTTCTCACCCCTGCCCCCACCTTCCCTGCCCTGTGTCTGCCTGCCTGCCAGGCATGCTTCGATGTTCCTTCCCTCCGGCTCCACCCCACCTCCCCCTTCCGTATTCGTAGACTTGACGCTTCAATTGGCCGAGCTTAAAGGGACGAACGGTCCAGACTCACCCAGACTTTGAACCCTCCCGCGATAACAACATCCAGAACATCAACCCTTCCAGCTTCATCTATCATCATGCTGCAGAGTACATAGCTGAGTAGCCAGCGGCTGCGCAGTAGCTGGCAAGCATACCCAGTACGGAATACACACTCTGACAATGCACGCAACCTTCAGGCAATGCGACTCCAGGGAGGCGTGTGCAGCATACGAGATCTTGTTATACACTACTGCCTACTAATGTATGTACAGACATACATACATACAAACATACATTAAACTAGCAGCCCTGGGGTGCATCGACGAGCACGTGGCCCCGACAAAACCAAGGGGACTTTTTTTTCTCACCACCCCCGCCCACCGTTAAAGTCTTGGAAGTGAATAAACTTCGCCCCAAACGGAACGCCAGAGTAGATTCCGGCCAAGTCTCCGCTGGTCTCCCTCCTTGTTGGTTACCATAACGCTTGTCTGCCGCAGTTCAATTGGACATGATGGTGTCATGATAATTTCCTGCATCAGTAGCTGGCCTTCTAAAGAGGCGAACGGCGCGGGATCCGTCACTTTACCTTATACCGGTACCGGTGGTACAAGAACCTTGGAAGGACTGGGTGCCGTCGGAAGACTCGAAACGGGCCAAGAGGACTGAGCGGAGCGGGACGCATCATGTGTTTCTTCCCTTCGACATCGGTTGAAAGGTTCTGCCTAAGCTAAAAATACGTGTAGCCACTTGTTTAGGTTTCTGGGGAGACCGTATCTATGGCTTGCATCTGGTGTTGGACGACATCCGCTCAAGTCTGGAGACACCGCTCCTTCAACCATGTGGACGAAGCCGCCCAAACCACCTGATAACATATGGCATCTGGATACTACTGCGGCTTGGATGGGCTTGTGGCAAGTGCCCAGACTTGCCCAGACATGACCGCAGTAGTATCCGGATGATGGATACAGTACCACACAAGTGGTCTGGGTGCAGGACTCGAGCTTGTTCGAACATACAGGGAAACACTGGCTGTCGTGACAACTCTTGATGCTCCCGCTCCCTGGCCAGAATATGATGGTCAGAATCAGTCATTCGCTGTTCGAAAAAAACTGGCAGTCTGCCCTCCCTCCCACACCAACAAGGCATTGATAGCGGCATCCCTCTACGTCCGTATCCCTCGTGAACAAGAGGCGCTTCTACGTGGCCTCGAGTCACGACCAGAGAGTCATGCATACAAGAAAGTCTTGAGGCTGCCGATCTTGCGGGTGATCCTCAAAAGGCTCCTGCATTAATGCATGGGTTGTGTCCCACGGGTTGCAAACCATGTCATTGCAATGCTTAGATTGCTGTGCCTGTCAGCGCCCATGGTCCCGTGACAGACCTTTCCGCTAAAGTTCCTGGCTTGGCTAAGAGACAGGATCTAAGGTGCACGTGCCCTTTCCGGAGCGATTGGGCTCATGGCGGACGTGTGCCGGATGGCGTTATCAACCCATGATTCTCCGGGCGAAACGGATCAAGGACCGTCGACCGTCGAGCGGGATTGACATGACCTAGCCAGATGTGCTAGGTAGTCTGGCTCGAGGAAGAGAAAGGGCCCTCCCTGTCTGGAAGACGTATGCCCGATCCGCTTCGACCCGTTCCTTGTTTGGATGTCCGGCGGTCTGGCGCATGAATCTGATCGAGTGCCGTCCGTCGGGGAGGGGAGGGGGTCTCTCCCAGTCGCTTTGAATGCTATAGCTTCATGTGCATCCTTCGCGATTTCTTATGCGAACAATTCGTAGCTGAGGATGGTATGTTTCGTTATGCCTGGCACCCGGTAGTCGTGAGATGAGTGAGTTGAACCAACGCTGGGCAGTATGTTCAGGTCGTCTTTGTGCTCTGTCTTGGCCATATACTCGAGCTGCTACTGCCTACCTAGGTACATACTTCAATCTTGGCTCGATGAGGTGGCTGTCCAAACCAGTTGATGTGATGGCGACGTTGTTGATGACAGCTCCGTGAGTTTATATGTCCGTTTTATGATGAGTGACTGCCATCTCCTCGCCGAACGCGCAGTCACTGAAAGTGGCAGGCCTGGCTTGGTATCACGTCTTCCCGGGGATGCTCTCAAACCAGGTAGGCTTGTGAGCCCCACAGCCAAAGCATTTGCCCAGCGATTCGCAACTCCGTCCTGAAACTTTGGCAGGACATCCAAGCCGGATCCCCTGTGCCAGATCTACCCCTCTCTGCCAGGCCTTCCTGGCTTCTGGGCGTTCCACTGGGTCACTGCAGTCGCACTCCAAGACTGCCGGACGAGGTTTCCTGTCTGTTGGTTGGCCGGGAGGCGCGGAGACGTGCCGGGAGCAGACACTGGCATAGGCACTTCTTCAGAAGTGATGAAAGGCGATGACAGACGCTTCGTAGGCGAGGAACAAATCGTCGTCAGATATGGCAAAACCCTGTCCCAACAGCATCACAGAATGCCTATCGGTCTCGGTGTCCAAGGCCCTTCCCACCTTTTCCACCCAGGCCCGTTATCGTCATCGATAGCCCGCTTCCTCTTGCTGCTCTCCTGTGTGCTCTCGAGCTCCATCCTCGCCCGGGACAGCTCATCCCTCAGTTCCTGAACATCACCAGGCGTATCCGTGCCGTCCTGCATTCCCCTCCCGGTAGCCCGGCCCAGGATTTCCCTGGAGAGCCTCACCGAGCGCGCCAGCACCCCGGCGTCCCTCGCCGACTGTCCTATGTCCGCAAGGACCCTCACGACGAGTAGGTCGTCCCACTGGCCGAGCTGCCTGTTCAGCGCCTCCTGCGCGGCCCCCTCACCGGCCTCGCCGTCCTGCCTCTGCAGGTACCCCGTCAGGGCCCTCCTGCACATCCTCTCCCTGATCCCAGACGTAGCTGCCACGGCAGAACCCCCGTCCCCGCCCGTCGTGCCAACACCGGCAGAAGCAGCGGCGGCGGCGAGGAAACCTCCCCCTCCCCCGCTGGCCCCCAGAGTCCCGCCGCTGCCGCCAACACCAGCACCGGCAGCAGCCAGACCGGTGGCCCCCTCCCCGTCCCCGCCCCGTGCCTCGCTGCCCCCCTCGGCCCCGCCCGGCAGGTTCCTCCAGTAGTACTCCCAGATCCAGCGCAGGGCCCTCGCGGCGGCGGGCCGCAGCTGCGCCAGGCCGGGCATGGCCTCGTGGGTGCCCTGGTGGCGCAGCTCGACGAAGCCGGCGGGCAGGCCGACGGTGCGGGCGACGCCGTACATGCTCAGCTTGCGGGCCTTGTCCTGGTGGCCGTCGAGGAGGCCCGTGACGAAGCGGGTGAAGGCGGTCAGGTAGGCGGCCCTGACGCCGTAGTCGGACGCCGCGTCGTCTTCTTCTTCTTCTTCTTCGTCGCCGTCGTCGTCGTCGTCGTTGCTATTGCTGCTGTCGTGATGGTGATGGTGGTGGTGGTGGTGGTGGTGGTGGTGGTGGTAGAGTTTCCTGTCCAGGACCACGGCCGACATGAGCATGGCCGTGGACTCGACGACGTGTGGGCAGTGGCCCCGGTGCACCCACATGAAGACGCGGGCGATGGCCTTCTGGATGGCCCGGATTTCCGATGGGGTGTAGGCCGTCGTTGAGGCGGATGCGGATGCGGATGTGGATGTGGCGGATGGTGGGTAGAACTGGCTGCGGACCCGGAGCAGCTCAGCGCGGTCACGCCATGGCGTGAAGACGAATTGTACCATTAGGACGAGATTGTGCTGGGGGGGATCTTGTGATGCGTCCTTGTGGGAATCGTCGGATTATTGAGGTAGTTAGGCTGTGTGGGTGGTAATGTTGTGAGAGATGTGGGAGTCCCTGATACTACTACTAATGGTTGACTGGGTGTGTTTTATGCTCTTGTGTGTTGGTAGGTTGTTTCCTTCCTTGGTGGTGGTTGTTGTTGTTTTGGTGGTTTTGCCTGATCTTGGATGTGGTGCTCGAAACTTTTGATAAGCGGTCCCGGCCAGGCAGTTGAGCCAGCCAGATTTTGTTAGTACTTACTCACCCATGAAGTTGCGTAGCAGCAAACACCACCCACCATTTCATACCAGACATACATATACATAATTGGAAAGAGAAATTCCAGTTGGGTGAGACTGGCTGGTAGCAAGATCTTCTTGTGTATTCCTCTCACATGTCTTGTCAGCCTCTTGGACCCTCAGATTAGACATTCAATTTGCAAGTCATTCATATCTTATGTGAGCCTAATTTTCGGGGCAGGCTATCTTGAACTCTCGATACAGAATAAGAATACAGATTACAGAATACGCAGCAAAGCCTGCTGATTTGGGACCTGAAGACTTCAGTATTCAAGGGTTGACTTTGGAAGAATTGCCTCCTTGATTCTCTATCTCATCTACTCGATATCTTTCGCACCGTATTTTCAGGGGTATACCAGATGTTCCAGGGCATGTGCACCCAACTGTGCAACCTCACCGCAGTCTCCCTCCGAACCCCAAAGGAAGAATTCAGAAAACAAAGAAAAGCCCATGCCAGCCTCCTTAGTTCACGGTCTTCTCCTCCATGGTGATGCCATACTTCTCCTTCAGCTCGTTCAGGAGCGGCTCGCAGATGCTCCACGACATGGGCGCCAGGACGCCCTTCTCGGAGAGGGTGCCGTTGAGCACCTGCTTGACGGCGACGGCGCAGGGCACGCCGACCGTCTTGGCCATGGCCGAGTACCCCTTGGGGTCGCCGTACTCGACCAGGGTGGACGTGCGCGTCTCCTTGCGGCCGTCGGCGTGCTCGATCCCGAACTTGTGCTGGAGCAGGACCATGTCGCGCTCCTCGCCCTCGTACTGCATCTTCTTCTCGAGCGTCGCGCACAGCGTGTCGAGCGGGTTGCCGCGCGGCGTGATCTGCTCGTCCGAGAAGATGCCGACCCACCGCAGGCCCGACAGGATCCGGCTCTTCTCCTCGGGCGAGTCGAAGGTCGCCTTGGACAGGATCGCCTCCTTCAGGTCCTCCTCGCTCGACGACGACGCCCCGACGATGGCCTTGGTGGCATCCTTCCAGCTGATGGGCTTGGAGAGGACGTCAAGGGGCGTCTCGGTCAGGAAGCCGGTCTGGACCAGGGTGCGGATGAACTCGGGGAAGCCCTGGTACCGGAGGGTACCGCGAATGATGGTCTTGGCCTCGGGGATGTTGTAACGCTCCTTGTAGGGGGTGGAGTCACGGTTGGGGTAGGCGACGAAGGCGTAGCCTGGGTAGATGTAGTAGGGCTTGGCGGCGCCCATCAGGTCCTTGCCCGAGATGTCGACCGTCTCGCCATCCTTGAAGTACTTGGCGTTGTTGCCCAGGGCGAGCAGGACACCACGGGACGACCAGCTGAACTTGTATCCCAGCGGGTTGTCAGAGGCCTCGGGGGCGGGGAGACCACCGCAGTAGGACAGGAAGGAGGTGATCTTGCCACCGGCCCTGTGCACCTCCTCGATGGTCTTGACGGCGTACAGGTGGTCGATACCGGGGTCGAGGCCGATCTCGTTCATGACGGTGATGCCGGCCTCCTTGGCGGCGGCGTCCAGCTCCATCATGGCGGGGCTGACGTAGCTGGTGGTGACGACATGCTTCTTCTGGCGGATGGCGGACTGGATGACCTTGGCGTGGAAGGTGTAGGGGATCAGGGAGATGACGAGGTCGTGGTTGCCGACAGCGGCATCGAGGGCCGCTGCGTCGTTGACATCGAGGGAGATGGGGCTGGCGTTCTTGACACCGGCAGAGAGCTTCTTAGCAGAATCAAGGCCTCGGCAGGCTGTGTGTAGTAACAAAGTCAGTCGATGTCAGCTTGTGGGAGATTGAAGGGGACGGGCCCGTAGACGATGGCAGACCAAGCCTTTAGGTACACAGCCACACACAGTGACTGGGTAGATGACGGGGGAGGGAGGGGGGGGACATGTGATGATGCGTACCAACAGTGACGGCAATGCCGGATTCGCTCAGGATGTCGAGGGTTGGCTTTGTGACGAAGCCAGCGCCGAGCATAAGCACCTTGCTATGGAAGGAGAGACGATGATGGATCAGTCGAGTTCACCCAATATTACAGCTGTGCCCACCCCCGCAGCATGTGGGCAGGCGAGGAGGTAGGGGTGGTGGCCTGGTTATGGTGTGGTATGGGTGGTGGTGGTTACGCGTTGCGCAAGCCTCGATACGAGAGAGGCCATTATGCACAATGTTGCGAGCTCGCTCGATGATTGGGGATGCTTGGGATACTTGGGATTCACACGTACTGTTGGGAAGCCATCTTGTATGGGATTTGACCGGCACGAGGCAGACTTTCTTTATTAGAGTGGAACGGAAGATCTGGTTTCCAAGCTTGTACAGAGTCCAGCAAGGAAGATGGTGAATGACAATGACAACGACAACAACCAAGTAGATCTCCTAGTCCTCTGCTGCTGTTACTGTTTGGAAAACTTTTGATGACTCTTCTTGCCCTTGCATCATCTCGACCCCGCCATGTCCGATAACGGCTGCATTTGCCTGTCATTGCCCAATTGACTGCAACCCCTCATCATCGTATCGTATCGCAACGTAGCGTACTGTATCGTAATGCATCGTAATGTATCGTACCACCTAACTAAAAGTACCTAGATATGCATTAGTAAAGTGGGAGCAAAGTTACGTACCGAAAAGAGTGCGCTGGCCGCAAGGGGACGTTACCACAGCCATCAGCCGGAGCGGAGAGCAGAAGAAGGCCAAGGAAAAGAAAAGATTGGTAGGGTCTCTAGGACAGGTCACCTTGGAGTCGTTTTGCCTAGTTAATCTGCAGACACGAGACTTCGATAGTACTTTTATACACCACACTAACTACATACATACGTACCGGTAGTGTAGACCCACCCACCTTCCGCTCCATCACGAGCTGGACATGTTTGAACCTCAAGTGGCACTCCATTCCGACACATGGAAAAACTGGGAATGGCAGGCCGAGAGGCTTAGGTACACTAGTTGACCCCGGCACCATTGGCTGGGAAAGGGGACTGACAGGGAGGGAAGAAGACAAAAGGCGGCTCTGACTACTATCTATGTCTGTACTATGTATACCTAGGTATGTAGTACATACATATAGATGTACACCACCAGACCACATACCTACCCACACTATCTAGGTGCCTATACAGTCCATATTATGTAGTGTGTACATATCGACTCGGGCGGGGCCCAAGATGTACATACCTGGGTACTTACACAGTAGTTTATGGACTATAGTAGTGTCCGGAGGAGCGTGAAGGGGCCAGTCGTTCGTCACAGGTTATATTTCCCTGTGTATGGTTTTGTGGTCCGGGCTTTCGAACAGTTCTGACGCGAGACACGCGAGACACCCTTTTTTAGGGTAAGTACTTATTTTTTTTCTTTTTTTCCTTCACTGACGATCTTTGTGTGTACCTACCTAGGTAGGCAGGTAGGCAGGTAGGTAGGTAGGCTGGTAGGTAGCAGGGTATGTGTAGAAGGATGGTAGTGAGTCGTGACATCAAAATTACATTCGCCTGGTGGATTCTTGACTCGGCACACACCCCATTCCCGACTTGCACATCCACCACCACCATCTTCTTCGCCCCCCTTGGAATTCCAGCCAGTCCGTGTTGGTTGTCTGGCAGTCTGGTCATCATCTACCGTACTTGTCTAGTTGTGTGGTAGTATTGTGTGACGGCTCAGCAAGAATATCGGTTGGAACTACTTTGGTCATTTTTGGTGTGCAATAATTTGCTGGTAAATCCTTTGGTTTTTCGCCCATTAACCGGGCTGAACTTTCTTCGACTCATACATGATCGTCTCTTCCCCGACAGATCTCGATTCTCCTCCCAAATGGTGAAATTCTTATACACGTTCAGCAGCGTTGCTGGTTTGAAGCCATCTATCGTGGAAAAAAGGGGGGGGGGACCCGGGGTATCAAAATCCGTCTGACTTTGTGTGAAAACAAAAACTGGCCGCCCCATCCGTAGAACCCATTGTCTACCCCGATGTTCCCAGTTGAACTCCGTGTGAAAAACAAAAAACTCCAGAAAACGCTAGCCCATTCGCTACCCTCATGTCCAGTAATGTTTCAAAGAAAGGTTCGAGGCCCAGGCGGCGAGGTCACTCTTCATCAGCCGCCTCGGCTTCTCCTTCGCCATCCTCGTCGTCTTCGTCGTCCGAGGCTGGCGGCTCCCATGCGTCTTCCAGCTTCAGTCCCTTGCCCATTGGCTCGAAGGACGCACCCAAGAGTCCGCCCTCGCCCTGGTACGGCAGCTTCTCTGGAGGGTCGTAGAGTCCAAGGCCGATCAGGATATCTCCCTCTTCTTCCTCCTCGTTCTCCTCGAGGGCCTGGTAGGGGATGGACTCCTCCGTCTGCAGGACTGGCTCCGGCTGCTGCATCCTTGGAGGATCCTCAGGTGTCGGTGGCGTAGCCATATTCTGGGCGCCATAGCAGGACCAGTCGTCTGGGGACTGGGACTGGTATGACGCAACATGGCTCGGAGCAGCTGCCGCTGTGAAGTCACAGGTGGTGTCATATGCTGGTGCCGAAACCGAGTTCATCGCAGGAACGGTGCTTGCCATTGGGGCAGCGGAGACGTCCCAGCTAGGTGACGAGTATGCCTGCTGCTGAGGCAGCTCATACCCTGAGTAAGGGAGAGTCAATGGCGATAGGTTTGAGACCGGTGAGCTGTACGCCGAGTAGGCGGTAGGCGTGGGCGGGAACTGAGTGGGAGGGTTGTAGAAATCGATATCATAGTAAGACGGGAAAGGGTACTGCGTCGCCTGGGATACTGCCGGCATTTGCTGGGCCTGCTGCGGGAACTGCTGCGTTGATGGGTGCCAGCTAACTGGCCGTGCTGCCCTCTTGTTGACAGGCTCATAGTAGGCGTTGCCGTACACGTCTGGGCCGGGAGTTGGGAGATATGGCTGCTCCAACATCTGCGTTGCCCTCTGGATGAAGACGGGGTCGTTCATCATGGTCCGTCGTCTTTGCTGCATGAGAGAGTTCCTGGGACTGTTGCTTGCACTCGAGGGCTTGACGACTTTCATGGAGTTTCCGGAAAGAGCACCGTTGGATCCCCTTGACTGCCTTCGACTGGGTGATACCCCCATCTGCCTAGAGAAGTCTTCGAGCAGAGCATCGTGTGTGTACTGAGCAGGCATGTGTGGTACGCCAGGAAGACCGGCTCCAACGAAAGAGTGCATCATCTTGATGACTGTATGATATTGTTGTGGTATGAGTGTGGTCTTGTTGTTGTTGTTGTTGTGTATGTGGACAAGAAGGAGAGGGTGAACAGTGAGGAGCGCCCTACCCTATTAGTACATGGCATCGTGTTGAATGTCTAAGCAGATCGAAGACCTCGACTGCTTAATATGGAATGGGCTATAAAGGGGAGCGTTGAGACAGGGACAGGGAAGCAAAGAGACCATGTGGAATGGCTAAGAAGGGAAAATGGAAGCTAGTTTGAGCAGGAGTGACATTGCCATATTGGCACGGAGAAGGAAAGTAATGAAATGGAGACGGGGCCATTTGGCATGTGGATGTCTAACAGTAGGTAGGTAGGGAAAAAAAGTATCATGGGTGATCAAGGGTGGATGCGTCGGCTTCGGGTCAAAGAGAGAGAAGTTGCATGTCGTCAAGGAGTGGTCGCCTGCGTCATATGGAGGTTGCAGGGGTCAATGTCATTTGTTGCTCGTGCTCTGAAAGCTGGTAGTAGGGAAGCTGCCTCATTGGATACAAGGCCGACGTGGGATCAAGAAGGGTACACTACCATAGTGTGTATGTATGTACATAGGTAGGTACAGGCGGACAAGCAGTAGCCCTGTCAAGCATGGTGTGAGGTGGAAAGGTGGGCCAAAGCCAGGGCCAGGGCCAGGGCCAGAGCCGGGATGATGATGATGAGGGCCGATGTATGTATGTATGTATGTATGTACCTAGGTATGTAGGTATGTATGTAGCATTGTATGGACGGGGGGCACTGGCCCATCACTACATACAGATTTGGCCTCTGGGTACGTAGGTCCCATGCATGCCGAAGGATGTGTGTGCTTGCTCGAAAAGTTTGGTGATCGGCCCATAATAGTACGTACTAACAGTACCCAGCTGAAGGAGGAAGCGACTTGCTGGAAAACTAGGAAGGGGAAGAAAAAAGAAGGGAAAAAAGCTAAGGGAGAGCCGGACAGGTACACAACGGGACAGGGCCCAGTACTTCCATTCCATACATACATATACATACATACACACTGACAGACTGAGTAGGTAGGCATGTAGTACGTGGTAGGTATGTAGTACTGTACTGTACCAGATGCAGCACCGCATACGGCACCCCCAAACCGCCTCAGACCCAGACTCCTTGTTTGGTTGCAAAGGGGCCGCTTGACCAGCGATCGCAGTCCCGCGGCGTGGTGTACATACCATGCCGTAGCAGGCAAAGGATCCCGAGGTCTGTGCAGGGCAACACACACAACAGACGGCTGTTGGGTACGAAACAAAGCATCTCCAGGTCGGTGTAAGACAAGGTCCCCGAGGGGGGCACGCAGATGCGAAATTGGCTGGGCGAAAAGGCGGTAGGGTACTTCGGCGCATGAGCGGTTTTGTGTATCCCTGACTATCAGAGCGTGTGTGGTGTATTTCGTAATAATTGGACGGCGCAGCCCTACGGCAGTTCAGCGGTTGGACGTTTGGGCTTTTTTTTTTGCTTCTTCTTTCTGCCCTCCCCCATTGGACCTTGCTGGAGACAGGGACAAAAGGGGAAGGGCCAGCACGAAGCAGGAGCCAGATTGTACCTAGGCAGGTAAAGTAGGTACGGTATGTATGTACCAGTAGTGTGTGATACGGATGTACATAGATACAGTCCCGGTAGCGTGGCGGAGCGTGACAGCATGGCTAGTCGGGGCAAGGAGCCTGCGAGGTTGCTGCCAGGCCCAGGCGCCCGGTGCCATCGACAATAAATTTGGAGACCGCGTGAGGTGTGCTTGCCGGTGGGTTCGGTCAGCAGGCTGTGGGCAGCGGCCAAAAGGCGAAGAAGGCGACCGAATTGGGAGGCATTTCTCATGGCTGGAGGGGGGCCCCACGTATCAGAATTCGAGACGGGCCCGCGAAAGCAACCTCTGCCCAATTGTGGCACCGCCCTGCGAACCAAGGGTAGGTACTGGTGTACCAGCCTGCAGGACCAGGACCACGACTTGATGAGAATCTTGAAAGGCAGACCTGGCAGGAGGGCGACCCCATCCAGAAACGGGTGGCCCTTACAAGGATGCTGGCATGTGGGATGGCGGGGACAAGGGGTAATGGCCTAGAAAGCCCTTGCCCAGACCCCAGAACGGGGTTACATCTAGGTCGTTGAATGGAGATTGAGATGCAGATGCAGATGTGGACAATGACTGTGGGTCTAGAAACCTCGGGAATGGAGAGGGGGGGAGAGAACCACAGAGTCATCATCATCAAGGGGTGTGGATATATCGAACGACGGGCTGTGTCCGCGATTGAATAGGCGCCGGGGCCGGTCCCAGTAAGGAAATTGGAATGAAACCCCAGCCAGTTTGCCGAGCCGACGGAGCAAGGGGGTGAGGCATAGTGATGGGCAAGGCGTCGATGCAGCAATGACCCGGCGGAGAAGAGAAACTGTGTGTGTATGTGTGTGGGTAGGTGTCGAAGGGTACTTGGGTACTCCGAACAGAGCGATCCATCGATCGCCCAAGAGACCCCAGCAGTTTCTGTTTTTACCCATGTCGATGGCACGATGGCCCTTGGCCTGGGAACTGTGACCAGGACCCAGACAGCCAGGACAGCCAGACAAGACACACCCGACCAACAAACAACAATCAACAACAGTGGGCTGGTGAGACTCCTGTCAAGGGCGGAATTGTGGGTCGTTCCGGAAAGCTGGTTGCAAGCAAGCCCTCCTCCGTCTCTGAGCTGAGATGATGGGCTCTGATGGATCCTTCTCGTGCCCCTGGTTGGACCATGGCAGTGTCTCTTGACGGTACCATGCTCTATCATTGTTCGTGATAGATCGCCACATGTGCAGTCCCCGAGAGTATGCAGTCTCTTGAGTCCGGGAGCCGGTGGTCACAAAGCAACACATCAGACGCACGGTGGTGTCTAGGTGATGCCTGAGAAGTTGACACATCCAGACATCATAAGTACCTACATATGTATCGTCGTATGCGGAGACTATCGTGGTGGGTCAACGTTTGTTGATGAGCGTTGCAATAAGCCAGCAGGGCCCTGGGCCCCAGTAACAAGGAGAATCTCCGGCACTCGCAAACCCGCAACACTGCAATGGTGTATAGTAGGGGCCAGGGATGTGTACTACTGTACACAGTAAGTTTGAGACACCTCGGCGGTGTCGTGTCGTAAGTTACGGGGCAACCCAACCTTTCCCCTTAGCAGTATGTACTGTACTGCACACTGCACTATGCTTGTACAGCTGGTAGGGTGGCAACCTCGAAACCTTCCAGGATCGAGAATGAGCCGCCCAAAACAGTGCTGGCTGTGGGCTCTGCGGAGGAACGATAAGATGCAGATCAGCGCACCTGACGCCCACAAGAACGCCCAGACTGACACACACCACCACCGGCACCAACACCACCACCAGTGACGGGGCCTCCTGTGTACGGATCTGTGTTGCCTACTGTGGCCTGTGTGGTAAGACTCCGTCTGAGGGGACCGCCCAGCGTGCTCGGCTTCATCACACCTCTGGCAACATCAGGATCGTGTCCCTGGATACAATGCATTACGCGTCCCTGTACTGTAGCAGCTGCTGTTACCGGGCACCAATGCTGTGCTACCGGTTACGGAGGTGATTATTGACTTGTTGGCTTGGCCGTGTCTAGCTTGACATCTCAGGTCTTGGATGGGTGCTAGGCTAGGCTGGATGGATGGATGTCTTTGACGCATGTGGTGTGCGAAGCTCGTCTCGTGCACAGTGGGCAGTGAGCAGTGAGCAGCAGAGGTGTCATGCCGTTAGCCATGATGGCTCCGGCTCCCTTGTCACCCGGGGACAGGTGTAATGCTGCCTTTGCAACCCTTCAGCGTTCTTCCGGTTACATGCTTTTTTGGGGCGGCGTCTCGTCCGCGGTGTCACTAAAGCGCAGATGAGGTGTCTCTCATGGGCATTTTGGCGATGCCACCACTGCATAGTACACTACTGACCCGTACTTATGCACCTACTACTGTGTATGTAGTAGTATAGCATGGAAACCCGCTGCCAACATGTGTGTGCATAGAGTGTTTTACTATGGAAAACCGAAAACCGGAATTGCCACGGTGGTGATTTACATGCCAGACAGGGCAAATAGGACCGAAAAGAGGTATGCTGACCGGGGGACTCCCTCCGTTACAGGCTGCAGCTCAGGTGGCAGCAGGATTCTGGGCCTATGTATGCCTGGTATGTAATAGATACATAGTATCGTAACTCTGTCTCATTGACCCATCGTGCTTATGGGACTCGTTGCATAGGCGTGATGAATATAGTTAAGGGGTTGGTTGTTGCAAGTTTGCCTGTATCCATAAGGTCCAGGTTTCCTTACCGCGTATTGCTGCAACCCGAGGCGGCCATACCATAGTAGTAGACATGGGCATGGACATGGACATGGCCATTGAACAAGGGACCACCACATCAGGCCATCTGGCTGGACGCCTGAAATGAGTGGCATCCGCCCGCTAAAACTGGCCTTCCATGCCCGCCTTTAGCGCCTGGCAGTCCCCTGGACTGATTAGTGCATGCTGTAAGGTGAACTGCACAGTACCACCTCCAGGGGTGGTCCTGCAGTACATACACAGTGATGAACGATCAGGGAAACGTGCATGTCGCCTCCTTTTTCGTATCCTTAGTAGTGCACAGTACTGATTTTTAATTTGCACCACCACAGCACACTAACAGCTGGTGTGCCACCAATCTTGGGGTTCCAGTTTCTCCTCTGATAACCAAGCCACACGCTTGATTCAGAGACATTTTGGGGTTATATGCACGACAGGCGTGTTAGTATCTGTCAAGCGGAATGCCTCACCAGTAAATCTGCTCAGGTCTGTTGCAAGCGAGCTACAATCTGGCACTCGAGTATACACTCACGCCAGTGCCGTCTTTCCAGTACATAGTGCACCCATACTACACTAACAGTAGTGCACCAATATCCACCCGCGCAGTCATCGCAGGCGCAGTTGTTTGCCCTCCCCGCTCCTTGCCCCATACCATTTCTAGTGTACGCTACCGTAATTTTACACCATTGTAAAATTGGTTGGGAACAGGGAATCTACCTACCTAGGTACCTAGGTACTTGGGTACTTAGGTACCTACCCTGCTACTGTGGTAGCCTTGTTGATGCTTGTGGCCCCCCACTCGGATCCCGACTTCCAACTTTGGATCATCACCAAAAAAACCAGAAACAGCCACAGCAACAGGAGCCCAGAGCCATTTTCCGCGCCACGATTTCCAGTCATCCAAGGTCCAAGGTTCGCTCCATCAATACCTAGGTACCGCACACACGTACACACACGCACACACACGAATGTGCCGTACGTAATATACGGGATTCACTACAGTACACACGATCACTTCGTACCCGGTCGTATGATTGCAAGCCTGAGAGAAGCCCACCCCAGCCTGACTCTGCTCCTCGACAAAGCACCAACTTTAGCTTTCGCCTCTCCATCCGACCACCCTCCGGTTAATAACGATAGTCAGCATTGCTTTGGCACCATTTGCCCTTGGCCGACTGCAACGGACGCGACTCCATGATCCTGGAAAGCCCTCACTGCCCAGGTGCATAGAGCATGCCCAAGCCCTCTCGCATTCATTACGAAGGTCCTAAAACTGCGCAGCCCAGACAGCCTGACAGCCTTCGAACCTGGAAGCCAAGCTGCAACGGTGTCCCGCGGTGCTGCAAGTCAAAGCTCTTACATTGTCTCGGCTATCACTATACTGCCGGTATGCCGCATTAATTACACTACACTGGGCAAATCAAGGGCGGGGACACACCATGGTCCTTGGTCAGTATGTACAAACAGGGTCGGCGAGAGCGAGCACATCCAAGGTCGCGCGTTCTCTACAGCATCAACCACCGCCCGCTTTTGTACAGGCCTTCCCTTCCACCCAGAAGCAATGCCTGGATGCTACTACGCATGTGCGCATACGGTACATTAGCTCGAAATGCCAACTTGCGAAACCATCGGCGCAGCAACACGAGTGGCCTCTCAGGACGATCCGATCTGCTGAACCCTTAGATGACCACCTGCTTTTGCAAGACTAGCCTAGGCACACTGGGACGGACAGACGGCATCGTCATTGCTGCATGTCGACTTGTTCGGTCAACTACGGCAAACATACGCCTTCAATGCTGTCCGCTCGGCAGAGCTCGGCTTGGCATTGTTGGGGCTTCACTGCGACAGATTTTCAATCTTGACACAACCTGAACGCCGAGTCGTTGAAGACCCATACAGCGATTTTTTACTTCCAGCTCGGTAGCACCAACTCTACCTGTAAAGACGTCGTTGGATCTTGATGACCTGCGTCGCTGCGACCTCTGAAGCGCCGTCCCTGTGGTGCACAAGAAGAGCCATCTTAGGTTCACGCCTCCTTGCCCGGCAGGATCGGAGTCGCGATGGTGGTCGGTGAGACCGGGGCCACCCGACGCTAGAAGGCTTTACTGGCACAAAGTATAGGTGGTAGTACAGCGAGATTTTGCTTGCGATGTCACGACTCCGTGAATGCCTTGACCCGCGTATCACTGAATATCCTCCTGAAAAGAGGAGCTTATACACTACACTACAAGATCGGTGAGCAGGCATAAGGGGTGTGTGGTGCCCTTACTGTCCCCTCCAACTCAACATACGCGAGCTTGCCGTCTTCAACTGCGTCGGTAAAGAAGTCCCGTCGCACACGATCTCCTCATTGGGCGGGCCACATCATCCGGACTACATATGTCCACTGGCAACTGGCAACTAGAAACTGGAAACTGGAAACTGGAAGTGCAAATTGCATGTACTCTGGTACTATACGTACCTCCCCGACTATACGCAGTACCTAGTGTCTCGTGACAGGGATCTGGAGCCGACAGAACTCATCTGGAAAGATTGGAAGGTCGATCTCAAAGCTCGTCAGCATAGCATCCCTGTCATCTCTACCCTGAAACGTGAGGTGTGCTCCAATGCTACGGTACCTCGATTGATGCTCGCTTCTGAGTGCCTACTGTGGTACTCCGCATTTCCAATGGAGGCTGCCAACTTCGGCGTATCGCGGTTCCAGCCATCAGGGGCAGATGGATGCAGGATGTGTTATCACCGTCCGTCCTCTTCACAACGTCTACTGTCACATTCGATGTCCTTCCTCCCTCTATCAGAACTGACAGGGTGCCCGGCCCCGAGCAAACGGTTCATCAGGCTCGTGGTCCAGCGCAAAGAGACACCAATCAGCTCATTTTCGACAGGGACGCCTGCGGTCGCCCTACCCTACATGAAAAAATGCCCTTCCGGCCGGTACCATCGTCATGGGTCTATGGACGAGTCCACCGCGATGCCCCACGGGCCGCAGGATGGCTGGAAACCTAGGATTAGGAGCCCCGGTCCCTGTCGAAGCTTGGACGGTTCAACAGGGCCGCCCGTTTAGCTGTGCGTAAAAGTGGCGTACAGGCGTATCCCTCAACCAGATCTGGTCCCATCCGCCCATCCTAGCCACCCTAGCTTACGTCAAATTACATGGTGTTCCTCCAAAAAAGTCACAAGCGCTGACAGGGGGCGTACTGCCAAAGGAATGAAACGCGGGCTGTGTTGGAGACGCCGCTATTATAGGCATTTGCTTTTGAATTTTATTACTGCGTACAGCACAGGGCCGGCCGACTGGGCTTCCGACCAAATAGGCCACACCGATGCGGTGGGAGACTTTGGCAAAGTTAGCATCAGGCCCACCAGGCCACGGACGTCAGTGGAGTCGAGATCCGAAGGCCCAGAGATGCCTCGGGCAAACTTCCTGAACATTGCAGGGCTTCCCGGAAAGAGATCAAACACCGATGGGCGACCCTGCGACCGCATACATTGGAAGAGATCTGCAGCAACCTGTGCCTCAGCCTCACCTTTCAGTCAGACAAGTCACTAACGCTACAACAATGTGTGATATCAACCGACCTCTGCTACGCGGCCCCTTCTGCATACCTACGGGCCTTGTCGTCAGAAACTTCCATGGGTTTGTGTTAGCGGGATCCCGGGGATGCGCTCGTTCACCATGACTCGCAAACCAAGTCGTTCAGACCGAGATGGACCAAGGATGTTGTATGTATGCCCACGCACGAGCGTGGCCGCGAGGCAAGCGTCTTTGGCTCCAGGTCCAGTGCCATATCGCAGGGTAGTACAAAGCCCTGGAAGTTTGGGTACCTAGGTACTTGAGTACAACGGGTCCTAGCATGCATGTTGCGCCTCAAGCTTCGGGACCCCACACTGCATTGACGGTAATTTTCGAATCACATTCGAGGATACGCAGATACGATACGCAGTACTGTACGCGGTATGTATAGTGTATCCCGCCCCGCCTGGACTAGTAGCGGTGCTCGTTGCATTTCAAGCAACTCGCCGGACCGCCTTTACTCTGGAAAAATATCGGTTGTCCCACTCGCACCTGCCTCAAAAGCAATGGTTGTGCTTGGATGGGTCCCTCTCGTCGCGATGGCTGATGGCCTATCCATCTCAGCAGCGGTCACCCCGGCGTGCGCCGGCGACGCTCACCATACCCATGTATCGAGGCCACCCTGTGCCATAGCATTCTGACTCCCTGCCACGCTGTTCCTGTGCTCGTCAGGGACGGAAACAACGACATGGAACCTGATCCAGAACTGTCTATGTACTGTCTCCATTTCGTCAACACCATGACCGCCCGCAGCCACCAGGCCAGGATGCGGTGCCTCCAGCTGCCCACACATCAACAAGTCCCCTCACCGAGGGTGCCCGTCAGCCTCCTGGGCTTATCGCGGCCAATTCCCGGTTTGACCTTTAGGATGTGGTGGTGGCCGCCATGATCAGCCACACAGGGCCAAACAGACACGCACACACACTTCATGCGTGGCAGTCGCGTAACATCACGATCGTCGCTTCGTACTCTGCCATGGTACATACCAGTGTACTTACATACTTGAGTACATTCGCAGCAGTGCGGCGTCCAACAGCAGGCCATGAATTAGTGCCGAGCGAGACAGCACTTCGTGGCCCCATCGAGAGGGGCAACCCCCTCCCCCCTTTGAGCGGGACGAGGCTGTACTATACGCAGTACCTTGTGTACATACAAATGCAATTGTTGAAGAGGTTCCGTCGTGAGAAGGGAGCGCGCGGTCTAGCACGATGGTAAAAATCCCATTTGCCTGCTCGTCAGCCGCAGTGTACGAGCACTCCACTCCTTACCGTACGTACCGTACGCTATTCAACCACACCAACAGTTAGGCCGAACCTTGAAGAAACATCCACGGCATTCTTCTATGCAAGGGGACCATGTGACGCTATATGGCTTTGCGTTTCCAGAAAGAGCACGGTTTGGCTAGTACGGATCAGTACGAACTGACCCAATGTCTCGGCATCGGCGACAGTAATTGTCATCATCTCAGCATGCTAGGATTGAAATATGGTTGTACAATGCTATGCGGGATCATATACACAGTACAGAAGAACGGGGGTGATGAACCATGGAGCACGGCATTACCTATTCTGATTACTTGGCCGACTGAAAGCGCTGGGCCGAGAGCGATCACTTCTCATTGCCCATGTGATCACCAGCAGCAGCAGTCTGGTTCGTGCTACTCCAGACGGCTACGCGCTCGGATTCATCAGTGAGAGCCCGCCTCAGGAGTCCCCCCTTCTTCCCCCCTCCCCCCCGCCGGTGGACTTTTGAGCCGCCTTGCCGCTATGTCGTTGCGATAGGTCCGGCCTTGGCGGTACCGCAGCTTCTGGGACTTCCCAGTGAACCAGAAATTGACGTCCAGCTCGTCTTGGCTGGAACATCGGAAGACATCCGCGGCGCAGAAAGCAATCCTCGTCACACCATGGCAAGTTCCCAGAGCTGTAGCGAGGCAGGCGGCTCGATGAATCCTGCTGGATTGCCAATACTCACTTGCGTAGTCTATACTGTGCTCGTAGCACATAGACTATGTATCTACGTACTCGTCGATCCAACCCACTTTCACAACACACTCCAGGCGCAACTCACGAGCCCCTTCTCCGCCTCAACAACCCCTTCGCAGAATACTCGAAACGGACCCCGAATCCCATCTAGGCACGACAAAGAGTTCGCACGATGTCGTCAAGCGCGGCACGGATGGAGACAAGATCCGCCGGCCTGTTTATGACCCCACCCCGGGGAGCTTGGCTTCGTATGTATGGTACCTCGCAACTTTGTGCCAGACCTGCGACAGAGATCCGAAGCTGCCTGGCCGCCTGGCCGCATGCTTTATGCGTTCAGCACAAAAGCCTCCCGCTGGGCGATCTGCGTCCAACTCGCAGAGCGGCACACGACACGGAAGGGAGGGACGCCAATATGTCGATAATCGGCAATACGATCGAGGACTTGCAGCGTCGCAACGGGCCTCTGATGGGCATTGCTACACAGTACCTATACAGCCTTGTTGCCAGTACACCCTATGGATGCATGGGAATCGCCAGCCGTTCGGTTTGGCTGTCCAATCTCAGCCTAAAGATGTCTAGGCGCCACTCACTCACACACCACGAAGCTCTCGCCCCTGGCCCAACAAGCCCGAGACTCTTACAAGCCTCCTGCACCGGCAGGGTGCTGAGGCACAATTTAATCTACATACATATCATGTCGCCTTCCTGCGGCGTCATCGAAATGCATGCAGGTCTTTGCAGCACGGGGAACATGGCTAATTAGGTTCCAACGCTATTTCCGGCACGCACGGATGTTCTCGATGGCGCTCAGTGGGGGAGGCTATGTTTGTACAATGTGCAAGTCCTCCTTGTCGGCCTTGGGCCAGGAGGAGTCGGTGGTCATCCACTCCTCTCTCCTCCCACCCACCGTCCATATGCTTGCATGTACACCCTGCAGTACACCGCTTTTTCGATGCGGTTACATGTTGGTCCTCCTTGTGTCGATTTTCTCTATTCGTTCCCGTAATTATGACATCCTGGGACGTTTCAATGGTTGTTACTCTCGGCTGACGCACCTGTCTGGCCTGTCCCCGCGTCGCCACAGACCTTCGCCAGCAACCCCAGCACCAGACAAGTCGGAAAATTAGCCAGGTATCCTGCACGTCGTGACGCGGGGCCTGCGAGCATGTGCTCCATTTTCCCTTGGACTCCCACCCACTTGGTCAACCGGTGGGCTACTAGGTACTGTGATACAGCATTTACGGACACGTCTTCTTGGTCTGTTTTTCATCTCGAACTAGGGAAACATGCCCCCGACGCCCACCCATGGTAGCATGTCAGCATGCGTCTGGTCCATCCGGCACTGGTGTTTTCGCCCCTGCGGCTGCTCTGAGTCAAAGCCAACATCGGTCAACCTGCAGGCGACAGTTTTGACGCCAGTCCTTCAAACCCATCCTGTTGGATCTTCGTGGTTGCAAGGTCTACGGCGAATCTTACCATCCTATGAAGATCCCAGTCCCCGGCGCGACAGAGCAGGCCATACAGCATCCCCGCCACGAAGGTGTCCCCTGCCCCTACCGCACTGTCGAAGCACGCTCTGTCAGCAAACTCAAAAAGACATTCCAGAGTTGGATTATCCACTTCCACGGTGGGACGTTGAGCAGAGACGGGTTAGGGGTCTTGATCCATACTCAACAATCTGCACGGCTCGATCGGACGCTGGCGTGATGTGGAGGAGTTTACGGCTCGGGAGAGACAGGGCGGTGGCTCCACGAGCGCCCCAAGTGCACAAGAGTAGGGACCTGGAAAGGATCGCAATGCGTCAGGATGGATGTGACGTTTGACGGCCTTGGCTCCTGAGGACCGAGCAGGCTGCCGGGACGAGAGGATTGACTTACGGCCTGGTGGTGCGTTCAACCTCGCCTGTCAGACAGGCCTCAGAACTGGTGTACCCCTCACCCTACAATGCGGCCAGTCGTTTCTGATCAGCTGTGTCTCTGCCATACACCCCTGCCGCGGCGGATGCGGTTTCTCTCCCGCATGACAAGAAAAAACGCCCGACTTACCTCCGCCCAGCTTCTCGAATAGAACACGACGTCCGCCTCAGCTGCCAGCTCGCGCAGCCCGTCTCTCCTGGGCTTCTCGACCTCGACGCTGATGCGAGCCCTTGGGAGATGACGACGGATGTACTGGATGCACTCGAGGAGTGTCTCCGGGATGCGACCCTGTTATAAACCTCCCGATTTAGCCATCGCACTTCGGTTACCGAGTTGCCCCAAGCTTGAGTCGATCGATCGTCTCTGAAACTGACGCATCACCGCCGCCCTACCCGCCAAGGGAGGAAGGGACACCCCCCTCCCCCCAGCATGAGCATGCGGGACATCATCTACACACACATACCTCGAAGTGCCACCACGTCTCCGCCTCATTCTCCTTGAACGCCTTCGCGATGCCGACAAACTCGTCCACCGTCATCTCAGCCAGGCCATTGTGGTTCACAATAGTACGGCTCCCGGTCTCCTGGTCGTGGATGATGTAGCTGCTCGCAGCCTCGGCCTGGTCTTCACGGTGGATACAGTGGCTCAGGTCGACGGGCGTGTCCGGGCCAAAGGAGGACAGGACCTTTGCCGTGGCGGCGGACTGGCGACTGGGAAGTATCGTGACGAGGTGGGGGTTGAGACTGAGCGTTGGTGCTAACGACGACGACGACGACGACGGTGGCGCTGGAGGGAGAAACTGCTGCAGGACCTCCAGCCCGTTGCCGCAGTTCCCGCCTCGCCGGACGTTGAGGCTTGTGGCGCGAAGCTTGGCGTCCTGTTCCGGGAAATGGGGGACACTGGGTGTTTGGGTAAACGTCGGTGAGTGACCAGTGTCACTACTTGGCGAAACTGAGGAACATGTTTTGTTTTGGATTGGCGCCTTCTCTCACCTCAGGATTGTGTCCAGGTAACATGCACCGACCATGATTAGATGCATGATGACTGACTGATTGACTGTTGTTGCACTGAGATTCGAGGTTTGGATTCTTTTCCTTAACTGCTGTTGATCCTCCTCCAGGCCAGAGGTCTTGAAGGGTGGGTGTGTGTTGGTGTGTGTGTGTGTGTGGAACAAGTCTCAGTCGGTGGGCTTTGCGAGTGCAAGCCTTACGTCACACAGTTGCACAGTTGTCTGCCGCGACACTTCATTCAGCAGAACCCGCGATTTTCAACTTCGCCCACTGTTTACCTTGACCGCAACAGCCGAGCAATGGGAGGCTATCTATTGTGCGTGCTTGTCGTCGAGCATTCAATGTTGTTGGAACCGACATGAGGTCGACCAGCACTTGGCGCCAACCGGTCTCGACTCCGCATCCACTTTTTCTCCTTTGATTGGCCGGCCAAACCTCTGGGCTGACTGGGCTTCCAAAGCTCGGAGTGACCATGATATGATATGATCCAAGACCATCTTCACACCACGGTCTTGGTATGTTTTATGTTTAATGTCTGACATAAGTACCAGACAGCAAACAGGTTTGCGATCTTGTTTGGGAGTTTTGTTTGCGGTCGCCAACGAACATCAGACGGCTGCATCAGTCGGCCGTCCGTCAAGAGGTCTCACGAGCGTGTACGACAAAAGCACGCATGGCCTTGGGACATGTCTCAAGGCTGCATGACGGGTGAGATTGGTCTTTGATATAGAGGACCTAGACCCGGATACGAGGTGAGTCGGTGGGCAAGTATGTAGACGGCTCATTCGATCCGTTGAAAGTCACAGGAGGACACCATTTCGGGTATCACGCACTCCTTCTGCATATGAGGACCATTGCAGGGAAACACCACGGCCTATCCACGTTCTGCCTTCCCGTAACCGACACTGATTAGTGGAATGGATTCACCCTTCAGATACTCGGGGATGGAAGTGGTTGTTGCTTGGGACCTCCAGGTTTGAGACCTTGTATGACTGGTTTGAATGCTGAAGGAGGACCGTTTTCTCGGCCAGGTAGTGCGACATCCAGGAGGTTCAGTCAGAGGCACAGCGGCCAAGGAATGCTAGGCGGGGGCTATGCTCGAGGACGGCTGTCAGACGCAACGACTGACAATTTTCGGGTCGTCCGCGGCACGCACCAGGTCAAGGCAGGACCTAGGCAGTGAGAGGCGTCCACAGGTGCTGGGAATCTCGCCTTCATCTCGGCGTGCGGACGGGGCTGAAGAGGGGCAACGGAATCTCCTCCAGACAGGGGGATCGCGAATATGCGTGTTCCCGTCCTTCGTCACGTACTCCCTTCCCGGGCTGGGTGCCGGCCTCTTGCTTTTCGTCCCGCCAGGCACCTCTGTTGATCCTCAATACAGCTCTATCTACGAGGAACTGGCCAGAGAGTGATCGACGGCGTCCGCGTGTCAGTGGTGTCAGGGAATTCCACGGGAAACTTTTGGGATAACTTCTTTTGTTTTCTCTTCATGATAGTGACAGTAGGCTGGCAACAAGAAAGCATAGTATTACGTATCTCCGCAATTGCGTCTCCATTTCCACGTCCATTTTGGCGACCTAGGTGTACATCGTAATAAGGGAAGAATCTCTCCGGAGATCCATTCCTCCCTCTTATGAACGCACAACAGTGCCATAGCGACGATGTCGTTTGTTTCAATCGGTATCAAGCCTGATGGATGAGTTTGCCAATTGCTTGTGGAGGCTCAAGAAGGGCAGACCAGGGCGTCTACAAGAAGAGAATCAAATTATTGTCTGTAGTACTTGTTGCGTAGAGCTGTCCTGTATCATATGCCCATATATGCGTCAAAGAATTCTTCCCAGGCTTGACTGTTAGGTCTCGTGCAGCTTCCCAAAATTCCGCCTTCTTCATGATCAAAAGCCTTGAATCTACCTAGATATCTAGAATGTCCTTGTTTGTATCTACAGTCTGGTATTTCTGATCTCTGGTGTCTGTCTCCCTTTGACCTTCTCCGATGTCCTACCTGCTACTGCACTAGAATTGGAGGAAGTTGTACGTGTCAAAGACTCTTCTCGAAATGTCGACTGATACTTGTCGACATCAATCAAGATGCGGGGATCCCGGAGGAGGGCCGTTGTGGCGCCTGCGAATGCCGGACATATCAAGTCCGGAGCCGACGTCCAATGGCGTCATGCTGATTGGGATTGGTCATCAATCAGCATGAATGTGTCTCCTCACAGTACTCAGGGTGGGTTAGAAGAGAAGGGAGAGAAAGTACACACCTTGTAGTGATCGCTATTCTCGTGGAAGAAGTAATGAATTTCGCAGCCTTGCGCAGACCAATCTTCGGGAAGAAAGTCGGTACTCTAGCAACACCCGTATGTGGAATCCCTATGAACTTCTCCCTTCACGATCGACTCTGCACAGTCCGGACTGACATGAACGACGATATCTCAGTTTGCCATCACCCGCGCCATGCACATCCAGTCGATCCCCATGTGTATGTTCCCCTCGCTGGCCAAGCTGCGAGACCCAGGCTGACAGTTTGATCAGGGGTGGGCAGTAGTGATAACTACGCCTACCTGGTGACCGACGACAAGACCAAGGATGCCGTCATCATCGATCCTGCCAACCCCCCTGAGTGAGTACCCGTGATGGACACTAACCCAGGAACCCTTAATACTCATAATAACTTCACTTTTAGGGTTGCGCCTGTGCTGAAGGAGGCCATCAAGAGCGGAAAGATCAACCTCACAGCCATCGTCAACACTCACCAGTAAGCTTCTTTCCTCCCCCCTCCTTCTCCCCGTCCCAAGATGCACCACCAACAAGAAAAACCATCTCGCCGGCGGCTAACCCCACGTCACAGCCACTGGGACCACGCAGGCGGCAACAAGAAGCTCAAGAGCGAGCTCGGCCTGCCGGACCTGCCCATCATCGGGGGCAAGGACGCCGAGGGCGTGACGCGGACGCCGGCCGACGGCGAGGGCTGGAAGATCGGCAGCATCGCCGTGCGGGGCCTGTACACGCCGTGCCACACGCAGGACAGCATCTGCTGGTTCATGGAGGACGGCGGGCGGCGCGTCGTCTTCACGGGCGACACGCTCTTCCACGCCGGCTGCGGCAGGTTCTTCGAGGGCTCCGCCGCCGAGATGAACACGGCCCTGAACGAGACGCTGGCCGCGCTGCCCGACGACACGAGCGTCTTCCCCGGCCACGAGTACACAAAGAGCAACGTCAAGTTCGCGCTGTCGGTGCTGCAGAACGAGGCGCTGAAGAGGCTGCAGGAGGCTGCTGAGAGCCAGAGGGAGACGCAGGGCAAGTTTACGATCGGCGACGAGAAGGTATGTTGGACTATGGACATGTGAAATCGGGTTCACGTTGGGCCACTCGCTGATGATTGTGTGACTGCAGCAACATAATCCGTTCATGAGGACAAGTGTAAGTTGCATCCTGTACGCCAGTTCTCAAGAAAGGGGCCAGTCGCTGATATCTTTATTCATTAGGACCCCAAGATACAGGAGGTCACCGGCAAGACCGACCCTGTCGAGGTCATGGCCGCGTTGCGGGAGTTGAAGAACAACTTCAAGTGAGTGTGTACGACTGGGACAGATGTCCTACATAGCAATCAAATAGCCATCAAGTCACGGACTAAGCTGTGACAGAGAGCCGAGCAATTCGAGGTTATAATGAGAACATATATTGTTTGCTATGATATAGTATCACTACTTGATGATGAGGGGAAGAATATGTCTCCATATCAGAGCAGTCGCCAATCCCTGGGATGGGAATAGGCGACATCGACCGATTAGATGGAGTTACTCTTGCTTCAGTGTCCACACTTGACCGCTCTGGAGTTATGATGATTGGAAACGGTAAGCTCTAGCATTTATAAGAAGCGTTTGCTGATGTTTGAAGAGCCTTTTCAAGCTTGCTCTGGGCACAATTGTTGTTGCCGTTGTTAGTCAGTCTCGCGCCGCCGATGAGGCGACCCTTTCCTTACCTGTCTTTTCCATCCAAAAAGAACTGTTGCCCCAGCACAGGATGTTCAAGACCGTAGGACGAACAGAAGCATGCCTTGGGCAACCTGATGCCACTTGACATCCAACTTCTAACCCAGCGAAGTCACTCTGTCCTCCCGTCCTCGTGTGTGTTCGCAGCACTGGCGTTGTGCCATTCATGCTGCGGATCGCTATTGCGTCGATGCAGCCAAGAGGTTTTGGCTCACCCGTCGACGCAATGCTGTTCCGGTCCAGCGTTGCCAGGGACGGCGCGACATGTGGGAAGACTTCTACCGCCCAAAGGCGAAGTTTCTGGGTGTAGTTGACAATGATGGTTGAGGAAGAGGAGGCTTAGCCAATTATTTTTGCGGCTGCCAGTTTTTATGCGATCTGAAATAAAAATTTCTCCCAGCGACCGGCCCGGCAGGCAAAACCTCCGGGCTGCAAGCGGATCATTGATTGGATGACATGTGCAGCATTGAACAAGGACAGGATCCATTCAAATCAATCAAGCCGCTTCTCCACTTCGACATCATCATCCAACGAGCATTCATCCCTTCTCACGCTTGGATTCCGACACGCGACGACGCGTCTCACGAGACATCATGGTAAGGAATCGCTCTCTTTCCCCTCAGGAAGGCTTGTCTCTCGAGCACAGGATCATTTTGACACTCTCTATAGCCTCCAAAACGAAAGCTCGGTGGGGCTGCCCAGCCCGGCGCATCCACGAGGGCCAGGCAGTCGAAGCTCGCCAAAGAGCACGACATCACGGCGCAGGAGGAGGCTGAGATCAAGGAGGCATTCACCTTGTTCGCGGAGCCAATGGAGGGCGAAAGGGAGGGTGTCATTCCCATTGATGATGTGCGCCGTGCTATGATGTATGTTTCCTCTCTCTCTCTCTCTCTCTCTTTTTGTCTCCTCCCTTTTCCGCCACCTTCGTGTCTCTCCTGGCTGTTCCCATCGAGTCCTCAGGGGCACATCGTGGCGGCTGACCTAGCGGTCCATGAACTCGTGCGCGCTGAAGCGCTGACGACAATGATCTAATGAATTTCCCACAGAGCTCTCGACATCCCGCCCAAGGACAAGCACGAACTGGCCGAATTCACCGAGATCCTCGACCCCGATGAGGAGGGCTACGCGACGTACCCGTCGTTCGTGGCCATCTGCGCCCTGAAGCTGCACGCGCGCGACCAGACCTCCGAGACGCACATGCACGAGGTCGACGAGGCCTTCTCCCTGTTCACCGGGACCGGCGAGGGCAGGGCGGGCGCCCAGAGCAGCGTCATCACGATGGCGCACCTCAAGAGGGTGGCGGCCGTGCTCAAGGAGGAGGTGGACGACGACCTGCTGAGGGACATGATCTTGGAGGCGAACGGCGGTGCTGGTGTGGGGAGGGGGGTCAAGAAGAACGAGTTTGAGAATGTCATGAGGAGGGCTGGGGTTTGGCGGTGACGAGGGCGAGGGGAATGAGTATTTGTTCTTTCTTGGGTATTTGCTTGGCTGCATGTTCAGAAGGCCTCGATTGGCCAGGAGGCTACGGAAGAGCGATGTTCATGATTTGAAACCGCGGGCTTTGGAGTTGCGACGACTACCGCATGGAAACTGCATGAAAAGCCACCACACACGGAGGCTGGTATGAAGCCAAAAGGGAACAGGGGCCGCTCACGGCTGGTTGGGATCTTTGAGTTGATCCTAGGAGGAGGCTTACGAGAGGCGGAAAAGATGTGTCTTGGTCAGAGCTGGTCAGACTCCTCCTGGCACAGAGACTTTGGGCGTGGCTGTCCGTCAATTTCTCGATCTCAAGCTCAACAACACCGGTTGCGACATCTTCACCAATCTACAGGCCCAGGGGGATCCATTGATGTGAGACCTCCTGGCTGCATACTTGCAGAACGGCATCGTCCGTCGGGTACTAGACCCTGGGCGCCGGTCCGGTGCTGGAACACAGCAGGAGGACTCCCGCCCTCGAGGTCGCGGTGGACGACGTGTCTACGCGCTTACTCGCGTATGTCGAGGAGCAGTGGTCACTTCAAGGATGTGTTTGCGCAGTACATAGTAACGGCAGCCTCAATGGCATAAGTAAGCATGCCGAGAAATGTCGGGCGGCTGCTTACCACAGCATACCTGGAATGAAAGTTGCAAGCCTGCTACAAACACACGCGTCCAGCTCTTCCACCTCGCCACATTGTACTCTTTCGTCTTGCTTAGCTAAAAAACCGCGCGATTAGTATTTATGCTCTATCCTTGACTTCACACTACGGCACCTCTTGTCTGTCCTTGGTATCCCGTTCTCGTCACCCGGGCGCGAACGTTGTGGTGAACCACTGTCAAAGACTTGGAATTGAAAGAAAGCATGGCGCTTAAGAGAGGAGCCGGGGAGATAGATACTGCGACGGTGTGGACCAACGCTGTATCATAAGTGGTAGGGTAGTTGAGAAATCTAAGTGTATAGCCTTATATGGATGACTGGACTGGGGAAGTTAGCTTGAAAGGCAAAGTGCAGTAGTGAGCGATACAGGGCAAGTGACGATGTGGAGGAAGCTGCTGCTGGGATGACAACTGTCAGGCCGAATCGCAGGTTGCGTCGACGGCGGAGGCAGTGTGTCGACGAGTCGAGCCGACGACAGCATGTGGAGGTTATTGATTGTAAGGTAACCCAGTCTGTCAGGAGGAAGCGGGGCCCTATGTAGAAATTTGCAGTGAAGCCAAGCTTGGTGAGCAACGGCTGATGATCTTCGAGATGCGCAACTTGAGTATAACGAGTTGTGATCGACGATGCGCAGATACAGTTACGACGAATAGACGAGTGCAAGAGTAAACTACGCATATGAAGTGCAGTGGGAGATTGATCAGCTTAGGTATGGATTGTTGCGCTGAGACGCGATCAGTTAGGGTGGACAGGTCGTGATGGCTTCTTCATGTCGCCGCACCAGGCAGCGAGCATAATGAAAAGAGAACACGGAATCAGAAAGGATCTGATGGTTTGAATATCAAAAATTCCGCCCAGGTCGGCCCCGAAGGACAAACCAGGCTGGTCAGCGCCACGATGTGCTATGCAGGCCTTCCAACCTAGTCTCAGTAATTCTTGATCTACCGAGACTCAGACAAGGTAAGTATGAAGAAAGGAAAAAGGGAAAAGAAGAGAAGAGAAATGGCGAGGGGGAAGGCAGGTATATATACTTGTTCTGGGGGCGCTGGGATTCTGCCCCTTCGTGAGCGAGGTGGCCGCCTTCCAGTTTGGGCGCTAGCGTGGTACACGGTTACATACTGGCTTGGCTGGTCCGAGCGTCAGAGGTGTGGGTCAGTGCCGTGACTGGCTGTAGCTTCCCAGCTTAAGCTGAACCCTGCAAACAAATTGTTGCTGCTGCTGAGTGAATGCTGTCAGGGTTGTGAGATGAGCTCGCCTTGGGAGGAAGCCTCATTCATGAGATCCTGATATTCATTCTACCGGTACATATTAAGGCTCTTCCCATCCAGATTACTCGCAGGCTAAAGCACGGCCCAAACCTCAGTGCCGGCCAAATGACCAGCGTTCTTGCCTCACCATCGTCCCTCAGAACCAGGCTGCTCGTGCCTTTCGTGTCCAGTTCGCTGCCGCCGTCACACCATCAAGGCCAAATATCAGCACTGAATGCCAACTTTACACCAACAAGCCACAAGAACAACAACATTCCTATCACGTCTTCCCAATGACTCACCAACGGTTTGACTCTAGGCATCTCGGCTATCCATAATCAATAGTCCATCAACCATGACGATACACGGCCCTCTAACCTCCATGGCCCTTGGCCGCTCACCCTACGACGACGTCGTCATGGGCGAGGGCGAGGGCGACCCGCGCGCCCCCCTGCAGATGTACGACGAGCGCGCCCGGCCCGTCAACCCGGAGACCAGGCGCATCAACCGGGACATCATCCGCTCCCACAACGAGGTCATGCAGGTCATCGGCGTCGTCGAGCCCGAGGAGAGCAAGGAGGAGGTGGTCGCCGAGCGGCTGCGCCGCGTCGAGCACGCGCAGCACGACAACCGCCTCGGCCGCCGCTTCAACGTCGACTGGCGCATCTGTGAGCTCGCCGGCGTCTGGGGCCTCGGCGGCATCAGGCAGCGCATCTTCCTGTACAAGGACTACTCGCACGTGCCGTTCTGGCAGCCTCTCCGGCACGATTCCGGGAGGCCTTGGGCTGCGAGGTTGTTCCTGGACGGACTGCCTGCCTTTGTGGCGTCCACGGCGTTGGATTTTTCCTACTTTGTCGGGCTAACTAACAAGAGCGCTGTACTGAGATGGGGATGCTCTTACGTGCAGACTATGCTGAAAATCTGGCTCTTCTTGCGGAGGACGGATCTGTTACCTGCCACGGCTTCGTACTTGTTTCCGAATTGGAAATACTTCGTGCCATTTACAGACGCATCCGTCGTCCCTCCATGCCCGCCGCCAACCACACTCTGCCCTATCGCTGTATCCTCATGGCTGGGCCGCGTTGCGCTAGGGATAGCCCCCGTTGTGGCATTCTGGTCCGTCGAGTGCTTGCTCCACCAGCTGAGGAACGTGCTCCACGAAGAAATCTACGATGTCTTGCCTCACCCTAGCAGTCTCGGGCAGCCGACAGCACCAAATCACGAATTCGTCCTCCAGAATGCTACGTCCAACCCCGAAGACCCCGTCCAGAGCCTTGCACAGTCTGGTCCCGTCCCGCTCGCCCACAACGCAGAGGCTGTGCCCGTAAGGGTGCCATCAGGTGTTCCTGCAGGACAAGCTATTGGCGATGGAAGTGACTGGGATGTTCCTCAGTTGACCGAAGCCAATACCGACGGCGGCCCCGACGCTATGCCGGTAGAAGGCAACGGTACAAATTCTCACACTCGGTCCAACGGCAGCACGCGCTCCGATGGCCGCCGCCCTAGCAGCCGTCCACAGAACCCACGAAATGCCGATGCTGATGAGTTTACCGACGACGACGAAGAGACCGAAGTCGTCTCTGCGACGCTCATCAGTTTCGACGTCGAGAACAGCCCTGAAAACATTGATCCTAATGACTCCAACATCCCTCCGGGCGTCTGGTCCGCGGAGCTGCGACCGAACCCCGGTAACGACTCCCAGAGCGTGGGGACGGGACGCGATGGGGAAGCGCCCCGGCGCCCGCCCCGCCTGTACAGGTCCAACGAGCTCACGCAGCTGCCGGCCAACCTGGCGGCGAGGCTGTTTGCCCGCCGCATGGTGTCTCTGTGCTTCGCGCCGCTGGAGGCCTCGGCCTTGAGGGAGGTTGGCCTGCTGTGGTGCCGGTCCAAGGGCCTGTCGACGGCGTCGCTGTGGGAGCCGACCTGGTTCTGGCCGTTTACCTTTAGGACTGGTGGACGGCGTGTTGAGTCCGCCCTGGGCCTCTGGGCTACAAAGGGCACGATCATGAACTTCCTCGGCGTGGAGGTGATCCACCTCTTGCTGGATTTTGCCATCTGGACGGGCATGTCCTTGTACTCCACCACATTCGTGATGTCCAGCTCCGAATGGGACAAGCAGGACAAAGAAAGACAGGAGCGGAGACAGCAACAAGAACGGTTGGATGCCGCGGCTGGAGCACCTGATACTCATGCAGACCTACGAACGGCCCCTGGCGCTTCCAGTAGGGGAAGCAACAGAGCGAGGAATGGGCCGACGCGCTAGTATTCCCGGCTCAAGGTCATACTGAGATATATCTGGGTGACTGGATTTGTTGGTCGTCACAACTTCCTTGCTCCTAAAAGCCATGACACCAGGCCAAACCGTCCCGGCTGGCAAGGGAGCATAATGGATCATATACCTGCCGCACGGCGTCGATTCAACCTACTGAATCCGCGGGTCGACCGACGTCGATTTCACTCTGATCTCGAGGTGATGGAGGATCTGTGGGAAAACTTCAAGGCGGCTTTCATGACCGAGGCAGACGGCAGTCAGCCTGAGTCTACACCTCTTTACGCCGACAGTTCAATCCGCCTGCGCTACTGGAGGCTCACGCTGAGATGTTAGCGGCAAGGAGAAGCGGATCATGTGCGAGGGCTACTCCAGAATCGAGATTTCATGGATGTGCTACTTGACGAGTTTGACAGGCGGCTGCAGGCAATGAGGAGGCCAACGGGGGAAAGCCGGTCAGACGGCGAGCTTCAAGGTCAAGGCTGGATGGACCTGGCCTGGCCGGTCGGGGAAGCCATTCGGATCGATACCTATTATCTCGGTGTTAGGACCTTCCTCTACGATGAAGGAGACTACGCCCGCTCGGTCAGAGGTATCCTGCAGGCGTGGTGGGAGGGGGAGGGAGGAGCAGTCCTCTCGCCGCGGGCCAGGCGCATCGTTCGCCGGCTTCTCCTGGCTCTGTTGGGACTGAATGGCCATTGGACTGAGCGTACGTTGGCAGAGCAGGTGTCTGACTCCGAGGAGGCGTCGGCTGACGCTCAGGGTTCGAGCATGGATGAGGATGCGGCGTCCTCGGTGGCGGGCACTGCAACAGGCTAGGAAACGACCCCGTCCGAGGCTGCATCGGGGAACACACCCCTCGAGCTGTCACAGCCGCACCTCTGGCCGGGCAGACGCTACATCGATCAGGTGGCACGGGGGATTTGAGCCTTCACATATGTCACCGAGGTGGTCGCCATAGTGTCTTGCCTACCTAGGTGCTTCATAGCGGCCTTTGTGAGATTCAAAAGCGTTGCTTCTGCCATTGTGTCCGTATGGAGGACAGCGGACTGGATCAAATACGAATATTGAGTACCCTACAAACGCAGACCGGCTTCTAATGTGACAGGTTCTTGGGATTACGTGACAAGAGCCTGTTCAGCCCAGGCTGGCGGACAGAAGATGGCGATTCTGCTCCTCGTCTACCATGCGGCTCAAAATCATGTCCCACGCCCCGAAGTCGGATAGCAGTCAAGTGACAAACCTATGTGTGACCCGACAGGACATCCAGTCCGTCTTCGTGCCAGGCGGTGATCCCAAGCGGGACCTTCCGACCGTCTCAATTGATCACAGCTGGCGTACAGGTCTCACCTTCACTGTTCGCGCCTTATCGCCTGCCTACCTGACGAATATCCGAGGTCATGAGGACATGCACGACCGAAGCGGCGGTGGTCAACATAGGTAAGACGCATTGAACGCACAAACACACAAAGCCCGTGCCTCCCTCCTTATCATCCATCCCAAGACCTTCTCGTCATGCTGCCCACCCCCCGACTCACCGGTCTCGGCAGTGTTGGCGAGGAGGGCGTTCGCCCGACTACTTGGGACGACGCAACCTCCCGTCGACTTGGCGTAAGATTTAGTGGGGGTGGGGGGGGGGCGCTTCGATCTGTTTGCAACACTCCTCCTTCCGCTGCGCTGATAACGGAATGTCCGGCTGGAGACAGACATGCAGGAGAGCTCGTCGACAGCCAATATCGTCTCCTCGGTGGTGGTGTCGGTGATGATGGTCCCTGAACGTCTTGGGGGGCGCAGACGTGTTTGCTACGTCGAGTTGTGTGCCGCGGCGAGCCACAGGTGGGTGGGAATCCTCCCCGACGTGCTGGCTGACCTCCCGACTGCAATGCCGAGGCAGACAGACCATGTCGACTACCTACGCTGACGCGAGGCTGAGCAGCAGAGTTCAGCGCACGGTGGTTGAGGTTCCTGGGCTCCATGTGGGATTGGCGGACGCAGCTGCGAAGTTGGAATAAGGTTTCGGGCCTGGTGTAAGTCTGCCCCTCGTCCGAGAGCTCATCCCTGTTCACTTCTCTCCCCTGCCTGGAAGGAATCGATGGTATGGACTCACTGGATTGGTTCTGAAGTTAATTCCAGCCTTGGGCAACGTTAACTCAAAATAATCCGCTTGGGCAGATTGGTTATGATCCTGAACGGCCTCCTAACAGCCTTTCTTGGCTTGGTAGTCAGCTACACATGGTCTCATGCGGCTCATTGTGTACCATAGTAAGGAAAAACTCCATCCCATCCAGTCGAGCGGGAGCATAATGCACCAACAGTCCACGGAGCTGCGGGGGCTTTTAGCACAAGTAGAGAAACCGGTTTGGCAGGCAGGGGAACATGTAGAGTTGACAAGAGTCCTGGCCCTTGGACGCTGCGTTCGGTCTGACCGTAATCCTGATACATCTGCGTGGTGCTTCAGCTACAACAAGAAGGATGCGATACTCCCCAGTATCACCGTTTCGACAGTGACCACAACAGCAGGAACCGGTACCACCCGTTGTTCGGGAGATCCTTCATAATTAGCTCAGTCAGCGTCTTCCTCACCCTGCAGGCCTTTATAAACGGCCTATTGGAAAGGCTGACCATTTGCTCGTGGTTGATCGTTGGTGGCATCTTTTCTGTAGGATTTCGGGCGGCCGTGGGTTAATCAGAAGTTGAATATGTCTCCAGGTGCCGATGTGGAATTGGTGTGCCTCCTAGGCGTGTTTCCGGTGTCCCCTTGTTCAAGTTTTTCCCCACAGCCTCGCGCCTCAACCTTGTCGTTGAGAGGGATCCCCAAAGAGAGCGTAAGCGTCAGCACTTGTAAGCATCCCTGGAGGGGAGCACAGCATCTTAACGACCACACCCACCCACAAAACCTAGCCTATGGCGTCCACATCAGGACAGAGGTGATATGTGGCTTGATATGGATGGGTGAGTTTGCATGATAATTCGAACAAGCTTGACATGCTGTGGTCGTTGCTGATTTGCGTATACGTCCTCTGGCCTGCCTGCACCCGAGTTGTGATTACGTTTCGCCCGTCACCTCTCCCTCATCCACGACGAAAGGAAGAGCGGGCTTGGGACTCGTGTGTGACCGCCGGGGGTGACATATGAAACGGTCGACCCGTCATCCTGAATCAGAGACGGACAAGAAGTGCGGACGAGCACCTTGTAGGCTGACTGACCGGCCTGGCGGACCACACACAGCATATACTTGAGGTACGCGGGGCAAAGTAGGCCACTTCCGGACCGGGAGTAACGGGCGATGATGCAGCCTCTGCAACACGGAACAACCCTGCGACGCCCGCCTGGCAGGCATCTGAAGGGGATCTTCGACAGCACGACATGCTCGGTCAGAAAACGAGAGACATGTATTGTCTCTGAGGACACTTCATCGCGCATCGAGCGTCTGGCTCCGGACAGATGCGATTTTTGATCCATCACCAGATCTCTCGGATGGACTTGCCCGTTGATCGTCAACTGGCGTCGGCGCCGGCGCCATGTGCATGTATATTATATTAAGACGCGGCGAGATTCACATGACCTGTGTGACTTTAGGTAGCGATACGGGAATACGAACGAGGCAATGAGGCGAGCAGGCGACGAGATGTAAATCGAGACCATGCGATTTATTCTCCGGGAAGGCAAGAACATCTTGCATGTAGTCTCATGTCGCACACAGTGGGTCGCCTGTTTGTCAATGTGCGAGGCCAGGGGAAGGCCCAATCCAGATGTCGGTGCAGTAGTTCGAGGAAAGTGTCTGTGCGAGGCTATGCTGTGCCGTCGTACGGCATCACCAGACAGACCAGGGAGGGCAGAGTCTGCTTCTCGATAAATGGGCCGGTGGCTTGAAAGCCACTGCAGCTCGACCTTCTAAGACCTCTGCAAGGAAGGTTATGGGGATGGCTTCAACCGCAGTTAGTGCGTGTGTGGCAGAGCCCGACTTTCTCGTAGCGCATGCCAAGGAGTTGACAGCGGAAAATGGTGAGATTGGTTTTGTCTGCTCGACGAGAAGAGAGCATGCATAATCAGCACACACGGTAATGGAAAGAAAACAATGTGAGCCCACGAGCCCACCCACCACCTCCCCACTCCATCCGATATGCTGCGGCAGACTATCATCGAAACGGTTTAGTAGCGTGGCACGGGAAAGTCAAATAGACACACCGTCGTCGACCTTGATTGAGGCTCTGATGATGGAGGGTGGGAGGTAACTCGAGTGTGGGTGACTGTAGAAAACGGTGGAAACTGAGTGTTTATCTCCGGTGTTTAACCTAGACAGGTCACGGGTTGATAGGGCCACCACCACCACCACCACCACCACCATCATCATACATATCATACATCAGCTGAATATGCACAAGACCCTTGATATCCGATGAGATATGCGGTAGCTTGGATTTCATGATGAAAGAGGCGCTTGATGAGACGTCAAAAGTGCTGGAATTATCCCAGCATTAAGTTTAGGAAGAGAAGAGGGGGGGGGATCCTTAGAGCTACGACGGGTGAAGAATATGTGGGTGGTGGTGGTGGTGTACTCGGTACAGGTGCGACATGTCTCCAATGACCTCACATATGCTTGTTGCCCGACTTATGTTGGTTTTGCTGCTGTGCGGGATGGATGGATGATGTCTCCCCCTCATTGGGGCCATCCACTTCGACGATGAGGGAGTCGCTGGCCGAGGTGTAAGAAGGTAAGGCCTGCAGCGAGCCCTGCGATTTTGGGGGCATTGATCAGATGGCCTGGAGGTCGTTTTCGGATTTGGCCCATCGACCTGGCGTCTCGACCTGGCACTGTCCAATCAGCCTGGCCAAATTCGAAGAAATAAAGAAAAACAACACAGAATGTGGAACAAAGTGAAGTCAGCAAAAGTGTCAGAGATGTCGGCTGTGGTGTCAGGTCGGCGGCCATGCCATGGCCTGTGAGGGTCAAGTGAAGTGAGAGTGAAGTGACGCAAAGCAAAGTTGAAGATCAATTGCCGAGTGAGGGCGCTGCTGGGCGGATGCGGGATATCTGGTTAGCGTGCTTGGTGCGGTGGATTGTTCTGAAATGCCGCTGCGTTTGCTCCATCGATGACAGTCCAGGCTCCTCCCCACCTGTCAACCTGTCTGCCTGTCTGCCTGTGCACCTCTCCCAGGTGCTTCTCTGGAGTCTGGAGGCTGTAAGGTCCACCACTGCCCAGTTCTCAGTGCTATCTTCTGTCTGGTCCACCGGGTCCACCAGACCAAGCCAGCCAGCCAGTCATGACCTGTCAGCCCGTCGTCCAGATGGTCCTGTCTCTTGGTCCATGACCCCATCCAGCCATCTTGGAGACCTCGCTGTCATTGTTGTTGGGGCCAGAATTCCCCTCCGTTTCAGACTCGGCCTGGCGAAGGCTTTGCTAGTTTGTGGTCTGTCTCTCAGGCAGTCGGGCTGGCTGGGCCCAGTTCCCCAGTATGTACGGTGAAAACGGAGGCCAATGATGATGGCATACGGTACACACCGACACGATAACTTGGTAGTCAGGACGGACTGGTGGTATGTCTGCGGTGTGTCTGTGTGTGTACCAAGGCAATTCGTCGAGGTGCATCTGCAGCAGACATGCAGACATGATGTGGAAAGCTGACAAGTTGAGGTCGACATGCAAGCGATCGAGAATGAGTGGGGGAAACTGCAGAATGCTATGTAGGTACGAGACACCTCTCTATCTTCTTGCCCCTTTCCCTTTTCCTCTTTGGAACCTTCCTACAGTGTCTCGACCTTAGTTTGCTTCCTCTTGTCGTGGCATCTGATCCGTACAGAACAAGTCCAGGAAGAAAAGTACATGCCACAGTACATGCATGCATACATACATTGGGTACAAGGTACTTACTTGAGTACGTATCTGCGTTGGAGCGTTCCTGCCCAAAACCTGGAAGCCTGCATTGTCCCCGTCACCAAAAGAGACGATAAGTTCTCCTCCGATATAAATCAATTGCTCACTTCTCCTCGTCTCTCTATAATATTGAAGAAGCTCTCCGACCGCCCTCACCCACTACTCGTTCTTCCTAATTTACAGCCCCCGGATTTTTAACTGGTGTTGCTGTGCCTCTTTTTTTGACTCGTGGCATCCTTGACAGCGATCTCCAGTGTGTGCCCGTCACTCTTTCCCCACCACAAGCACAGCCCAAAACCTACCTGATTGAACCAAACTTTCAGAGTTTGATATAAGAACAAGATCAATTGCTCGCTACTTTGTTCTGAGCGATAGCTTGTACCGTTGTTGTCTAAACCACAATCCTCTTTACTCCTCCTGTCCGCGCGAGAGGTCCTACGAACCGTCCTCTTTGTCGTCGTCGTCGTCGTTGTCGTCGTCCATTGCCCAAGTGTCCGACCGGCGATTACCCCTCCCGCAAACCCCCGCCCATCCACTTTACCTGCGTCACGATGCTATCTTGAATTGACACCGCCCACGAACACAATAACACATATCTTCCTCGAAACTTCAGTATGGTCGGAGCCTCCGATATTGATAATCTCTTGGCTACGGGAACCTGGTCCACCCAGAGGACAAAGAGTCCCAAATCGTGAGTGTTGCTTTCACCTTACTGAGACGTCCTCCCGGGATCCTGGTATACTAACCTCTGGCGTCTTCCTGATTAATAGATCTAATCCGGTTCGAGCGAACCAGTCCTTTAAGCTAGACCCTTTGGACCCGAAAACCCCAAGGTCTATCCCTCACCCCTCTCATAGATGCTCTGCTTTCCCTCCGCCTCCAAGCGTTGAAGATGAGGTCGAAGCCGTAGCCAAGGAGCATGATGGCTCCCTCGTCAGCGTTTCCGACGAGGAGCCCAAGTGCAGGGGAGATGTTGATCAACAACCCCTCATACTTCCCGTTTCGGAGCACAATGTCGAACGCCGCTATGTGATCCTTACACCATCCGAGGCAGATGAGGATAGTCTCTCCGACGGAAGCCAGGTTGGCAGACAGCCAAAACCACCGCAGAAGATGGACTATGTCGCCAACACAAAGATTCACCTTGACCCCAAGGCTGAGAAGGATGCGCAGTTGAAACCCCAGAGGCGCAAATCGAGAGCTGAGTTGCCAAGGATAGAGACACATGTGCCTCCTACTCGCCCCAAGACACCAACATATGTGCACAGATCCAGCTCGGCAACGTGTGTTGATCAGAAACAATCAGAAGCCCCGGACTATTTCAGCCCCCATCCAGAGTCAGCGCGACCGGCTGGGGATGCTTTCCTGTCACCAGTCATCAAACATGCTACCAAGGGCCGTGATAGGGCCTACTGGAACTTTAGCACAGGAGCAAGTGGCACCAGTCCCCGAGGCTCAGCAACTGATCTCAGCAAGCCCAACTCTGGCGACCGTAAAGGCTCCGATGGGCACGCGAAGTCGGCTTACTCGCCAAGTCCGGCAGCTCATCAGCGACGTACCAAATCTGCTCTGGAGGTGCCGAGGGAGGCAAGGAAGACAGCAGAAAGACGCAGTTCTTACAGAGATGATGTGTCCAGCCATGGGCCTCCGTCGCCTCCCTTGGAACCAAGACCATCACGATCAAGATCGAGGCGGAGGGAACCTTCCCCAGCGAGATCTCATCGAGGGCATTCGAAGCTGAGCCGTCGGAAGTCAAGTCACAAAAGACGCTCATCTCCACCTCGGGAGGACGATACTGGGTACTCGAGTGATGAGCATCGGGATCATAAAAGCCATCGATCTCACCGCCATCGCAGAAAGTCTATGGTGATCCAGGACGATCAACCTCCGCTGCTAAGCTCTCGACCAGCCTCGACCAGGTCAAAATCCCGGCCCCCTTCACCACTGCCCTCGCCGAGGTCTGCCCACGCAAGGAATCCCGACCATGGACATGAGGCAAATCCCCGGAGCTCAGTGTTAGCATTCAACGTGGCTAGGGACAAGCGCCGAAGCGAAATTGAGCGGCCTGTTTCCCCCTTGTCGTCAACGGGTAGCTCATCCTCAACTCGAAGTCGGTCGCGGCTGAGGGTCAAAGAAAAAGTCCATCGATCCCGATCTAGAGCCTCTTCCCGGACTCCAAGCCTCAGGTCCAACACGAGTGCAACCAAGCCGATACCTGCCTCAGCATTCGCATACGGCTCTACGCCACTGACCATGGCAATCCCGACGAAAAGCCTCAAAAGACCAACGATGCCACCATCTCCAGCAAGTTCGCGGCAGGGCTCTATGGAAGAGGTCTACCGTCTGAAACATCACCGGCAGCCGGAGCCACTCCTCCCTACCCCTCGACAGAGTGTAACCAGCCTGGAACAGTCAATATTGCCCGTTACGTCCTTCCGGAGGTATTCAGAGGATGTGAGCGCAGGCGTCAATCCCGGTCTGCCAGACTGTCCACGGCAACGACCACGCGCTGGCTACTCAGACTGGCTCACATTGCCAAGATCTGAAAACTTCAATATTTGCCCGAGTTGCTACGAGCAAGTGTTCCAACAGACTGAATTTCGCGACCTCTTCATCCCCGCACCATTCCGTACGAGGGAGAGGGAGATCGCTTGCGACCTTGGCACGTCGCCATGGTATCGTATCGCCTGGCTGATGACTCGTAAATACCAACGATCAGACCTGCGGCTGCTTCAGGGCGTCGCCGACGTATTGACAAGGGAGAAGATCCCCTGCTATGGAGACGTGCGAGTCTCGCGCATCTGGTATTCAATCACCGACCCAGATACCAGGCGTTGCATTCCCGACTTTCAGGTGTGCAGCCCCTGCGCCAAGGCAGTTGAGGTGCTCTTTCCTAGCTTGATGGGAATCTTCGTACCGCTCGACCGACCAGCAGAACCGAAATCGGGCAAGTGCAGCTTGCACTTCACGCCCAGCCGAAAGCGCTTCCTGACATACTTCGACGTGTTCGAGAAATGCCACGACCGGGCGATGGAGGAGAGGTCGGCGCCGGACAGCAAGCGCCTCGCCTACAATGTCAACTTCTGGGCCAACGTGGAAGAATGCCCCCGGGAAAAGCCTCTTCGGCAGGAGTACTGGTACACCATGGCCGACATACCCGAGATGACGGTGTGCGAGGAGTGCTTCCTCGACGTAGTCTACCCAGAGCTGGTGGCAGACGTGGCGGCTAGGACCGCCGCTAGCGGTGAGGACAGGGTGAATTCGGTCGCCAGAAATTTCTACCGCAAGCCGCATCATATCAAGTCGGCTACCGTCTGCCAGATGGCCAGCCCATGGATGAGGCAGCTGTTTAGGTCGGCTTGCAGGAGGGAGAATGGGATTTGGTATATGGATGAGAAGATCCGGGAGACGCTGGAATCTCCCTAGAAGGGTGAAATTGAGATGGGAAAATTTCACGAAGATGAAAGATGATGTGGATGATGCATATGATATAATGATACGACACGGAACAAGACCAGTATGAATGTATGGACAGTTCATGGACGTGGCTACTTGGTTCTCTCAAATACGGGCGTCAATGATATGGGTTGCTGATGACGGTTCCAACGAGGAGAGGAATGCGAAAAAGATTGGCTGGCATACGGGACAGGCGCTTTTTCCGAAAAAGAGATGAATAAATTTATTTTCACGTACATATATACCACACACTGGAGAAAAACCTTCGTAAGAAGACCAAAATCATAGTCGAGGAGTTAGGTACTTAGGCACGCCCCAGAGGACCATATGCTGTATTGGGAAGAGGTAGAAGGAGGAAGTGAGAGATTAAGGATTTTTTGTCCCAAGTGTGTAGCTGATAAAGATGAGTGCAGCGATTGTTATCCTGTCGATATCAAGTGCTTCCACCTAAAATCTTCTACACCAACCTTCACAAGAAAAGCATCGAATCTTTTCCGCATAGGTAGCAATTGATGGGCGAAGTTTGATATCCAAGCCCGCATTGGTCGCAGATTTTCGTATCCATGGATGCAGTTAGACCGCCTTTACAGGAAGTATGCTAGGGTGTGTTATAGCAGGTAGTCTCAGGGTTTATACCTATTTGCTTTCCAGCACCTCGCATAAGCTACTACGGCTGGCAAAGTAGTCCGTGCCATGCAGCAGGGAATGTGAGCGACGGAGTATACATAGCAATCACTGCACTCGATGATGAGGCTGGCCTGGCCGGATACCAGTCGAGAGGCCCAGCCGCTTCCTTACTTTTATGTCCTTGGTCCATGCTTCATAATTTGCGCTGGGTACATGTAATCCGTACATTCTGTAGTACAACCTCAGAATCTTAATTTGGCCAGCCAGTGCCATATTCCCAAAGTAGATGCAATTCTATGCTAATTCCGAATGAAGTCAATAGGTCCTGCCCCCCCAAAGCCCCCCCAAATGCAAGTAGATGCATTCTGTAACCTATCACAGTCATCCACAAGATTGGAGGCATATCAATGGGTTGTAAAAAGGTGGATCCCATCGACCTGCAGGGCTGTGCAAAACTCCCATCTGTCCAGCCAATAGGTGCTGACGATATCACCATCAATTGATCGCTATGGCAGGCGTTGTTCACCTAAGTATATAACACGAGCAAGCCAGCTTTGGAAGAACAAATATCTATCAATATAGACATGTTGAAGCCAGTTCTACAACAGGGCTTTTCAGTCGCCTTTCACTCTTCAAGAGATTGAAACAACACTTTAGACTCAGAGTCCGAGCCAACCTGTCTCTCCTTGCCCTCGGTACCTACCAAGTACTCAATCTTGGCCCGCCAAGATGTCGCAAAACTCCAACCCATGGGCATTAGACCTCGATACATCGGTGTCGATTATCATTGGCTTCATCGGCATCTTGATCTCCCTTGTGAATCTATACTTCGCCTGGGAGCAAGCCCAGCATGCTCGAGGGTAAGGCGGAGAGTTTCCAAACACCTGGGCTCCATGCTGATTGGACACAGTGAACCATGGAGAGCGAGGTGGCTTAATGTTGCTTTGCAACAAGCAGAGGCCAGGAGAATCGCCGGGTTGGAGCCAGCTATTTTACCACCACCACGTGCACTAGCACACTCTAGCTAGACATGTGTTTGCGGTACTGTGTATCTCAAGGGGCCATTTGTTCAGCATTTATCGAAGTGCCCAGGGTTGGGTGAGCGTTCTTGATACCGCTTTGACGTGCCGCTTGCTTCCTCGTGCGTGGGTTGGTCAGTTCAAGAGATTCCTTCACAATTTACTCTTAGTGAACAATCCGGCTGATAATGTAAATTCGCAGATGCTTTGATTGATAGATCTATGTAAACAATTGGTATCCTACGGCCCTGCGCAAGCTATTAGGAGGACACCAAATCCAACGGCGTGGTCATTGTATTTATGTACAACGCATTGCAGACAGACTGAGGGATGACTCCGGGAATTTTCGTTAATGAAGAGATGGCATGCAGGATGCGTTTTATCGGGTGGAGGGTACGTAAGTAGCTGCACTGTAGACTATTCAGCTTAGAGAGCCACGTGCGTTGGTCTTGACCTCCGGGAGCGATACTGCAGCAATTGAGTAAAGCACCTTGTAAGCGAGAACTTCCACGATACCCGGGGGCCGGCTCTGTCTTGTGAGGGCGCTGCACAGACGACCCGGACTCTTGCAAATAGTCGCGTCTGGCTCTCTGGTTGTTTGGCCTGGCCAGCCTGGTTCTGGGAAAGGAGCGCGTGGTTGAAGTGGAGGATTGTGATTGTCGTAGATGGAGGCGCGAGTGTACATTTCTGGTATTTGGAAGCAGGCTGGAGAACGAGCAGTGAGACTGAGGGGTGGTGTCTACCTAAGTAGGTGGAAGGTCGCTGGGGTGTTATATCCGTACTGCGAAATTTAGTGTGGCGATGCAGGCAGGCCATTGCTACACTCCGCAACCCACGAAAGCAACGTCAGCTCAGTGGTTCCAGTGGGAACCATATTAAGTTTCTGGACCCGAGGCAGCAAACCCACAGACCCACTTCTACTACAAGAGGTAGTGTCAACGTCCGTGTTTCCTCTCGATCAGTATATATGCTGGTATGCTCCGAAACCCCAACATTTACAACCCGATTTACTACAGTATACGCGTATTTCAGCATCCGGCTCAAGACACCACTGATCGTTCGTAGTTGTCGTCGAAGCGTAGCTTGATCCGTAATCAACTACACTGCAGAGAAAGCATGTTGTTTCTGCCTTGCACTCTGCCCATGAGTGAGCTGGCAATGAACAGCACGGCTCCGCACAACCGTTTGACCTAATCCCGCGTGGCTTCAACGACATGGGCATCATCGTCTCTTTTCTGAAGTCGTACGAGGTTGGTCCCCAGCGGATCGCAATTCAGTCGAAGTCGTCACCTTGCTATCGTGGAGGGGCGGGGCGGAACGGCGGCGGTGGGGATGTGTTCATGAGATGTAGTCAGGTTCGTCTCCGAGAACCGAACCGCTCGGACCCGGGACTGGACGGGCTCCGGCAATAAGTGCACGGCTCGAGTCAGGGACCTCATCCCTGCTGCTGACATACGTAGTGTAGTAGTGTGTGCCAGGGTGTCAGGATGCACGGCAGCACGGCAGGTACGGCTTATATGGCTGCTGATAACTGATTGACTGATAAGAAGCGGGTGGCGTCGAGTGGGACTGGCCAGCCAGGTAAGCTTCCTTATCAGTAGTTGGTTGCTGTTGCCTCTCTCGTCTGAATTGTGTCAGTTCCAGTTTAGCTGCCGGGACGAAACGAATGGGACACTCAATTTGTAATCCCGCCGACTGTCTGCGTTGTCATACACTCACTCGTTCATTCAATCCTCCCGCCAACATGTCCATTATACACTTCCTAGACTTCTCTCTGCAACCTAGAGCTGATCCCTTGATATCGAGGGGAGATCAGTACCATTTAGTGCCCTGAGAAAACACATCTGAATTGCCTGATAACTCACCACCACCACCATCACAGTCGACTCGTCATCCCACGATGGAGTCAAACTCCCAGCCGACCGCTGGTCCGGTCGACATGGCTGACAAGCCAAAGCCCAAGGACTTTAGTCACTACTACTCCGTGACCACGACCCACCGGGTTCCCAGCAAGATGAAGGAGTACTACAAGTTCTTTAGGATCCCAGGAGTCGGAAACTTGGCCGGTGGTAAGCATCCCGTTGTACCCGCCATGGACCGTTGACCCTTTGACCGTTGAACTGTCTGTGCCACGGCCGATAAGCGTTACTTCTCCCCAGCAGCAACATCCCTTCATGATCACAGTTCCCCCAAACACTTTGGCGTTTCCTATGGGAAAAAAATGTGCTGATTTGAACAATTCCCAGGTCTTCCGAACCTGCGATTCTTCCCCTTCGACACCCTCGAGGCCCAGACAGCCAAACCGGAACGATGGACGCCCTCGCCCAACAACCCTCCCGCCGCAGCCGACCTCGACCTGGCCTCGCTCAGCATCAACAACACCAGCTCCTCCTCCTCGCCCCGCGGTTCCGACCCGACGGCTGCGTCGCACATCACCGTCCCCAAGGCCATGGCCGGCGACACGGACGTGCTCAAGAAGATCGACCTGGCCACGGCGCTGCAGTACGGCATGGCCGACGGCTACCCGCCGCTGCTGTCCTTCATCACCCAGTTCGCGCGCGAGGCCCTGCACCCCAACGTGCCGTACGAGGGCGGGCCGGGCGTCTGCCTGACGGTCGGCTCGACCGACGGCTTCTCCAAGACGCTCGAGATGTTTGTCGACCCCTGGAGCCCCGAGACGGGCGACCCCCGCCAGAGGCCGGGCCTGCTGTGCGAGACCTTTGTGTACGGGAACATCCTGAGCCAGTCGCAGCCCAAGGGCGTGCAGATCGTCCCCGTCAAGGCTGACGGCGGCGGCATGGTGGCTACGGGTCCGGGGAGTTTGGAGGACGTGCTGGAGAATTGGGATCCTTCCAAGGGCAGGAGGCCGCACCTGTTGTACACTGTAACGTGAGTACATCCTTGGCCGACATCTCGCAGAAAACCCACATTTGAAGGGTCCGTGGTGCTGACTTGAAGAATCACAGCATGGGTCACAACCCAACTGGCATCCTCCTTTCACTCGAGCGGCGGAAAGCCCTCTACGACGTCTGCAGCAAATATGACGTCCTCATCGTCGAGGACGACCCGTACTGGTACCTGCAGTTCCCCTCGGCCGCCGTCGAGGAGGGCAAGTCCCGCAGCCGGCCGCCCGTCGCCGACGCTCTGTCCACACCTTATCAACCGGCCAAGTCCTCCGGCTACCCGTTCCTCGATTCTCTCGTGCCGTCCTTCCTTGCCGTCGACACGGACGGCCGCGTCATCAGGCTCGACACCTTCTCCAAGACGGTCGCGCCGGGCTGCCGCCTCGGCTGGATCACGGCGCAGCCGGACCTGATCGAGCGGTACGTGCGCGTGACCGAGACGTCGACCCAGCAGCCGTCGGGCTTCGTGCAGAGTGTCATCTCGGAGCTGGTTATCGGCTCACAGCCGGCCGAGGTCGAGCGGTCGTGGCTGTCGCTGCGCGGCAGCGCCCGGGCGAGGTCGTCCTTTGCCGGTTGGAACACGGACGGCTGGGTGCGGTGGATCGAGGGCCTGCGCGGCGAGTACGAGCGGCGCATGAACCGCATGTGCCGCATCTTGGACGAGGGCGCCGCCTACGTCAAGCACGGCACCCCGCGGGCCGCGCACGACGCCGACGTCTGCGTCCTGACCAAGACGCAGCTGTACGACTTCGACTGGCCCCGCGGCGGCATGTTCGTCTGGGTGCGCATGCACTTTGAGCGGCACCCGCTGTACGGCGCGCCCACGTCGGACGGCACGGGCGTCATCGACGGCACCGCCCTGTCCACCGCCCTCATGATCTTCCTCACCCGCAAGCCCCACCTCGTCCTGGTCAGCCCCGGCATGATGTTCAGCGCCACCGACGAGATCCGCCGCGACGTCGGCTGGCAGTACTACCGGCTGTGCTTCGCGGCCGAGTCGGAGGAGAACGTCGACCTGTGCTCCACGAGGTTCACCAGGGGCGTCCGCCGGTTCTGGGGCGTCCGGAAGGTCGAGGACCTCGAGGACATCATCAAGGACTCGCCCATCGCGGCGGCCGAAGGTCTCGACGGGGAGGAGGGCGGTGACGAGGAGGTCGGGAACCTGGGATTGTACCTTGGGTGCTAAAGCGTTTGTTTGTTCTTAGGTTTTCTTTTCTTCTTCTTTCTTATTCTCATCCTGTTCTTATTCCATGCACATGATTTTTTAGATGTACGGTCCTCCGGCTTGAGAAAATAGAGGAACAAGGAGTAGTGATGCTTGCTGCAGATGCATAACGATTGCGGTCCCAGGTTGCCTGTGACACGCTGCCAATTTTACTTGTGTATCCTCGGTCTCCGATATATCATGGGGATACCTAAGTTAGTTTCTGCTTTTGACTGGGAATAGGGGATGTTGAAAGATATACGGAGGTCCAGTACAGTCGTGATGGGATTTTTGAACGGGACTACCAAACATGCGTACACGACCAAATTTATGAGACACATGATCACAATACTGATTGATAGCTTTTCGCTTGTGCAAGAGTCATTAAAGAATTCCATGTTTCTTTTTTTGAATTTGGCAAATGTGCTGCTGTACCATAGCTCACACATTCCTGACCAAACGCCGAAATCACTCAGTTGTCATGCAGCCCATTTCAAATTCCCTGTCCCACAAACGAAGAAAACCCAACCGACACCTTACTCGTGGAGGAGCGAGTTGAACTCGGGAGCAAGGGCCTTGGGCTTGCCGCCCTCGGCCTTCTTCTCGCCCAGCTTCTGGCTCTGGAAGGCGGAGGCGTAGGGGTTGAGGCGGAGCATGACCTGCTTGTTCTTGAGGGGGTTCTTCTTCTGCACGTTGCCGCGCTTTGTGCGGGCCTCGCCCTTGGGTCCGCGCAGCACGCTCTGAATCTCAGAGCTGTTGATCAGACGGGTCAGGTCGGCCTGGGAGACGACGTTGGAGGGCAGGAGGAAGTCCTTCTTCAGGGCGGAAGGCTCGGTGGTGGAGCCGTAGACCTTGTCGAGGGCCTTGAAGCCGGCCGAGGACCAGATGACGAAACGGCCGAGGTGACCGCCGGGGGCCAGCTGCAGCAGGTTCAGGGAGTAGACGGAGCACGTCTCAACACCGGGGATGTTGCGGAATCCCTTGACGAGCTCCTTGCTGTCGACCTCGGGGTCGTAGACGACCAGGGGTCCGCGGCGCTGCCTGTGGCGGCGGCCACGGAGCTTACCCTTACCGGCGCGGAGCTTCTTGGAGCCCTTGACCTTCTCCAGCTCGGGGCCAGCACCGACGGCGCGGAGGAGACCGAGAGCGACGGAAGTCTTGGCGGCGGAGGCGTCGAAGGCAGCGGAGTCGACGACAAGAGGGACCTCGGGGACGGTCATGATCTGGTGGCCACGGGCCAGGAGCAGGGAGGGAACGGCAGAAGCAGCCAGAGCGGAGGCAGTAGCGAATCGCCTGTGCAAATGTTAGCCCTTGCGCCCTCGTTTTCGACAAAGAGCATGATTTTTTAGGTTTTTGAGACTCACTTCTGGCCCTGGTTGATCTTGATGTGCCACTTGCGCCAGATCTTGGTGGGGGCGAACATGCGACCGGAACGACACATGTTACCGAAGGCGGCCTGACCGGCACGGTGCGTACCACCACCGGAGACACGGGGAATACGGGCAACAGCACGTCCTGAAGAGTTGTATGTCAGTGAATTTTGTCCAAAAAGTTTGGCCGTTTTGCCATGTTGATTTCCCAATTTCCCCAGCCAATTTTCCCCAACGTAGTGATGTTGTGTCGTTTGTGTCGTCGAAGGTTTTCAATCGTCGTACTGATTGGGTCCCAAGTTCGCAAAATTCGGTTCCAAGCTCTTCCTCGATCGTTGTCCGTCTCCCTCGTTTCCCATCTCTTTTCCCGCAGCCACAATTTTCAAGCAACGAACAGAAAGTACTAACCAGTTCCCCAGGACTCGGCAGAGGTCTGGTGACCAGCCTTCTCGCTCACGGCGTAGGGCTGACGCTTGTTCTTAGCCATGCCCTTGTGAACCTCCTGAACGATGTCGGGACGGATGGGGGCCGTGAAGACGGTGGGCATGGTGTGGGTGGCATCGGTGGCCTTGCCATCGGCACCCAGGATCGTGACGGTTGGTCGGGAAGCCATTTTGAGGAATTGACCTGCTTCAATCGGGGACGAATGTCAGTACTTGGGGCAGATCAGAGGTTCTCGACTGTCGGCTGGACTGACCTGGGTGAGTGGATGGTTTGTCGGCGGGTTGGTTGATGAAAGGTCGTCAGTCGGCGGACTCGTTCACCAAGCGTTGCAAATTCTATCAAAATTTTGGTGGGTTTGCCAGGCCAAGCCCAGGTGGGGCACGGGTCTGTGACGGGTCCGTGCGTATCAAAACGGCACCTGCCTCAAGTTTTCCCGATAGACGGGAAAGTGGGCCTTATCACGTGCAACCGTCCAAGTGATTACAAGGCAGAAATTGACATTGATTTTCACTGCAATTTTAGGCCTGTCGAGGGATTGCAGTATCCACCTGGGCAGTCAACCCAGCCAATCAACGCAGCCTCTCAGGACATGTAGGTAGATACTAGATATCTGACTTGATGTCTCTTTCACCAATCATCGCAAAACATATCGCGACGTGCGTACACTACTTGGTGGGCCAAGAACCAGCCGGAGACATAATTACAGTCTGTATCGATGTCTGAGACGGCACGACAGCATTGTAGTGAGTGAGTGGTCTGAGTAGTAACCATAGATATTCTGAGGGACCCCTCCGGGAATTGATCAATAAAGTAACATCGTGACTGATTTAGATTCTACATAGATTCGATGTGATCTTAACACTGACCTATTGCATATCCATGTTTACCCAATTCAGCTTGTCTTACACGAGTGGTGATGTTGTTCCTTCCGTATTTCAACCCTCACCAAGGCTACCCAAGTCCTTACTGTCTCCATCCTCCTCTTGCTCCAGCAAGACTCCTTACCCGGCTCAATCATCCGACGGCCGTCTGGTCTAGCCACTGAGAACAAGTACAAGTGAAGACGCTGCGCTTGACGAATCCCATAGTAGACTTCCCATCCCCGGGAACGCAACGCGTATAAGCGCGAAAGAAACTCAACGCCCAGGCAGACACAACGCTCGATCTTGGTATTTGTATTCTTTTTCTCAAATTTACTTTTTCGAACAGGAGATTATTCTTCTCGGCTATTGTACAGCTCTCGATCCCGACCGACATCATGAGTCCTTCTTCTCCTCCTCCTCCTCCTCCTCCTTCTTCTCTTTTATGTTCGCCTCCCTCCACTGCTTGAACGTCGCCGGGCCCGCCTCCTCGCCGTTCATGATATCCCCCCTCATCTTGGCGATGCTGTCCTCCGGCGGGACGACATTCTTCGGCCTCTTCGCGAGCGCCTCCTCGTGCAGCCTCTCCTGCACCTTGAGGTCATAGAAGATGTCCTCGGCCTTCAGCCTGGCCAACTGGGACCCGATGCTCTCCACCGGCACTCCGCCCCGGACCTTGATGGTGTCTTGAGGGCTGCTGGGTGGGGGCTGCGCGCCGATGTGGTCGGGGGACAGGGGCCCTTCCTGCCCCACCATGTACGTCGGCTTGCCCTCGGAGGCCCTGGTCTCCTTGGTCCTGAAGGCCCGGCCCTCGCGCGTGTAGTGCTTGAGCATGCCGTTGAAGGCGAACGCCCAGAAGTCCTTGCCGGGCTCCTTGTAGAAGGCGCGGTGCCGCCGCTTCTTGAGCGACTCGTAGAGGTCCTGCGCCTTGTCCTCGGGGATGTCCTCCATCGTGTACTCGACGTTCCACATGTCGCGGGGGGACAGGTTCTCTGGCCTCTGCACGTGTTTGCCGTTGACGTTGTTCCGGATCGTGAGGATCAGGCCCAGCACGGGCTTGCGCTTCTTCTTGTCGTCCGTCAACGGTGCCTCCGACACCTCATCTGCGCCGGGATCCGCCGTGTCCTCCGCTGGTTTCGAGGATGACTCGTCGGGTTTAGGTATCATTTCTAAGAGGATGCTCTCAAACTTCCTGAGTTTGGCCTGGTCCTCTGACAGCTCCTCCGTGTTCTTGGACGCGTCGCTTCCTGACAGGCCAACGCGCGAGGTAAGCTTGACGATCAGGTCCTTCAGACTGTCATCTGGCTTGCCATCTACTGCCTCTTTCACCGCCTTCGTCGACTTCTCGGCGCCTTCAACCACAGCGTCGGCAATCTTGGCCGAAGCCTCTTTGAGAGAGCCAGAGAGTGTCTGATCCTGCTCGTTGTTCGAAGAGGCACTTGGCTGTTCTTGCTGAGACTTGGACTCGTTCCTGTCCTCCATTTGGGCTGTGGATTCCTCCTCGGAAGTAGTCTTTGTCTCCTTGGATTTACCACCGAACCAACTTGATAGGAAGCCGAAAGGTGACTTGCTGGATGCCTGGGTTTGGCCGTCTTCTGATTCAGCAGTGACCTCACCCTCCTCCTGGGAGGACTTGATCTCAGAGCTAGGACTCTCAGCGACCTTCTCATCCTCGCCCTCAGTCTTGGACTGCTTCGTGTCAACATCGACGATGGACTTCAGAAGAGCCTCGACGTAGGCTTGAGCCTCCTCAGTAGACGCCGCGTGCAGGAGTCCGCTCTCCTCGAGAGCTTCCTCTATGGCTTCCCGAATCGCCGTGATGCCCTGGGCGTCATTCTCCATGGTCTCTTCGACCGCCTCCATCATGTCCTCCCACACATCCTCACTGTCTTCTTCACCCACAGCTTCTACACCATCCGCTGTGTCTTTTTCCTCTTCGACATCTTCCTCCTTGGCTACAACATCATCCTCGACAGCATCGCCTTCCTCTACAACAGACTCTCCCTCGGCTTCGGCAGCCGCATCATCTTCAGCCTCAGGCTTGGGCTTGATGCCGAGCACCTTCTCATGGAACTTGGCAATCTCCTCCTTCTTCCCCTCCTGGATAGCCTTGATCTCATCATTGGTAACAGGCTCTGCGAAGAAGTACATGAAGGGAACAGAAGCCGAAGGCCTAGTCTCGACATGGACCCGGAGTGACTGTTCGGGGAACATTTCCGCGGCCTTTTTCAGCATCTCCTCCCACAATTGAAGACTCGCCATGAACTCCCTGCTGCCGATTGTCAAGTCCGTGGTTCCATGAATGGACAGGTCCATCTCCTCGAGCGGAACATATTGGAAGCCAAATATGCGCTGAGTGTTGTGGTAGGCAACAAAGATGCCGTCCATACGGCCCATCCGGACTTGCAAGGAATACTTGAGGAAGGCGAGGCGGATCATATCGTAGTACTCGCGCTCAAAGGATTCCCATTGGCCCTTCTGCTGGCGGATCTCGTACCCCTGGCCCTTCTGGTGATTTGTAGCATCCATGCGGATGGAGACAACAGCTCTTGTCTTCAGATCGAATACACCACTCCCGGGGAGTCGCGGATCATAGGCATCCAATTGAGACCGCATCATGAAGTCCCGGAATGTCGTGTAATGGTACGACTCTTCCGCGTTGCGTTCCTCCTCCGTCAGCTGGTGCGAGTTCCTACGGCGATACTTCTCAAACTCATCCTTGGAAACCGTGAGAAGTTTCTCCATGGATTTTCCAAGCATGCTGAGAATGGTCTCGGAGTCGTACTCTTTGTCGGCGTCGATGGCATAGGTGCCATCTTTGTAATGGAGAAATGTTGCGGCTGGGGCCCTGAGGGTGGCACCAAAGTTCTCGCTGTCGGGTACGAACCCCTTGGACATTCTTTCTGGGTTGATGGGCCGCCAAGATGAAAGCAGGTAGTGAAAATGTGCAAGGGTTGAGGTCATACTGGAGGTCGAACCCGTGAACATCTTCTTGTGTTTTTTGGCTATGCCGATCAGAAGCTCGTCTTTGGACGAGGTGACGTATTGTTTCAAGGCATCAAAGTCGAACTCGTCGACGGGCATGATAGTCGATAGGTAGGGATCGAAGTTGAAGACCTTGCTTCTGGGATCCTGCAGCACGTAGACACCCTCGTTGAATAGAACTCGGTCAAGATCATATGCTATACGAGGTACCGGCGCCGTGGGAGCATCAACAGCCTCGAGTGCCAGCTTTTTCGTATTGACCATTTTGATATTCCTGCTCTTCTTGAGGTCCCATCCTATATTTTTTACTTTGCCCTTGTTCGCCGATGGAGCAGGAGTAGCCGGTGTAGCCGACGGGGCTGGTGTGGATTTCGCTCTCCTTGCAGGCGCAGGCGTGGGCGTTGGCGCGGGCGTGGATGCAGGTTGTTCTTTTGGCTCCTTGCTCTTCTTCGTCGGACCTTTCTGAGAGTTCGGGCCCTCGGTCGCCTTCTTCGTTTTGTCGGATTTGGCTCTTTGGTCTGCCTGGATCGTGAGGACGCTCTTGAGAACGTCCAGCGTGCCCTCCAAGAGCTTGGCCTGTCGCTGGGTGGCCTTGGAAGGGGCACCTGGCATTGGCGCGAACTGTGCCTTGAGCGATCGCTTGTCCATGCCATCTCCTTTCTGCCCGCCCTTTGCTTTCGCAGCGCCGGCGTCCGCTGGCTCCTCAGTCGCAGGCGTGGCCATCTGTAGACTCTTCAGGATGTCCAGCGTCTCTTTCCATAGCCTCACTGCCTCGTCACCCGTGGGGGGCGAAGCAACGGTAGGCGCGGGTTTGACGGCAGGTGCGGCCTTATTGGAAGCCTTTTCGTTGCGGGGGCTCGGCGGCGTCGTTTTCTTCGTTCGTCCGGCGGACTTGGAGGGTTTCGAGGATGAAGCTTCGGCACCAGGTGCAGGCGGGCTGCTGTTTGGCTCGCCCGGTGTTTGAGGCTGCGCTTTTGGTTCTGGTTTCTTGGCCGTTGCACCAGCCTTCTTGGATGGTTTCTCTGATGGTGTCTCCACTGGTGTGTCTTCCTTCTTGGCTGGCGTCTCTTCCGTCTTAGCTGCTGCCCCTGCCTGCTTCCTCTTCCTCCTTGTCGCATAAGTGCGGGCTGTCACGGCCGCAGGACCGCGCACGCCGGCGCTCTGGGCAACATGCGCACAGCATGACGAGCAGACCAACTGTGGACGGATGCTACGAGAGCTTCTCAACCTCAGGGGAATCATCGTTCACGTAATTGGCTGGTTGACGACACAGCGGATTCTGAGTGCGATGTTCAAGACAAACGCGCCGACAAAATTTCATGCGCGACCGCGATAAGATAAAAAACTTACAGCATCGACGGGCCGCTACAGGGATCGAACTAGGTGGATCGTTCGGCTATCACCCTTTACGTCACTAGGACGCTATATGCCGAGCGGCGCATATAATCCCTAGTAGGTCAATACAAGGACCAGGGGGGACTCCGTGCACTGTCAGTAATCCAAGTATAAGGCTTAGGCACTTAGTAGATACAGTAATATAAATAGTTTGCAATATCACTGCTCCGCGGCTATGTTTAACTGTTCAAGTCAAATCTGTATGGAAGACAGCTAATAAGGGGTATATTCCCGTTCCCAACCAAGCCAGCACATAAAGATCGATGCATCCATTATCGTCTGGTCCGACCAACCAAGCAAACGCCAGTATGCCTCCCGGTTTTCTTTCCTTTCTCATACAGCAACATTCTTCGAGACCATTACATCAATATTGCCTGAAGATCGTATGTGCTATGCTGCATATGGCCCATTCATATCCGTGACGAGCTTTCCCAGTAGCATAGTAGCTGAACCATCCACTCGCCCCCCTCAATCTTCGAGCCACTCCCAAAATTTGGTGAATACTCCACCCCTCACGACTCAGAACCAAGTTGCCCTACGGCTTCATGAAAGCCTGGATCGCCAGCTGCGTCCCACTCTGCCTCAACATCTCCGCCTGCTCCGCCTGCCCTTGCATCTCCTCCGTCTGCGCGAGCATGCCGTCGCCGACACTCATCCACAGCATGTTCCCCGCCTTGTTGGCCTGGGCGCGCCCCGCCTTGGCGCTCTTGACGGCCTGGTCGCCAACGACGTTCTCGAAGAGCATCGCCCGCATCAGGTTCAGCGAGATGGAAAGCAGATGCGTGTTGTTCGCGTTTTGTGCCCATTTCAGACCGGCCTGGATGTGCCGCTTGACCGTCTGTATCGACTGCCTCGGTTCTGTTTGGATCGCGGCCAGGGCAAGGTTGAAGGCCGTGCGGATGTCGATGTCTGTGTGGTCGGAGCAGTACGGCGTGATCTTCTCGATCAGCTCGGCGACCTGGTAGTCGTCTCTGTAGGACGGTTCCTGCATGATCCATATCCTGTTGAGGGCTGCTAGGAGCGCTACTTCAGAGGGAGGTGTTGCCGCTGCATTGTTGGAGGTCCTATCCGCGTCTGGGATGGCGAAGCGCGGATCATTGAAGACCTGGAAAGCCGTGTAGAGATCTCCAGTGCCTTGATGGTAAATCCCGTTTACATATAACACCAAAAGGCCGAGGCGCCCGTCCTCAGGCTTCGGGTTCAAGGCTTCAATTTTCTGAAGACAGTCATGCACTCTAACCCATTGCGTGCGAGTGGCTGAAATCAGAGCAATGAGGGTATAAATGTAGCACGCCACTTCTGCGCGCCATTTGGCCTGTTCTATGGCCATTGGTAGCGAGTAAGCGGGTGGTCGAACCTGTTGAGGGCCTATGATTTGCGTTAGAAGCATGATATATCACTGAACCAGGGACAACACGCACTCTTTGCTAGCATATTCAATGCTTCGGTCCAGTACTCCATAACCTTTTCACTCTTAGACCCTTGGTATAACAATGCTAGGCCGCTTAGAACATATCTATTGGATGAGGTCAGTCAGGGCCATTGCGCTGCGGACGGGACCACTTCATGCAACTTACGCTAGAACAAATGCATGCACTTTGGTGACAAAAGACAAGACGATGAAATTGTATTCCCCTGGGCCTGACTGGATGATAGTCTTCGTATCTGCGGTAACCAACGCGCTCGAGTTAGGCTGCTTTTTCAGCGGAACTAGTAGCTGGTCAAGGCACTTGTCCCAATCGTGTGCCTGTACAAGCTCATCCATACGGACCTGCAGCGCCTTGAGCTTTTGCATGGCAACTGTTGGTGCCTTTTGCTGCAGGCTGCAGGCTAGGTCTAGGAGAAGGGTGAGAACGTCAATCTGGGGAATATGAACAGATGGATCCAGCTGGTATCTTGCAGCCTGGGCGATACACGTTTGCACTCGTACAATGGAGTCGTCCTTCCTGGATTTGAGGTGCATGATGCCCTCGAGAAGGGATGTCAGCACGGCTATCACAAGATCACCTCGAGGGTTCGCAATGCCCGTGATGCTGCGTAGATTCTCCAGGGCCTGCGCATCTGCTGGGTTGCCGGTTTGAAGATGAAATGAGGCCCTCAGAAAGCGAAACGCATAAACCCAGTCCACCGCCTTGTACGTCATGGCGTCTTGAATGTTCTTGTCCACCGCGATGAAGGCCGCTTTGCGATTCCTCCTGAAGAGAACCTTCAACAACTGAAACTGCATGCAGTATTTCAGATCCATGAACCGATTCTTTTCACAGACCGTAATGCCTTTTGTCAAAGCCGTCTCTGCCTCCATCAGGTTGTGAGTCTCCTCGCTCAGAATCGTGGCGTATCTCAACCGAATATTCGCCTCTGTCCGCGGAGGAAGCTTGTTCAACGAAAGTGCTGCATCAAGACAGCCGAGCCCCGTAGCAATCAGTTTGTAGTATTCGTCCATGTTCGTCTGGTCCAGCGATGTTGAGATATTCTGAACAGCTGAGTGCGCAACCTGGAAGCAATCGTCTGCTACACAGATCAGGACTGCAGGTGTATCGAAGTGACTGCTGGGCGTCTGTGCGTGTGAAATACTTGGTGACCTCGTCGACATGCTCGGTGATTTTGTGATGCCGGATGCTGGCATGGACTTCCGCGCCGGCGCATGCGTCTTCATCATGAGTTTGGTGGGATCTATGGAATCGGAGATGTGGCGCTGCGTCTGTGTCGATGGCGCCTGGTGTTTGACTTCCTCTACTTGTAGCCGTGGTGATTGTGCCGCCGATTGTAATTGGGTCGATGGAACCTGGGGGCTACTCATCCGCGAAAGTTGTGGCTGCGGCATTGCCTGTTGTTGAATCGACGCCATATGTGGGCTATTGACTTGCGCAGGTTGTGATTGCGGAATTCCCTGTTGTTGGTGCGACTCCATGTATGGGCTGGCCATCTGCACAGGCTGTGGTTGCGGCATCGGCTGATGCTGGTTCGTCATATGCGGGCTATTCGTCTGCGCATGTTGTGGCTGCGGCATTGGCTGATGCTGGTTTGCCATATGCGGGCTGTTCACTCGCGGAGGCTGCAACTGCGCAGGTGGTCGTGACTTCTGAGGGATGTGTTGTACATGCGATATTGGCTGCGGCATTGGCTGCTGTGGAGCTAGCGGCTGTTGCATCGGTCTTTGGGGAGGTGTCGCTACCTGCTGTGGTGGATAGTTGGGGTGAGGAATGTACTGGTGGTGTTGAGGCGCTGGCGCATGGTGGGCATATGCGCCGTTATTGTAGTGCTGATGGTGCGGCGCTTGGAAGTTGTTCGACGGCTGGCCGTGCGAATACTGCGGCATGGGCTGCATCTGAGGGTTCGGGAGAGGCATGAAATGGCCGGTTGCCTGGTACTGGTGGTTGCCCATATACGCCATCGCGTTGCCGTTTCCAATTCCATTTCCATACTGCTGCTGCTGTTGTTGTTGATGCTGTTGTTGTTGATGCTGTTGTTGTTGCTGCTGCTGTTGATGCTGTTGATGCTGCTGCTGCTGCTGTTGTTGGGGATGCTGCTGGGCAAGCTGCTGCTGCTGTGGATGGTAGCCATGCTGCTGCGGGATCTGCTGGTAGTTGTGGCCGTTATAGGGCTGGCCGTTAGGCTGCTGACCCCAATTGTTCATCGCGACATCTGCGACTGGGGATTCCACCCAGTAGTCCCTCCTCCAAGCACTAACAATGGCCACCTGGTGTAGGTCACATCTGTGTGTGTATGTGTGTGTATTTGTGTATGTTGGAATCGTATATGCGTCGCTATCGGGTCGTTATCGTTATCAATTCCATCGTCTGGCGTGTTTCCGGCTTCGTATGTCGAGATGGAGGGGCGAGTTGCCTGTGAATTAAAGAAGGGAAGTTGAGGACATCCGGGAATCCGTTCTGCTCGTCGGATGCGGTTTGGGCAGACGCGCCACGTGCGCCGGATGGCCCGTGCACACAGCTTCCAACAGCGGTGCCGCTCTCGGCAGATGGCATGCAGATCATGAAGGTACCGGTACCGAGGCACCTAGTTCCAGGCTGCCGAGGCCCGGGCTGCCGGGGCCTGGATTTCTTCAGGAGGTGATTCCGGGTCTCCACCAAAAGGACGATGACAGCTCGCATACTCTGGCACATACATATTTGGTGCGGGCTGTTTTGCTGCATCTTACACACAGAAGATTCTAGTTGTCTAGCTAACGTCGTATTCACATCGAACGGTCTTTCTCTCGTCCAGTCTGCCTCATCGAGGTCTCTATCACTACAGGACTTAAACATCCTATCAACACAACCGTCACGTTCACTCGCTTTTTTCTCCTTCGACATCACGTTCAAGAATGGACTGGTTCGGCCGCGCCAAGATCGACTACACTCACCATGTGTCTCCTCTCTCAATCAGAGAGAAGGATGGAAAGGAGACCGACCTGCTAAAAATCTGCGAGGATTCCACGCCACCATGCCAGCTCAACCCTTTCCTCTTCAATGGCCATCTTCAGACGATGTGGACGTCCGCCAACAAGGAGGCGCCTCATGTGTTCTACAAGCGCAAGATCTTTGATGCCGACCACCACACTTACACGGGAACCTTCGCCGTGGATTTGGTCACGCCGCCACACGAGGAGCACGACGCTGCGCTGCCGCCGAGGACGGCTTACTTGCAGGATGGGGAGTTCGAGGCCATGGGCTCTGATGATACGAAGCCTATGCTGATCGTGTTGCACGGCCTCTCAGGGGGCTCGTACGAGGTTTACCTGAGACATGCGATTGCGCCGTTGGTGCTGGATGGTGGGGAATGGGAGTGCTGCGTGGTCAACTCCAGAGGATGTGCCGGCAGCGAAGTCACCAGCGGTGTCCTGTTCAACGCAAGGGCGACGTGGGATGTACGGCAGGTTGTCAAATGGGCAAGAAAGGCGTTCCCCAACCGACCCCTTTTTGGCCTCGGTTTCTCCCTGGGGGCCAATATTCTGACCAACTACGTGGGCGAAGAAGGCGAGAAATGTCTTTTGAGCGCAGCGGTTGTCGTTGGCAATCCGTTCAACCTCGAAATGGCCAACTCCCAGCTGAAGGCTTCATTTATCGGCAAGGAGCTGTACCAGAGGTTCATGGGAAGTTCGTGCAAAGAGGTGCGTCCCTTTGTTTTGCGAATTGTCTGCTGACTTTATGCTGTCTAGCTAACATGAGAAAGCTCATATTGCGTCACAAGGACGCGGTATTGAAACACACCCAGCTCGACTTCGACGCGATCCAGAATGTCACATATCTTCATGAATTTGACAGGGAGGTCCAGTAAGTAGCGATCCAGCCACTGAGCCGCCAAAGTCATGATGGCTGAAAAAGCGACTAGGTGTGTCTCCTGGGGATATCCCACAGAATCGTCTTATTACCGAGACGCCTCTTCCAGCGATTCCGTCCTCGCTATTCGGATCCCATATTTGGCCATACAGGCCGCGGATGATCCCGTAAGACCAGACTCCCTTCTCAAGATGCGCAATGTGCACTTCGTATTAACACACTGTTTCAGATTGCCGTAAAGGACGCCATTCCGTATCGCGAGTTTGAGACCAACCCTTACACCGTTTGCCTCACGACGTCTCTTGGTGGACATCTTGCTTTCTTCGAGATGGGAGGTGGGCGTTGGCACGCGAGGCCGGTGTCGAAGTTCTTGAACCACATGGCGACGAAGGTCGATCTGGGCTCCATAAGCCACCGAGTTGACGGCGACACTGTCAGAAAGCCGCTGTATGGTGCGAGCTTCGACCCCATGAGACGTCGGATGTACATAGCCGCGGTTGAGTAAGCACGAGTAAGCACTTTTTGATTACTATAGACGGGGACTGGAGTTACATTTGAGATAGACAAAGATAGGTTTGGAAACACCTTTGGATAGACAAGAGCTTGCTTAACAGCGATCGGCAAGAGGTAGCAGTTAGACGGTGTGATATAGACAGAGTATGATTTCTCTTCGGCTTACTCTATCTTGTGTGGCAACTGCAACTTCTCGGATCGGTACTGGCTGGGTATCTATATCTGATTCGCTCTAGGTGGTACCACTGGCTTTGTCCAGCGAGCAGTCTAATTTATGTGACTGGGACAACGGCTGTTTCATGACGCAAAATGCCAAGTACCTGACAGCACATCGGCATCGAGGCATAATGGTCACTGGCCGATGGTCATGCCTCGGCTTGAGAACTTGTTCCTCTGGGAGGTGCTCCAGATGGCTCAGCAGCCCTCACCAAGCAGGACGACTTCGGCAGCCGGAACTTCTTGGACTCGAGAGGTTGCGCCGTCCTTCTCTTGAGTAGTCCTCCTGCCAGCACCTCGTTGACAATGCACCGACAACGGGACCATGCCTAGAGAATGTTTTGAAAAATCAAGCATTTTTCCTCCCTTGTCCGTCCTCCCCCTCCAAACGCCCTGAACGCCATGCGGTGAAGCCTCCATAAGTATGCAATTCACAGACAATACGGCCTTAGCCGTGCTCCACATCCTCCTCATTCGGCAAATGCCACGCGCTTCTTCTTGGGCTTCGTAGCCTTGGTGCCCTCGAGCTCGACACGCCTAAGAGCTTTCTCGTCGACGTCGTCCGCGGTGGCCGGCCTCTTGCGCTTCTTGCGCAGCGAATCCTTGGTCTCATCCAGCTTCGCCCTGCGCTCCTCCTGCTTCTTCTCGGCCTCTGCCTTCCTTGCCTCGCGGATCGCCTCCATGTGTCGTGCCTTCATCATCTTGGACTCGATCTGGCCTTCCTTCTCGGCCTGGACCATGGCGAGGATCGTGTTCATGCTTTCCTGTTTACACGTGAAGAGTGGTCAGCGAAATCGTCATTTCCCAGAAGAGTGAGACCTCATAGCGGTGATGAGGCAAAGGGAGGGGGCAGGAGGATCCTACCCGATCGTCGACAAAGACCTTGCCCTTCTTCTGGCCCTTGGGCTTCTCCACCCCGATTGGCGTCACCATATTCAATTCCGGTATTCCGAGGTCCTTCTCAGCGTAGACCTTCCTCTTCTTCTTCTTTGAAAGTTCCTTGGCGAGCTGTCCCGGTTTTACGGGCGCCTTCTTGCCCTCCTTGGTCTTCCTCGCCTTTACCACGGGGTCATTTATGGGGTTCTTGCTGGCTTTGCTGTTCTTGATGCCAGAACCCCTGGTCGCGTGCTTGTTTTTGACGGTCTTTGTCCGTGAGACTCCCATGTTGTCGTTTGATTGAGGGGGGGTATGCGAGGTTGCGCAGGGTGGATGTATGTACTCTAAGTAGGTAACTGGGGCAAAGTTGGGGAGTCCTGTCGCGAACTTTTTGCTGGGAAATTTTGGATGAGAGCTGATAAGAACCCTTATCGTGCTACAGGGAGTGGGTTGGGATTTGGTGGCTCGTAACCCTGCCGAGCCATCCCTGATCGGGAACAACCCACTGCGGGAAAGCTTCTGGAGTCTTTTCTTCACATTCCACGGATGTACATTCCAAGGTTGGCATTCGACAGATGGGTGATATCGTAATTCTCACTCATTCATGTGGACTGACATACGCGAACTACACAGTAATGTCCTGCAAGCCGTCGAATGGCGAATTGGTCGTAGTGATTGCTGCTACAGCGCTTTGATGGCAGCCTAAAATATTTCATCTGAAATGATGCACTCATTTCGGGCTTCATTATTTCGTTCCATATACATACAGTCAAGGTGGGCGAGAGAGTCCATACAACTTCTTCTTACATACCTACTTGGTACATAGTAAGGAGGAAACCCTTTTCATTCGCGGTGGATTTATGAGCACTACGCTCAGCCACTCCATTTCGTACTGTACTGCGCTGGGAGAGGGTAAGGAATCACTGAACTAATACAGCATCCTTATTTTACAACTTGTGTATGAGCTGGGCATGGATATGTTTGTACCCAGTACAACGTAAGAGAGGCCTCTGCATCTCAAGTTGAAAAAAGGAGGGACAAAGACCAGCGGCCTGGCCTGTTTTGCATCTGCCCGTCATTTGGCCGTTTTCATTGCTACCCCAGAAAGCAGATGGGTGGAGAAAGGCCATTGATGCGGAGGGCATGAAAGGCATGGGATGAGAATTGGTCTAGGATGGGATAGGATGAGTTTCTAAAAACAGAAAGCTCGTACACTACGTACGTTCTGTGAGAGATCGTCCCGTCTTCTTCCTCATGACTGGTCCGTGTAAACAACACAGCCAGCTTCAACCTCCTCCGCAAGTAGGAATACCCACATCTCGTTTGCTGGGCGGGCGTAGGTCGACGTCAGCCCTGCTTGCGGTTGTTTTGTTGATCAAGGTTGAGTGAGATGAGCAGATGCAAAAAAACGCATACTAACGACTCTCTTCCCTGTCTTCACTCTTTTCTGCACTGGCATCCCTTAGGCAGTTACCTAATTGACAGCCACAGCCAGCCAGCTAGCCAAATGATGAGATTCCAAGTGGGCTGAACTTTACGAATACAAAGTGGCGGAGACAAGACTTGAGCGTCAGGACAGGGATTGGCCCAGCCCAGCCCAACTGCATTGCATGCAAAAGCGGCAGCGGCAACGCAACGCAACCCATCTGGATTTCGAACAGGGTCCCTGAAACAGCACACACCAGGACCAAACCAGGACACCTGCAGACCTGCAGACCTAATCCATCCATCCTCTCCCTCCCTCACAACTTTATCATCAACCTTACCGTACCAGCCAACTCGCCCCCAACCTGCACTTTCGTGTCCAAGAAGGTCTGTATGGTTGACGGCCATCTCTCACTGAGACATCTGTTACATTGAGCTCTGGTGGAGGATCACTGGTTTTAGATCCAGCCCACGACTTGACGCGAGCTGAGCCGCGCGCTCGTTATCCCCTTCCATCATGGCGAGCAACGACTACTATGGCCAGGGCCACCTCAATAAACCTCTACCACCACCTCTCAGTGCCTCGCCTGCACCTATGGATGAGGGACATCGGCAGAATACTTTTGACTCACAAATGCCTTCCCGCCAAGATACTACATACAGCAACGACAGCTCCCATTATTCCCAACGAGGAAACACCCTACAAGCCCATCCAACATATCCGTCAAGACAAGACACGTTCGCATCCGCCGTCCCGAGCTTGCCATCTATTCCTCAGGATCGACAGAATACATACAGCTCTTCTGCTTACACTCCCGCACCTGCGCCGTCAATGTATTCTAACGCTCCGTCCTATTCGAGCCCACCGTCCTACACCAGCCAGCAACACCTGGGTACTCAACCACCAGGCCAGGATGTATCGCCTGCCTCAAATATGACCGCGTCCCCCTTCGACACCGTATTCGATGATCATGCTTACCCAGCCAGCGCGTACCAGTCCGCAACGTCGAGTCGTCAACATTTGACAGGACAGGACATGACCTATCGCTCGCCGTCCGACGAGAACCTACATTCACACGACGCGATCCCCCTCCAGGATCGTAACCCTAAGGACCCGGCCGACGATATCGATCATGTCTACGAAGCCCCGAGGCGGAGCAGGACGGCCAAGAAGAAAGGCGTGGGATTCGGTGAGCTGGGAATGTTCGGGGCATACAGCTCGCGCATCCCCTGGGTGACCTATATCTTTACGGTGGCACAGATCGCGGTCTTCATCGGCGAGATTGCGCAGAATGCCATCCTGACGGGATCTCCTATCATGATCCACCCGCAGTTCAACCCCATGATCGGTCCTTCGACGTACGTTATGATCCACTTCGGGGCCAGATTTGTGCCATGCATGCACAACGTGGATGGCATCACAAACGCCAATTCAACTCTTGCCTGGCCGTGTCCGAATACCACCACTACCGATTCTCTGTGCACATTGTCCGAGCTGTGTGGGTTCGGGGGTGTTCCCGAGCCCAAATACAGTATTGAGGCTAGCATGAGTGATTCGCCAGAACCTGACCAGTGGTGGCGCTTCATCGTGCCCATTTTCATGCATGCTGGGCTCATCCATATTGGTTTCAACATGCTACTCCAGTTGACTATGGGCAAGGAGATGGAGAGGTCAATAGGCTCGCTCCGTTACTTCATTGTGTATTTGAGCTCGGGCATTTTTGGTTTCGTCTTGGGTGGCAATTACGCTTCCATGGGATTGGCCTCGACTGGTGCATCCGGGTCGTTGTTTGGCGTCATCGCCCTGAACGCGCTCGATCTTTTCTACTCTTGGACAGACCGCAGGCACCCAGTCAAGGACCTCATGTTCATCCTATTGGATATCGTCATCTCCTTTGTCCTCGGACTATTGCCAGGTGTCGACAACTTCTCTCATATCGGCGGGCTGCTGATGGGCTTCGCGTTGGGGCTTTCAATGCTGCATTCACCCAATGCCTTGCGGCGGAGAATCGGTGATGATGCGCCGTACTCGACCGTCAGCTCGGGATACACGGGCGACAAGCCGCCGGGATTCCTCAAGAACCCCGTCGGGTTCTTCAAAGGGCGGAAACCGCTGTGGTGGGCCTGGTGGCTTGTCCGAGCGGGTGCGATCGTATTGGCGTTCGTCGTGTTCATCGTGCTGCTGGAGAACTTCTATGTTTATCACCGCACCTGCAGTTGGTGCAAGTACTTGAGTTGCTTGGTAAGTCTTATCTCCTGCTCTCTTCCTGTCTGTCTGACTGTCTCCGAGCTGTTGACTAACATGAGCAATAGCCCATCAGCAACTGGTGCTCCAGCGGCCTTACGTTTACGACGACAACCCAATCAAAGCGGGAACTGTTGTCGAGTGCGAAGGAAGTGTTTAGTATGCCGAGGGAGTTCTTCTCTTGAATGGATTTCTAGGGGCTTAGCACTGGCAATCAACGAGGGTCAGCCAGCATGGATGGGGGGATTCACCAGGGACGGTCATCATATCAGGGCAAATATCAGGCCATGAGTTTAGCAAAGCGACGGAGTTCGGGTGATACATTTCTGTGTGGGCTGAGTCTAATGAGATACTTGAGACTGTTGGGAACGTATGGGGCCTGGGATACATGTCGCCGCGGGAGGACAGTATCAGGCCGCGGCGACATGTATCGGGCAGTCATTCTAGGCCAGCTGAGGAGTGTACACCTACATGGTAGTAAGATGAAGCACATAGCTCTCAAAATGAAGAGCCTTGTTTAGGGCGTTCAGGCTGTACTTTGGACAGATTCAAACTTCCATACCGCGGGATGCGACAAACGACTGGGTTGCCCACTCTCGAGGGTGATTATGACCACGCCTTCCAGTACACACAGAGTTCTCCCTGCAAGTAGCCGCTTGGGAAATCATCCGTTTCTGCATGCAACAGTCCAGGGTCCGGCCATCCTGGGCACTCATTAATTTACATAATCTGCGGGGAAGGGACCACGCCCTTTCTTCTCTCTTTAAAACTCACCGTCCCCAGGTTGTGGTCTGGTCCTGCTATCCTTCCTTGCTCTGAATTCTGCCTCTCATTTCATGTTCATTGATTAAACGGGGTTGCAGACCTTGCGCGGTCGTTCCTCAACACCAACCTCTGTCTACCTCGATTGTTGCCCCTGATTTCATGAATCCCTAGGATGCGGTCTTGAAACAACATTGAATGGTCACGCGACCAATTCTGGCCAGCTGGATCCCACTGTGACTGAGCTACTACTGCTGCTTGTGCTCGTCCGTCTCACCCCCAAGGACAAATAGGTAAGACTCGACCCAGTCGCTGTGTCTCACAAGCCAAGTCTTGTCTTTGTTTTCCTTCTTCGGTCTTACACACGTCAAATGATGATTGAACAAATCTTTCATGGCTTACCTGATGAACCTTGACACGGTCGCTTGATGCCAAAGATTGTATTATTGTCTTCAGCTCTGATGATATCCCCTACACGAGCGTGTTTCTCTTCTGGTCTCGTTCCTTAAGTATGAAGACTGACCTTCCCTTCACGTCGGGCGTGCGTGCTAGTTACAGATCGGATTCTTGCATGCCCTGATAATACCTACACCGCGGCTGTCTCCTCGCTTCCCAGTAGGTTACTCCTCGCTGCCATTTCGATGCAAACGAAGTCAAAGATACTCATTCCCCCAACGGGACGCGCCTGGCTTTGGGGACGGGGGCGGAAGTCACTCCACGCGGTGTCGTACTGGATGCCTTGTAGTCTTCCCAGGCACGCTGCGCGGGCAGCGTCTGCACGGGGGCGAACCAGTCTTACAGGCGCATCGTGTCGATGCTTGCCTTGGCTCCGGCGAATCACCGCCCGGCGCGGCTCGCGGGATGCTATGGAAATATACCTGGGGCCCGCCGCCCTGGTCCATCCACATGCTGAGCGTCTTGAAGATGCGGCCTCGGCCGTCAAGCTTTCCGTTATATCATATATTGACACTTACCTTCAAATCATCATCCAGTCCCATCGCAATGTGACTTGAGAACTTGACTTCAGGGTAGAAGGGGCGAGGTGACGAAATTTCTCGGCGGTGAAGATGACAGCCAGATTATATGTGTAATCCCGCAAGCGAGAAGGTTATCATACACAGCACCCAATACATGGATGTTCCCATAATAAACTTGCAAGCTCTGTGATTGTATGCTATCCGGTAATGTCTGATCTGGGGTACTTCTCACCCTTTCAGACCGACAGACACGTACCCACCATGGGAGCCACGAAGCTTCCCCTTTCGCGTTGAAGGTGTGAGTGTGTCGATTTCGTGCCAAAAGCACCACCTTTTCGAAATGTCTCCCACGGGGTAAGTTTCGACCTTCAATTCTCGCAAAGTATTGCATGTAGTCGTGTCGAGTACTCAGGTCTAAGGGAACCTGAGCCATATTCAAGGGCCGGGAAGGTCAAGCACAAGGTCAAGACCTTGTTGCCATACTTGCACTCCCCTGTCTCCGGCGCCCCATCGCTGTGCAAACTGTTTCGCAAGACCAATTGCTCCGGTGAGGGTTTCCATGCCGCGTCGCCATGAGAGCATACTAGCTCTTTGCTCTGAGCTGCTGAGTTCATCGCTTGGATTTGCCCTTGCCCTTGCTGACCTTGGCCGCCTTCTGCTCATCGACGAAGTCCTTGATGATGCCGTGCAAATCAGCATTCCGCCTAGCCAGGAGCAACACATCATCTGTAGTGACGGTTGTCCGTCCGGCATGGCGGCTGAAGCTCTCTAGGTCGATAGCCACGTTCTCTGGTTCCAGCATCAGATCTCAGATGCCTTACAGAGTGCTAGGTAGGTGAGGGCTCAGTGAACGCGACCTACCTATCTGTGTCCAGACCATTTCAGTCAATGCGCCAATGAACTGGGGTGTTGCATTTCTGTTCCGTCGCAGTGACTCGTCGTCTACCATCTTGCCGACGGCGAACCACAGGGCAGCTTTGAGGCGCTGTGCATGAGTATGAGTCTAGGTACTGTGAACGAGCGACGCGTCTAATTCGCGTCGCGAGATGGCTGGCTGGCAGGCTATTCACTGACCTCGCGGACGTCCTCTGCATCTTGGTCTGCCATTATGGCGACTGCTGTATGATGTGTACTCGGGTCCAGTGAATTTGAGGGCTTCCAATGTAAAGGTACCTCTAAGTAGTTAGAGACGTTGCTCACCCTTCCAGAGGGTCAAGTCGCGACCTCCTGTCGGGATGATTGTAGTTGTATTAGCACAGTAACGTACTAAGTAGTGAGCCCTGTACGGCCGTATGCTAGTGAGCACCCAGCGAATCACAGGACGTCAGTTTTAGCTTTGCAGCGGGTGTGGGTCTGCTGTGTGTTCTAGAGTTCTAGCGTCGTGGGTTCTGTCGGTGTTAGTGCCGAGGCGGCGTGGACCCTGCACAAACTTTCGTCACTCAACTGCTGCGCTGTCCCTTGACGTCCGAAAACTGTCCAAGCTCAGAGCGCGACTTCGACCGTCTTCCATAAAACCCTTATAATTCCCTCATTCCTGCTTCCTCTAGGCCATCCCGCGACCAAAATCATATAGAGAAACCGCAGGACTGTTCTCAGCTACCTTTCATCTGCGCGCCAAGTCTCAATTGGACCCTCAAACGTCCCGCGCACCGAGCTACATCCAGCGACCTGTCTGTCGGCGGTCACTGAACCCAACTACCTGTCTGGCGTCCTACGAAACCCCTAACAACTACGCTTCCCCGAATCTACCAGACACCGCCCACCATGGACGCAATCCTCAACCTCTTATACATCTCATACGAGCGCTTCACGCGCAACCTCCGCGGCTCGCTCGAGGGCATGTCCCCGGAGAAGTGGATCCGCATCGTCATCGTCGTCGGCGCATACGTGCTCATCCGGCCGTACCTGCTCAAGCTGGGCGGCAAGGTGCAGATGGCGCAGCACGAGAAGGAGGCCGCCGCGACCAAGGCGGAGGAGGAGGCCAAGGCCAAGGCCAAGATGTCGCCCAACGAGCTGCGCGGCCACACCGTCCAGCTGCCCGGGGAGAGCGACGACAGCGAGGCCGAGGACGAGGGGCAGGCGTCGGCCACCGACTGGGGGAAGAAGGCGAGGCGCAGGCAGAGGACCATGATCAAGAAGATCCTGAACGCCGAGGAGAAGAGGCTGAGGGAGCTGCAGGAGGATGACGAGGACAAGGATATCCAGGAGTTCCTGACGGAGTAGGAGGATGGTCGGGACATATATGCAAGAGCTCGGGGTAAAGGTTGCAGTACTCGAGGCTATCGAGGCATTAAGGCAACCATAATAATGAAACCAACATAATCACAACCCAGTCCAGTTACACTTTGTACTACCGGCGTTCAAAAGGTCTGGGGCGTTCCAGCGCGCTCTTGTGTTTTACTAGCCGTCATCACGTCACGACGAGATGTTCTTCATCCGCTTTTCTTTGCTCAGGAGCCATGCTGGACATCATATCGAACAATCAGATACGCCGCACTCCTTTCCTTTGCGATATTAAGCCGGAGAGACGTGCTAGGCCGTATTACTTTTGATCAGCAGCGTCGAGTGACATGCTAATGTTTTCTGTGTTTTCACCAGACCCGGAACTATGCGTGTACAGTGCAGGTCTGCCAGAGAGATGGGACTATCATCGACGAGTGCCTAGATGAACCTTGGGGAAAGAAATGCCCGGTCATAAAGACGACACGTCGGCCGAGCCCAGAAGGTTTCTTCCGTCGTCCCACACCACCTTGCTCAGATCGCCGCGTGTCCAGTATCCATGACCACCTTGGCTCAGCACTTCAGCTCTCTCCTTCCAAGATCTTTCCATTTCCTCCCTAGCCCCCTTGGGTAGTTTTATGTCTTCGCGGCCCTGCCTCTTTGCCTCCATGAGTCTCTTTCGAAAGGCGCTGCGTTCTAGTCCTTGCTCGGGAGCATCCCAGAAGACATAGCCGCATAGCCGCAGTCTATAGCGGCTCGCTGCAAAGACGGAGTTTCGTGCCAAGCGGTGTCTGTGGACGTAGCGCCAAGCATCGAACGGGCTCGAGTCGAGAACATCTACTCCATCGTTATCCTTCATCGTATTGTGGAAATTGTCTATAGACCATCGACCAAGCGCCTCTGAGCAGTGTTGGGAGAGCTCGTGTACTGGGGCGCCTCTCTCAAAGAGATCAGTAGCCAGCCCATGTGAGGAGTAGGGCAATCCTTTGGATTTGAGGAGCCTCAGGCGCTCATCATAAGTGTTGGCGCGGTGGACTTGCGAGAGGAAGTGCAGCCCGTATGAGAGCTATACCAGTCGTGTCAGAGACCACTCGGCTGGCGGCAATATGATGAGCGAAACAGATTTGGTGGAGCGCAGCTTACACATGTCTGTTTGTATTCACTACATATCCTATTTGAAATCCAGTCAACCGACTTGGCTCCCCACTCTATGTCGTGAGAAGCCACTTCATCGAATGCTGACACTGAATGATTAGAAGACCATCTTTGGTGTTACATTGTATGCACGGCCAGGTGCGCACCTTTGGATAGGAGCCCCTCCAGGTAGTCTTGGATGCAGGCAAGCTGCTCATTCACCCAGGGCGGAAAGTGTAAAAAGAATAAGTAGGCCCGATCTCTGCCCACGGGGTCGTCCTCGTCGTCCTCCTGCCCGTCCGAATCCGGATTGTCGTCCTCACCACAGGTCATGTTGCAATGAAGCTGGAAACGGTAGAATGCTCTGCGGATGCGAAAAACCTCATTCTCAGAAGGGCGCTCCGTATTTATTTGGCTCTGTTCGAAGAGGTCTCGTGCTGCAAGTGGGAGTGTATCACTCAGATATCGATCAGTGAAATGCTCGACCAGCATGTGAGTCTTGCTGAGTGAAGCCGCGAATGCAGGTCCGGAGCTTCGGTCTTCCAGTTTCATTCGCAGATACGAGTCTTCATAGAAATAGGGTGGCTCTATGTTTCTGTGATCCGAAACCCAAGAGAAAAGTTCATGAAGCTTGCGCGTGCTCCGGTATTCCTCGAGGCTTGCTTCATAGGTGATGGCGGCGTATACCATCAGGTTTGGCGGGATTTGGTTGAGAAGGATCCGAAACATTACAGTCTTTGGGTTCTCGTTGAAGGCGGCATACACTGATGAGTGACTCAATATCGCACATCCCAATGACTGCATGCTGTCAAGTTCGGAGAGGATCAAGCTGATCAGATGCAACGGCATCTGCAAAAATGATGACTGCGACATGGCTTCACACTGCTCGACCTGGTACGTCGAAGAGTGGCCAGAGTGTGCCATAGCCATTGCGATATTTTAGTCAATAGAGATGGAAGAAGTGAGGCTCTGCTATATTGGCTCCGAGCATTGAGGTTTCGATCAAGGTTGACTCACCCGTGGACCCCAGCCCTTGCGCGGAGGTTGGTCTTGCTCTGCAGCGACAAACGCAGGTGCGAGCCGTCCACGTCAGACTTCAAGCGGAGCTCCAGTAGGATAAGTGGAGGAGAGAGGCCATTTCTTTCCTTACCGTCGTCTTCCATCACCAAAGTCAGCCTCATCCTTCACAGTCTGGGTCATTCGCTAGGAGGACGAAAGATGCAAATCCAGATCAAAATGGAAAGATGAGGGTAGAGACGATTTTCGAGTCACTGATGTCTCGATACTTCATCTTACTTGTTAATTGCTATCGATTTCTGAAAACACGAGATATACTAATGCATATATATGTCAAGCGGAATTCCTCCGTCGACCTTGCGGCCGTCGGAATACTGCTGCCTAGAGATTCACTAGACTATGGATATCATGGAGATCTATATGTACTTCTAGCCAATCTTGGATTTTTCATCCCTCTACACAATATCCTGCTTGCTTTCTACCTCACTTGGAGGTTGATACCTAAACCCAAGTTCCTCTAGTGACTTCGCTTTGCGCCCGGTCAGCTCAAACTTCAGCTTTGCCTCCACGTAGATCCCGCGCTGCCACTTTTGCACGTCGTCCCATACTGGTGGTTCCTTGCCGTTTCCGCTGCTTGACTTGGCGGCCCACTCGTGAAACTCATCCAGATAGTCGGCGTCGCCGAGTTTGGGGAAGACGTGGAATGCTTTTCCTCGCCTTTCCGCCTCTTCCTCCTCCCACCGGGACATTTCTTTGGCAGGGGGCAATTCCAGAGTATTCGACCATACTCTGGCAAAGATGGCGGCCTGTGCCTCAGAAACAGGAAAAGGCACCACTTTGATCGGTAGCCCGGGGAAAACCAATGTCGGATGGCCGATATGGAACAAATGTTTGTACAGACCGTATACTCTCCTCCCATCAGAGACCAGCCCAGGCGTGAGGGTCTCCAGAAAGGGAAAGGTGAAGAGGTATCCCGTGCAATACAATATTGCATCCAGATCCTTCTCGACTCGACCATTCAAAAACCTGACGCCCCTCTCCTCCACCAGGAACTCTTCTATGGCGGGAACCTCCTCGGCACCTACGTGGGCCAAGTTCTCTTCGGGCGTAGGTTCGTGGACAGATAACAGCAGAGGGCTCTTGCAGTGCCGGCTGATCTGGGAGGCAATATCAAGGCCCGACGCCGCATTGCCGACGACCAGGACCTTCTTTCCTGCGTAATCTTCGGGGACGCGATAGCTCTTGGAGTGTGAGATCACGCCGGGGTGAGTGGAGTTGAACTCCCTGATGTTCTTGACATCAGGGATGTGCGTCGTGGCGTAGTGCCCGTTCGCCACCACGACAGCGTCAAAGGTGTCTTTTGATTTCTGTCCGTCGAGGAGGTTCTCGGTCTCAATATCCCACCGGTCATGAAGTCCCTCGCGCCTGAGGGCCACAGACTTAACCTGGGTAGAGAATCTGACAAGGTGCCGGACGTCTTGCGAGTATTCGACCAGGTACTCCTGCACGGCCGCCCGGGAGGGGAAGATGAGACCGTCGTGAGGAAAGTCCGAGTCGCCGTACTTCATGATGGTCCATGGGATGTTGGTATGAAGAAGCTCATACATTGGCGAGGCGAACACGGGCTTGTCTCCTGACTTGACTGGAGGATCCGGAGGGTAGAAGGGGCTCACTTGAGGGACCTGTGAATTGTCCGCGGGCTGTCGACTGTAGTACCACACGCCGCCTACTTCTGGGTTCTGCTCGAACACGACGACGGACTCGAAGGCCCGCTGTGCGAGGAGGTATTTGGCAGCTGAGAGACCGCATGGTCCGGCGCCGATGATGGCAACCTTTTTGACGTCAAAAGACCCTGATCCAACGGAACCCATGGTGGAAGGCCGCAAGTCGTGAGAATGTGAGGTGCTCCAGACGTTGCAAGGAAGACGCGGGGTTCCTCTCAGGGCCCGTATAAAATAAGTCGACAGCCGAGACTGCATACGCACCTGAGCCTCACAACCTGACTTGTGATAATTATGGCGTGACCGCGCCGGGCATGTGAGCTCCGTATCGGATTTGTACGGGTGCGGTACCGGTACCACCTCTGCCGGGCCGGAGACGTCCCCACCCCACCCCCAACCCTTGTCCTCCGTTATTATTCCCACTGCCTGCCGCCCTCCCGTTCAAGTTTCGGCAGATCTTCAGGGTACCCTGGTAGCCCTAGTGAGCTTGGAACCTTGTACTGTACCTCTGTATTCGACCCCATAGCACATAGCTCCCAGCTCTTAGTGCGCCCGTCACGCACGCTGATTGAAGGTCGCGATCCAAGACAATCTGATTAGACACCGACAAAGACAAACGACGGAAACATCTATCCTAAACAAGAGATTGGAAGCTGCACACGACAATACTTAAACACCGCGGCACCCGAAATCCAGTCAAACCACACAGATGGCTGATCGGAATACCGCTCTCCGACAACCCTGAGCGATGAATTGACCTCTGTTCCTACCGCAATACCACACTACCTCTCAGGTACCTCCGCGACTATGTCGTCTTCAAATGGAGACGTCGAGCAGCTGCTCGCCTCAAGGACGACAACACCCATAACGCAGCTCAATCCAGATTTGTCCGACCAGGTGAATCGGAAGATACACGGAGAAGTTACAATTACCTGGCCTTACAGCTCGGTCAACAAAAGGTTCGCCTTCCTGCTTGCCGAGCCAGACTTCCGATTGCGACGCGAGAAAGGACAAGTGCGCATCGTGCTCAACGGACCAAGCGCGGAAGCTGTTTGCGACTGGGAGCTGGGGAGCGGTGATGAGGTCACCCTGGCTTTGGATGGTGTGGAATGGGCCAAGGACGAGGAGCCAGCCCGTCCACCCGGATCCCGTCTGGACTGGCAACTGAAGTTTGGCGGGAACCTCATGCTCAAGGTAGGATGGTGCTCGTCGTGCTCGAGGCAGTGATGCGCATACTGACCCGGCACTGCAGGTCACACTAGGCGAGACCCAGGAAACCAAGTTCATCCACCTCGACCAGCCTCTTCCAACCGAGCCAGTCGAGGCGCCCGAGCCCGTCCACTTCGCCGAGATCGACACCTCAGTCTTCGACGACGACTTACTGATCGATCAAGCCCCCGCTTCACCCCCTAGGGCCGAATATGCAACGCCGATATTCATGAAGAGGTCGCGGCCGTCCTACGGACCTCTGTTTGAGTTTGACCTCGATGATGAGACCGAAGACGACGGTGGCAGAAGGGGCAAGGGCCGCAAACGGCCCAGATATTCCGTCCAGAATGGCAGGTGGAGATATCGCGAAGAGAGTGACAGCCCTGAGCCAGAGGTGGTACAAGAATCATCTTCACCTGCGCCGGAGCAAGATGGCGATGTGGCCATGCAGGACACACCCTCGAAACCACAGATGGCGGATGGCGCATGCCAAACCGACGAGAACGCCCTCCTGTTGCCTCCCCAGAGCGCAGAAAACACACCATCAGAGAGCTGGAACAGAACAGAACCATCATACGTCATCGACAACAGGGCGCTGGGCCCATCGGATGGCGCAACCACTGACACGGGTGTCCAAGCCTCGCCTCCAAAACCAAAAGCCATACTGCCAGAGTTCCAAGTACATGGACAGCAACAGCCGGTGGAAGAGAGCGCGAGAGAGCCATCGAGGCCTTATGAATCCGCCCCTGGTCATTCAGAAGTTCCTCACATCGAGACAAGCGTTCGGGCAGGATCCGGGGCGTCACAGCCCCAGCTTACTACACAAGCGCCCGCTAATCCACAAATGCAGGCGTCGTCTCTATTTGGATCCGGACCAGCACCAACACGACCGATGTTTGGGCAGCCATCGAGTGTCGGAGCTGGGTTTGGTGCTGTGGGTGGCTCTTCGGTAGATTCATTGAGATTTGGATTCGGCCAGCAACCGCAATCCATGTTTGGTGGTATGCAATTTACACCCTCACAACAGCTACAGCCACAGTACTATGATGCTCACTACTACCCAGCATCGTACCCTGACCCTCAGCAAATGTCCAGCCATGACTCTCCCGCCTCGCATCACTCTCACGGGGTGCCTGCACAGCATGCACAGTACGAAGAGGAACCAGGGACGATATCTACCAATGTCCCTACGAGTCAGGCCACAAACCATGATGTGCCGATGTGGCCCATTGGATCCCAGGCCTTGGACCACTCTCATGCGGTTGGTCATCTCACTGGTCCTGAGGATTTGCTCTCTGACGACAGCATCCCCGAGGAATCACCTCCAGGCATGATCCCTCCCGCAGTAGAAGATGGAACGCGGAACCGGGATGAGATGAAGGAGGAGGGTATCCTTTCGCGACCAGTCTTCGAGCAGGGGGTGCCCCGAGAGGCCCTTCCTCACGGGCGAGAAGAGTCAGCAGACGAGGACGGAGATTCCATGGACAGCGATGAGGAGGCCGACTACGACGAAGATGAAAAAGGAGACGACTATGATATGAGAAATTACGATCGTGTCTCCGATGATGAGGAGGGATTCGATGATGTAGGGGCGACACTCTCCGACGAGGAGATGCTCGACGAGGATGGGGACGACTTTTACGAGGATGAGGAAGACTATGACGAAGAGGACTACGAGGAAGATGAAGATGCAGCTCCCGACCACTATCAACAGGCACCGCGAATGGCACCTCAGCCTGCAGTCCAGACGGCACCGGTGGTTATTGACCTGCTCTCGGATTCAGATGAGGAAGATGAAGCCCCCAAAGCGCAAGCGCCGCCTCAAAACCACGTCAAACAGCCTTCGATGGATGGAATCGTTAAGTCCGAGCCCCAAGATGACCGCGGTGATGATTTGGCAGATGATGGTAGGCCACGGCTCGCATCACCCTTGGAAAAATCCATGGAAGCCGAGCGAAAGCAATACTCTGAAGAGGAACCCGAAGAGGAGCCCGAAGAGGAGCCCGAACAGGAGTCTGAAGAGGAGCTGGAACAGGAGCTGGAAGATGAGCTGGAGGAGGAGCTGGAACATGAACTCGAAGAGCGAGCCGACAATTCAGGGACATCATCCTACCGCGAGCAGTTCTCCGAGGGTGAAGGATCCAGCGAGTACGAGGATGATGAGGCTGTTGGTAAAGGAATTGAAGTGGAAGAACGCGAGCCAGAAAGCGTCGAAGTGATACGCGACATGGATATTATCGAGGAGGATATCACAGTCGATTCCATTCGCAGTGTCCCGGAAGTGGAAGAGGCGATGACTTCGAGCCCACCGCGGCGGCATGACGAAGCCGAGAGTGACGTTGAGGAGGGGTCAGAAGAGGGATTTCAAGTGGAGGATGTCACAGTAGACGTGACAGACGAGACTCGGCAGCGGAGTGACCCCAGCGATGACATGGTCAAGGACGGTGCGCCACATGATAATGGGATTCCATCTTTCCAGACGGAGTCTAGCGGTATCGCTGCATCTCTTGAAGCACAGCCGCAGCAGCCCAACGACGGCAACGACATGGCCGCAGAATGCGAGCCCCCTGATAGCATGGTTGAGTCCTTCCAGACACAACCAGTCGAGCTAGCTGCATCCTTCCAGACAGAGTCGGCCGATTTCGCCACATCTTTTCAGACGCAAACTGCGGACATGAACACGGATGATTTATCCGAGCCGTCACAATTCGGCGAGCCACGTCGAGAGGGCTCCGATGTGGACGTTGTTATGGCCGACGCTCTAGAAGACGAGGCTATCGATGAGAACCAGGTTTCTGCTTCAGAGGAAGATTCAGACGAAAAAGACGATGAAGATATCGTGATGCAGCTGCCACCGAGGGAAGAAACCGAACATCTTGACGAAGGAAGCGAGAGGAAAGACTTGGAAGATATGGCCGCAGCACCACAGTCTGAAGATAATGCCTTCGAAGATAAGACTTTCAATGGCTTCTCGGATGACCCACACGAAGCGCCGCCCTCCCCACCCATCTCTCAACACCAGAGGGAGCAAATCGCGCCAGGAATGGTAGACATCTCTGTGACTACCTTTTCAAGTCACACCGAGACTCATATCAGCGACAATCATATGGCCACATTTGAAACCCAGGAAACGGAGGTGATGCTCAGCCAGCGTTCCCAGGCGGACGAAGATCGGATGAGCATGACAGATGAGAAGGGCCTGGAGACGGCGGAGGCAGTGCCTGCTTCTGGCAAAGAGCTCGAAAGTGATGCCGAGAGTATTAAGGATGGACGTTTGGCATCAGATGACGAAGCTCAAGGGAACGACGAGAAAGATCTGGCATTTTCCGAACCAGAATCAGAGTCTCCAGAGGACGAGATCTTGGCGTCATCGTCACCACCTCGGCGGGAAGCCGCACCTGAATCCGAACAAGTCGTTGAGGGAGCCAAGGAGGGACCTGCCCACGCCTCCTCCGAGATAAGCGAGGAAGACTTTCATGACGCTTCTGAGCTGCCCCAGGCGGACGATTCACTCAGCGCCGCCCACAATGATGACCGCGCCAGCTATGTCACGGCAGACTCGCAGGCTTCTGAGTCCAGGGAGACAGAGGAGATCGGGTCGCCTCCCACTTTCAGGCCACGACGCAGGGGCCGAACACATAAAGACGACTCCAGCATGCAGTTCGCGATTTCAGCTGCTACCTCCACCAGGGGACAACGTGGACTTTCCGGGCAGCCACCCAGCCCGCGGACAACTCGTAGTAAGACTATGACCTTCCAGAAGGCCCCAAGCCCCCACAACAACCACGAAGATATGAGCATCCAGCTTGCTCGAGCTGCTCTGAAGTCACCCTCCAGGAGCAAGGCCCCTGCCACCTCTGCGGACGCGGGCAAACATGACTTGGTCAAACGGCTCGGAGATGACATGCCGGATTGTGTTCCCTTGAAGGACCTCAAGTCGTACCTCCGAAACAACCTGGACATCGCCGCCGTGGTGACCAGCAACCCCACCCCTCCCCAGCGCACCAAGGCCCGGCAGTACGCAACAGGCTTCACGGTCACGGACCCCTCCATCGCGCCCGACGGCGTCATCGAGGTATCGCTGTTCCGCGCCCACAAGGACTTCCTCCCCATCGTGAGGCCGGGCGACTCGATCCTCCTCCGCGGGTTCACCGTCACGGCGCTGCCCGACAAGGGGTTTGGCCTGCAGACCCACCCGGAGGACTCGAGCTGGGCCGTGTTCGACACGGATGGCGAGGATGCGCTCCCGCAGATCCGGGGCCCGCCGGTCGAGCTGGGCGAGGAGGAGAAGGGGTATCTCGTGGACCTGCGGGGGTGGTATGCCGCGCTGGACGAGGGTGCGAAGGGTAAGCTGGCGAGGGCTGCTGGTGAGATGGTTGAGAAGGGAAAGGAGGGCAGAGGGGCGAAATGAGTAGGCCTCATCTTGGAGGTTGAATAGTATTGGCTGGAAGATGAGTCCTGGGAAGCTGAGGCATACATCATGCCGATACTCACTGCGTGTTTCTTGCAAAATTACACATCAGAATCATTCGACAACAGGCCTACTGTGTTTTATTGTAGCACATGACCGTAGCAGAATAAGATGCTCGAAAGACCCTTGCAACAGTGGTCCATATTCACTTGCTTGCTTCAATAGGCCATGTGTCAACCCCCAACGACATGAATGCAAGAGAGGTAACAAGGCCACGCATCCAGGGGCCTGTTCGTCGTCTGACACGGCAGCCCCATACCCTTGAGCCGAGCCTGGTAGAGATTAGAGACGGCATTATGGCCGTGGTGGAAGAGGCTAGCAACGGAGACCAGGTCGAGTTCGGGTCGGATCTTCGTGTCGTGGGGTTTCGGAGTCACACCCTGTTCAAGCCCCTCCGCCCCGGCCCAGGCGATCAGGAGTGGGTTAAAGACGGGAAATGGAGGGGGTTTTTGGTCTTCTCTAGTAGGCATACCATGATACTTGATACACGAGGGCTGTGTTCGTGCCGAGCGCACAGCTCTGGGAATCTGTGGGACTTTTCGTATTTTCCCCTATTGCCGGTGAGTTTCATGGATTAGGAAATGCGTCGGCAATGGGTACATAGGCTTGACTGGAAGGTCTGAAGAAGCGGACGGCACTGGCCTGAGAGGTTGACAAGAGCATTCCAAAAGCCATTTGCGTGCAGGTAGAATTCACGAGGAGCCGGATCTGCACGCCTGAACTGTTACCTTACAGCCACGAGCTGTTAGTCAATTACGATCTCAATCTGCTTCGAGCAAAGGAACATTCATGTTTCTCAGTTGCAAACCTTCCCTCAACACTCGAATTATCTATTACATCTTCATGATTCCTCGTAAGCAGTTGTCCGGATGGCCCTGATTGTAATGGGCATGATGTTCGAAGACCTATCGTTCAAGACAATCTTCGGCTCTAGGTTGAGGACGCCTTGGGTTGAACCACAAAGAAGGCCGTGTTGATTTCTGCAGCATAGACCTGGACAGACACTCGAGCGAGGTGGCATGACCAGGAAGACAGTGACATCTGGACCTGCCCTGCTTCAAGCGTGGCGTCGTGGTCGTGGTCGCGTGGCCAACATTGAAGCCGTACCTTTTACGTCGAGGATTGATGTGCCTGCTGCCTGGCACATATGCGCACACTTGTATATCATTATTGAAAGAACGGCAGGACAATCATCCGATATGATAGTTAGGCTGTGACAAAATGATTTGATACTACCTAGGTAGTCTGTAGGCTCTCGACATCTGGAGAAGAACGGAGGCAGGAGGAATCAGCGACGTGATTCCGGAGGCTACAACGGGCTCTCCTAGTCATTCCAGGACCTGAATAGAGGACAGTGGCTATGATATCCATAGTTGTTACAACCATTAGGAGGTTGATAGATACACGCTTCAGTGAAACGAATCAAAAGGATGATATTAGGTCCTCCGTCAGATCATTGTTATGATTCTTTCATCAAAGGCTTCAACTCCGATCGTTCACTGTAACAACGTGGAATTAATACGTGCCGTCTTGTTCAACTCTTCATATTTTATGTTAGAACAGCTATCAATTACAGAATAACAATTATGCATTCCACGTATTGACCGTTGCAGTAGCTGCATTGTAGCCGGGCAAGGCTTTAATTCGGCGTTATGCCATAATACGGCCCCTCTTTTGTTCCCTATCACGAGTTCCAGGTATTGATTACTACCTAGACTACCTAGCTATGTGATCAAATAGTCTCAACTCTCTCGAAGTCTGTGGCTTAGCCTTGAGTATAACCATAATATAACGAGGCAGACATTGGTAACACTCGCGACAGTACGACTTACTTTATCTCGTCTAAACATGTAAATTGGCACTCTCTTTGGCTAGACTTGAGGAAGATAGGTGCCATACACGTTGAGGAGATAACGCATTGATAGAGCTTGTGCTACATATATGTATAGGCATACGGATGTCCAGACAGAATAAAGATAATAACAGGGAGAATGTACCAGTATCCACAGCCGAGACAGAATGTCTGATGAGCCCCCTCCCACCAGGTGCCTACTGTCGTTCGGATCTGACTAATTGATTAAGCCGAGGGATCTGACGACGCGTTGGAGTTTGGAGGTAAGGCATAATAATAAACCAAGAGATCCATGGTTTTGTTATTTTTGGCTCCGGATAGAAGAACCGGGCGCGGAGCGGACGTCTTGATGGGGGTTCCTGCATACACGGATCCCCGTACATGGCCATGTGGTTACAAATGATTACCTGGGTGGGTAGGGTTGTATATACCATGATACACTATGTAGAAGACAAGCAAGTATGGTCACCTTCGGGCACTCGGATCACGACCATCTCCTGGGCTACTGTAAGACATCACCTGGGCACCCACACTGCCGGGACGAAGGCTTGAGGGGCCGTCCAGCCGTTTGTGACACATGAGGGCGAGTCGAGACAGAGGGGTGGTAGGTACTTTACTGTGCAGGTACCTACTAAGTTGAGTTGGTACTTATTTGTATGTATGGGTGCAACGTTATCAAGCCGTCCTGGTACATAAACTGACGTGACATACACATAATTACTATGTAGTCCGGGGGCGGCGAATCGGTTCATTGCACAGTACTGTACATTTCCAAGGACATGATATGTACACACATACCTAGGTGCATACCTAAGTACATAGACCTCGAGGCCAGATCCTGATGAACCGTACGAGACTTCAAAAGGCAGTTGATCCGATTATATGTACAGGCACTACAGTGGTGTAGGTACATACCTACTTAAGTAGGTACATATTATGTAGCATAAAGGCGGGGAATTCCGGGGAACATTGGGAAGCCCGGATTACATACTGTTCAAGCCTTGGAGGGTCAACTGCTGCTGTGGAACGAATGTGGAGGTGGTTTTTGTTCCTGTCGTAGAAACGGGTGGGGCCTAAGAACCCCGGTACGTCAGTGCGCCAGCACGCCAGTAAGCCAGCAGCCAGTAACCAGTGACCCAGTAAGCCAGTGACCCAGTTCGTAGTAACCCAGTAAGCTGGAATGGCCCACGGTACCCAACGGGGCCTGGAGTGCACGGTTGCAGGGGGTCGTGGCGCAGGGTAGGTATACACGGGCGTTCGCATGAGCAGGACAGGGGATGGAGACAACTACCAAGCGGCGATCCGTCCTCAATTCCCATCCACCAGCCTGTGCACCTCACCTCTTCTACCACACTACATAAGTAAGTACTCAAGTTACATACATAATTGGTGTAGGTAGTACATACTTGAGTATTTAGTACATACAGCAACACCACCACCGTTGCCATCAACAATAACAACAACAACAACAACAACAGCAACAACCACAACCTCCTCCCTTCCTGTCTTCTTGTCACCCTTCGAGGTGTGACTTGCCACACACTCTTATATACAAGCCCCACGTCTCCTGTATTCTACTACTGCTTATTCTGCATACTACGACACCACTACTATCTAGATCCCCATCTAATCTCATCGCATATCTCATCGACCACGGTCCTGGACCATCGCAAGCCAAGCCAAACCGAGCAAGAAAAGGCCAAGCCGGCACACATTCACCGGGAGATTCAAACTTTCTTCTGACAACCAAAACCCCCCCTCTCTCCCTCGCCTTCCCATGGAAAGGTCGTAAGCCTGCAATCACACATCGTGTGCCTCCTCTTGTCCGCCACCGTGGAGACACGCAATCTGCACAACGAAATTACGGTTCCCGGAACTCGAGCGGCAGAGGAAACGCCCCTCCTTGAATCCTTGCTCTGACATCTGAAGACTGGAAACTGGAGACTGGAGCAGATCACTACTACTACTAGTTACTACACGCTACTACCAGGACTACATACTACGACATCATCCTTGTGCACTACCTACAGTACCTCCTACCACCACCGAACTTGATCCTCCCTCTATCTCTGGCAATTGACCGGGCTTGAGCTCGAGCACCTGGAGACCCTCCCTGGGGTGACATCATTCGATCAGCATAGCCCCGGAGCCGAAGCAGAGAGGGAGAGAGACTGAGAGATTGTGTGCCACTCACTGTGTCGTGTGCCATATGTGTGTGTGCGCGTGTGTGTGTGTCTGAGCGGCCGAGCACACACACTCTCTGCTAATAAAGGCGACAGCCGCACTTCAACGTCAACCTTCGGCTGACGAGTCACGACCTGACTTGCAGACTTTTTAACCGCCTTCCTCCGCCAAGGGTTGAATCGTATTCGGGAGAGGGAATCGCAGAGAGACAGCCGGGCATTCCATCCTGATCGGTGCGGTCGGAACGGGAGCATCCTGATCGGCCGGCAAGTTTGAAACGGGCTGGCCCGCACGATACGATTTGTTTCATTCATCAAACATATACACGCACACTCATACTCACACTCATATTCATACTCGCATACGCATACGCATACGGCATACAACATACACTCACTCACTCACTCACTCAAACCCTGAACCAAACAAGGAGACGCGACGACAGTGGAGATGGTCAACACGGGGAAGCCCTCACCGGGATGCTTTGCTTGCCGGACGAGACGCATAAAGGTGAGTGGGCACACCGTCTCCACCCCCTTTACCTCTCGATGAAGGCCCGGGTGCATGCCTGCCTGGGGCATGCAACCCACTTCTATCCACCTGACAATGACATCTCCGGCCGTTTCTAGATGGCGAATCGGAGGCCGTGTGTATGGTGCTGACTGACAGCACGGCAGTGTGATACAACCCGGCCTGAGTGTCGGAAATGTCGCAAACGCGGCTGGAAATGTCCGGGCTATCGGGACCTGAACGCCCTCAGGATCGTTGATGAGACGCAGAAGCAGTTCACCCGCTTCTCTGGCGACAAGGACAAGGAAGAGGAGGAGGAGGTACCAGCCGCCGGGTCGAGCAAGAATATCATCATCAGGCAGTACGTGCCGCCTGGTGCGAGGCACAAGTCACCCAGGGGCTCTACCGCCGTCAGCTCATATCCGTCTCCCGTCTCCTCCCAGGCCTCTTCACCAAACCGGAACAGGAGTCCACCATTCATCTACCACCAGTCTCAGTCTCCCGACCAGATACCACAGTGCATCGGCACACCTGTCGGGGAACAGGTCTACAGCTACTTCCTCTCCAACTTCGTGGTGGGCACGTCGCTGCGGAACCATGGCTACCTCGACTTCCTGTTCCCCTTGCTGGCCAAGAACCCGCCTGGCCAGCGTGACCACCCCTTGCCCCTAGCATTCACCGCCACGGCCATGATCGCCTTTGCGGCGCGCCAGAAGGTCCCAGATTTGCTGCCAAGGGCCGAGGCTACATATCTGAGGGCCCTCGAAGCAACGTTCAAGGCCATTGGCGACCCGGCCAGGGCGCGCGACAACTCGACACTCGCATGCGTGACCCTCCTGACCACCTTTGAGGTATTATGCCGACCTTTCCCAGTCCAAAGCTGCCGCTGTTGTCGATTGAGTACGATACGAGGGAGTGATGCACGCGGCAAAGACCTATGTGCTGACGACATACGTTTTGTGTAGCAATTGAGGCCATCCCGCCCGTCATATAGGAAGGCGGAGGCGTTTGGGTCTCACCTCGACGGGGCAGTGGCGCTGTTGAAGATGAGAGGCCGGGATGTCTTTCAGACTGCCGTTGGTCGCAAGATATTCATTATACTGAGAGCGTTGCTCGTACGTCTGCCCTCCAGAACCCATCACTTCCCGCCACATTGTCGTTCGTATCTAAACGCTCACTCACACACGCACACACTCAGGTATCAAGAAGCATATGCTACGCCACGCCCCTCGAGCCAGAACTGTACAACCTCACCGACGCCTTCGAGCAGGAGCCCGCACAACGGCGCTTCGCCGAACTGTCCCTGCGCGCCGCCGACATCCGCGTCGCCATCGAACGCCTCCTCGGCGGCTGGGGCCCCAGCCACGCCGCCGCCATCGAGCCCACGCGCGAGGCAATCCTGGCCGTCCTGCACGACGCCGACGCCCTGGAGGCCGAGTACGCCGAGCACTTCCGAACCCTGCCCTTTGCCTGGAAGGCCATGACGGTGCGGTACCTGAGGCAGACGGACCCGACCATCATGTCGGGCATCCCATACCTGGGCCGCGTGGACGCCTACATCGACATGTTTATCTGCTACATGCTGAACTGGGCGCGGGCGGCGCGGCTGTACACGCGGAACACGTCCCTGCGGTGCCGCGCATGGCTGCTGGGGCCCGAGGTGGACTACCGCAGCACGGCCGATTACGCCGCCGCGCATCAGGGCGGCGTCGAGATCATCGAGGACATTGTCGCATCCGTTCCGTACGTCTTTGGCGCGGCGAGGGTCGGGGACTCGGGCCAGGCGCAGGCGACGACGGCTGTGCCGTCTGGCGGGAGTTACCAGCCTCCCAGCCTGGCCGGGGTCTTTGTCATGTGGCCCGTGTTCGCGGCGGCGAGCTCGGACTTCGCGACCGAGGCGCAGAGGACGTTCCTGAAGAGGACGCTCAAGTACATCAGCGAGGAGATCGGGATCGGGCAGGCTGCTATCCTTGCAGGGGTGAGTTTTTTTCCATTCATTCATTCATTCATTCCTTCATTTACCCGGGATTACTCCGATCGTTCGATCTCCCCTTTCTTTCTACTCCATATGCGTCGACGAACTTCTCAGGGCTGACACTCCTCCCCGTAGTACAACCTACGCACGCCCTCGATGCCCATCGCATACACCCGGATGAAGCAGTTCGAGCAGCTAGGTAAGCCATTCCACGGCGTGGCTTCCGGGTCAGCGGCCAGGACCACGATGGCGTCGGGCTTGAGTGACATTGTCAGGACCACGGGCAGCGTCATCCCCTCGCCACCCTCGCCACCACCAGCTTATCATCTCCCGAGGCAGCACATGCCCCTGCGGATGCTGCTACATGAGCAACAGGATCTGCACACTCCAGGACACAAAGTCTAATAATGCGCAAGCCTCGCAGTAACTACTATTCCTACTACTATTACTACTACTCCTACTACTACTACCACTACTACTACCATCACCACCATCACTTTAGATGAGTTACGTTCCTAGGGATCTACGCTGCAGTGCGGTGTTGGGGAGGCTGATGGGGAATCTGGGATAGGGGGAAAACGAGTGCCTATCAGGGAGGAGGAAGGGAGGAACCGGTTCATCTTGCGTAGCTAGACTCGCATGTAACCGAGGGTGGACTTTGTATCAACAGGACGGCGGATTGTGTACGTTATGTATTCTGTGGGCTGGGGTAATGTCCTTATGGTCCAGAGAGAATGTCGATGCTGGTTATGCAAAGAGCTTAGCCTATCTTTAAACTTCTTGTCATATTGTTGTTGCGTCTGTCTAATAATGGTGTTGTTGCATCGTTTAAGGGGCGTTAGGAGATGCACATACTGATGAGAATGTACAAAGCCTGGGCGCTGTAGTGGGGGTGTCGTGATCAACCCTCAAGCTCAACATTGGATATCTCCCGATTGGATATCAGGCCCGGCGTATGGGGCGCTAATACGGTATTGTTCCCCCGGATCGGCGTTCACGTCATGAGAATACTATGTACACGCATCAGAGACTCCAGCGGGTAGAATCAACCCGGTTGGACCTCAAGACGAACACCCATATCCCGAGATAGGATCCTCCCATCTTGCCTTACTTACCTATAACTTTCCCACTTACTCCCTCCTCTCAACTTGTAACTCCTGATCCCAACCAAGTCTCACCTTACGAAGCCACCCCCGCTCCCCACACCCTCTTCTCCACATACTTGCTGCCCACTACATACACACCACACTCCAGCATCATGGACAGCAAAGACCCACCGACCACCACCACCACCACCACCAACCCCTGGCCCAACGGCGCCAGGTGCGCCATCTCCTTCACGATGGACAACCTGGGCGAGGCCCAGGACGTCAACAAGGGCCTCTGGCCCGCCGACAAGCCCGTCGGCCAGCACCCCTCCGTCCTCTCCACCCTGCCGCGGATGCTGGACCTCGTGGACCGGCAGCAGATCAAGGCGACCTACTTCGCCGAGTCCTGGAGCCTCGGCGTCTACCCGGGCGCGGTCCGGGCGCTGAGGGCCAGGGGCCACGAGGTCGCCTGGCACGGGTACCAGCACGAGGCGTGGCGCGGGCTGTCGGCCGGCGAGGAGGCGCTGAACTTTGAGAGGAGCTTCGCCGAGGCGCGGAGGTACGACGGCGGCGGGGGCGGCGACGGCGGCGGGGGCGGGGGCGACAACCTGGCGTACGAGGGGTTCCGGCCGCCCGGGGGCGAGCTCAACGGCGACAGGACGTACGCGCTCCTGCGGCGGTACGGCGTCGGGTACGTCTCGCCGCTGGGCACGTTCGGCATCGTCAGTGGCGGGGACGGGGACGGCATCGTCGTCCTCCCGTTCGAGTGGGAGACGGTCGACGCATTCTGGTACATGGACAAGTTCTCGAACATCCGGGCGGCGCGGGGCGCCCCGGAGGAGGCCCCCGGCCCCGCGGCCTTCAGGGACTACCTGCTGGCCAAGTTGGACGAGGTCAAGAGGGGCGGCGGGTACATCTCGATCCTGTTCCACCCGTTCCTGCAGACGAGCGAGGACAGGTTTGACGTGCTGAGGGAGGTGCTGGAGAGGATCGGTGGTGACGACGAGATATGGTGTGCACCGTGCGGCGAGGTTGCGAGGTGGGTGAGGGAGCACGCGGATCAGTTTGGCTCCAAGTCCTGAGGTGGTTTGATATGTATAATGTATGAGATTGAACCGTCGTCGCTATCTCATTTCCGTTGCTACGTACTACCACATTTCGCAGAAGGGAGTAGGTGCTATTTCGTTCGTCTTGAGCCCCCATCCACCCTCCTATCGACATGGACATGATCGAAAAACCCCCTCTTGCTCCCGCCACCAGACCAGACCAGACCAGACCAGGCCCAAACCGATCACTCCCTCGGAAACCCGTCCAAGACCTCCATCAGCTCCCCGACACTCGCATCCAGCAAGGCCTCGGGGCTCTCAAACGGCGCCCTCGCATCCTCATGCCCCTCGGGCCCGGCCCTCACCTCGGGCGGTATGAAGAAGACCGTGGCCCCGAAGTCGCTGGCCAGCCTCTCGCTCTCCTCGCCGCTGAGCATCTTCTCGATGACCACCATGTCCGTCCTCTCCACGTCCCTGATGTGCCGCACCAGGTCCCCGCGCAGGCCCGCCAGGGCCTCGCGGAACGCCCCGCCCTCCGCCGGGTCCCCGTCCCCGTCCCCGCCCCGGCCCCGCGACACGACGGCGTGCAGGCCGAGCAGCTTGTCCCGGAGGAGCCCGAGGCCCGCCTGCCGGTCCTTGGCGTTCTGGTTGCCCTGGCTCGCGCGCCGCGTCGTGCCCGGGAAGATGAAGAGGTCCATGGCCACGAGGTGCCGCGCCAGCTCCCAGCAGAAGCGCTGCTGGAGCTGCTCACGCTGCTGCTGGTCCGCGCCGGCGGGGTTGGCCGTGTCGTCGCCGGCGAGGAGGGCCGTGTAGAGCTTCTCGAGGGACCGGTGGTCGTGCTTCACGGCGTCTGAGACGTACCGGACACCGACCCTGTTGCGGTCTGGGCTGGAGGTTGGTGATGAAGACATGCTGAAGGAAGTCTTGAGCTTGATGTCGTCGGACTTCTTGGTGGTTGGTTCTAATCAGTGATTCTGGCTGTCTTGTTCCCTCACGTTGATGGTATATTGGTAGACTAAGTTGTCGCTGCAGGTCTAATAACCTCTGTTCCGTTTTCCTTTACCTCAAGGCTTTCGTTTCAGTTTCTCTAGTCTCAATATACTCTCGTTGTAGCGCAGCATATCCTCGTATAGTTTTAAGCGGCGAGAAGAAGTGAGACGACTTAGTTGCAGATCTGGGGGTTCCTGCAGGGAGGGAAATCCGGCCGTAATATATAAAGGTGTAAGAAAGGGGATGATGAAGGACCAGTTCTTCCCTCTTTGGCCGTTGATGGTGGGATGCCTCACTTCATATCCCCGGGTCGGCTTACACCGGGACAAATGCGCAGACGCGGTCGGTGCGGCCAACCTCGTCAGAATGACGTTTGTCTTGCCACAAGGGATCAAGGAGACAAGTATTTTTATTAATTATGACCGTGAAACAGATATATATCCGTCCACTCGGACGTCGTCAGGGGGGGGGAGGGGGCGCATCCTTGGTTGAGTGGCCTGCTCTTTGATGTCGATCATCCGCAGCGGGCGCGAAGACGCAACGATGACCAGAAAGCTATAAGCTCGCTCCTCCTTCGTTGACAAGGAGACAAGTAGACAAGCAACTGACAAGATAGCAGGACGGCAGGATGTACAAGGAATGAGAGCTGTCATTCCCGCCAAGATATGAGTGTAATGGAAGGACCATTGGTCATGATATCATATCAACCTGCCCAGCTATCGAGGCTCCCTGGTGATCTACCTCAAGGGGAGACAGCTTCGCGGACCGGTGAGAAGTGTAACCTGCCAACCTGATTTCATTTCATTTATATATATAGATGCCTGGTGTATATGGGTATAAGGGATATAATGATGGATAATATGATCCAGACCAATCGTAGAAAAAAGAAAAGCTGCCCAGCAACCAACAGTCAGAATAAAACCCAGAAAAGAAAAAGGACACACGAGTTGTAAATGCTCAAGATCCCAGACATGATTTGGTCGTAACATCGTCCTCTCGTGGGGTATGAATGTGCAAAATATGACAGATGGAGAAATATATGGCAAAAGATCCCAGAATTTTCCCCTGAAGACGAGAACTTCAGGGCTTCGCCGGCCTCACTGAATGCGGAACACATGGCCTGTCAGTCAGTTTTATCCACCACCACGGCCACGCACCTATAGCCCCAGATCATTCTGCCCCAGGAACACCCTCGCAAGCTCATCACCCCCTTGTTCCGCAGCCTCCATCCAGTGGATGGCGACACACATCAGGGCAGGGTCACTCCGAATGTCACTCTTTCCGCCGTTTGCACCCACGCCGTGCCCAGAGCTTCCAGGACGGTGAAGTTGGCCGGCCCCAATGCGATCCCCGTACCGAGTTCCCGTGGCACCACCATACTTCTCCATCACGGTTTGTTTGAAGACCTCCCTCGGTTTAGATAGAGGTAGAGTGGTCCGATCGACGAGTTCGGGGTTCGAGAGATAAAACAGGGCGAGTTCGCGCTGAGATGTAGGATCGCCTTCCTTGGCAGTAATTGTCCACATCCGCGCGGCGTCCTCAAGACGGTATGTGGTACTTGGCGGCGGCGGCGTAGGTGGGCCCGTTACCTCTATCCTCTTTGCCTGCTCATCTGCGCTCGGACTGGGCCTCTGTGCCTGCATTCCTTCATCACCATTGATCGATGAAGAAGCAGTGCTCTCCGGCGCCGCAGGCACACCCCTTCGAGTCTTCGTGTGTACACCAACAATCTCATCGGCCATCTCGACCATGGTCCGACAAATCTCTTGCTTGAGTCCCAGCGCTGCAATGGCACAATCCCAGAAAGCCTTGCCGCGCTCCGTCTTGTCCAGTATACTTGCTGGCACGAAACTGGCAATAAATTGCAAATCGCGGAACAGGGTCTTGGGCCTGATGTCTGCATTGCGGAAGAGTGACTGAAGAACAGTGGCAATGGCATCGGTATTTGTCGCCGCACTGCTGCTCGTATTAATAACGGACCTTGTTTCTGGGTTCAGGTTTCCGCTTGGCATGCGATTGTTTCCGGCGCCGGGGTTCTGGAGTGTCTGAAGTCGTCGATCTCGCAGATTGCCCATGGCCTCTTCGAAAGGCCGAGAATGGCCTGGCTGTCTGTTTCTTTCCGCCTCAAGCTCCGCCGAGCGGGCCCGCTCAATCCACGCCTGCCTGCGCCGTGGGCTACCGGAGGACAAAGAGGCAACGATCAGGTGCTCTAGCTCAGAGAGTGCGTTGAGCTTGGTGTATGGATTGGGGTGAACGCAGAACATCCTCAGTAGGCGCTGATAGGCTTTCGTGAATGGGAATTCCGGCATCTCATCTCTCCTGGATCTCCCTGCAGATCTCTTGCTGGACATGGTGTCACTGGTCGCGGAGCTCTCGTTATCCCGTCCTCCATGACCACTTGCAACCGACTGCGATTCGGATGCGCTTTGGTTCGATGCTGCGGTATCGGCTGCGTTGTTAGCGTCTCGCAGGTTGCCAAAGCTTTCCTTTCTTGCGATAACACGAAGCTTGGACCGTCTCTTCTTAGACTTGCGGTCGGCAGCATCGCGTCGGTCAATGCAATCTTGGCCAAGGTCCTCGAACCAGCCATCAGTCTCTGAGCCACGAGAGAAAACCAGGTTGCCGAGATCACTCAGGAGTAGACTAGCCAAGGTCTGCCTGAGGTCATTGAGGAAGCGCATCTTTTCCTCGTTCAGCCGCTGCTGTTGTATCGTATCATTAGTAGACGCGGCAGTTCCAATTTGGCCGAGACCGTGACTAGGATAGAGATGAGAGGAATGCAGGGTGCTGCTTAGGTTGGTGATGCTCGTAGTCGGACTCTGGGCGCGAGATGTAGTCGAGCTTCCTGATGTGATTGATTGGAATGGTGACCAGTACGTCGAGGCGCTGTCAATCGTGTGGACAGGTGAAGAGTGGCCAAAGTATTCCCCGGAGTCCATAATCTCACTCATCGCAGTACTGCCTCGTGAAAAACCAGAAAACCCGTACCGGGAGGAGGATTCACCGCTGGTAACCGATGGACTCAAGCCCGTCATGCCCCTCAGCTCTTTAGCAAGCGAGCCTGTCCGGCTTGACGCAGGCGTGAATCGTCTCTCAGGCTCACTGAAAACACTGCTGGCGTCATCGTTGGAGAAAGTAGAACTTGGCGGTGGTTCCCGTCGAACAGGCGGGCCTTCGAGCTGTCTCTTGTCGCGAATGTACAGCTCACTGCTCCAGAGGACTGGACCATCCATTATGTTTTCACCAACCAGCTTTCCAATGCAAGTCTCAACCTCACAGCAGAACCGATGGATACGTTCTTCGCCACGGCAGAAGTTCTCGATTCCGTACTCGTTCATGAACCTCGTAGTCTTCTCGGCTTGGTCGTCTGACAACTTGTTCGGCCCTCCTTGGTCGTCGCTCGCCGCTAGCAGGTCTACAATCTGGGACTCCGTGCGGTAGATGTACGTGGTGGCTGCGCCGCGTGGCAAACTTCGGTCGCGGTTATAGCTCTTGTGCTTGCGGCGCATTCCCATTGTTTTCAGGGCGACGGCAATATTTCGAGAGTGCGCGTACGGTCCTGAGTTGCGGACATCGGTAACATACCACATCTTGTCGCGTAGGGCCCTTAGCCGCCTCATCATCGACTCAATGAGGCCCTCGGCCCGCTCTTGAGACTGTTTTAGCCAGACTAGCCATGCGTCGTAGTCTTCTACCGCGGATGCAGAGCGACGGATAGAGTCCCGGGGCCCGCGGCTGAAGATGTTGAGCAGTGTGGCGAAGCCCTCTGCGCGGAGTGATGGGGACGACAGCGCATTGAGTTGCTTCAACGTATTGAAGTACGAAAGCGAAGCCACGAAATTGGACTGCGCGCGAGCCTGAGACACAGCAGCCTGAAGCATTGCTATCAGCACCGGCGTCGGCTCATGGTCCTGCCATCTGTTAGCTACCTCTTTCCCCCTGGCCCCTTCCGAAAGAGGAGAGCTGCTCCTGCTCGGAGATTCCTGGCCCGTCAATCTCCGACGATATGGATTTCGACTGGGACTTCTTGGTCTCGCCTTCTCTGTTGTGATGATCTTGGTCTTTGAACGGTACTTCTTCAGGGTCGAAGTCCTGTTGCTGAATTTGCCAGTGTCCTGTTCTGACGTTTGTGGAATCTCAAAGTCCTCAACAAGCTTTAAGATGGAGTCACGCAGCTGGTGGTAGTCCTTGTCAAGCTCTGGCCGGTCGTCATCAATATCATCCTCATCCGTTTCGCTGAGAGAAGAGGAGTTCTCCTCCTCTAGATCGTCATCAGGATCATAGGTCATGTGAGTAGAGAGCGACTTTCCATCCGAGGAAATGAAGAGCACGGCCCATCGTTCAGCACATGGATGGCATGAGCCACAGCAGGCCTCAACTCCAAGTGTCTGTGTCAACTCGTGCAAGGCAAGCCGAAGCCGGTAGCCATCATCCTCGTAGTTGTTGAGAAATTCCTGGCTTGAACGCTCTCCCAGTTGTGGTGATGACTGGGCCGAGGCACCAGTCATCTGAGGCTCGATTGCAGTTTCCGCTGTCGTGCTTGTATCACTCAGGACAGAGGACACACTTGTGCTGAGGATGGAGGCTGTCTCAAAATTATTGTTGCTCCTGGACGTGGCCATGGACATGGGTTGGGAGATGGCTGACATGCCAGAGATAGAGGGAGCGCCTGAACGGATCGAGGCAGAGGACATGGGTCTCTTCTCCGGGAAGAGCGCATTGACCAATGTAACCAAATCAGCAGGACTCACAACCAGGTATGGATGGACCTCAGCGGTTTCTCGGAGTGAAGTCAGCGACCGGGCCTTCAGTAGCCTCGGGCGAGGCTTAAAGCGGGAACTTTTGAAGCGGCCAAGGATGTTGTCAACATGAGCCTTGATTTTTGGCGGAGTTGAGACCGGGCCTGTCTTCCATAGCATGTCAACGACAATGCTGGATGCTCTCATAGCGACTTGCTTCAGGATCTTCTGCCGTCCGTACTCGGTAATGTGGTAATCTGCCATCATGCCATAACTTTCCGGATGAACGACCACACCAAGTAGCCACACGGAGAACAGCCACTTGTAGATGAACCACTTCCGCGTGCTATCAACATATTTGTGGTCAAGACGCTTGAGAATCTGGTTTCCCATCTCAATTAGCCCTTCAGGGAGACCCGTGGAGTCCTCGTCGTCAAGGATATCGAAGAGCTCGTCAGTAGCCCGGTCATAGAACTCCTCGGCGGCAATCTGGTCCTTGGAGGTCCAGTCCGAAATATTGAACCTGGTGCCATGCTGGTCCTCGGCTCGATCGAGAAGAAATGCTCCATCCTCAAGGATCTTCATCAAGTACCACTCCATGTTCGAGCGACCGGACCACTCACGCATGGTAGACCAAACATTGAGCACATGGATGAGGATAGGCTCGATGGGGACGTTCTCGTTCCCGGACTTGGACTCAGAGGCTGACTTGGAGATGAGACGCGCGCACGTGTTTGCCCAAGCATCTGTCCGACGCTTGTCCTCGGCGCTGTCAGGACCTGCTGAATTAGCAAAGCATGTATAAATAAGCGCAGACAGAGCATCGTGCCTCTGGAACGAGAGCAGGCGCTCAACCGGACTGGGACTGTTGGACGAGTGCCTGTTGAATGAGGTGCCGGCACTACGAGCGTGGGGCTTGTTATAGAGGGGCAAGACCGACTCGATAGGGTCCAAACCAGAGTGGAAGTTGGTGATAGCGGCACGCTCCGAGTTTGAAAGGGAGCAAATCCGGGTTGCCAAATAGTCCGGGTCGTTCCTTACTTTGGACAAGAAGGCGAGAAAGGTTTCTCTGGCATTGGCCGAGATATCCTGGAGAAACGGCGTAGTCGAGCCGGCCATGGGGCCGGCAGCCACAACGGAGCCAGTGGGTGTATCCAAACTTTCAGATGACACCATGCCAGGGGACTGCAGGGACTCCACCTCAGGCTCCAGAAGAGCATACCTCCTGACCTCATCGCAGCTCTTGCGCACATCCTGAACTGCGCTGTATAAGCTGGCAAAGGCCTTCTTGTCGTCGGTACGGAAGCATTCGGCAAGGTTCCTCTGGGCGATCTCACCACAGCGAGTAAGGCGGGCAGACAGGGCAGTGGAAACCAGAGTGCGTTGTAAACGTATTCTTGTGTTAGCGCGCTTGCGCTCCTGATATTTCGACAAGCGTACCAAATGGGCCAATTCATCCAATGTTGTGCTTTCTGCCTCGTCAACTGGGGCTAAATACGAGTTTGTGTATAACGAGGCGTCGGTTATTAGGGGTTGGGGTATCTTGACGGCTCTTGGTTTATGAGGAGGCGTTGGGTCCTCGTCTCGCGCCTCCGCAGTTGATTTCGCGTCTTGGGAATTTGGGATGGCTGGAGGAGTAGGCTGCGCGACGATGGCCTTCCTGAGTGTTGGACTCGGCGTCTGGGTCATGCTCGACGGCCGCTGGGCATCCTCAGCGCGGGGGGCGGGAGGGGGTATCTCTTCTGTGTTTGCAGCGTTTGCGCTGCTGTCAGGGAGCGATGGGCTGTGCGAATGTAACCTTCGGGGCCTCGAAGATTCGACATGTCGTTCTGGAGAGGGGGGTGTTGGCGACCTTGTCACTGAGAGCGCTGCTCAGGAGGACTCGTCAGCTACACTGGACAAGCTCGGGTTAAGGGTAACTTCTGGGGGACGGATGTTCAGCAGTGCCCTCCGGGAGCAGGAAACGTACAGGCAAGATCGGACGAGTGGACCTGGACGGGCGAGGAGAGAGATCGCTGTATGGGATACATGGTGAGCGCATGGAGCGACTATCCCAGACACTGCCAGCGTGACTCTGCTGGCAGTGACAGGATTGAGGACTGAAGGCTGAAGATCCGACTCGAATCGACCGGAGCGACCAGATGTGAAGGCGAAGCTGGCGGCCGAGGTGATAATCAGAGGCAAAAGTAACAAGGTATGGTAGGTGAGGAGGGGACCGAAGGCAAGGATGCGCCTGTGAGGCTTTGGTTATCGGAGTCTGTATTCGTCGCAGCTGTCATGGAGAGTTGAGGAACTGGAGAACAAGTAGATAGATAGGTAGATAGATTGATAGATAGATAGATAGACAGATAGATGTTTGATGGTGGCCGGGGTGACTAGGAACGATCAGGATGATGGTGGTTGTTCTAGACGTAAGGAGAAAGACGAAACGGTAGGGATGTTGGAAGTGGAGGATGCGTGAGGCTGAAGAACCGTTCTGTCGGTCAAGAGTCTAGGAGGGAACCCTCGACTGCAACGTTGTTGTTGTAGACGAGATAAAAAAAGATGCCTGTAAAGCAAGATCGTGGCGTGGCGCGTGGATTTGTATGTATGTATGTATGTAAGTATATGTAGGTATATGTGTGTGTGTGTGTATGTGTGTGCATGTATGGAGGCAAGTGGTCTGTAGTCTACCTGCCACCGCAGCAACGTCTGCATATACCGGTATCAAGATGGGCTGCGATGGAGGAGAGCAGCGTGCAACAGGGTTGTTGGGTTTCTGGGCTGCCCTGCCCTTACCCTTGCCCTTGCCCTTGCTCTTGCCCTCTCCAGCTCAACGCCCCAACTTGCGGTCGGTCGCCTACAGTAAAACAACCTGGGAAGGTACGGAGTACGGAGTACCGCCTTGGTAGCGTGGAACACCTGTGAACGTGAACGTGGGGTAACTGCTGCATCCACGACTGCCATGAGCAGGGATCAGCAAGCGGCAGGCGGCAGGCGGCACTGCCAGGCGGTGCGTGATTTGGTATAGGCTTGGGCGGGAACCAACCATGGGAGGGCTAAGCCTCTTTTGGGATGGTGGCAATGGTGGGCCACTGGCAAAGGCACTGCTGCCGCCACCACAAGCAGCAATATTCAAACCCAACTGGCCCCAGCAGTCTCAAGCATGCCGGCCTGATGATGGATGGTGGATGGTGGTGGATGATGAGGCCGGATCGACGGCCTCCTCTCGTCTCACCAGGCCACTCTCCCTGAATACTTTTTCTCCCGACACCCATTGTCTATCTCTCTGTGCCTCAGAAGCAAACCCCGACATGGAGATGACGATGTGTTGGCAGATATTCCAATTCAATCGGAACTTGAGAGTGGGAATAATGGGAGGGAACCCTTGGAACAAGGTTAAGGAACAAGGGCCTACTTCGTACACGCTGGGATCATCCCAATCCATTTCGCTGATATGACAACAAACCTACTGGAGACTTGAGTACAGCCCAAAGAACAACACGCGCGTCTCGCCACGGATTGTCCTCTACTCCTTTGTTGACAGCAATACGGATCCGTACATAATAGGTACAATCATGATTAGGACGGATCTGCCGACCTCACTTGGCTGTACCTACCACGGTGAAGCTTTCCCTACCAACCAGCCTACCCACCACCGCCTTTTCGGTCTGGAGCCGTCACTCCCAGCTGGACGACTAGGAGGTCTGTACGAGGCATCTCGAGCAGTGCGGCAAAAAACTCTTCAGCTCTTCAAGGGTCATGGGCGCGTTGCGAATTTTGTACAGGATCCAAACAGAGTCGAGGGACACCATGACAGTGCGGTCAGCTGCCAGCTCATGGTGGGACTACCGGTACCACCGGTATTGCTCGCATCCTGCCTATGCCAGGGACCGCCGACGACATCGGGGACAGCTCATCAGAGGGTTCACAAAGGAAAGATTAAAGGGAAAAAAAGGCACGAGAGAGTGACCATGGTCCATGGTCCGTGGGCCATGCAATCCTTCTCTCAGCGATCGCTCTCCCGCCTTTTTCTCGGCCCCATCGCTCTTCCGCGGCCCGCCTGATTCCCATGGCTGAGTATCTTGTGTCTCTAAGCGAGGTCAAAGCGGCTGGCGATGGATGATGACCTGGCAGTGCATTGCATTATTCCTGGGTTTTGCCGTCAGACCGTCCAATCCCTTTTTCTCTTACTTCGATATCGACCTTGCGTTACGGAATATTTCTTAGATGTTTCCCCATCTGCCAGTCTGCCCATCAACCAGGAGAACAGGAGTCATACTCTAGCCTCCTGCCCCCTTCCCCTCCTGTGGCGTGTCTGGCGCCAATTGGCTGGAACCGACCCAAACACACATCCACCCATCCACCAAGAAGCCGCTCCAGATGTCCTCCCCCCCCCTCCCCAAAGTTCAACCGGGCCAAGGCCGGCCGGCCACCGACTCGGACACACATGCCAACTCAGAGGTCGATGGTAACATCCGCTGCCAATGGTTGCTTGCCACTGTCCCTCAACAGAGGTCTTCCGTACCTTTGAGGTTCCGATGTCACGATGCCGCTCGCCCGATCTGCCCCGGTCGTCCCTCTTTTCAACCCTTTCCCACCAGATTTGATCCATTCTGGTGGAGTCTACAGCGTCCCATGATCACCTGAAATCTCCCCTCCGCCCTGATTTCAGGGCAGAAGAAGGAAAACCGAATATTGGTAGCGACCTCATTGGAAGACGAAGCGCACCCAAGTGGGCAGACTAACGGCGCAACGGTACCTCGTGGCGGCTGGGAACCTTGGCTGATTGCATGCCATGCCATGCCATGCCATGATGGATGCATTTCCTATCTCCTCCCTGGGTGATGTGAGACTCTGGGGCAAGCGGTTGCTTCCTGGACGTGCTTTATCACGTCGCGTAGTGCTCGAGAAACAAGCATACGGGCAGAGGTACTTCGCCCCCCTCCATCACGGAATACCGGCCGGTACATTACCCGTCCGTTTCCAGCCTGGTACAGATTATCTGCCTGCACGTCAGACACGACACAGTCGAATCAGAAGCTAGACGCTGCCCTTATCTTCTGCCCTACGGGCGGATGATCACTGGCAATCAACTATCTTGGAAACCGCTCACTACAACTGTATGCGTGCGTCTGCCAGTTGGCTGCGCGACCTGCAGTCCCCCCGGCCATCTCGAGTTGAGGACGGCCATGCGCTGCTCACTACTGGTCGCATGTGCTTCACGTATCTATGTACAAGTGACAAGTGTACGTGCGCACGCGTGTTCTGTTCGCGACGCAGATGCATAAGATGTCAGCAGATAAACAACTTCCACAGCCACAGCTACAGGGAGGGCGCCCTGCGTTGACTACCCTGAGACAGTCTCCATTTACATCTCCAAATCCTCGTATAAAATTTAATCAAACTGGGAGCCACCACAAGTACAAAAAGTCGTCAGCTCGCAGCACCTGCAGCTAATCGCGTCTTCTGCCCTCCCCGTCTTCAAGCCCCCGAGATTAGTGGTGGTTGCCACCAAGAAGACACAATCAATAGGAAGGGCATATGAGCACACGCATCATCCTGCTAAAACCTGAATACTCAAACCGTACTCCCAATCAACGACGCGTCAAAGAGTGCAGCATAAGCCGTGCATCATCACTGCCCCCCCCCCCTTCCTTCCCCTCGCGTATGTCTCAGTCATCACGAACCGACTGACCCTATCGAGGTTCATCGGTCTATGTGAGTGCCGGGTATGCGAGACCTAGTTGATCAGAAACAAGACCCAAGGACATGCGTCTTATATAAAAGCAGAAGCACCACCACCACCACCAGATATGTGCAGGTGAAGGTCTCAAGACGCAGGATGTCCGTCTCACGAGGGGAGGGAACAACTCACACCGCCCGTACGAGCGGCAGAGCAACGGGGCACAAGACATATCGCGTACAAGCTGAGCTGCTTGGTAAGTATGTCGGACGGCATCGTAGCATTTGAGAGCTGCCGTAGCTTGGCTGCCGTAGTACGCCAAAAACAAGAGGGAGCGACGTCAACAAGTGGCAGTTACACGGCAGTAGTCCAACGGCCTGGCAGGGCCTGACAACTCATAATATCATCGCCAGGGTTGAAGAAGATGGTGAAACGACTGCAGCTTTGCTTTATGCCTAGGTATGCATTGGTATAGTTGAAAGATGGCCATGATAAGCCATGATTTGTTGACTATTTTTGCAGGCCTACCTGAAACGCCTAGAATGCCGATGCAACATGATGCATCGCATCTTTACATGACCTTTTGCCTCCCAACCAGCCAACCAACCAACCGTCAAGACACATTCTCCACACTTGACGACATCGATGGTATTCCTATCGCGGACCCGGAAACGCTCAGAACTCACTTGATACTTCCGGTTCATCCTTTCCCATTCCCCTAGCCACGATGCGCCGGGGACTACAAAACCGGCCGGGTTCCCCCCGGCGTGGGGCGCACCTAGTGCTCACGCCATTTTTCTTCCACAGCAACATGCATTCCATGGGGTGCATGTTCTGATAAGAACCACCTCATCGGCCGTAAAGCCTGCATGCTCGATAGCGATGGAATCCTCTTTTTCCAGCTTCCGATGATGCTCCGTGAGCCAGACACGCAAGCTTGCTCATGATACTGACCTTGGCTGTGTGCAGTCCTTGCATGACAGCCGCAGCACCTCCCAGCGCTCATCAATTGCATGCCTGTATGGATGCCAAGCGATATCGGGGAGGGGTTGGTTGCGTATCCCATGTTGACAACTCGCACGCGCATCGCAGGAGATCGTCCGGTCATTATGCCCGGTATAGCGAAGCGGCAGGGCCAGTAATTCTCTCCTTCCCATGGCTGTGCTGTTGTTTCTCTTTGCAAAGGCATCTTGTCTCTTGGACCGAGTGCCTGGATGTTGGTTGTGCCACCAGCGTCCTGCATTAAGTATGGGCTCCCAGTGCAGTATACCAGGCAGCACCATTTAGTCGCCTCTTCCGAACCGCACATCAAAGCCCTTTAGAACGCTCATGATACTAGCTGCCTCAACCTCGATTGGCGTCATCCTCGGGTTCCCTCCCCTACCGGAGGGTCCACCCCTGATCTCGGGCTCCCGTGGCTTGGCCGGTGCAGCTCGCAGCAGCGGTAGCCAATTGTTGATTTCATCTGCCGCGTCACTAAAGTGCCTGTGGCTGGCGAGTGTTTTGTAGGCCTCGGCACAGGAGAGCTTCACGGCTGCGGTGTTGTTGTTGTTGCTGTTGTTGTTGTTGTTGTTGGTAGTGGCAGGAGCGGACTTGTCCTTGCAGCATCCACCTCCAGGGCCGCCACCGCCACAGCATCCGCCGGAGGATTCGCCCTTCTTGAAGCTGGCGGCCAGAGACCGGCAGAACAGCCCCGACTTTGGGTCTGCGAGACACTGTGAACAAGTACCCGGCCCACCTGAGCCACAGCCACCAGAGGGCTTCGACAGCGTGTTGCTGTTTGATGCAGCAGCCTTGTTGCGGGATGACAGACCCTTCAGGCTCGGAAGTCTGACTGCTCCGTCGGGTAGGATCTCGTAGCCAATGGCATCATCCTCGCTTGGCGGCGGGGTGCGCGACTGTTGGACCGAGAACGTGGACGAGTTGATGGACGGCAGTGTGATGCCCTCACCTGGTGGAGGCGGCAGGGCAGCATTGTTCGCAGCCTCAGCGCAGACACAATAAGTTCCGTCGTCGCAGAATCCACAGCGGTCTTCAGGGGCAGGTGAAGCCGCGACATGAGCGTCAATCGGCGCCAGGGTGTAAGGGCTAGGTGCGTTGCTGTGCGGTGTTCCCACGGTGTTGATAGGCGCGGGAGTAGGCAGCGCAGCAGTGGCAGCACGTTTGTTTGGGCGAGAAAACATGGCCGTGAAATCAGTCTCGGTGGCGAGTGCGACCGAGCCTCGCTGGCGCTTCTCATCTGGTGCCGATGAGCTGGGCGAGACAGACCGGATAGTCCGCTTAGCAGTTCGACTCGCAGTGAGCTGCGGACCACTAGACAACGAGTTTGTTCTGCTTCCCTCTTGACCATCATTGTGATTGGTGCCATTAAGAACCTCCTCGAGACACTGGCAGCGTGAGCCGAGGGTGCAGTTCCCGCAGCCGACAGGAATGTTGGCCATTGCCTCATCCGCACAAGCACAGTTCTCGTTAGGGTCACAGGAGCCACAGCTCGTAGGTGCTTGCTCGATGTCCTCAGGCGGGCTGATAATCTGCGAGATGGAGAAGGAGTGCGTTGTCGCAGGCCTGTGCATCGTAGTCGCCGGCCTGGAGCTGGTGATACTTGATGTGCTAGCTCTACCGTCATGTGGAGGACGAGAAGGTACAGAAGGACGATGATGCCGCAGGGGCTGAGGGGCGTATGTGTGGTGGGACCGAGTAGGCACGGATGCCAGGGAGGGAAGGCTATGCTGTCGTGGATGCTGGCTCTGGTTCTGTGCCTGAGCCTCATCCAGCCGCCTCCTCAAGACCTCAACCTCCTTAGCTCTCTCCACCCGCTCCTTGTCGAGCATGTTCTCGAGCACCTCACATCGTGACTGCAAAGCCTGAGCATCCACCTCCATGCGGCGAATCTTGTCTTGCAGGCCCTGCATAGCCCTATCATGCTCCTCCTTCTCGGCATCGAGCTGCTCCTCCAGCTCGCCGACCCGAGCGGCCCGCCTCTCCCGGAAAGCCCTCTGAGCGGCTCTGTTCTGAGCCTTACGCTTTGTGGGTGGCGTGTCTGTGGCGGGCTTCCTGCCTGGCTTTGGGCGAGGCGGTATGACCCATTCTTTGCTCGTCATTGATACTGGCCCTTTCGCTGTGGGTGGCCCAGGCATCGGCGAGATTACCGATGCCATAGACATCTTGTTGATAGGTGCACTCGCAGCAGCAGGTGATGAAGCAGGGGACACAGCAGCAGGACTCAGACCCGGAAGAGAGCTCCTTGCTGGGGCTGGCTGGATGGCAAGCCTTGCTGTTGTGTGTGCGGCGGGAGCACGGGATGAGGACTGGGCTTGAGAATGTGGATGAAACTGATGAGTGGTTTGATGTGGGTGAAAACCAGAAGACGAAGTTGGCGTTGAGGCGCTGGCTGGTGGGCTTGGCGTCGAGGTGGGGGTGGAGCAGGCGCTAGAAACCGGATTTGTCGGCGAAGTTACAGTGGGAGATGCGCTACTAACTTCTATACTCAGGGGCGCAAGTCCAAGGCGAACTGGTGGTTTCGACGACATGACTGCAGCCATTTTTGCTTTGGGGCTTTCTTTTTTTCTACTCATTATCGTTTGTTAGTAGTCGGATCCGTGTGCTATTGAACAATTATTGGATGCCTGTGTTGTGTGTGTGCTGACAGTGCCCGGCCCGGCGGAAGTGGATGATGATTCGACGTGGCCAAAGATGACTGACCACCAACATGCTCAGTGGATCGTACCTGTGTATTATTGTACAGTATTTCCGAGGACGAAGACGATTCAGCCTGTCGACAAGGCATAAAGCTGACCTTGGACTGATACAATGTGCCTTTTGCTGTCAACCCAATCAAGAGTCGTTCTTTTGGGATGGAGCTGACAAGTGGCCAGACCAGAGATGCAAGGGCGGTTGGAGGCTCAGATGGGTGGGAGATCTGATAAGATTAAGGGTTTAGGAATGTTCCGGCGTTGATGACGAGTTCAGCACAGAATCTGGAGAAAAGAAAGGGGGCAAGTGACGAAGATGTATTCCCACAAAGCCGACAAGAAGTGTGAATCGGCGAAAATCTCTTCGTTACGCAGGCCGATCTTTGGCTCCTGGATCGGTGGAAAGGCTTCATCAGCCCTCTCTCTCTCGGTCTCCTCGCTTCTCATATGGCAGTCACAGGGCAGAACTAGCAAGGGCCACGCAAGGGCAGAGGGAAAAGGCAAGAGGAACCCGCCAGGCAAGCCCAGGCAATGAAGGGCCGTGGGAAACAAGGACACGGTGAGAAGCCACGAACCGGCCCCTGGACCCACCCACTGATGCGATTGATAAGATTATCTTGCTCTCAGACTAAACCAATCGTGGACTAGTGCAGTTGAGGGGGCTTGCCAAGGCATTGATGATCACCTGCTGATTTTGCAACTTAACCAAACATCGACATCACATTGGATAAATTACCAACAAACTGCATGGTTGGATGACCTTCAGTGACCCATCTTGTAGGTAAGCGCAATTACACAACCCCTCAAAGCCCACGGTGTTGTGCCATTACTGTCTTGTGGGATCGATTGAGGCGTCATGGCGTCCATTTCCACATGGCAGCAAGGCATTGAAGGGTGGCGCCGACGTCGGTTAGCAACGGTCAAAAAACAGTTGAAAGAGGAGACAGTGGCTTGAGATGACAGGCAACGGGACATCGCAATGCCATCTTCGAAACACTGTGAGCATATCAGAATACCGTGACAAACTATACACTGGCCAATTGAGGTGGACATCAAACCTCTGTCTTCCAAGGTATACTGTGACCTTAGCAATGTTACCTAGGTCATCGTAGGATATGACATGGATGGCCGACAACGGAGCGGTCTCCCTGGAGCCGAGACATGCCACTACGATACACAGCCTTTTGGGTGACGAACACCCAGACACATATCCCGGCATTGTGGATGTGTGCATTTGACCTTGACATGGAATCCCCAGACCGCCAGAAACTTTGCCTCTTCTGGGACTGAAGCTAGAGGACTGTTTCTCCAACGAACGCATTGACAGGTTGACAGGTTGATTGACATGACAGTTCAGCCCTAGCAATCATGCAGCCTTGGAAGTCGTAAATCCGGTCTTCCGAGGTGACCTCGGCAGTTCTCTCGGTCCACAGGCCACATAGGAGCAATGTATCTGTAACCCTTGTCTTCGGGTTTAACCCTACCAATAAACACTAGCCTTAGCCGGGGGGGGGGGAGGCAGGGGGTTTGGTTGAGCTTCGATACTCGAGGGACTCCTCCAGCGCCGACCACAACTTTCATCACAGATAGTGGAGCTGCAATTCCACCTACCATCAGCTACGTATTGACTTGAGCCAACCCTGCACTGAGACCTTGAAACCATAACTATCCCACTGCACCACCATCTTTCACACAAACCCAACCCACAAGCATGGCGACAGGTTTGGGCATTAGCAACCCCAATCCTCGCGGGAACTCCAGGTTCCAACTGCCCAGCAGCTCCCCAAGTTCGACCTCCTCCAACGACCCTAACGACGAGGACGCCTTCGACCCAGACGCACCCCTGCCCTTCCCGACAGCCCTGTCGCGCAATGACTTCTTGGCCCCCGACTTCAACGCTGCCACATACCTGTCCTCCCTGTTCCCAGGCGATTCCGACAGCAGCAGCCTCGTGTCGCATCGGCACCAGACCCTCGAAGACCTGCGCACGGAGCTGCGGGAGCGGTCCAGCGCGATAAGCGCCGAGTTGCTGGAGCTGGTGAATGCGAACTACACATCCTTCCTTGGGCTGGGAGACGAGCTGAAGGGCGGGGAGGAGAGGGTGGAGGATGTCAGGGTCGCGCTGCTGGGGTTCCGGAGACAAGTGGAGGAGGTCCAGAGCCGGGTCAGGGGCCGGAGGGAGGATGTCCAGCGCACAGCGTCGGAACTGCGGACAGTGAGGGGCGAGGTAGAACAGGGACGGAAGATGCTCGAGCTCGACGAACGGTGTGAGGTGCTACTCGGCCAGCTGGAGGACGGCCGGGCAGATGACGAGGGTGACATTGACGACGAGGACGACGACGAGGATGAGAGGCTCGCGGGACTCGCGCATGAATATAGTGCGATCGAGCGGCTGGCGGATGCGATTGGGAGGGATCTGCCGTATGTCAGGAAGATGGAGGAGAGAATCGTCAGATGTAGGAATACGTTGCTGGTGGACCTGGGCGCGGCAACGAAGGAGGCGCGAAGGGCCGGCGAGAAGGACAGAGTGGTCAACCTACTAAGCATATACCGACTGTTAGGTGCGTCTGCAGAGGGGGTAAAGGTACTGAAGGAGAAATAGGAGGTGGGCTCTCCCCATCTGGTATAGGTGAGGTCAAGCTTCTGGGAGTCTGCCGCCCCGATGGCACCGAGTGCCCACACAAAGGGGGCACTTCAATGACATAACGTGATACCCTTCATGCGCTCAGTCCCAGTTGATGTCTCTGGAAACTTGGAAACATGCTTCTACCATGATTGTACAGATAGGCCGTTCCATTACAGGTCGATGACCCTACTTAAGCCTCCCAATTTTGACCTGAACACCGATACCCCTCTGTTCCATAACTGCCTCCTTACATGGGGCCCGTCAACATAGCAGGAGTCACTCCCGGCTCCGCGGGGTTGAACCCACCGTTCAAGCTAAAACCCGGGCCATGCGTCGTGCTCAACACAACCTCGTGCACCTCCTTGTTGACCTGGTCCTCCAACTTCCCACAATCGTCCTTGATCTGCCCCACAAAGGCCTTGACATTCGCAGCCAGCATCTCGGGCGAGAACCCCAGCTGCCCGATGGCCAACCTGATCACGCCCTCCTTCTCACGGTAGTTGTCGGCGCCCGCCATCTCCTTCAGGAGCCCCAGCACGTTGTTCGAGATGGTCTTGGTCCGCACGCTGGGCATGAGCCCCTTGGGGCCGAGCAGCCGTCCCAGGTTGGCCTTTGCGAGGGCGTCGGCGGAGCCCTGGTCGCAGATCATGGCGGTGAAGTCCATGCTGCCGTCGCGGATGATCTGGAACAGCGACTCCTCGCCCGCAGCGACGGCGCCGGCGGCGCGCGCCTGGATGGCCAGGGCGGAGCCCTCGCGGCAGATGACGCCGATGCGGCGGTCGGTCTTGACCGGGTGGGGGAGGCGGATGCGGCTCTTGATGACGGGGCCGGACTTGAGGGTCTTCAGTTTGACGGCGAGGTCGTATTTGACCGAGAGGGGGTTCTGGCCTACTTCGAAGGCGCGGGCATATCTGTGAAGGTCGCGTGTGTCAGTGAATTCTTGGGGTCTGGAGCAGAAATGCTTTGGGATTAGGCAAAGCGGATGACATACCTCACGGCGTCACATAGGGCGAACTGTTGCATGCTGTCTAGCCTGTCCACTCTGAAGCTCTTGTGCTGCTTCCTCTTCTTCTCCCTCTTCTTTGGGCCGGAGGGCCGTCCGGATGCATTTCGGGTCTGTTGCGCCACTATCGATGGGGCCAGGTACTTGGGTATTGTGCTTTGTATTGTTGGCCTCGAGGTTGTCGCGAGACTGAGCCTTGCCATAGAGGCGAGGCACTGGCTTATAGAGGCCATGGTGTGGGTGGGGTCGAGAAGGCTGGATATCCAGCGCTCATGTGAAGTCGGACGGGTTGACGACGTGTTTGACTGACTGTTGGCCGAAGCTCTTCAAAATTCGTCGGCAGCTTGACGACGCCTAATTGACTTTTATCGATAAGCTTGGTCAAGCTGCTGCCAGGGTTGGGGTTTGGGTCTCAACTGTCAGTCGTCAGTCGCCTGTTTCTCGACCCCTCGAAATTTCACCCCACCAAGATCTCCCTCCAAGCTCTCCAGGCCCGATTGACTCACGAGACAGACGTCAATCCACTTACATATTTTGAATACTTGCCCCAAGTGTGTTTCACTCTCGTCTGGTCAGCAACAACCCCTTCCCAGACACAAAAGCACACCAAAACCATGAAGTCAGACGAGCTCAAGGCCCTGACTCCGGCCCTGTCCAAGGACTTCAAGTCTGTCGAGCCCCACCTGCTCGCCCTCGACAAGCACCTTGTCCTGCGAACATACATCGATGGCTACCAGCTCGGTGAGAACGACAAGGCCATCTGGGTCGCTCTGAAGAGCAACCGTGCCGCTACCCCATACATCATGAAGGGAGCTGTCGTCAACCTCCTCCGGTGGTTTGTCTATGTCGAGGCTACACACCCCGAGATCCAGGAGTCCATCAAGGCCGCCGAGGCTGAGAAGAAGAAGAAGGTCGCTGCGGCCAGTAAGGCTGGAGGAAACTTCAATCTTGCTCTGCAAGGAACTGAGGGTGGTGTGGTTACCAGATTCTTGCCCGAGCCCTCGTGAGTGCCGCCCTGCTTTGCCACCCATTTCCTATCGAAGGAGCAAGTTTCTGACCAGCAATTTCAGAGGCTACCTGCACATCGGTCACGCCAAGGCTGCCCTTCTTAGCGACTACTTCGGCCATGTGGCCTACAAGGGACAAATGCGTCTGCGTCTCGACGACACTAACCCATCCAAGGAGAAGGGCGAATATCAAGATGCTATCATCGAGGACCTGGCCCTGATGGGCATCAAGCCCGACAGCCTCTCCTACACTTCCGACTACTTCGACTATCTCTACGACATGTGCAAGAGACTCATCTCTGAGGGTCACGCATATGCCGATGATACGGAGCAGGAGCAGATGCGGGACGAGCGATTCAAGGGCATCCCATCCAAGCACCGCGACATGTCGGTGGAGGAGACGCTGCGCATTTTCGAGGAGATGAAGCAGGGCTCTACCGAGGGTCTGAGGTGGTGTATCCGTGCCAGGCTCTCCTACGACAACCCCAACAAGGCCATGAGAGATCCCGTCATCTACCGCTGCAACCCCGAGGACGCCCATCACCGGACTGGCAAGACATGGAAGATGTATCCCATGTACGATTTCGCCTGTCCTGTCGTTGACAGCTACGAAGGAATTACACACGCCCTGCGATCCACTGAGTACACCGACCGAAACCCCCAGTACACATGGTTCCAGGATACCCTGAAGCTTCGCAAGGTCCACATGTGGGACTTTGCTCGTATGAACTTCGTCAAGACCTTCTTGTCCAAGCGAAAGCTTGCCAAGCTCGTTGACACCGGCCGAGTCTGGGGCTGGGATGATCCGCGTATGCCCACCATTCGTGGTGTGCGCCGCCGGGGTATGACCGTCGAGGCTCTCCGCGACTTCATCATCAAGCAGGGTCCCAGCCGAAACGTGACCACCATGGACTGGACCGTTTTCTGGGCCAACAACAAGAAAGTTATCGACCCTATTGCACCCCGTTTCACAGCCATCCTGAAAAAGGATGCTGTCAAAGTCACAATCACGGGCACCGACGCCCCCGCCGAGCCCTTCACGCAGGAGAAGCCCAAGCACCCCAAGAACGCGGAGGTCGGTACCAAGAAGGTCGCCTTCTCTGACGAGCTGATCTTGGACCAGTCGGATCTGGCCCTCATGAAGCCCGACGAGGAGATCACGCTCATGACGTGGGGCAACGCCTTTGTCCGGTCAACGGACGGGGCATCTCCTATCAAGACGGCCACCTTCGAGCTGAACCTCGCTGGTGATGTCAAGAAGACGGAAAAGAAGGTGACATGGCTCTCCACCAAGAACCAGAAACTAGTTGCCGCTGAGCTGTGGGACTTTGACAACCTCATCACCAAGGACAAGCTCGAGGAGGACGACAACCTGGAGGATTTCCTGAACCCAAATACGTCGACCATGGACGAGGCGTGGTGTGATGAGAACGTTGCGAGCTTGAAGAAGGATGATATCATCCAGCTGGAGCGTCGGGGTTATTACCGCGTGGACAAGGGTCTTGCGGATTATAAGGAGGGTGAGGAGAAGAAGGTGGTGCTGTTCTGTATCCCTACCGGCAAGACTGGTGAGGCGAGGCAGGCCAAGTAAAAGCGTATTCGGGAGGGATGGCCATAAAGATCCAAAGGCTTAGCAACTTGGCTTCCAGAAAGCGGATAAGTCAGGAACGCATAGAAAGAATCATGATTGTTTTACCCAAGGTCGCATTTAAGGAATTGATCTCAGCTGCATCAGCCTGATTCGACCTCGGCATTATATCAATACTGATGTAGCTATCACAAGGTGGGGAAGGGGGGTTGTCCTACATATGCATGCAGGAGATATATTGTCACGCCTCCAGACCGGGATCCGAGGATCCTGACCACAATCAGACAGGATTTGCTGCAGGTCTCAGCCTCAGGTCTACGTCCTATGTCGGACAAGCCCCATCCTACATGAGAATCAAAGATCTGTGAGAGCACGGCTTTCTTTTTCTTTATATCGTCGATCATGCCCCTAGATCATGGTACGGTCACCTATTTGCTTTCCTCAGCCTCGTCCGGCTTGGTATCATGCATCGCTTTGACTCTCCTCCTCACCCACTCCAGGCAGCCGACCTCGTCGTACTTCCGCACCCCGTCCGCGCCCACGCAGCTGTCTAGAACGCCGCAGCTCTCGTTGGAGTTGAAGCCGAAGAAGAACGGCTATTCAGTCAGCATTTCAGCAATTAGTGAATGTTGAAGTCAAATTTCATGAATGTACACTGGGCGCCAAGAGGGACGTACCATGCTGATCCTCTCCTTGCCACTGTTGTTGACGGCCCTGTGGACGGTGGAGATGTACTTGTCGTTGGTGATCCTCTGTAGGTAATCCGCGATGTTGATCACAAACGTCCCGTCGATCGGCGTCGCGTTGATCCACTGCCCCTGCCGGTTCAACACCTGGAGCCCGCCGTTGGAGTCCTGCCACAGCATCGTGAAGAGCTGGAAGTCGGTGTGAGAGCCGATCGAGACCTCCTCCTCCCCCCCTGCCCCTGCCCCAGCCCCAGCCCGCCGCCCCGGGCCGGTGGTCCGGGCCGGAGGCAGGGGCGGGTAGTAGTTGAGGGCGAGGGCGGCGTCGGGGTGCGAGAACTTTGCGTCGAAGAAGGCCTCGGGGAGGTCCAGGGAGAGGGCGAAGGACCGGACGAGCCTCCGGGCCAGCGCCAGGCAGGAGCGCCAGTACGCCACCACCGACGGCTGGAAGCCCGGCACGCTCTTGGTCGCGCACCACGGGAACCGGTCGTCCTCGCTGCCCTCGGGCCCGTCGGGCTCGACCCTCATGAACTTGCGGATCTCCTCCGGGATCCGAGACAGGCTCCCCACGGCTGGGTCGCAGCGTGGATCGTACGTCCAGCTTCGAGATGTGGACGGTCAGTGGTTGCCTGATGGGGAGGGAAATTGGAGCCTGTCATGAGACTCGTGGGACAAACGAAAGAATGAAAGGGAAATGCTGGCTCTCGGAAATCACTCACCTGAACGTCTCGCGGTTGTCGATGCTCTCGGTAGGATTGATGCGCTGGGTTTGGGGCGGCTTGTACCCATTGAAGTATGTCGACAGCTCGGCGTTTGCCTTCTGCTTGGTGGCAAGGTCCTGGCGAAAGAAGTCCAGACATGCCTGATGGGCCGAGTCTGTTACCGTGGAGGGGATCCCGTGGCCTTTGATGTAGAAGAAGCCATTGTTGGTCGCTGCGTCGTGGATCTGCCGTGCTACGGCAAGGCGATCCTCGAAAGATGAGCTGAAGATGCCCGAGACGTCGATGATTGGGATCTCGTCAGGGGTGGCGTCACGGAGTGGCGTCCGGAGAACGGTCCGATAGACGGGGCCATTGCCAGATGAGAGCTGGAGTTGAAAGGTTTCAACCTCGCCAGAGGCTGTTGATGTCTGTATCGCCATTCGTATGGCTGATGGTGTGGATCGCTCTGGATCTAAGTAATTGAATAAGTGTTGATTAAGCGCACGATGACAAAGGTCAACTGGTTTTGGGTTACTTTTTATGTATGTGGTTTGTCTTTTTCGGAACCTTAAGAGATTAACCTTGCCGGTTAAGCTACACCTGGGTATAGATAGAACGATTATGAAGGAATGACGGTGCCAGATTTGGGACTGGGGAACAGACGCTATGGCCAAGGTTGAAAATTGTCTAGGGTAGACGATTCTGATAATCATGTGGTTCATTACCATGGCGCATTCATCACGAACTGTAAGTCATCTGGACATGACTTGATCAACAGTGGTTTTTGCTATCCCGGAGGCGGCCGCCTCCGCGTGATCAGATAAAGGTCTTCTTGTATGGTATAGCATACTGTATACTACGCTACATTATATGTATAGCTCCTCTGGCAATTTGCTATCTCGGTGGAGATTCTAAACGGGTTGCAGAGACTACTCCAAGCCAGAGAAAACCACATGGATACTTAAGTACATACAGTCTCCGCTGTTGAGGAAAGTTCTCAAGTGTAGCTGTCCGTATCAGCCCACTAATATTGGCCACTTATACTGAAGCCGTTTCTTTATATGTACTACGACTGACAACCAGGTTGAATATAGGGACTTCAGTGTTCACTTCTAAGGCTCACGCCTTCACCTCCGCCTTGACTTCATACGGCGTCGCCGCCTGGCCGCCCTCACTCTCCTCGTCGGCCACCTCCGCCAATACCTCCAGCTCTTTCTTCGCCTGCTCCCTCAGCTCAAAACAACGAACGATGACTACCCAGATACACATCCCGCACACAAATCCCAGACTCGCCTTGAACCCCTTCCCAAACTTGGGTGCGTCTGTGACAGGATACAGAAACTGCTGGATAATAGTCGTCAAGGCCGCGCCAAACGAGTTCATTATGGCAAGAACCAACGCTCTCACTTGAGTATCCCCACTCGTAAGTATGTTCGCCCAGGAGTAGTAGATTGGCGAGAGAGGCCCGTCGGTTCCGGCGAACATGTAGGATACGATTTTGAGGCCCAGGGGCACGTTCCATACGACCAGACAGATGGTGCCGAAGAGGAGGAGTGCCAGGTTGAAAGCGACAGCGCGCATCCGGTGGCCTGTTGTGTCGACGTAGACGTTGAGGAGGAGCACCATGGCAATGTTCCAACCGTTGATGGCTGTGGGGATATTGTTGACTTGGTAGATCGACCACTCATGCTCAGTGTCATTCTTCAAGAACAGTTGCATAACCGTATTGGCGACTTTGCCGACAGTTGTGTTCCAGAACCTGTTATAGGTGAGCAAGAGGGACCTTCGGAATTGCATTCAACTTGGCGGGAGAAGACTCACATCCATAGAATGGTCAAGACATAAAGCTGCCACGAGTTGATTGTCCGTAGGAACAAAGTCCAACTGAAATTGGACGTCTCTTCACGCCCATCTTCAACTAGGCGCTCCACACAACGCTTTTTTTCCTCTTCACTCAGGTAGAAAGCCTTTGTTTTGTACGGGGTGTCTGGGAAGAAGATAAAGCCATAGATGGCGACAATGACCGTAATGATGCCGTCGATGATGAACACCCACCTCCACGCAGCAAGTCCGTTCTTCCCATCCAAGCCAGCCAGCACTGCACTTTGCAGGTATCCGCTGATCATGCTGCCGACATATGCTGCACATGCGAAGATGGCGGTGCGTTTGCCCAGCTCTGTTCGCTTGTACCATGACCCTAGCACATACTGTATTCCTACGAAGGTCGAGCCCTCGAGGAATCCGATGAAGAATCGCAGTGGATACAGCTGTCACCATTATCAGCACATCACACTTATGATTTGTCATTAAATGGCTGGGTTGCAGAAAGTTACCTGGTTCACGTCCGTGACAGCGTAAGTCCCAATAGTTAAACACGCCCAGATGAACTCCAGTCCCGGCAATAAAACCCTCGGCGGTATCCATGTGAGAAGAACATTCGCGGGGATAGGGCCAAGGATCTGCCCAACAGAGAAGCACGTCACAGCGAGGTTATAATCGGTTCCTATCATGTTCAAGTCCTCCTTCATGCCAGAAACGTAGGCATTGCTGAGATTCGCTTGGTCCAGCCATTTCGTGAAATAAGCAAGGCAGCCGTAGGTCAGAATAAAAAGGTCGATCTTGAATAAGAGCTTCTTTTCACTAGCCGCAATGCCCTTCGGGTGCCAGATGAAAAAGCTTGGTCTGTCTTTCCCGTAGGAGGAAGCGAAGAGGTTGCGAGCGTAGTATGAGATTGAAGACATGTTATATTCGTCGTCCGCGACCGACCCAGCTGGTTCGATCAAGACTTGGCTTCACAAAGAACGACAAAGCACAGGAGACCAAGCATCAATTCACGGAAACGTGACAGTCCGTCGTCGTTTTAGAACAGAATCAAACGAACATACCAATACTCCCTTATCGCCAGTCTCGGCACTCGCAGCGGGTCTTCCACGCCTCCCTCGAGATCACTTGACCGAATAAGCGTCTAGTTGATGATAACAATCCTGTAAATCTTGATTATTTCTTATAGTGTCTGGTCACCGCCATGGCAGTCGGAGGAGACCGAAATGATACCGGTATCAACGGCGATTAGCAAACCGGCAAAGGATGCGGTTTTGCCGATTCATACCCGGAACCTTGCAAGCGGGGGACCGGCCTCGTATGATATCGGGATAGCGGTATCTTCAGACCGAGTTAGAAGACACAAGTTGCTAGACGCATGTTCGTAGGCAAGGTTGAACGTTCACCAACTCTAGTATCAGACATCAAGATGGCTGAAGTCCTAAGTCCCACCCCAGCCGGAACGGCTCCCGCTCCAGACCTGAAGGTGAAGAGTTACCACATCGTCAAGGCGGAGTCTAGAGACTGACAATCGGCTAGGACAGCAGTGAATATGTCTACTTTCACTCCGGATCGGAGACAACGTATCGAAAGGTCGCCGAGAAGCCATCGTCGTTCACTTCGATACCAACTATCGACTTGTCGAACATCGACAGCCCGTCCTTCGAGGACAGGAAGAAGATCGCCAAGGAGATCTACGATGCTTGCCACGACTGCGGATTTTTCTACGTTCAAAACCATGGCATCCCTGAGCAAGTCGTGTCAGAGACATTCGAGCTGCTGAAGCGGTTCTTTGCGTTGGACCACGAGACCAAGATGGACGCACATGTTCAGAAGAACCCAGCCATTAGAGGCTACGAGCCAATGCTTGAGACGAGGCTAGACCCCAGGACGAAAGGAGGCAAGTTTACAGGGACATCTCAAAGCCATTAACTTCTGCTGACAGAATAGTAGACACCAAGGAAGCATTCACAATGGGTGACTGCGTGATAGAGCCCGAACAGGACTACGTCGGAAAGACCGGTCATCAACCACCCTCTCATATCACAAACCCGCAGAATATCTGGCCCAAAGAGGCCCCGTGGTGGCGAGAGGGGTTGTACAATTACTACAACCAGATTCTTCCCCTGGCCATGAAGCTGGTCAAGATCTTTGCCCTGGCCTTTGACCTGGAGGAAACGGCCCTGGATAAATACTTCAAATTTCCGATCACGGGGATGAGAGCGCTGTATTATCCACCGACGCCTGTTGACGACGACTCACCAGCCATCGGCTTGGGTGCGCATTCTGACTTTTCTTGTGAGTTCCATCGTGCCAGGGAGAGAAAGTGACGAGACATGAAAGCTGACACATAATAACTCAGGGCTCACACTCGTCCTCCAAGACACCGTCCCGGCCCTTGAAGTCCTTAACCAGGACGGCATCTGGGTCGATGCACCTCCCAAGCCCGGAACCTTCGTATGCAACGTAGGGCAGTACCTTGAGCGGCAGTCCAACGGCAAGTTTCCCGCGACAGTCCACCGGGTTCGCAACAGGACGGGACAAGAGCGATACTCGCTTCCTTTCTTCCTGACGATGGATCCGGATGTGGACTTGGAAGTGCTGGAGTGTTGTGTGGACGAAGGAGAGAAAAAGTACGAGAAGATTAACGTGGGTGATTTGTACATTCGGAGGGTGTTGCCAGCGAGGACGAAGCATCCTACCAGTATTAAGTACAAGGATGTTCCGCAGGATGTATGGCGGTATGATATGCTGTTGAGTTGAAGGGGACGCTGGTATCCATGCATCAATGACAGCAAATATGGTTGCAATTAATGGCATTTGTATCGCTTCACCCCCTTGTTGCATCAAGCTGAGTGTATGTGGCGGAGGAAGTGCATGCACCTCCGTTGGCTCATCGATATGTGATCTCCCCAGAAGCGCACCTCGATTCTGACGAATTGACTACTTCTAGATGTCCTCATCAACAATTCTACAGTGTCCTCGTATGCATGATCGACCACGGCAACTACGGACCTAGAGGATCTTCCAACCCTTCTCATACCATATGCGCTACAAAAGAGTGTTCATTACAAAAGAGTGTTCAGTCAGGTTTGTGGTCTTGTCAGGTTATTGAGTTGGTGAGTCCTATTCGGAGCAGGTCATGTCGGTTCTATCATTATCGCTGCACCTGGCACTTCGGCACATTTTCCGTTCATCACCGCTTCAATTAATTTATGCTCGAAACGATACACCATATGATGCGGATTAGTTAGTTTCTTGGTCGTTTGATTGCCTTCATTTTGCCGTGAGCTGGAGATTATGAAGTCATGGCAGATTTTGTATTTAAGGGTACTTATACCAAGTATAGTGCGAACTTAAGATATAATATTTACTCAACGAAAGATAAGTAACAATTTGCACACTGGGCGGGTGTTAGAGACAATCGATGAATCTGTGCTCTTAGTCGTCTAATTATACCAAATATGTTACTTGGCTACTATATAATACACTCTACAGGATCACAGTGTTATAAAAACACTAATTAATATAGGATAGATGATCAAAGTCATAACCTAGACAATTAAACCTCGCCGCCTCCGTGACAAGAATGGCCCCCAGAAAGATTCACGTGACAACCGATGACCTCACCACTACGGGCAGCGACCTGCAAATGCTTCAAAAAGCTTACCGTCCGCTTGTCAAGACCTGCTTCACTGCGATAGCGGCTCTTGACTATCACCGAAGATCATCTGACTTGAGGTGTTCTGTTTACGTAATAACCTTCCATTCGATGGTTTCTTGATGCATAAGAAATTTGCATTCACAGCAATAAGGGCAGGTCGACGGATATCATACACATGTTGTATTGTGTCTGGCTTATTGCCGACGATAGCCCAGGGCGCTCATACACCACCTTACGATACTATTTTTGCACCACCAAAAACATTATCGAAACCAAATCACATCTCGACGACTCATTGGAAAAGCTTAACAACCATGGCAGCATTGACAAACCGATGTGGCGAGAGCAAGAGCCCCTACGTCCGCGCCCACCAGGCAAATCCTACCGCCTGGCAGCTATGGACGCCCGAGACCCTCGATCTGGCAAGGCGCCTCAACAGGCTGTTGTTTGTCAGTATAGGCTACAGTGCCTGTCACTGGTGCCATGTTATGGCGCACGAGAGCTTCGACGATCAGGGGATAGCTCAGCTGCTCAATGAGAACTTTGTGCCCGTCAAGATAGACCGTGAAGAGCGCCCTGATATCGACAAGCAGTATATGGACTTTGTGACCGCGACCACGGGCAGTGGCGGATGGCCTCTGAACGTATTTGTCACCCCGGACCTGGAGCCAGTCTTTGGGGGGACGTACTGGCCTGGACCAGGCTCCGAGGGAACCGATTTTGAAGATATATTGAACATGGTGGGCACCATGTGGAAAGATAATGAGCAAAAACTGAGAAGCAGTGGAAAGGAAATCACTCAAGCCCTGCGCCGACTTGCAGATCAATCGAAACCCGAGGGCGCCGAGCAAGATTTTCAGTCCCGTTTGGACTTACTCGAGAATTCTTACCAGCACTATAAGGAACAGTTCGACGAAGAGTATGGCGGTTTTGGCACTGAGCCCAAATTTCCTACACCAGCCCATCTGGCGCATCTTGTCCGATTAAGTGCGTACGGACATGAACTCGAGGAGGCCATGGGTAAGGACGCATGCGTCGACGCCCGTGACATGGTGCTTCGCACTTTACAGTGCATGGCTCGGGGAGGGATCAAGGACCAGATCGGCCAAGGTTTCGCACGATATTCGGTCACACAAAATTGGTCCTTGCCCCATTTCGAGAAGATGCTTTACGATAATGCTCAGCTGTTGCCGATCTACTTGGATGCGTATCTTCTCACGCGTGAGACGATCCATCTTGATATGGTCCATGACATCGCGAAGTATCTCACAAACTCACCCATGTCCTCTGAGAATGGTGGAGTTCACGCAAGTGAAGACGCTGATTCGGCCCCAACATCTCATGATCATGCAAAGAGAGAAGGCGCATTTTATGTCTGGGGCTACGACGAGCTGAAGACCATTCTGGAGGAAGACGAGCTGCGCGTCTGCTCGCACTACTGGGGTGTCAAGCCCGGCGGAAATATCGACAGTCGACATGATGTTCAAGGGGAGCTTGAAGGCAAGAACACACTATGCGTACAAATTACCACCGACGAGCTTGCTAGGTCAATGGACATGACCACAGAGCAAGTCGAAAAACTCGTCAATGGAACGCGCAAAAAGTTACTTGACTACCGCAACCAGCATCGTCCCCGCCCGGACCTAGACGACAAGATAGTCACATCTTGGAACGGCATGGCAATCGGTGGTCTTGCACGGGCCAGTGCCGCACTCTCCGCCGCAGATGATACCAAGGCCGCAAGTGCCTATCTTTCCGGAGCTCGACGCGCAGCAGCCTGTATCCGAGAGCACCTCTTCGACTCGGAGACGAGCACCCTGCGACGCGTGTACCGCGAAGGGCCGGGCGAGACTCCTGGATTCGCGGACGACTACGCATTTCTCGTCTCGGGTTTGATCGATCTATACGAGGCCACATTCGACGATGAGTACCTCCAGTGGGCCGACATCCTACAGCAGACGCAGATTCGCCTGTTCTGGGATGCAGAGGATCACGGGTTCTTCTCCACACCGGCGGACCAGCCGGACATCCTGGTGCGCACCAAGGATGTCGTGGATAATGCTGAGCCCGGCACCAACGGAGTCAGCGCCTGGAATCTGCTGAGGCTGTATTCGTTGCTCAATGATTCCGGATATGAGGAGAAGGGCCGACAGACCATCGCCGCGTTCGCGTCAGACTTGATGCAGCATCCGGGTGCGTACTCGGGCCTGTTAAGTGCAGCAACTGCCGCACATCTTGGATTGAGGGGACTGCTGGTTGTCGGGGAGGGTGAGCTGGCGAGTGCGGCCGTGAAGAAATATAGGGAGAGTGTAAAGCCCGGTTGGACGGTATTGAGGGTCGGTAAAGGGGCAAAGAGCGAGTGGCTGAAGAGCAGGAACGAACTGTTAGTGGAACTAGATGGGACGAAGGAGATGGTGCAGCTCTGTGAGGGGAAGAGTTGCCGGCTCTTAGACCTTGGGGAGATCAATGGTATTGCCAATCGTGTCTAAAATAGCACGGCATCAGTAGCATAGCTCAAATTTTTGAGTATTGGATGTAGCATCTGGAGTACTCCCATCTCGTGCAATCTAGTGTGACAGACCTCGGCCAGCGCGTTGCCCACGCTTGTCAAAATTATCTGCCAAACTTTGCAATTGAGAACAGCGATATGTAGTTTTTGTAAAACGGGTGGACTCTGTTTCTTCTTCAGTCATCTTTGCTGTATATGGCATCATCTATTACTCGGCAAGGAGTCTGGATTCCAGGCTGGAGGATTCTGGAGTTAATACTGCTTGCTGTGTAGAACGAGCAGTCAGCATTGAGAACCCTCACTCCATTATACCTACTTAAGTAATCAGATAATCAAGGCCCCGTAGATACACAAACTATATCTGGAGCTAGATGTAGATTGTGGACAATGTGTGGATCGAATTCCACCGCGATGAACCACAATGTAATTCAACCCCCCTCATAGAGTACCCTAGGGTAAAATAGATGTGGATATTAGTATCACTCAATGATATAGTTAATGACTGTAATTATGGTCACTAACCATTACAATACTCCCATAACAACAATCTATATGGGATCTAGACAACTATTGAAAATTGGCAAAGTTCCTCAAGCCACCAGTGTCATTTATTCATTGCCCAAGCCGTGAAAAGGAGAAGAAAAGCAAGCCGTCACGATAGATAGCTGTACGTGGTGTAAATCCCAATTGGACAGTCTCCTTTATCAGCATCACCGCTGTCTTGGAAGTAAGTGAAGGTCGTGTCATTAGTCGAGGTCTCTGCTTCAGTGTTAGCAAAGAGGGGACAAATCATCAAGAGAAAGAAAAATAACTTACTACCGGCAACACACGTCCCAGCTCCAACGAAACATGGCCCCACATCCAGAACATACACGTACCCCGGCTCCATATGCACCGCCGGGAACGCGCCAAAAGGCCCCGAGGTAGGCTGGTTGTTGAACGTCGTCTCGGGGCCCGGACAGCTCCCTGGCGCGTAGCCCTCAAAGACAAAGGTCCCGCTACCGCTGATGTTGTATCCAGCCGTGGTGAGGTCCTCCTGATTGGGGAAGATGAACTCAAGGGTGCAGTTGGCGTCGGCGCGGCTGGCAGGGATGTCGAAGGAGAAGAGGGTCGATATGTCATTGGGCGTGAAAACGCCGCTGTACTGGGGGCCGTAGGCCGTATCTGGCTCGCTGGCCGAGATCTGGGTGATGTAGTGGGGGAACTCGAATTCGCCGGTGGTAAGGAGGGCTGGGCAGTTGGCTCTCGGCTGATTGGAGGAGGGGGAGCGGGCCCATTCGTGGGAGGCGATGGGACGTTTGGAGAGCAGCTCGAAGGGGGAGGAGAGGGCGACCGGGAGGAGGAGGAGGGAGAATGGCAGGATAGTGAACGTCTTCATGGTGATAGGGCACCGTGGTACGGAGGAACGGTGGTGGAGCGAGGTGGTCGACAAAGTGGGAGAAGAGATTATTATGTAAATAGTGAGTGTGTCATCAGATAATGTTGTCAGACACTTGTGTTGCAATGCTGCTCGGGAGATACAACCATCGAAGGACAAAGGCACTTCTTATATGACGACGTGTATTGTGTATTACACCCCAAAGCCCGTAGTCCAAGGATATGTCGGCACTCCGTATTTCCTCCCTGCCCATTGATCGCAATTGTCACCTCCGGATATCCCCAGAGGTCATTTCCATTCAGTCCTGGCAACAAACTCTAAATCTAGACTAAAGCATGTCTGACATATGTCTCCCTCATGTCAGCCTTTCATCTTACCCAAGGACCTGGGCACGGGTCCCCTACTTATGTAGGTATATTTAACTTCGAAAATGTTACAGTAAGACTATTCTACCCCGACTAATTTAGAGAGCTGGTTACCGTCGATCATGTTCAGTGAAACAAGGCAGACTTTGCGAGCTGGCATGCAGGTCTTGGTATACCATAGCGGGCAACCTTGTGACGGCTACTTGTTAGTGAGGGAGGCTCTTTCCCTGTAAGCTTGGTGCGCATATTATTCTAGAGGTCTTGATGGAAGTGTGGATGGTCTGTGAAGTCTGTGTGATGCTTCGACCTATGGAGGCTTACCCTGCGTGGGATCACATGAGGACAATATGCAGTGTTCGGCAGTTTGACTGAGGAGAGATGTCATGTTGGACAGACACCAGTCATGGTTACACAAGACGCATGCACAACACAATGCCCCGTTTGCAATCACATTATTGCAAGACCCTGCGGTCAGCCGAAGAAACTCGCATAAGTTTGAGCCACTAATGTTTACCTGAACTCGAGAAGGCCACCGTTTCTTAGTTACGTGTAAGCTCTCCACGCCTTGAGTCCGATGATGGGCACGGGCTGCTCACCAACGAACGAATTCGTAAAGCTCCAGAGCCTGGGAATTGATAGGCAATAATGGCTGCAGTCGTGCAGTGAACCCGAATGCAATACGGACAACACCCTTCAGGTTGTCTAATTAGCGATTGAATCACCGAGCGAGTGGAATTTCGTGAAAGATGGATGAGTGGCAGTAATATCACACTCATCCAGTCATCTGGGGAGAAATCATGCATCAATTGATTCACTAATAATTATGGGGGATAAAAGGTTTTGAAAGATTGAATACCAAAGTACCACGATGTAGATTACGCACGAAATAATAGAACTCGGTTTCGAATTGAAATACCCTCTGAGAGCAATAATCTTGGAGAGAAAGACTGGGCCAATGGATAATCAACCTTGAGCATACAAAAATCAACTCCGAGAAAAGAAATATTTACTGCTAGTAACACGAACAGCTCTGGAGATCAATACCCTAGCTTCCGAGAATGGATCAAGATTCACAAAACGTCATCACTTTCGTGTTGATTCTCGCCACTGTCTACGTTCTCGTCTATATCTGGTGTGCCATTCCAGGTTTGGTCACAGAGTACCGAATGTGGCGACGTGCAAGGGAACGTGAAGCCGGGCGTGGAGCTGGCTATGGGAGGATACCCCGGTGGGAGGAAGCCGAGCCAGTCAATGTCACATATCCGGAACGTGTGTGGCTGTCTGGGTGATTAGGTACAGAGAATAGATGATACTGATAGGACGGGCGAGAAGAAAATATAATAACAAATCATACTATGGCTTGTAATATGAATCACTTGCTTGTGTGATGCAACCCAGTGGACCGTCGGTATGACTGAGTCCAACATTCTGGTCTACATAGTGACTCAGTGTCTCTGAATCACGGATCACAAGCCGCCACAAGGTCGAAAATCGAACGGAACCCTGTATTTAGACTCAGTGTAAGAATGGATCGCAAGTCGAGAGAGTTTAGCATATACCACACGCTCAGAAAGACAACATTCAGTATCATCTGACCATGGCAGTATCAAGCGCCCTATTTTTCGTCTTTATTTTCATAGTCCTGCTCTTTATGACTTGCGGATTTTGTATATTAGCAAGGGAGATTTGGGATAGCCGCAGACTGAGGGATCTGGGCAGGCGTCGGAAATTCAGACGTGATCAAGAGCCAGAGCAGCCACTTCAGGCTGCACGTGAGGCAGCCGATGTAGATCTCACCAGACTGCATGAACAGACACCCATGCCGGTATAGGAGAATACCACATAGCATAGAAGAAATATATCGTAAAATGATTGGGTAAATCAAGTTCTTCATTTCAATGCTATACTTCCGTGACTAGCTTGAATACTGGAAAAGTATGCCAGCTGGTCTCAATGTAAGCCAGTCACTGCTATTTACATATATACCCTAGGGTACCTAGATAGCCTCACACAATGACCGGAATTGTAACTGTTAGGAGACCAGTAAATAAAAACCCAATTGAAACTTCTTTGGTTACGTCGGAAAGCTTAAAAGGGAGGCTGAACGCACGCAAAACAAGCAGATCGCACACATGCTGCATGCGATTCGTAAGAACCCTGGGAAGCTAAAGACAACACCACGTGCAAAATTAACCACCGACAATGGAAACCCCCCTTATTCTCAACCTCGTAGTGTTCATCCTTGTTCTGGTCAGCCTCGGCGCCGGTTGTGTATCCTTGGCCAGGAGACCAAGATTACGGAGGGGAGTGCCCACGGGAGTAGTTCCTACGTCTTGGGACGGCTGGAAAGACCGGCGTATAGATACGCCATGGCAACAGCAGGGAGAAGTGGATATTAGAGAGCCAGAGAGGGCTCATATGGGGTAATCACAAGCGACGTAGAACACGTATAGAGGAATAGAGACTTGCCAGGTTTTGCTAGATATAACATGATGTTCCGCTCCGCCGATATATCGCCCTGAATATAAATGGCTGATACAACTTGTCAAAACACTTATTAATACAAGGCTGGTTTCCTGGAACTGCTTATATCCCTTTCTCTTGCATTCGGATCAAGGAAGCAAGGTAGCAACGCGATATAACGACACCCTTAGATTATGGTCCCAGGTCTCTGAAGCCCAGCAATATATCCGCCCGAAACGCCCGTCCCATGCAAACCTCGAAACCATCGCTGCATTTGGAGCACCGAGTACAAAAACTACAATCATCCCCGACTATCATCCCCGACTAACAAAAGAGGCAGAAGGGTGCTCCTACCTCCTCCCACCACGGCCACCAGCACCACCACCTCCCATACCACCCATACCACCCATCATCCCGCCCATCTGCTTCATCAGAGCGTTCATATCCATGCCACCCATATTGGGCATGCCGCCTCCTCCGGGGCCACCTGCACCGCCCAGCATCTTCATCATGCTTGAAAGGTCAGGCATACCACCACCGCCTCCTGCCCCGCCTCCCATGCTCTGGAGCCGCTTCTGCATCGCCGCCATCTGCTGGGCCTTGTTGCCACCACCCATGGCCGCCTGGGCGCGCTGCATGTTCTTCATGTTGCCGCCCATCTTCTTGGCCATACCGGCCATCATGCGCTGCTGCGTGAGCAGGTCCTCGACCTCCCTGACGCTCGTGCCCGAGCCTTTCGCCACGCGGGTCATGCGCTCGGGCTGGTCGATGAACAGCTTGCCGTCGGAGTCGAGCTCCTTCTTGGTCATGGAATCGCAGATGTAGAGCATCCTGCGGAGCTTTGCGTTTCCTTCCTCGTCGTCCATGCCCGCCATCATGTTGCTCATCCCGGGAATCATGCCCGCCATTTTCGAAAGCGGCCCCATCTTCATTATGTTCGAGAGCTGGTCCCGCAGATCGCGGATGGTGAAGACGCCCTCGGTGATGTGCTTGATCGTGTCCTTCTGGTCCAACTTAAGCGACTGCACGTGTTCCACCAGGCCAGCCATGTCACCCATACCCAGCAGCTTCGATACGAATTGCTTGGGTACAAACCGCTCGAGGTCAAGCATGTGTTCACCTGTTCCGATGAAAACAATAGGGGTATGCGTCGCGGCGACGGCGGAAATCGCACCACCTCCACTGGCATGACCGTCCGTCTTGGTGATGATGATGGCTCCGAAATCAGATGCCTCTTTGAAGGCTTTGGCCTGTGCCTCGGCCTGCTGACCTATACTCGCGTCCAGCACCATGATAGTCTCGTCTGGCTTGACCGCCCGTTGAATGTCCACCATTTCTTGGAAAAGTGCCGACTCTTGCCTGTGTCGCCCTGAGGTATCCACGATGATAACCTCGAACTTCTCCTTCCGGAACTTTTCGACACCCTCCCTCGCGACAATCGCAGGGTCCGTTTCCGTCAAACTACCGTAGTATGGAATCTTGGCCTTGGTAGCGTTCTGCTTCAACTGGTCGAAGGCACCGGCTCGGAAGGTATCCGCGCAGACCATACACGACTTGAAACCCCTCGCCTGGTAATGCCTCGCCAGCTTCGACACCGTGGTGGTCTTTCCGGCACCCTGCAGACCGACGAACATGATGACGTTTGAACGGCCCTTCTTGGGCTTGAAGGGCTCATTGTGCGGGTTGACGAGGTTGACGAGCTCGTCGAAGACGGCCTTCTGGATCAGGCGCTTCTTGTTGACGGCGGGGGGCAGCTCTTTGAAGTTGACGGTGGACTTGATGGATTTGCGGAGGTGTTGGACGAGGCGAACGTTGACGTCGGCTTCGAGAAGGGCGGCGGAGATCTCTTTGATCATGCCATCGAAGGCCTGGAGGAGAGGGGATAAGTCAGCACGTCAGGAATTGGACATGGTCGTAGAGAGAGGTGGTGGCAATGCGCCTTGAGGACAACTCACCTTCTCATCGAGATTGGGTGCCCGAGTAAGGTCGGACACAGCCGTGTTGATACGGCGGCCGAGATCTTGAAGAACCATGACGCCTGTATTCCGCTGTCGGTTTTGATATGAGGTTTGGTTTTAGGTGGAACAGCAGAAAGGCAGCTTTGAGGTTTTGGTGGATGGGTGATAGTGTTGAGGGTTCGAGAGTGATGGAGAAGCAGTGGCCAAAATATGACGGATGCGACAGACACGGTCGCAAAGTTCCAGAAGCTTGAAGCCTGCCGGGGTTCAATGTTCTAGGCGGGGCACTTGGGGTTAACTGGTGTGGGGAAAGGCAGAGGGGCCCATAGCGATTGGCTGATTATGCTAGTGGGTTGCTGAGGTCAGCAGAGCCAGTCAGGCATGACTACCTAAGTACACTTAATTCACTTGACTTCACTTGACTTCACTCCACATAACTGAGTGGTCCCCATGCATCTGGTAAGAATATGATGATCGGTACATAATCACACATGTCCTGTTTTCTTGGACAATTGGCCATTCGCTGATCTAAGAATCTACTTCTCTAACCCGGCAGCATCCACGCCGGACGTTACTCTCATCAAGCTACCAGAGAACGCCATGCAGTCACACTGAGAAGCCCAGTAATTCACGCCAACCACAATGGCAAAAAGTCCCACATCCGGTTGCAGAGTAATGTCGTCCTGGATAGAGCTGTGATACTGCAGCATGGACTGCAGCTCATTATACCGGGGAGCTTCCGATGATTGCGCGATTAGCAGATCCCCCCAGGACTTGGACCCGTAGACCATGCCTTGCACGGGGGTAAGCGGCAGGTTCTATTAATCATATGTAAGCGGCCACATATGAAGCGGTCAGAATGCAAACGCGTTCCAACGTGGCAAGCGTTGGCCATCTCTTGGAGAGTGGCTCAACGTGGATATTGAGATGCAGCCGAGACAATGTTCCATTCTCGAGCAACGGCTCTCACGAGATGGGACCCTGGCGAGCAATATTGATGATTCCGAGGTGTGGAATATGCAAATGAAGCTTGTCGCCTTCTCTTCTCGATGCCCCCTTATGGAAGTAGGTCTGGCTGCAAGGGGGTCTTCCTACACGTTCACTAAAGCACACCCTCAATTGTTCTACCTTGCTTCCCGACACCAGAACCTCTTCAGAGGGTGACCCGTCGACGTTAAGCCGGAATCTGATCAGATCATTGCCCCAATTCTTGCCTGCCGAAACCGCTTCAGCCAGACCACGTTTACCCCTTCCTACCTTGAATTCCAGAAACAGCCCAGAACTCCTCCCAGAAGGTGTCTTGTAGCAGCTCCTTACATCCGTCGTCGCCCCAGATCGGATTGTGTAATTACGTCACGTTGAATCTGCGATCAGTATTTGCGGTCGCCAAAGAAGCGGTTGATGTCCTGTTGGGCCCAAGAAGTCTATCAGAGATGTAGATCCCTTGGATCGTGCCAACAGTCGAGGTCGAAGTGTAAAAAGACACTGTTCCCCTTGGAATTTGATACACCTTTTGATCTTACGGACCCGGATTGAAACGACATAGATTTCGAAGATGGCAGCGGTACCGTACTATCATAGTCAAATTTGATAGAGCAAAATTCATTTGCGGCAGATCGAATAAGGTGGACGAAAGGTAGACATCTGGAGGATGCTGCTTGGTTCTGTGGAGGGCAGAATTCCCCGTGTTCGACACGCTCCGTCCAGATTTAAGGTTGCCCAGGTGGTGTAAATTACACTAGGCGGAGGATAACGGTGGGACCGTTACGGTAGTGCCCCGCTGTGTTCTGGACGTTCTGGACCCTGCAGGCAGAAGCCCGCTGTTTCAATTGTCCGCCGTCCAGTAGCGTTTTAGCCGAAGGTCAGCTCAAACATGGTTCACGACACATCACACAAGATGTTTGCCAGAGCACACGCATGAGATCGTCTGTTTTCTCACCTACGAGAACACAATTGAGCGCCATGATGTCTCCGACGAGTCCTCTTCGCCGGATAACAAGGGCGTCGTTGGCACGCTTCGCCTATAACGGAGACGGCGCGAGCTCGAATGAGACCACGACGACTCCGGACATCGAGGACATCATGCCATCGCCCGCGACCCAGACAGCAGCCAGTACCCGAAAGCGCAAGCGCGCCGCCCTCGCCTCCTCAGGACAATCCCAAAAGCTCATCAAGGTCAAGGCCGAAGAGGTTGAGCCGGCCGCAACAGTGCAGATCTCTCCTCCCCCGCGCCGTGCACGCAAGCCAGCGCGCAAGACCTTGGACCCCTCCACAGGCGCCGGGACCATCACGCCCCCGTCCGACTGGGAGGAGATGTATGACACCGCAAAGGATATGCGCCTGTCCGGTTCGGCCATGAATGCCGCCGTCGACACGATGGGCTGTGAGCGCCTGGCCCTCCCCACAGCCAGCCCGCGCGACCAGCGGTTCCACACCCTCGTCGCGCTCATGCTGTCCAGCCAGACCAAGGACACGACCAACGCGGTCGTCATGAGGCGGCTGCAGACGGAGCTGCCCCCCCATCAGGAAGGTGCGCCGCCGGGGCTCAACCTAGAGAACATGCTCGCCGTGGAACCCGAGAGGCTGAATGAGCTCATCTGGGCGGTGGGGTTCCACAACAACAAGACCAAGTACCTCAAGCAGGCGGCGGTGATACTCCGGGACCAGTGTAAGGGTGACATACCAGACAGCATCGAGGGGCTGGTCTCGCTGCCGGGCGTGGGGCCCAAGATGGCGCACCTCTGCCTGTCGTCGGCGTGGGGCCGGACCGAGGGCATCGGCGTCGACGTGCACGTCCACCGGATCACGAACCTATGGGGGTGGCACAAGACCAAGACGCCCGAGGAGACGAGGCTTGCGCTGCAGAGCTGGCTGCCGAGGGACAGGTGGAGGGAGATCAACTGGCTGCTGGTCGGCCTGGGCCAGACGGTCTGTGCGCCTGTGGGGAGGAAGTGTGGTGATTGCGAGCTTGGCCTTCAGGGGCTGTGCAAGGCAGCGGATAGGGGCAAGGTGAATCAGGGGCGGAAGTTGCGAGAGGCGATCGTGGAGGCTGATGGAGATGCTAAGATTGCGAAGCTCGAAGTAAAGGTCGAGGCGGTGGCTGGTAGCTTGGACGATGTAGCAGGCGTGGAAGTGAAAGAAGAGATCGAGGATGAGTCCATACGGCCCATGAGGCGGCGCGGGAAGAGGAGTTGAGCAGCTTATCAAGTAGGCAAATCATGGATGAACAGCCAAGTTGGCTTTGACGACCAGAGTTCTGATTCATATTACGGCACATTTTGCAATCAATGCTGGTTGCAGGGGCAATCCCCGCGTATTGATCTCTCCTGAACCATCTGTAAATGTCCATCAGTGATTCCATGTCCAAGAAGACTATGAACATTGAAGTGCTTCCATCCCTCTGACATGCTGTACGTCCTGCAATCATCATTGGTCAGCCTATCTATGCGACCTTCAATTCGCCGCCGCGCAGGAGCGTCTCTCTCAGTAAGCGCTCATAGTATGACAAGTCGGGTACCCAATCCATTCAGCTTGCTTCCCAATGCCCGCAATCAACATTCCACTCACGTCTTCGATAGGCTGCCTGCCGCATCTCATTTGATACGTCCTTGACTACCTATGTCTTCTCGCTCTCCAGGCGCGCCGCGTTGCGCTCGCGAGATTCTTGCTTGCACTAACGCATACCATGTTAGCTTTACCTCGGATAGGAGGAGGGGAGGGCGTGTTGTGTAGACCAGCAACTTACGTCCTCGAGACCACTGCATCTGTGGTCCTCCAGCAGCCGGTGCTTGCTGCAAAAGTGCCCGTCGCAGAAGTTGCAGTCGCCCACGATGCGCTAGGCTTAGTCCTGTCAGGAGTAGGGGAACGGAAGGACCCGAGATAGGCGGGAATACTAAGCTAAGGGCATTCGTTAGGTAGGAGTAATACCGGCGTAGCTATATCGCTCCTCCTAAGTAGCGCCCCGGTATTAAGGACGGACTAGCGGTAATAACGGGATAGCCGGGCTAATACGGGTATAACGGTTATATATAGAAGCTAATAGCTATATAAAGAGGGGGTAAACGGAGGAAAAGGGATATTACTTCTAAATAATATATAAGGAAAGGATATAGAAGGGATAAAAGGTTAGGGAAGCCCTCGAGTAGGACGGAGGAAAGGAGAAAAGAGGTTTAAGTTTTAATATCCTACTTTATATATATAGCCGACTCTAATATTATATTACCTCCGCGCTATTTACTTTAAGCTTATCTTTATTACTTTACTTTATAAACTACCGCCTTTAATAATCTAAAACCTCTACTTATTAAGGAGGTAAACTATTAAAGGTAGTATTTTTAATATAGTTAATATACGCTCTTCTCCCGCTACTTCTACGCTACCCTAGGGCTCTATAAGCCCTTCTTAAGCCCGAACCTCTAAGAAGAGTAAGGGCTTAATTACCTAGAGCTATATAAGTCCCTCTTAGCCCTAGCCGCTAAAGAGTAGCGAAAACGCTATTACTTAGTATCGCTATAAGATTAACGATATTACCTACGAAAATAAGGAACTCGACGAAGAACTTTAAAAATAAATCTTAATCTAGAAGGTCGCTATTAAACGAGTATAGCTAAAGTAGCTCCGGAATAAAGCCTCCGACGCTCGTATATTACTACTTAACCTTAAAGAGGAGGCTAGCCCTATTAAGCTTACTAACGGAGCACTCGGTATTAAGGGTATAGGAGGAGCTTTAGCGCTACTCTACCGTCCCGTTATACTACTATACCCGATATATAAAAGCACCTCCTTTACTAATCTATAAACTTTCTTCTTTAACCTTAAATACTAATTTCGTATCTAAATAGCTTAATTTAAAACCGATACTAACCGAATCTCCTATACTATATACTATATAAGCAGTAATCCTAAGTAGGTATAGATTAACTATATATAATAATAATAAGAACTTAATATAGACTTAACCGACCTTACCTAGGATAAATTTCAAGGCTTTTTAGAAAATTATCTATAAGCCGATCTTATTACCCGCGTACTAACTATTACTATATAGCTCGCGAAGATATCTTAAAGTACTTATAAGAGTATATAAAGCTTCCTTAAACGATACGAGAATACCGAGATAGCTTCCCCTTACTTTTAATCTAAAGCCTAAAGGATCTATAATATTCTTAGCAAGCTTCGACCTAAGATTAATACCGCTATTAGCGCGCAGATAAGGCTCCTATACACCTAATACGAAATAATTAGCCTAGCTCGTCGTATCGAATCGATTTAATAGCTTTATAAACCTTAAACCTTAGGATAACGCCTTTATTATAACTATAGAGAATAGGGCTATCTATATAAAGATTACCCTAATCCCCCGCAGCGCCTACGCCCTAGCTCTACTACTAAAGCTCCCGTTATTAATTCTTCTACTTTAACTGCTACCCCGTTTACCCTTAGAAATAAAGTAAAGTATTATAACTATAGCGAACTCGGATATATTACTTATAACTATCCTAAGAAAGCAGCTTCTTAGCCCTATTAGAGTAATAATAATAATCCTCCTACTTATTATAGCTATAACGAAGTTAGCTATATTACCCCCTATTACCCTACTACTACTTATAGGAAGTATAGAAAGAAGGGATATACTATAGCTAGATATTCTAGAAATAATACTAACGACGAGCCGCTAGAGGAGCGTAGGAGCTAAGGGTATAAAGGGTTGCAGAAGCGCTACTTAAAGTTCCCGATATAACTATAGCTCGGTAATTAATAATATCGGAAGATAGTAATAATAGATTTAAGAGCGGACGAGAATATAATAAATTATAACGATATCGCAGTATAGAAGTACCGATTAAGCTTCGCCCCTAAGCCTTAATTTATCGCTTTAAAAGATAACCCTATTAAATCTTATAGAATTTATAAATTTAATATTAAAATTATAGATAGCTAAGGAATAATAGAGATATAGTACTATCGCTTCGTAATAGCTAATTATAAATTAGAGATACTTATCCTAAGCTTACTTTAGCTAGAGACTATTAACCCGGCCGTAAACTAGATATTAAAATTATAGAGATACTCTTTATATAAGCGCAACCTCGGCGCTAGTAGTTCGATTAAATAGCTTAGGATAGCTCGGATAGTATTTACTCTATAGTATACGCCTATATTAGCCGACGAAGAAGATAGAGGGGCGGAGAAAGAGGATAAGTATAACGGGTTTCCTTATAAGAGGTTAGGTAAGGCATAATATAGGTCTCTCTTTATATTCAGACTGAAACTTAGTAAGCTAAGTTACAGAGTTCGCCGTACCTCTCCTAAGAGATAGGCACGACTCGCGGGCGGGTCCCTTTAGGACCCTAACCCTCGATAATACTACGAAGCCCCGGTGATAATTATCTTCCCCTCTAAGGGCTTAGGCCCTAAGCCCTAGGCCCTATTACTACTATTACTTTTACTGTAAGACTCTAGCCTAACGTTTACGGTACGCCCTAGATATACCGTAGGTACGTATATAAGGCCCCTATAACCGTTTATCGTTATATTAACCCGTTATACGTCTATAAAACGCGTCTGCCCTATTACCGAGTTATTAATACTATAGTTACTAATTACCCTATACCGCTTTAAGTATTCTGCCGCCTTACTATTCCTAAGTATAAATACTAGGGTTCCTACTACCTAACTTCACACTTCTATCTCGAAGATTACACTACTACCTCTTACCCGTATCTCTCTTCCTGCTCGCTACTATTACTTCCTTTCTTCTATTAATTAATCAATCACTATAACTATCCTCCCTCCTACGCACGATACGCCCCCGTATCGTTTATATCCCGTTACCGTCTTAGCTAGTAATATTATTATTTCTTCCTACTACGCGTCTCGTTTATATTATCCCTCTAACCTATCCTTAACCTTATTATAAATCTTTATCGAGTCGCACTATTACGATATCTAACTATAATAGCCCCCCTCTTACGCCGGATAAGCAGAATAAGGAATCGATTAAGCCTCGCTTCGTTACCGGCCGCGCTACTCGGTTCCCTTATACGGGTTACTTATCCCGCGCTAAGTATAATATAAGCGCCCCTCCTATTTAGCTTATAGCGGATAGCGAGGATATAATTAACTTTACTATAATCTAGTTCTACTATAAGTACGATACTACTATAATTATTACTTATACTAAGTACTAGAAGGGTAATTATATCTATCTTATAGTATATATTTTAACTAGGCGTACTACGCTTTAATAGCGGCTTATTAATAATATTAACGCGTTATATATATCTCCTTTATTTAATTAACCCCGCTAACGAGTTATTTAAGTCCTATAGGGAATACTCGGCGATCTCGCTAACTTTATTACTATACTTCGCTAAACGGACTACGCTACTTATACTTTTAACTTTATTAACCTAGAAGAGGATAATAACGAGGATTACCCCCGCTTAGAATAGGCCCTAAATCGCTACTAGCTCTTTAATATCTACCGAGCGAGCTATATGCTCCTTATAGACTTTATAGCCCTTAAGCGGGCGTACTATGCCGAGTACAGCTTATCTACTAACTCTAAAAAGAGTAGTAAGAAGGTAAGTATATTCCTCCGTCTCGTCTGCTCCTCGCTTATATACTATTATAATCTCGCTAGCGTTATATAACGTAAATAGATTAATGCCGCTTTACTATTACCGCTAATACGGGTCCCCGTCCCCTTACTAGCTCCTCGTAAATAAGTTAATATATTTTATACCCGTTATTATTATTTTATTACTAACTCGGTATATTAGCGGGAGATTAACGATTAGTATTTATTAACTCTCCTATAAATCTAGGGAGGGGAGTTAGGTTAGAATATCTAGGTTTTAGGTTTACGCGTTTTCCGGGGTACTATATTAAGGATATACCGGGAGGTCCTTAATATAGAGGAGGCCGAGGGTTTTAACTAGGAGGAGTTCGAGGACGAGGAGCCTAAGGTTTAAGCCCTCTCTACTATTACTACCTCTTTCCCTCTAGCCCTCCCTATTATATAAGTCTATATATCTAGCGGGCTTCTATACTTAATTATCTAAGGTTTATCTGCGTCCTATAATCGATATATCTATTTTATTTATTTATTTTTAGGGCAGGCTTATCGTATACGCGCTACGTATACTTTATATAAGGGCGAATAGTAAGCCGTAGCTATATCGCAGCTCGAGTAAGTAGGTTCGATTCCTATTATATAAGCCTCGGCCGTACCTAGTTAGAGTTAGAGTTAGGATTTATTTTAATACTATAATAAAGAGTAGCCCCTATAGCCTTACGACCTAATTACCTAGCGTTATAATTAGTTTTCCCTTAATATTTACCGCGAGTCGCTTTATAGCCGCCTCTTTCTTAACTAAGCTACCCGGAAATTCCGTAGCTTTACTAGTACGTTTATTAAATACTCCTCCGGTTCTTATATATTATACTCTAAGGGCTAATCCTTTTATTTTATTATATAATATTATTCCCCCTCGAACTTCCTTATATCTACTATTTCCTTTACCTCTTATTCCGAATCGCCCTCGTTTAAGTCTAGTATCGTTATCGGCTCGCTTATTTCTTCTTTATCCCGAAGATACTAACCCTCTAGTAATAAGATATAGAATATATCGTATATCCTTATATACTTATTTAGTAGGGCTAAGCGATATACTTATACCCCTACCCTCTCTAGTATATAAAAAGGGCCGATATAGCGTAGGTATAGCTTTTTAACTATCCCCTTAAAATATAGGTTCTTCGTTAATAACCGTACGAGCTATCCCTTCGAGAATTCTATCTCTTTATACTTCCGGTTATAGTACTTCGCTTATAAATCTACTACCCTCCTTTACTAATCCGCTAGCTCTATTCTTAGCTTAGCTAATTTCCGGAAGCGTATAACCGCTCCTAGCGTTACCTTCCTCGACTCTTCGTCCTCGAGATATAAGCGGAGTTTAAGCTCCTAGCTTAAAAGATACTAGCTAGGCGTTATCCCGGTAATACTACTCTAAGTATTATTAATTATATATTAGGCAATCCTTAATAGCTATAGCTAATTCGGCTCCGCCTCTTTTACGAAATACTTTAAGTATTATCCTAATATTTAATTTATCCGCTCGGTTTAGCTATCGGTCTAGGGGTAAAAAGTAATAGATAACCTATACTTTACCTTCGATAAATAGTATAAGTTACTCTAGAACTTATTTATAAATACTGCCCCTCGATCCGTAATAATCCCGCTTATAGCTCTATAAACGAGTTTAACCTCGTTATAAAAAAGCTTTACTAGCTCTCCGGAGGATATATCGCTATATACGGGGAATAGGAGAGTATACTTCGAGAAGCGGTCGACTATTATTAGGACCGAGTTTACTATAACGCCGTTATAAATCACGGGCAGTAACGCTATTATAAAGTCTATTACTAACTCTTCTATAAATCGTATAGGACTTAATAGCGACTCTAGCTTACTATATAAACGATACCTTAGGGACTTATTCTCCTAATAAACTATATACTTATTAACTTAGGTTCGTATATCCTTAAGTAGCCCCGGCTAATAGAATTTCTAGTAGAGCAGCTCCGTTATCCGTTTAATTCTAAAGTAGCTTATTAACGGGTCGTTATAATATAGCTTTATTAACTTATATTTTACCGATTTCTTATCTAGGATACTTATACGCTCCTTATATAGGATTATGCCGTTTTATAGAGTCTACCCCTAGGCCTTTTACGCTTTAGGTTAGCTTATAATTCTTAATCAGTATTCCTTCGACTCTTTATCGTCCCGTTAAGCCCGATAGATAAAACTTATAAGCTCTTCGGAAACTTTTATAATATATATTACTTCCTAGTAATAAACCGTCCTTATAATAACCCTCGGGACCCTCTAGACTCGGCCCTATCTCTACTAAACCTTATAGCTATACTAGCGATAAACTATCGAATATATTACTACCCGTAAGCCTTATACTTATATTATTAGTAATTCCTATAAGCTTAAGCCTAAGTTACTCATAGCCTCCTTATCCTATTTAACCTTATTTTCTAAAGTTAGTAGGAGGTTAAGCCTTACTTACTCCCCGTTATCGAAGTTTAAGCGTCTCGATAATATATCGGCTAGGTTTCCCTTACCCGGTTAATACCGAATTATAAAATCGTAAGGTACTAGTTCTATATACTAACGCAATTATCTCTTATTTAACTTCGGGGTTTTTATAAATCCCTATAGGTTCTAATAATCTAATAATACCTTTATCGGGTACCTTACCCTATCTAGGTAGTATCTCTAATACTTAAACAACTCGACTATCGCTAATATCTCCTAATCCGGTATCCCGTAATTAATCTCTACGTTTATAAACTTCTTCGAGTAAAATATAATAAGGTAGAAATGCCCTTAATCGTCCTTCTATAATAATATCCTTATAAGTGCGAACTTCGAGGTATCGGTCTCTAAGCGAATCGGCCTTAATAGGTCGAAGTATTATAAAAGAGGCGTAATAGAGAAAGCTTTAACTAAGCTTTAAAAAGCCTTTATCTCTTCCTCCCCTAGTATTACCTCCCCTAGCTTCTTCCTATTCTTACTACCTTTAAGTAGTACTATAAGTAAGGTAGTAATCCCGGAATATCCTTCGATAAATCTATAATAGAAGTTATAAAATCTAAGGAATACTTGAATATTATAGTAGGAACGCAGGAGGGGCTATTCCGAGATAGCTACGACCCTTCCTAAGTTTATTAATATCCTATCTATAGATACTATAAAGCCTAAGAATTCCGTACTCTCTATATAGAACTCGTATTTTAACGGCTTTATATAGAGTTCTATATCTCGAAGGCGTTAAAGTACTTCCCGGATATATTTAGTATACTCCTTTTTTATCTAAGAGAAAATTAGAATATCGTTAAGGTATATAATATAAGAGATATTTAATAGACCCCTTAGCGATTATTAAATATAATACTAAAAAGTCGCAGGCGTATTATAAAGATTAAATAGTATTACTATATATTCGTAGTATCTATACTTAATCCTAAACGCCGTCTTCTACTTATCCCCGTCTCGAATACGGATCCGGTAGTATATATCCTTTATATCTACTTTTAAGAATATCTTTATACCCTAGAGCCGATCTAGGATTTCCGAGATAAGCGGTAATAAGTAGCGATTCTTTAGTATTATATTATTTAGTCCGCGGTAATTAATATATAACCGGAGGCTATTATCTTTCTTAAGTACGAATAGAACGGATACCCTTACCGGACTCTTAGAGAGTTGGATATAACTTATAGCGATATTATTATCGATATACTTACGAAACTCTATATTCTCCCTTTCCGATAGTAAGTAGATTAATCTATAAAGCGGCTCCTTATTAAGCAGTAAATCGATACTATAATCGATCTCTTTATACTTAAGTATTACCCTTACCTTAGAGTTATCGAATATATTTAGGAAATCGCGGAGTTCCGTAGGGATTCTATCTATATCTATCCCGCTAGGTATATTATCGTCCTCTCCTATAAATAGTAACTCCTCTAGCTATACTAGCGTATAGATATATATAAGGCCTCGATATTCCTTTATAAAGGTCTTTACCTTTATTAACTAGGCTTAGACGATTTATTTATTATACTATTAATAGCGATCTCGGGGCGCTATATAAATATTTAAATCGTAGAGGGTAGTTATTAATAGAAGTATTAAGCTCCTACTATATCTCAGGTCCCGATCGATTATAATATATAAGCGAGTAAATATCTTCTTATCTCCCCGGTAATCCCTTATCGTAATAAGTACCGACTAAACCCTATATATAAGGCACCTTATCTATCCTACCGCCTCGATAATTAGCGCCGATTACTTAGATTATTATAACTTAAGCTCTTATACGAACTAAATATTAATATAATCTACTTCTATATAGCTATCGAGGTTAGCGTAAGTCGCTACTATCTCGTAGGTACCTCGTACTATAATTACTATATAGAACTTTATTCTTACCCCTACTAATCCCCCTTAAATCGATAGTATAGGGTCTACTTCGACTCGGACCCGTTTTTTAAGCTAGTTTACTAATATCTCGCCCTTACTTCGTTAACTTTTACTAGTTCGGGGTAATCTCGTTTAAAGTATAAATATAAGCTATAGTTATAGTATTTCTTCCGGTTACCGTTCTTATTTATAGGGTTTCTTCTATCGTTCGAGGGAATTACGAATCGCTTACGTTTCTCGCTTAATACGTTAGCGGATCGTTCTACTTAATATCTCTTCTTCCTTAAGCGCTCTTCCTCCTATCTCCCCTCCTATAACTTATTTACTAGCGTAATTATCGACTCCCGGCTTATAAGTAGGTCCTCGGGGTATTATAAGTTAATTATCGCTCGTAATTCTAGCGTTAGTTTTACGAAGAAACGTCTCGTATATACGTTATCTATATCCCGCTTAGCTAGTTATTACTTCTCGATAGTATCTAGGTAGCTATAAAACTTAGTAGGGGACTAGTTACTTAGTTAGTATACCTCTTCTAAAAGTATTATAAGGTCCTAGTTTAAACTCTCTATATTTTATAGCAGCTTCTTCGTTTATTCCTTAAATAGCCCCTAGTAGGAACTTATCTCGAGTACTCTCTCTAGCAGTTAATCGTCTAAGTATCGATCCTATCTCGCTTAATATTCTATATTATATTAATCTAGTATAATTAGTATACGATTTCTCCCCTTCTTATATCTTTTTAGAAACGCTTCGAATTTCCTATAGAGCGTATATAATTAGTTATCGTAATCCGTATAAGTTACCGGGTATACTAGTATCGGGATATTCTTAATATATATCCTATTATTACTCTCCCTACTACTACTATCGTAGCGATATTATCTCGGCTCCTTACCGTTTAGGCTTCGCCGGCGTACCTCCTATAACTCTAGCCTCTCCTCTAGCTCTCTAACTTAATTATATACCCGGATTAGCTCTTCGAGTTCCTCGATACGCGCTTATATCGTAACTAGGTCGGCTATACCTTATTAGGGGGGCTCGGCCGGGTTAGCCGTAAGTATTATAGCGCCGCCTCGCTTACGGGCCGAAATTCCCTTATTAGCGTATCCCGTTATAGTATTCGACCTTCTTTTTCTCGTTTCGACCGGTATTATTATCCTTAAGTAACCTTTCGAGAAGTTTTAGAATTATAACGGGTTTCCTTATAGGAGGTTAGGTAAGGTATAATATAGGTCTCTCTTTATATTTAGATTAAAACTTAATAAGCTAAGTTATAGAGTTCGCCGTACTTCTCCTAAGAGATAAGTACGACTCGCGGGCGGGTCCCTTTAGGACCCTAACCCTCGATAATACCACGAAGCCCCGGTGACAATAAGAATATATAAAACTAATAAAATTCAGAAAATAAAATAGGGAATAGTAACTACGATACGCCTATAACGCGCCTACCTAATATCTATATAGACTATTAGGATATCTATTTAAAGGAAAACGCTAAAACCCTACCGGAATACTTAGAAACTAATTATAGGATTAAGCTCGAGGAAGGGGCTATACTGCTATAAGGGCCTATTTACCCCCTTTTATACGTAAAGCTAAAAGTACTCCGAAACTACTTAAACGAGATACTAGAATAAGGATAGATCCGACTATTAACTAGCTTAGTAAGAGCGCTTATTCTTTTTATCCCTAAGAAGGGAGGCAAGCTATACCTCTATATCGATTATAAAGCGCTTAATCGGCTTATATATAAAGATCGAATACTCCTCCTACTAATTAATAAAATTCTTAACCGTCTTTCAGATTCTACTATTTTTATTAAATTTAACCTTAAAGATATGTACTATTAGATCAGGATCCGCTTAAGAGATAAGTAAAAGATAGCCTTTCGTACTCGTTACAGATACTTCGAATACCTAGTTATACCTTTCGGCCTTACTAACGCACTAGCGACCTTTTAGGCCTATATTAATAAGGCCTTAACAGGCCTTATAGATATCTGCTATATTATATATCTAAACGATATTCTTATCTATAGTAAGGATTAAGCATAGTATGAGTAGTATATACGCAGTATCCTCGACCGCTTGTAGTAATAATAACTATTCGTAAACCTTAATAAGTATAAATTTTATACTACTACTATCCGATTTCTTAGGTTTATTATCTTACCCTAAAGAATTATAATAGAGCGTAAGCGTATCGAGGTAATTAAGAACTAGCTGCTCCTAAGCAGTATCTGTAATATTTAGTCCTTTCTTAAATTCACAGGATTCTACAGAAGATTTATTTATAAATATTCGAAAATTATAATACCCCTTATAAATCTGCTATAAGGAGATTAATAAAGCTTATTTAAACTTACACTTAGTATAATAATAGCGTTCAAGCACCTTAAATACCTCTTTATAATAGCCCTTATTCTCCGTTACTATAATCCTATACTCCCTACCCGCCTTAAAATAGATACCTCCCTATTCGCTATTAAAGCTATTATTTTATAATTATCTAATAGCAGATAGCACCCCGTTACCTATAAGTCTCGAAAACTTACTTAAACAGAATTATATTATAGGACCGGTAATATCGAGCTACTCGTAATTATTAATACACTATATAGCTAGCACTACTACCTTTAGTACCTCTAAGAACTAACCGTTATTCTTATAGATTACCTTAACCTTCGCTACTAGGAGATTAAACGAAAACTATTAGTACAGGAGCTATACTAGATTAATAACCTCTACGCTTTTAATATTTCTATTTACTACTGCCCGGGTATTTATAACCCTATAGATACTCTATTAAGGCGGCTAGACTATATACCCCCGAAACCCCTTAAATTAAAGCTATATAAGCTTAGCGATTTCGTAAAAGTAACGCTACTTATATAGATATAGGAAGATAAAACGTTATAATACGATAATAATAATACTCGCGTTACTATTTTAAAAACTAGCCTTAATAATTACTAAGAAAGTAAGCTATAAGAAAGCATTTAGAGAGTAATAGGTAACTTACGCTAGAGCTAGAGTAAGCGCTTAGTTATAGGGCTTATTAAAAGTATAAGCTATAGATTATTTACCTTTTATCGGGGTAAGCCGAGCTAAAGCGTAAAAGCTAATTAAAAGGCGCTCCTTAAGTTTATAACCGACTAGATCCGAAAATTATAGTAAGGTAACGATTTTATCTATAATAAGGATTAGAAAATAAAGTATATATATAGCTCGAAGGTAACTAAAGCGCTCTAATAAAATACTGATAATATTTTATATTTTAAGGGATAAGTATATATCCCGGATAATAACGAGATTCGGAAAAAGCTTCTAGAGACTTTTTATAACTACTTAATTACGGGCTATATAAGCGTAATAAAGACGATAAAGCTAATTACGCGCAGCTTCTACTAGGATTTTCTTTATAATTATATTAAGGAGTATATTAATACTTATCTAGTTTATTAACGAACGAAAGCGCGGAAGCACCGCTTATACAGCTTATTAGTACTGCTACTAACTTTAATATAGCTATAAGAGGAAATCTTAATAGATTTTATTATAGGCCTTCCTTACTCTATAAACCCTAATATAGGGAAAAGCAGTAACGCTATTCTCGTAATAATGAATAGATTTACGAAATATATACTATATATACCTATAACTATGCAGCTTACTACTAGCTCCCTCGCAGATCTGCTTTACGCTTATATTTTTAACTAATATAGCCTACTTAATAGTATTATCTTAAACTAGGATAGTTTTTTTATAAGCTATTTCTAATTATACTTCTACTACCTCCTTTCTATTAAGTAGCGCTTAAGTACTACTTATTACCTATAAACTAACGGGCAGACGGAATAATAAAATCAGACTCTTAAATACTACCTATAGAATTATACTAACCTTAAATAATCTAATTAAATAACGCGCTTACGCCTTGTATAATTCTTATATAATAACTCTAAATATTTAGCTATTTATATAATACTAGCCTTTGCCCTATTTAAATTCTACCCTAGAATACCTTCGGAATTACTATCCTATGTAATAATTAAAAAAGTCCCTATTACCCTTAAATAAGCTAAATTAATATAGAAAGCCTATATTAAATACTAGTAGCTATTACGCTGTACCTCGGAATAATATATTAAATAGTATAATAAAAAACGCGAACCCTACGAATTCGTAGTTAGTAACGAAGTCCTTATCTTTACTAAGAATCGCAAGCAGTAGCGCCTAAGCGCTAAACTCGTAAATAAATATCTAAAACCCTTTATAATCACGGAGATTATAAATAGTTATAAACTCGCTTATAAAGTAAACCTACTTAAAGCTTATAGAATATATAATATCCTTCTAATCTTAATACTCGAGCTATAGAGGCGCTATAATAGCGATACTTTAGAGCCGCGGCCCGATTTAGAAATAATTAAGGGAGATATTTATAAAATTAAAGCTATTCTTAATTATAAAGGCCTTAAGAATAATAAGTAATTTCTTATTTATTAGAAAAATTATCCGTACTCGGAAAACTCGTAAGAGCTATATAGGAATATTAGTAGAGACCTTATTATAGAATATAAAGAACTCTTAGCTTAGAAGGCTATAAGTTAAAAGGGGGTTAGAGCGAGTATTATTATAAAGAAGTTATTATTAAATATCGAGGGAATAGCTTAAAAAGCCTATACCGGGGTATAGAATAGTAGGTTATTTTATTAAAAGTTTTATTTTAAAGGTTTTCCCCCCCCTTTATCTTTTCTACTATTTTATACTTAGGGGAGTTATATATATATAGCTCCGCCCCCCCCTCTCCCCTACTCTCCCCTCCTTCCCCTTCCCCCCCCTTACTTCTTCTTCGGAGTAGGCTTAATAATAGCGGTAGTAATAGCTATAGCCTTAAGGGCCGCGACCGCGCGATATAGGAGCTACGCTAGCTCTACCGGCTTTATATTAAAATTAGCGGTAATAATAGTAATAGTAGTAATAACGGGAGTAGTACGGGAACCGCGCGATAAGGATTTAGCAGTAGTAGCGGTAGTAGTAATAACCTCGAATAAAGTAGCCTCGAAAGTATCCTTATTATACTACTCGCAGGTAGTAAGGGCGTAGTATAAAGGGTCCTAGGTAGCGAAGGGGAGCTATAATACTATATATAAGCAGTATCCGTATTCGATTAAGAAAAAGGAACTTATAAGAGGGTAATTATAGTTATATACGCTATAATCCTAGTAGCGTATAACCCGAAGTCCTATAAAGTATTAGCGATACTACGCCTAAGCAGCTTAAAAGATATTTCGATTTACCCTTTTAAAACTAGTACTTATATTAGCTATTAGCGCTTAACTGCGAAAGATAAGAGCTATACTAAGTAGCAGTATTGCGAGTAGCGCTAGCGCTACTCGCCTTACGCTTAGCGCGTTTAATAGCTAACTCTTTCTTCTTTTTCTTCTATTTCTTCGTAAAGGGCTACTTAAACGTTAATATAATATAGAAATATCTTAAGAATAGCGAACTTATAGATAACCCCGCGGGGGAGGAGGGGAGCCGGTAAGGGGGGTCCCTACTAAAGGCGCCGGTAATAGCTTAGCTAGATACGAGCTAGTTAACTTAAGCAGATATCTATCTCAAGTTAGTACTCTAGAATAGTTCGGAAGCAGCTAGGATTACTTACGATTAATTAATTAATTAATTAATTAATTAATCTACTAATAGTTAGTTAGAAGGCTTAGAAGTAGCTAGGGAGCTACTTACCGAGTATAAGGGTTACTAGTAAGAAGGAAGGAAAGTAAGAAATAATCTAGTAATCTAAAGGGTATAAATACTCTAAGGAGCGCTTATAGCGCAGCTAGGGAGCTCCTATTTAGCAGATAAGAATAATAAGATAGCTTAATAAGATAATAAGATAGCTTTAATAAGAATAATAATAAGGCTTTTAGAATAAACGGGTAATAAATATATAATAAAATACTCTATAATCCTTACTATATATTTTATCGCCTCGATAAAGTAGCGTAAAAAGAAGTAATAATAATAATAGAAGAAGATTATTACTTATAAAAAAGCTTAGCCCTAAATCTAAAGTAGCGTTATAAAAGCTCCCGAGGACGGGAGCTATAGAAGGGGGGATACGATATTAAGAGTAAAAGAACGGAAGGACCCGAGATAAACGGGAATACTAAGCTAAGGGTATTCGTTAAATAAGAGTAATACCGGTATAGCTATATTACTCCTCTTAAATAGCGCTTTAATACTAAAGACGGATTAACGGTAATAACGGGATAGCCGGGCTAGTACGGGTATAATAGTTATATATAGAAGCTAATAGTTATATAAAGAGGGGGTAAACGGAGGAAAGGGGATATTATTTCTAAGTAGCGTATAGAGAAAGGATATAGAAGGGATAAAAGGTTAGGGAAGCCCTCGAGTAAGACGGAGGAAAAGAGAAGGGAGGTTTAAGTTTTAATATCCTACCTTATACGTATAGCCGACTCTAATACTACGCTGCCTCCGCGCTACTTACTTTAAGCCTATCCTTATTACTTTGCTTTATGAACTACCGCCTCTGATAGGTCCCTGCAGTCTGTGAAGCTGCACTTGATCTTCTTAGGCGCCATTTTCCCGAGTGTTAAGGGTGTGTTATTCACTGGACCGTGGTGATGGGTGTTGCCTCCGTCGTCGTCGTGTGAGTACTGTATGTAGTCTTAAGAGAAAGAAAGTCGCAGTAATGAGGCGGCGCCGGCTCAAGAGGAAGTTTGGTTTTCAGTTGTGTAGACTTTGAGGATGAGAGCTGGCTGATGGGGAGGAGAAAGTGATTGCGGTGCTACTGTGAGTCGGCAACAGCAATAGATCGCTCATGTCTGGGTCGAGACTTAGAATGCTAAAAAGTACACATTGACACAACATCGTAATGACGTTTGATGAAGCTTCAACCTACAACCAACAGACAAAGGTCCCAGGGTTATGGTGTCCAAAGTCTCTTCCTGGCAGAGAGAATCACTAGCAGTATAATCCATCTGCATGGCTCCCATGAGAAAGTATCGAGGCAACTACACGTGCACATATTCTAATTACAATGTTTGGGTTTTGTCCTCCTGTAGGCCCACTTCAACTTTGTGGACATGGAGCTCTGTACAAACGGACACCACCTGTATCTCCAAACTCCAATGTCAGTCATAGGAGTGTACACATTCTCTTGAGGTCCATGCCTTTCCTCGATTCGAGTCCAGATGCCCATTCTTTCCAGTCTGGTGGTAGTGAGCATCTGGGTAAAAGTGAGGCCTGCCTTGACCACACCACAATGTCACCTCCTGCCCCTAGGATGCAACTAATAAGATCGGGCTTATAGCCTCATGGTTTGAGGAGAAAGTATTTGGGGTACTAGCAATGTCCTACGGCTGGTCCCAGAACAAGCTATAATTCAAATATGCTGCCGCCTGATTTACCAAGATTCTACTCCTTTTCTTAATTGCTGCTGGACACTTCGTCGCCTAAGAAATGGTAAATACTCAATTAGGCATCCAGTTCAGCATCAGTAACCTTTCAAACCCATCATCACGATCCCGGGAACATCTTCCTCTTCATCATAATGCAAACTCGATCCACCTTTAAAGGATAGCGATAGTATTTTAGCAAGCGCCTAGGGCCTTCGAGAGCAAGGACTAAACAAACAATACCGAAGCAGTTTCACTGCCTCTTCATGCACTTCAGGTATCATGATCTAGATTGTTTGGTTGTCTGCTGCATCTTGCAACAAAAGATCTTGTCGATAGCCCACTTGCGAAGGGCAATTTGAAACCAATCTATAAGGGCGACCTCACGTACTTTCTGACAACCTGCGATCTGCATAGTGGATTCCAGCCAGCACTCACAACGGCCCGGATCGTAGCAACCACTTCCGGTGGCTTGTTTTGTCCTCCCAGCTAATGCGTAAGAAGGAGGCGGACTACATGTATCCCCCTGAGTCCCTGATACCCCTGAGAGCATCCCAAGTCCGATCCCAGGATACACAGTCTTTTAGTATCATAGAGAGATATACCCCTCATGTAGGTCTCCCTTAACTATTCCCGAGTCACGGCTAGGGCGATACCTTATTTTCGACAGGTAGTATATGACTCTTAATAGGCGTGCACAGATCCATCGACCGGGACCATCGAATTCGTCGTCCCCAGCAGGCGAAGGTTTGCGTCGATTATATACTTGATTAGACACTTCGGCATCGCGTATACACAGTCCGGCATACAACCAGACCCAAATCCATCCAGTCACAGGGCGTACGGCGTCGTGATGATCATCGTGTCCATGTAAGGTGGATATTAGATATTAGTGATAATCTCCAGTTGTGGGTGAACAGGCTTCCAGAGTGTCCTTGGTATCGAAGACATCGTGGAGCAGGAGAGGAGTTGGGTATTTCTCCGTCTGAAGAAACCTTCCGGGCAACGACCAAGGTAGGCTGAGTGGGTGCGTGAGCGTGCAGGTGTGGAGTCTTACACCGGCAGGTCCGAACCGAAGTATGGCTGAGGCTCTCTCTGCAAGCTGGCTCGGGTAACTAACCGAGATAACGTACCAAGTATATCTGTTATTGGAGGACGTCCGGGTCGCTTGCAGATCAAAGATCATCACTTTCGATCAGATCGGTTTTCGCAATACTTCTTACTGCTCCAGTATGTATACATATGTAGTAGGCATCATCTGATCTGTGCTCTGCTCAAAGGGCTACTACTGGTGTGGTGGAAGGCCCACCTTGACCTTGAGTGGGGTTAATTCCTAAAAAGGCTCGCAACTGGTAGCGTCACATTGAAGGATGTCTTCGATACATACGTCAAGTGATCCTCCGATCACCAAGCATTCTGTCGTGCGGATCATCAATAGAGGCATCGCACTGGCCAAGACTCCAGCACCGCAAAAACCCCTGACCGAATTTAAACTTAGAATCTTGGCAGTTTGGAAATCCCTGTATATTTCCGAATCCGAACAGACTGTTTGACACTTCCTTCACTATTTGTTTGGAAACAGGACCCACATCCACAATATGGTGTAAGATGATTGGTAGGAGAGTCCCAAACATAAAAGATCGAAGAAACCTTGGGACGCTTTTTCTTGGCAGCAACTCCTATCCCTCCTTAATCCACCAACTTCACCATCAGAACCAAAGTGGAGACTCCTTTGAGGAGAATAGTCTTCATGATCATGTCGATTCTATGTCAAGGGCCAAAGATGAAGGGCCACTTCGAACCAAAGTCGGGACTCGGTCATGACAAGTGGTCGTCATGATCATCAATTGATGTCGATTTTAGGACAAACATCAAGGATGAAGGGCCAGTTCAGGGGCTTCAATGGCAACATGGCGATTTCAATTGATATAAAGGTGTCTGGAAACTATCTATTAGAAACGCTTGATACTCCTCTCTATCCTATTCTCAGCGTTCATCTTCACTTGTTGGAGCAGAAGCTTGCCTCGTTCCTTATTGCCCATTTAGGCCTCAACATTCTTTGAACCCTGGTGGTAATTGTTTGAACATACTATCAATTCAATCATTCACTCTCTATCCAAAACAAAATAAGCTCAATTATACCTTACAAAGTTAAAAACAAACCAGGATGCGTTCTGCTTTCGCTGGTATTGCTGCCTTTGCAGCCTGTGTTTCTGCTCATTACAAGTTCGAGGCCCTGATTGTCAATGGCAACATCACCTCGGACTGGGAGTATGTCCGCAAGATGACCAACGCCAACTGGCCCATCACAGATGTGACCACCCAGGATTTCGTCTGCAACGAGGGCGGCCTTAACGCCGATGTCATGGCCAAGACATCGACCGCCACCGTCCAGGCGGGCGATTCGGTCGGCTTCACGGTCGGGCCCTATATTGGCCACCCCGGTCCACTTTCCGTCTACATGTCCAAGGCCCCCGATGGAACATCAGCTGGAGAATACAAGGGCGACGGCGACTGGTTCAAGGTGTACGAGCTCACTTACTCGACCATCTCCAACGACCGCCTCGTGTGGGCTACCGGCATCTACGGATTTATTCAGAACTTCACTTTTACCCTTCCTGATTCCCTCCCGTCAGGTGACTACCTGATGCGCGCCGAGCATATTGGCCTTCACGGTGCCTTCGACGAGGGTGCTGCCCAGTATTACATCGCCTGCGCTCAGCTGAAGGTCGAGGGGTCCGGCTCCGGCTCCGGCACCCCTTCGCCCACCGTGAAGATCCCCGGGGTCTACGACGGCACCGAGCCCGGCATCCTCCTCAACATCTGGTACCCCGCGCCCACCGGCTATGACACTCCCGGCCCTGCAACCTGGCCCAACGCCTGCGAGGACAAGACCGCCAACCTTATCGACGCGGCGTACGACGGCGACTGCACCGCTTTCGACGGCTCCGTCTCGTCCGGCTCTTCTTCTTCTAATTCATCCTCCTCCGCGGCTGCTACGGGCTCGGCTGCTGCCACGGGCGCAGCTTCTGCCCCCACCTCCGCTCCGAATTCCACCTCTCTTAACGTGGCTGGGAACGCTGCTTCTGACAGCACTCCTCCTGCCGCCGAGGAGCCCGCCACGGGCGCTTCTACCAGCCTTTGCAAAAAGAGGCGTGCTCTGAGGGAGGTCAAGGAGGCTGCTCAGCTATAAGTGCTCGATAGTCTTGTAGGCATGGATGGATGGATGGATGGAACATTTCTGTATCAATACTTAGGAACCCTGGCTGGAAGGGAAGACTTTGTGCACATATTCTCCAACGGTGGCCATGGGCTCCACTGGTTTGATTTCGAGGTTGCTCAGTTCCAGTAGTAACAGTACATAGTCGGGAGCTGCTTCGTACAAGATTAGCGGTGACTCGTTTTTTTTTAATGCAAAACTTTGAAACTATACTGATCTCCTACCATGTCCAATGACCTATCGCCTTCTTTGTCATCATACCGTCCCGGGGTGGTAACATGTTACCGTCGGACAATTCTGAAAACCTCGAGTTATAATGGCCCGGAGTACGGACACGTGAATGTAGCTCTGTACATATTAGCTGAAGGTCAGGGTTAGTATTAGACCGGCGTAGATGTAGGTTTGTATATCAACCCTGACTAAGAAGGCAGTGCTTTATTACCCATGGTAGGATGGCAGGAAGAATCGTACAATACCGCTATGTCGTCTTCTCTGGTTGACTCCTTTCCTGTGCTGGCGGTTTCATCGGTCCTGTTTTGGTGAAGTGGTCAAGCTCAGCTCGGCAGGCAGCGTACCTCAATGTTGGGTACACGGCCTGAACTGCGAATTATCTTGCGTCTCAGTCAGGCAGCCTGTTCAGGGGTTATGCCACTTTCCCAGGAGGTATGTCCGCTTGCTCAGGAGGTCTGCCCAGGTGACTTGGCGGAAGTTACTTTCTGCCAAGACGTGTATGTCTAACCGTTCCAGGACAGAATGGTAGCATCAACCTTGGTTGCCCAAGCAGTATCATAAGATAGACATAGTACTCAAACGTAAGCACCCAGATGATGTGACGTGCGTCTGCAATAACAATCTGAGGCAGTGCAACGGGACACGGGGAAAGCACTAGGTAGGCAAACCTTCAAATTTGCCAGTCTTATGATTGACGTCCGCTTGACAGGAGATTTGGACCCCAAAAACCTTGGAACATTTCAGCTGAACGGACCTGTGAAGCGACAAGGCATGAAAGAACCAAATTTACGTAATTGCACATCAAGACAAATAAGCCATCGAGACTCCATCTGTTGAGGTCTTGATTACGGAGTCAGTTCAATGTCAACAAGTTGAGAATACGAAGAAGTAGGTGTTCATCAGAGTCATGATATTGACTAAAACCACCGTAGGGTAAAACCAAGCACTCGGTAAGTAAGTAATTACCGAGCGGGCGGTTAAGCTACTCTATAGGGCTATGAGACTAGTCTACTACTCTATTCCAAATCCCGGGCCGACGTCAAATATGTTAAGGTTTGGCGATTCTATAATTACTTGCTCAACCACGATATCGGTTGGGACATCCGAAGTTTGCTCGCTTAACAGTCACATGGCAGGCTTTGCATGACTTAACCCCTGATTATGGTTTATGGTTCCTTCCCAACGGTCTAGCCCACCTTCCATGCTTGCTTAATTAAATCTCTGTTGTGCCTGCAGCCTCATATATATTACACGACCCGTTGGCTGATCATCTCCATCTGCATCAACTCCCTCTCCATTCCCATTCCAATCCTCTCTCTACTGGGTCGACTACCCACCAACATTCTCTCCTTCTGGACCCGGTTTTCAACACCACTACACCACATCTCACTTCTTTCTACTTCACTTCACAGCAACATCATGGTCTGCCTTTCCACACTCGCCTCGGGCGTTGGGGCTCTGGCCACCGCTACCATTGCCTCTGCCGCTGCCCCGCGATATGTCCTCTACTTCGACCAGTGAGTTTCGCCTGATGGATATTCAGGATACGTAACGTGGGATTGACAGAAGTTCAGGTACCACACCGATGTCTTGCCCAACAAGACCATGACTGCGGGAATCACCCACGTCATCACCGCTTTCGCCAACTCATCCCTCTTTGCCTCCAGTCCAATGGAGGAGGAATACACCCCCTTCAAGGAACTCGCCAGCGTCCGTGACATGTTCGACAACGGTACCAAGGTGTGCATGGCAATTGGTGGCTGGGGCGACACTGAGGGCTTCCGTCTGGGTGCTGCGAGCAAGACGAGCCGGGCGAACTATGCGAAGAACATCGCCGCCACGCTCGACAGACTCGGATACGACTGTGTCGACATGGACTGGGAGTACCCCGCCGGAAATGGCTACGATTACAAGCAGGTGCCCAACTCGCAACTGACCTCCGAGATCGAGACCTTCCCTCAGCTGCTCGTCGCTATCAAGTCCGCCATCGGCGACAAGGAGCTGTCCGTCGCCATCCCCGGTATCGAGCGCGACATGATCGCTTTCACGGCCACCCAAGTCCCCAAGATTGATGCCGCCGTTGACTTCATCAACGTCATGACCTACGATCTGATGAACCGCCGCGACAACTTCACCAAGCACCACACCGATATCCAGGGATCACTCGCCACCATCGAGACATACATCGAGCGTGGTATGACACCCGCCAAGATGAACCTGGGCATTGCCTTCTACGCCAAGTTCTTCACCCTCGCTGCCAACACAACGTGCACCACCCCCGTTGGCTGCCCCATTGAACCAGCTGAGGGTCCAGACGGATCCGACCTGGGCAATTCGGGCGCCATAACCTTCGAGGCGAGCTCGTTCCCTGCCGTGGTTGATGTGAACAACCTCACCGCCTCCACTGACGGGAGCTGCGGCACTGGCACCACCTTCAAGTGCACTGGAACCCCCACTGATGGATCCTGCTGCTCGCAATACGGCTTCTGTGGCGATACCACCGCGCATTGCGGGACTGGCTGCCAGGCCCAGTTCGGCACCTGCACTGATAGCAACGCCAAGACCACTGCCCAGTCATTCGCCGATGCCGTTGCCAACGGGAAGACTGACACGGAGAATGGTGGCCAGTGGTGGGTGGACGAGGAGGCAGGGCTGTTCTGGACGTGGGACACCGCTGAGCTTGTCTCTCAGAAGTTCACCGAAATCATAGCCGCCAAGGGCCTGGGCGGTGTTATGGCATGGTCTCTTGCGGAGGACAGCAAGGACTGGTCCCTGCTCAAGGCCATGCAGGATGGTGTCAAGACCATGAGCGCCACCAAGAGAGTCCGCCGGACGCGTTACTAGATGGTTTTGGGTCTGGGGACTGTGGTCTTCTACGCATTATCGATAGACATGGCGGAGCATGATCAAGGTCAAATGGCATAGCAATTTTTAGCACAATTAGACATAATTACTGGGTTCTGGCCTGACGCTGACGTGCTTTAAGACGCCCCTCCGACTCTTCTGTGAGTAATAAGGTTCAGATAATTTATGGTATCAAACGTTTCCTCCCAAGATTCCCGCCCGACTGGGCCGGCAAATTGACCGTAGCATCATGATCACTTGAGAAACTCACGGATTGCAGTGACAACCTCGTCGGGCGCCTGCTCCGGCACATAATGTCCAGAGTCAACCGCATATCCGTCGACGCTCACCCCCTTTTCCGTGACCTTCTTCCACTCGGCGAGCGCGTCGAAATGCTTTTCGATAACACCGTGCTTACCCCACAGAACCCTCAGCGGACACCTGATATGCCTCCCCTCGGCCAGGTCCTCCCGCTGCTCCTCCATGTCCAGGGTCGCGCTCGCCCGGTAGTCCTGGCACATGGCGTGCACCGTAGCAGGGTCGCTCATCCCCCGCACGTAGGCCTCGAAGCACTCGTCAGCAAAGACGGACAGCCCGTCCTGCTGCCGGCCGCCCATGAACAGCTCGGCGACGCGCCTCGGGCAGGCGAGCAGCATGGTCTCAGGCAGGGGGCTCGGCTGGATGAGCATGAACCAGTGGAAGTAGGCGGTGGCGAAGGCGAGGTCGGTGGACTCGTACATGGCCAGGGTGGGGCAGATGTCGAGCAGGACGGCGGCGGCGACGCGGGCCGGGTGGTCGACGCAGAGCTTGTGGGCGACGCGGGCGCCGCGGTCGTGCGCGCACACGTAGAAGGTCCCGTGGCCCAGGTGCTCCATGGCCAGGACGCAGTCCCGCGCCATGGCCGACTTGGCGTAGCAGCCCACGTCCTCGGGCTTGGACGAGGCGCCGTACCCGCGCAGGTCGAGCAGCACGACGTTGTAGGTGCTTGTCAGGTGGGGGGCGACGCGGTGCCAGATGTGGTGGGTCTGGGGGAAGCCGTGGAGGAGGAGGAGGGCTGGGAGGGCTGGGTTGGGGTTGCTGCTCTTGAGGCCTGAGATGATTACCTCGGGATCTGACGAGGTCTTGATGGAGATGGGCTCGAAGCCCTCGAACATTTTGGGCATTTTGACTTGACTGACTGACTTATTCCAGGGATTGTTGTGTGGTTGTTGTAAGGTGAATTGAGTGGTCACTGGTCAAAGGAAGTTGGTGGGCATGTCCTTAAGTATATATCGGTAATCATGATGCCCTCGTGGCGATTATTAATTACTTATGTACCAAGGACTTATACTGGAGATATTCAACACTCGTATGTAGCTGAATGATGTAAGGTGTTCGGGGTATCCTTTGTCCTGGGCTCCAATTTCACAGGAGCCGACAACCGACAAGAGATGCTAGTAAATATTGAGCTATAAAGGCGGAGTAAGTCATCCCCGGACTGCCTCCCCCTGAGAGGAATTACAGCATTAAGTCGAGGATTCTTCGGTATTTATTTTATTAGTATTTATAGCCCACCGTTGTCGATGCTCCTTTCCAGTGTCAGAAACAGTCTACACGCACACACACACACACCATCTCTTTCTCTCTCGTCTTCCGCACCCACAAAGCAGCCAGCCACGTCTTTCTCCAGCACCCAGATGACCTCCACCAACAGCACAACCCCGCTCCGGATCGCCGTTATCCCTGGCGATGGCATCGGTACGGAAGTGATGCCCTACGGCGTGCGCTGCGTCCAGGCCGCAGCCTCGCTCTTCAACATTCCCATCGAGTTCACCTCGTTCGACTTTGCGAGCTGCGCATACTACGCAAGACACGGCGACATGCTGGCCCCAGACTGGAAGGAGACGCTCTCCCGGTTCGACGCCATCTACTTTGGCGCCGTCGGGATGCCCGACCAGGTGCCCGACGACGTCTCGCTGTGGGGCAGCCTGCTGAGGTTCCGGCGCGAGTTCGACCAGTACGTCAACCTGCGGCCGTGCCGGCTGATGCCCGGGGTCTGGTGCCCGCTGGCCGGGCGCGTGCCGGGCGACATCGACTTCTGGATCGTGCGGGAGAACACCGAGGGCGAGTACAGCAGCATCGGCGGCAAGATGTTCGAGGGCACCGAGAGGGAGGTGGTCGTGCAGGAGACGGTCATGACGCGCGTGGGCGTGGACCGCGTGCTCGAGTACGCCTTCGGCCTGGCGCGCAGCAGGCCGCGGAGGAGGCTGACGAGCGCCACCAAGAGCAACGGCATCTCCATCACCATGCCGTGGTGGGACGAGCGCGTCAGGGCGGCCGCGGCCAGGTACCCCGACGTCGTGGTCGACAAGTACCACATCGACATCCTGACGGCGCACTTTGTCCAGCGGCCGCAAATCTTCGACGTCGTGGTCGGGAGCAACCTGTTTGGCGACATCCTGTCTGACCTCGGGCCGGCCTGCACCGGGACAATTGGCATCGCGCCGTCCGGGAACATCAACCCGGACAGGAAGTTCCCCAGCCTGTTTGAACCGGTGCACGGGAGCGCCCCTGATATCGCTGGGAAGGGTGTCGCCAACCCTGTCGGGATGATCTGGGCCGGCTCGATGATGCTCCAGCACCTGGGGCACGAGGATGCTGCGAATGTGGTGCTCAAGGCAATCGAGAATGTGCTGGCCCGCTCGGAGCCGGATGTCATGACGGCTGATATGGGAGGCGAGGGGACGACCAAGAGTCTGGGAGAGGCGATTGAACGGGAGATCCTGGCAGCAGGGGGCAGGTGAGGTATAATTACTTGCGAATAAATACAGTGTCTTGCCAAGGGGGCACCTCCAAATCCATCAAGATTGCGCAAGTCGCATATGTTTTGATGAGACATTGAATGTCATATCAAGAGACTATATGCGACAGCCCCAGGTCCTACTCGTACAAGTGATGTATCCGGACTCCGGAGTGACCAAACCCTTGACATCAAACCTGCACACTCCGTCTCAAAGGTCAAACTTCTGACCGACCACCCCCTCACTGTACGCCCACAGCTTCTCTGCGTTGTCTGCATCAACAGCGTATGCCTCTGGCTTGCCCACCGCACAGTTGTCGACATAGGCGCCACTACTCCCAGCCATGTCCGGGTCCAAGGCGGCCACGAGCGCCGACGCCGAGCCCTGGGAATCAGTCTTCATGAACGGATCAAGCCACCACTTCCTGCCGTTGTTGTTCCTCGCCGTCACAGCCTCTATGATCGGGAACTCCACCTCGAATTCCACATGTTCCGCAAGAGCAGTCGTCATGATCGCCCCGGGATGGACGGCGTACGCCTGGATGTGGCGGTCCTTGAGGCGGCGGGCGAGCGCGACGCTGAAGAGGATGTTGGCAGTCTTGGACTGGCCGTATCCGGACCAGGGGTCGTCTTGTTGGAGAGGGTCCAGAGTCAGCTTATGATATGTCTATGCGATGCGGCGCCCAGGGGCCCGGTGGCCCACTTACATTCTTTCCCGCCGCTGAACGCGGGATCGTCGAAGCGGAAGGCCGAGATACGGTGGCCCTGGGAGGTGTGATTCACGATGCGCGCGCCGGGGCCGGCGGCCAGGATCTTGGGCATGATAAGGTTGGTGAGGAGGAAGTGCCCGACTGGTCATGTTTCTGATTAGTACAAGTAACTTTCCAGGTCGATTATTGAGCCTGTCTTGTCTGCCGGTCTGTCTGCGTAGGAACGCACGAGACCTCCAGATGGGACGACTCCATAGACAAGATCATGGAGGACGCCTCAGTGCTGGACGAAAGGAAAAAGAATGAATGAATAAAAAAGAGGACGTACTGTGGTTTGAGCTGAGCTGCATCTCGTTCCCCTTGCTGTCAACCTGGTACTCTGCAATGGCCATCATGGCGGCGTTGTTGATGACAACGTCGATCTTCTTGATGCTGGAATCGTTCAAGATTTCCTCGGCGGCCCTGCGGACCGAGACCTGATCAGATAGGTCGCAGAGGACGAACCTGGTATCGATGTGAGGGTTGGTTGACTTGATTTCCTCAATCACAGGGTCGACCTTGGCCTTGTTGCGGGAGACGAGGATGAGCTGGGCGGGCGAGTGTTTGGCAATGCTGGTGGCAATCTTGGCACCTAGACCGCGGGTGCTGGTACCGGTGATGAGAAAGGCCCTGCCGTTGATCTGGGAGGAGAAAGCTTCGCAGACCTCCTCGGCCGTTGACTCCTTTGTGAAGTGTGGCATGGTGATGGTAAAACTGATTCTTGGAAGGATCTCTGGTCAATTCGCTGCTTCGATCCTAAGCGTTGAGGAAGAAGACCAAACTCATCTGGAGGCCGGGACATCGTCGTCTTATATATCCAAACAATTTGTAGTTTGTAGACGGAGATATCACTACATCCCATCGGAGGAATAAGGGCCAAGGCTTACACGGGGATAGGTGATAACTACCCTAGGGTATCATTGTGCTGGCGTCAGCAGTCATCCTCAAGTGTTTATCAACGGGCGTGACACGGCTTTAAGTGTGATGCAGCTAGGTTCATGAGTGGACGGATCCTTAATTCCGATACTGACTTGTGATTAACAGCTGAATCCCACATATGACACAACCCTTCTAAACTGCTCAATAGTAGATTTTTGCTGGTTATTGTTAAGAGAGCAATAGATCCCGGTCCCTGAATATCCCCCCCCCCCTGGGCGCTATCTTCTATGTTCTTGCTTTCGTGTGTAGCCTAGTAATTATACGTTTCCACGTAGGTGCATTTGGTTAAACTTTTGTGAAAGTGTGAGATAATTGGATGACTGCGGATTGAACGCAAATACCCAAGAGAAACACTCATAATGAGGTTTAAGCTCTTTGGCCTAACTTTCTACATTGATCCTGCTTAGTATCTGTGTTCTAGATTCATCTATTTATCATACCAACCCGTCCGACCTATATGTCCAGTATGCCTATACAGACCCCTGCGTAAGGGAATAGGTTACTGATTACACTTCACTCAACCATTGAAGTCTGGAGGGCAAGGAGGAGGCGAGCGATCATAGTGAGAATGACGGGGACAAGGTCGACGGAGCCACTCAAGCGGATGTGAGAAATGCAGAAAGTGACAGCTGAGGGAAGACACACAAGAGGAATGTTTGGAGTAAGTTCTAGTGTCTGATTTGGAAGAGGAGCTGGCACAAAATACTCGGAACGTATAAGCCGGCGAGACCTACCAGATGCAAGCAGTGTTGCTCTTGTCCATTGAGGCGGGTATTGCCTCTCCCTCAACATCCTGGCGTACACAGGCCTGTAGTGGGATACAAGCATTGCTCCACCCTGGAAGAGGGTATCCTCGCCCGGAAAGAGAAAAGAAATACTATAAACCAAAAAGGACAAGAAGGATGGAGGAAGAGCAAAGAAACAAGTTACCCTTGGAAGAGGTGTGGGTGGTCAACGCAGGGCATGTGTGGGCTATTGTAATGGTTGTGACATGACCGTACCATGTAGAACTTCAATTAAATCATCAAGGCCTTTTGAAGTTGCCTCCGGCATTCCGCAAAGGGTGTTCCAAAGATAGGTTCTGGGTCGGCCATCCACGTGGGCAGCGAGACTGTCACTGCAGCATCCACGGGTAAACCCGCCTCGCTCCCGAGTATTGCTGTGATGCTCCACACCTGGCCAGAGAGAGCCCGACAAACACTCTGTTGGATCATCAATGACCAGGAGGGCTTTGACGATGTAATAATGGCCACCAACAGTCTTTGTGGGCAACTTTGATGAGGTTGTTCTATACGGAATCATATGGACGTACGCTACCAGGACAATGTGACAGTTGAGACACCCCCCTGGCGTGCAATGTTCACACACCTGGATTGCACGTCCCTTTCTTCTCCAACACAACCAACAGCCTGAGTGCCTAAGTGGTATTGCGGAGACGTCTGAACCCAAGGGCTCGCGACAGATTCTACGCTCTCCTGCTATCTTTCTTGAACTCATCAAAAGGCAACCATGGCAATGAACGCCTTCTCTCCGATCCACTCGTACGTGCTGGGAGCCGCCTCAGTCGGGCTGGGACTGCACGCCTTCTTCCGGCCCAGACAGGAATACGCACGCTTCGGGCTGCCACTCGAGCCTTCACTACCATTACCACCAGTAAAATCAACAACAACGCATCCGGGCCCAACAGTGAAGGACACGACAGACGTTCAGGCCACGGGAGAGGGTGGCTCGGCGTCACCGCTCATCTACCTCAAGGGCGTCAGGGAGGTCACGTACGGGGTAGCGCTCATGGCGCTGCAGCACCAGGACAATGCCGCGGGGGTCACGACAGTGGCGGGGGTGATAGCGCTTGCAGCGGTGGGCGATGGTCTCCTGGTCTGGTTTTATGGTAATAATGAGACAAAGGCATGGGGACACTGGGCAGCGGCTGTCGGGCTCGGAAGCTGGGCGGCCTGGAGGGCGTTTGTGGCTTATGGGGAGTGGGCTGCCTTTCATGCTCTGAATTAGGTTTTGTACTATGCTACATGCATGCTGGTATGATGCCCTGGTACCGTATCAAGAATTTCTATTTGTGGGTCTTTCGTATCCTTTTCCTTCCGCTGCAGATGGCTGACAGCCAGGGCCAGGGCCATTGGCACAAGGGCTGCCGTCGTTGCCGTGCTGCCGTCGTGCCGTTCCGATGGGTGCTCAGGGGGAGCATTGCATGTCTGAATCAAGCTTGAGATAGCACTCGAGATGTCGAGTTTGCTGTTAGATGCTTAGTAAATACTAGGTGTTGTGGTGTTTGAACAGATAGCCTCACTCAACATCCACCTCATACTGGTATTCTTCAAGCAGCAGCAACCCAGCCCCCAGGACAACGCAAGACAAGGCAAGACAAGATAAAACAAGACAAAACAGACAACGGTGTCTGTCGTCGGCGATGTGTACTCCACTTCGGCCGACAGCCCCTCTTCCTCCCCGGATATTGTCTCCGACTCCCGCCCCGGCCCGTCCGTCCCTAAGACCGACGAGCCACACACACACAACACTCACCGTCACAGTCACAGTCACACACAGAAACACACACACGCACATGAAAAGAACAAAGGTAAGGGATATCGGTGGTAGCCCCGCACGGCCAGAAAAATGATATATCTACCTATACGTCGCACATTGTTATGGCGCCATCCTACATGATAAAGACGATATTTGTCTATACTCTATCCTATCCTACATCTTCCAAGCTTAGCTTCTTACTATAAACAACCGCTTGCTTGTCGATCTCTCTCTGTGTCCATCTCTACTGTGTATCTGTCTGTCTATCAATCTATCTCTCTTCATCTCCAGCAGCTCACTTGCTCGCTCGTTAGCATCAAGGCGTCCAGCAGGCGCGAAGAGCACATCTTATCCAGGAAACCAACTGCCTTGTCCTACACACATACACACACACACACACACACCCTCGAGAGAGGAGAGCCCAGTTCCATACAAACCAAAACCCAGAAAATCCAAAGGTCATCATCCACGACCGACCATGGCAACAGCGACGGCAACAGCAATATTCGCAGCAGCAACGGCCTACACGACCGTCGACCACAGATCATACCCATACTACCCGCACCCGGCCATCCACGGCTTCAACGTGCCGCCGGGCGTCTACATCTCGCCGCCGGACCAGCACGACGCGAGCCGCCTCCTGGGCCGGAAGCTCCGCCCCACGCCGCGCCGCCTCGCCCGCCGCACCCTGTACCTGCCCCCGCACGGCGACGCCGCCACCCACCTGCCCGTCTACGACTTCACCAGCGGGTACAGGCAGGCCGTGGGCGACGAGCCGATCGGCAGCCCCCGGTTCAGGGCGGCCCTCGGCCTGGCGGGGAAGCCCGCCGGCGACGGCGGCCGCGGCGCCGCCGAGGTGAGCTACCTGGTGGACTTTGAGCCGCCCGAGGCCCGGAGGACGCCGTCCCCGCCGGCGTCGCCGACGGCCAGGGGGATCAGCAGCAGCAGCAGGATCAGGAGGAGGAAGAGCAGCGGCGGCGCGTCCGGCCCTCACGCCACGGCCCACGCCACGGTCCGGCGGAGGACGCTCTACGGCGGCGCCGAGGTCGGCCTGGCGATCCCGCCGCGGGGCAGTGCCGGCGCCGGCGACGGCGACGGCGACGTCGCGTGCACCATCACGCCCGCCTCGACGGGCGCGCCCATCGCCGTGGCCGCGAGCTACCCGCTGCGGCCGACCGTGTCCAAGCTCGCGGGCAGCAGGAACCCCTGGTTCACCTTCACGGTGCCCGGCTCGGGCCTGCCCGGCGCCGCCGGCGAGACCACGCTGCAGTGGCAGGTCCACCCCGCCGAGCACGGCCTGCTGCGGTACACGCTGGTCGAGCTGCCGCGGCGCGCGGCGGAGGGGGACGGTAGTGGCGACAGTGACGATCGGTGGTGGGAGGAGCACGAGAAGGAGAAGAGGGAGACGAGCAGGAGGCGTGAGAGGCACAGCACAAGCAGCAGCAGCACAAGCAGCAGCACAAGCAGCAGGAACAGCAGCAGTAGCGGCAGCGGCAGCAGCAGCAGCAGCAGAGGGGGTGCTATCAAGCCGCCGTTCTCCGCGTCCGAGCGCAAGAACGAGCACCTCATCCGCGCCATCTACACCAACGTCGGGCAGGGCTTCTCCCTCTCGCAGCCGTCCAGCGAGGGCGCACTGCTCCTGCAGGACGACCTCGACCCGGAGCTCGAGGCCGTCGTCGTGGCCAGCCTGCTGGGCCTGCTGTGGAGGGTCAGGGGCGAGGGCGCCAAGCCGAGGAAGAACTCCAGGTCCGAGGGGGGCGCGCTGGCGAGGAAGAAGAGCGCTAGTGTGGCGAGTGTCGATGAGAAGGAGTGGGCCGAGACACACTCGTCCCCAGAGAGGAAGGGCCTGCTCGGGAAGATCCTGCGGAGGATGTCATGACGAGGCACATGCTGGCTTGATGAAATTTGGGTGTTTTCTTTCCACAGGGATTTGCTTTTTTATGGTAACGACAACAGGTAGGTGCTCGCTCGGTTTAGATATCACGATACCCTGGGGAGGATTGCAAGGTGGACGGATCGCACATATGTTATCTTATGCATGGAGATTAGAAGGTACTTCGACATTAATCCATTACTCTTATGGGTATCTTATCTGTGTCTGCTTGAATCGTGAAACATAACGCCGACAGCCAACTAGCGACTTCCTAACCAAACCCTCTCCAAACAGAAGAAGGCCGTTGAGACCTGGTGTCTCAAAACCCTGCTTTTCACAACAATGGATGGACAACAAAGACACAATCATCCACCTCACACACCTAGTCATCTTAAACCATGTTATCCGGAGAATGACCCACAGCGACAGGCTTGCGCGAGACGCCATTGGTGCCCATACCGTTCGTACCAGACACACCATTCGAGTACGCGCCATTGCCGCCATTGCCGCCATACCCGCCAGCAGCACCACCCCAGCCAACCTTCCTCGTGAAAGTGGCATTCATCAGCTCAGGGTTGCCATAGTCGAAAGGCGTGCCCCTGTTCAAGGGGATGTGGTTGATACGCCAGTCCCAAATGGCCGCATAGGTCATCCTGTATGCGGAGAATGCCATCATGGTACCGATGATGGCGCCAGCCAGAATATCATACCAATTGTGGAATTCGTCTATAGTTAGCGCCCCGCCGATTAGGACGGCGCCTAGTATGGGCGCGTAGATGGCTATCAGCTTCCACATGGCCGGGTGGTAGTTGGAGAAGACCTTGAGCTTGGCGTTGAGGTACAGGTACAGGAAGACGAATCCAGCGAAGGCGGCGGTGGTGTGGCCCGAGGGGAACGACTCGAGGCTATCGTCGATGGTGTCCGGGTCACCCGTGCAGATCTCGCGCGTGTAGTAAATCTGCTTGAAGCCGGCAGCGTTGTAGCCGGCGCCGACCACGCCGGGTGCGTTGCTGGCGAGCGAGAGGTCCGGGTTGCACACGGCGAGGAAGTGCGGGCGGAGACCGCCAATGAGCCACTTGAGGAAGACCTGGAAGACGGCGGCGGAGATGAGGGCGTACAGCAGGCCGATGACGCCGTTGTTGACGTCCCAGAAAGAGCGGATGCGGATCTGCATCATGAGGATGACGAAGATGGGCACGAGGGCGGCCAGGAGAGCGGCGGCCCAGATTGGGATGATCTCCTTGCGGAGGGGGTAGGCGAACTGGGGGTAGACAACCTCGCCATCGGAGAAGGTGACGGGAAAGGAGCGGGTTGGGGCTGGATGGGCTTCGTAGACCTGGGATATGTCAGTTGCACTGCCAATGCAAATGTCGATACCAATGCTGTCTCGAGGCTGTCCAGAGCAGTATATCGAGAAGAATGGCGCGGAGGACTTACACCAAGGCCAATGGCACCCATACATGCCATGGTGACAATATCAAGCCATGTGTACTTGAGCCACTGCCCAAAAGAAGGCCGGGTCGACATGGAGTAGTAAGCCTCGCTGCTCTGTCGGGGAGCACGCGTAGCACGAGGAGCACGAGAAGCACGCTCGGCTGAAGGACCACCGTCACGAGGTTGACGCTTGGTGAAGAGACCCATCTTGGCTGCTGCTTGGGAGGTTCTGGCTGGCTAAGGCAGACGAGTTGGCGGAGGCTCTGTGCCCCTGAGTTCCTGGGAACTGAACTGATATGACAAGAAATCGATATGGAGTATGAGGAGGGACAAGAGCTGGTGAAGGGAGACACATGGGCAGACGCAACAGGGTACTTAAGATATGCGCGTGCAAGATTGCCAACAACAGCTTGATTGAAGGAGCGAGTGAGCTTGGGTATGGACACGTACCGTATGCCTGACGTCACTTGATCCATAAAGGGGAGGGATTCGATTATTTGAACTCATTGTGATATCTTACCCAGCAGCTGTATTCACGTCACAGCGTCACTGCTTCGTTGGCAGATCCATGGAATACCCGAAGGGGGGGACTGGCTGGACTGGTCGATTACGACGTCGCAATGTCTGACGGGAAGGAGATGACTTCATTGCTCAAGATGGACGGGCATCCCCTGAGTTGTCGTATCTGGAAACATACTAATATTTGTGTGTATGGCTTGTATGGCTGGACATTGGCTGCCTGGTTGCCCGCAACGGGAAGTGTCTTTCCATGGTGTATGTACGTACATGATGAAAATCCGTAGTGAAACATGATCGTCCACTGCAGGCTGATTAAATGATTGACATCACCCACTCACTCACTCTTCAAAACTTGGCATCGCCTGCTCCACATCTACCCATGCTTGGCAGAAGCTTGTCCCTGTCTTCCCACCAATCACATACGGAATTTGTCCTCAGGACGAGGCAGGCCCACGTGAAGCTCGTTCGGTTCAACGTTCGACGACCCACATCCTACCAACGTCAAACAACAACAACAACATTCAATATAAATGAGGACTTAATATCAGTTGCTACCCCGTGATGCTCACTCAGGTTTTGGGCGTTGATGGGTTCTGCGGGACTCTCCCTTGTGGCCTCAAACCAAGGCGCAAGCATGGCTCTCAAGGACTCACTCGTCTGGGCGTATCAGGTAGAGTACAGTACTGAACGCTGCAACAGCTTGTGAGTGACCTTGGAAGGCTGAGAGTGCATCCTCTGGTAGTGATGTCTGGAGATTCACAACAGCAGCTGGCAGCCCAGATCTCACCACCCACAGGAGCAATGCAGGGAAACTCGGGAGGCAGCCTGGAGCTTCAGGACCAAATAGCAGGGACTTCATTGGTAGGTAGGTAAGTGTAGGAGGCAGGTATGAGGGGACTGCAACGCCCTGTTATGTGAGTCAACCCATGTGCTTAGGCAGATACTCCAGGTCTCATTCATGCCTTCCCCTTCCGGACCCTCACGTGCCTCACTCATAGCGCCTGCCTCGTTCTGCTGCTCAAGCAAGACCGGCAGGCACTGCAACTCTCGAGCGCCTCACAGTCCTTCGACTTTTGGACATTCACAAGTCTCGTCTCCCAGCATACCTCTCAACTGTTCACTTTCCGGATCCTGAACGCATTCCTGGAAATCTGCTACCACATTCGAGTATTCTATTCCTCATAGCCAGGTTTGACTCCCAGCACCAGGAGCATACCCGGCACGTTGATCAAATTCCTTGCAAAACCCTCACAATGGCCCTGGAGAGGGCGCCTGCCGAGATCTTGGCCCTCTGCCTGCGAGAGGCTCATTCTCCGGAAGATGTTGTTGCTGCAATCAGAGCATCTCCTGCCTTCCTTCATGCCTTCCGCTGTCAAGAGTACGCAGTCCTCAAGTCAGTACTTGAAAGGTGCATGAGTGTCGACGCGCTGCACCAAGCTTTGTTGGTCACGACTTGTCCAGTCTGGGAGGAAGGAGACAGCGGGAATGTCGATGCCGATTTGGAGGACCCAGATGGTGTTAGTGAAGATGGGGGGGACAATTCTACCTGGGCGATGAAGATGGAGTTGTTCGACTTGGATTGCCGCGAGCAAACTTACTCATCCAACCACTACCTTCTTACCATACGCACACTCACTGCTATTTGTCGCCTTCGAGCCAACGTCAACCGTATCATCGCTGACTACATTGCCTTCACCAAGTCTGTGTCGGACATACGTGGACCAGAGCCCGCCATGTATGCGCCAAGTACACAGGCTCTCGAAGGTCTTTCGGAAGAGGAGCTGGAGCGACTGCAGGGCACTTTCTTGCGATATGAACTATTCTGTCGCTACTGTGGATGGCCTTACTTTCACTCCTGGATCGAGAGGCTCGACGAGGTTTCCTTGGGGGACTTCCATTTCATGGAATGCGAACTGGAGCCGTGGGCCAGGGAAGGACTAGTCGTTGTCCACCGCTACGTCATGGCAAAGTATACGGCAATGTTCCAAGAGGTCGTTGAAGATTTCACGATTACCATCAATGCCACATCCGAGGGCAATGACGAGCCCCTCAAAAAGTCAAGCCATCCACCTGTTCGCGAGTTGTTGGGAGAAGACGGTCCAAAATTCCTGCTCGAAATTGGATGGCGGTCGTCCAACACATTCGACATGGGTCATTGCCACGCTCTTCCAAAAGGTTGGGGCCAAGGATACGTTACCGTTTGTGCGGATAACTTTTCCAGGCTTGGACTTGGCTTCCTCCTGAACACGCTGAGGTCAGATCGTCAAAGCCGAAGAGACTTGATAAGAGATGTATTCGACATATTCTGCCCGCGAGAAGGGTCGTGGTTTCCTCAGAAAGTGAGCAACTTCCTCTACGCGGCTGAAGAATACGTCTATGATGACTCGGGTGACAACCTAGACGGTGACTTGGATGACGACTCCCTGGAGATGATGAAGAGTAGCGGCAACAGCGCCTGGAAGGATTTGATCTCGCGGTTCCGTTCTGTTGATATGTATATCTACACCATGTACAAAGATATTGAGCGACTGCGCAAACTTGGCTGGGTTTTCTGGGATGACAAACGTCTATCGGATCTCGGAATCGCGTATCCAAGGCATCACGACGACGGGAACGATGGCACTCATGTTGAACATAGCATGGAGCTTCAACCTCACATTTCGGCACAACAACTTTACGGGGAACGTCGACTGCGTGCACCAATTCTTACCGTCCTTCGTAAGAGGATTTCCAGAGAATCTTGGTCGGACAAGATTGTGCCACAATTCTACACCAAACCTCACCATGGGTTCCGGGATGCTGAGATGCGCAAAGGGCCGTGTAAGAGCAGCGAGAGGCTCATGGAGATTGTCGACCTCGCCTATCAGGTCGCGTTGGACCGATGCCAGTAGGACACATCACTGATGGCGCTATCACTCGGACATCCTCGCGTGCGAGCCAAGCTTGTGTCTTGTCAGCAGCAGAGAACAATCCAGGCCTTCGTTGACAAGGACTGATCGCGATTCGAATAGCTCGATATGACTTGAATGGTCGTCAACCAGGGGATAGGGGCTACTTGTGATCGAAAATAACATTCTACGAACAAGGTGGGGGGGTGCATTTTGAACTGAGAAGAAAGAAGCACAGGATTGGGAAAAGTTGCCCATGCATATTACTGCCACAAGTCAACACCAGCTTCCGTCTACCTGTTGATATGGCATGCCGCATGATTGCTTTGGGAACGTGTAGCAGATGATGGCAACGCCAGGACTCTATCATCACTTGGTAATTAATCATCAACTTCGTTCGGAGACTTCTACCCGTGTCTGAAGCGTAGGCGCCTTGCCAACGCAAGGTACACAGCGGTCTTGCAGGGTTCATGTTCTCCCCACCAATACCTGTGCAGATCCATGTCGTGCCATCCCGGAGTGAACAAGGGACACAACCATGATGGCAGCAACGATTTGCCAATGGTTATGGCGTAGATGGCCCGGGGGGGCATGCGTCCATAGTGCTGAGAGTGATGCAATGCAACTCATGCCCTGTTTTGTTGCCTATCTCATCACCATGAGGCGTTCAGGTGGCGTCCATCCAGGCCATACCGTTCAAACCTGACCCTCCTCACCTATCCCTACGGTAGGTCGAATCAAAAACCGAAGAAAGACTCGAGTTCAGTCGCTGTTAATTTGGCCCCGCAAACTTCTTCTCTCCGCTTCTCCCTCTAAGGAATGGTTCGCAGCAGTGCACCTGCATTTGAGATCTACTTAGCATCACCAAACAACCATGCCGTCATCCCCGAAAGCAGGCCCACTTTCCCGCTGGACATCCGCATCGTCAGCAACTACTGCCTGCGACAGCCTGATCCAGCAGAATCACAGTACGGCTCACCAGCAGACATGGGCTTCCGCGACGTGGGCTACCGGGCAGAACATGATCACGGGGATGCTCTACCACCGCAAGGACAGCCACACCACGCAACAGCACCATGAGCAATACCATCAAAAGCCCCCGCAACAGCATGAAACGCCAATGACAATGCCGATGCCCTTGCATCTGCCACCGACGGCTTCCGATCAGAGTACCCAAACGCCGAGAGTGAGGCACCAACCACTCGACCTGCCGCCGATCCCGCGACTGCTGGGCAATGAGAATCTAGACGAGTGGGATGACATCCTCGTCAGGACACTACGGCTACACGGATTGGCGGACTACGTCAAGCTGCCCCACCCAGGCGTCCCGGAGCCAGACGAGCACACAGGCTCCGAGCTCACCCCCGACCAATGGGCGCGCGACCGCTCGCTCGTCTGCCTCCTCATCGTAGGGTCTCTCTCCACCGACGTCCGCGACACTCTCCTCGCATCGGGCTACGATCCCGACGAGACCAACCCCAAGGTCCTATACGACCTGGTCCGCGACGCCATCCCCAAGGCGGCCGGCGAAGACGTCGCGTCCTACCTGCGCGAGCTCAACTCCATCTCCCCCGCCGAGTCGCGCTTCGAAGGCAGCCTGAGGGAGTACTGCCTGCGGGTGGGCTACCTGCGCCGCAGGCTATACGTTTCGGAGCCGCAGCCGAACGACAACCTGGTGCTCGTCATGGCCGTGCTGGGGCTGGCGAGGGACGGCAGGTATGAGGACCTCAGCATGGACCTCGGCCGGGAGCTCGAGAGGGGCGGGCTGAGCTGGGCCCGGCTCATGGGTGACCTGGCGGGTGTGCACGGCCGGGAGATCGCTGAGAGGAAGAGGTCGAAGAGGGGGAAGACGGCGGAGGGCGTGGTTTGAAGGTGAGCTGTTGGTTCTACTGGTAGACGAAGACTAGATGGCCTACTTGGGCGGGTGGCTGCTGCTGGTGGTAGCTTGGCCCGAGGGCATGGACTGTGTGAGAGACGAGGCGTAGTCGCTGCTCAACCGCTCGATCTCCCATGATGGACTAGGGGAGTGTTTGCAAGGATTCCGACAGCTTCAATGCATACTGAGGTATGGATCCGGCACCGCCCAGGCGTGCGCCATCGCGAAGACAGGCTCGTGTCTGATGGGTATGTACTCAGCGCCTCGCCGGGGAGATATTTCGGACACAGGATGGATAATGTGAAGGATAGCATAACAGCGCCATGGTGATGCTGAGTCAGGTACAGGCGTGTGCCCTCTCGTGATGCTCAGCACTTGAGCTCTTGCTGCGCGCGACGTCGGGAGGCGCAGGCTGGTCGCAGTGGCGCATGGACGAGAAACCCGGGAAGGATTGATCAAATTCTTGAGAATGAACAGATTGAACCACGAGCAGACGAAGTTCGTATAAACTATAGTATTGATAGGATCTTAGTAGCAATTAGTTCTGATTGCTCCCAGCCCCAGGGTGGTGAGCCTCCATGGTTCAGTGCCGCTACTGTGATTCCTCTCACCCCTGTTCCACAGCCACGGTGTTAGTGATGCTGGATTCATACTGAGCTTATACGTCTCATCACAGGATCATAACCAAACCAAAATTCATCCGGCGATTAGTACGTTGTAACGTTGCGGTTCGTAAAAGTGGTCGCACAGGCTACCCGTGGACATGGAAGAAAGAAGAAGGTGTAGGTTGAAAAGTAGCGCAGCGTCAGAAGCACCAGGGCATCTAATCATATACCGGTGGCACCGCGTTCGGGCTTCACTGTTGTCATCCAGCCTAACACTCACTCGTGTCATCATGCCACCGTTGCTTGATGCGATCTCTAGCTCGATCGGGTTTAAGATCTTACTCTGACTGCATGGTCAGATTCTAACTACCTAGGAACCCTCCGTAGTGCCAAAGGCAATTGTAAATCAGGGCCGGAACAACTAGAAATCCCTCTGCAGTGCGCCCCACGCATCCAATACAAGTCTAAATCCTCCAGAACCCCAGCCCGGTAGACCCTTGAGCTTTGCTTTGTAAGTCGCGAGGCTGCCATGTTACTGCAAGGCGCATTTCCAGGGCTGGGGCGAGCGGCCCCCATCCAACGAGGCTAAAGACTTTGATATCTCCCACACCCGCGCTTGCGCATCAAGCCACTGTGACTTTTGTAGATGATGAATCAGCATTATTTTGGAAAGACCCTTCTGGAAACATAAATTCGGTTCTTTGGTCTTGTGGGCCACCTTCGGCATAGTGTGGGTGGTGGGTAATAATTAGCAGGAACAACATCGACTTGCTCACACACCCTAGTCGCCCCCTCGCAGCAGTAGTATATCAGATTAGTATGGTTATAGCAAAAGAGTCACCTGCAGGTTGCTTCCCAGTAATCTCGACTGTTTTGTCAACTGAGGTGGCGCATCCGGAGGCTTCGGCGCGCTTTCTTTCAGATGGTAAGATGAGATTTGGAACAACAGCTATGTAATGGGATATGTCGGTTGAGACTTGAACCATATAAATCGCGCCCTGGGCCTCTGGATATGCCGTAAATGCGTTTCGTAGCAAGCGCGACACAAACAAAGATTGACAGACGCATCCCAAGCCAACTAATCTGGTTACACTGAACAAGCACCATGTCTTCATCCACACACGGCAGCAGTTCCGGCGGTGGAGATGATCCCTTCAAGAATAGTACCCCCGGGTCCATGTCCAAGAAGCTGAAGGAGACAAAGAAGAAGAGAGGCGGCTCCAAAAGGGAAGAGGAACAGACCTCTGTAAGTTCGCCCGACTATTTTCCTTTGCTGCAACGTATTTGCAAAGTACAGACATATCCCTGACAAACAACATGCAGAGGCGCCGTACACAAAATCGCAATTCTCAAAGGGCATATCGCGAGCGCCGGGAGCAGAGACTGAGGGAGCTCGAGGCCCAGGTGCAGGAGGCAGAGCTCCTCAACCAGACCCTGACCACGGCCTACCAGGGGCTGAAGGCTGAGATGGACACACTGCAGCTTGAAAAGGCACAGGAGCAGTACTATGACGAGTACTATGGCCAGGCAGGGCCTTCGTATGACCCGGCATTTGCGGCTTCCGCTCCTGGAGCCGCAGGGTATGAGGACTCGGAACGCACCCTGTGGGATGGTAGCGCTTGGGCTCCTGAAGGATGGCAGCCTGGAGATAACTCACATTATAATGGAGCATAGCGTCACACGGGTTGAGTTTTTAGAGCGAAAGGGAGGAGAACTGAGCAATGTCTTTTTGCTTATTTCTTTATTCTTGTCATATCGTCGGGAGAATCAGGTAGAGACTGGAACAATCTATAGATTTCACAGAATCATCTTGTCGCCATACACTCATCGAGGGCGCCTATTTCAGCTACATGGTAAGTATTATGTGGACTCTTGTGAAATACGCACTTGCGCAATAATGCCGGAGCTGTGATTATCTCTTCCTATAAGACACGCATGGGATGTGAGAAGGCATGAGATAATACGTAGATATACATATTTGTTTTTCTTCCGATTCTGATGACTGATGATTCGATAGCTAGATACATTTGACCAGAGTTCTTAATTAAGGTATATAAGCCGCCATCATCTCTCGATTGTCTCCAAGGATGATTACAATTGACCTCCTGCTGTTATTGCAAGTTATCTTGGAGTGGCCAAGCTAAGTGTGTAAACATGGCAGCATTTGCATCATGCCATGCTTTGCATAAAGCCCTTTCATCCTAGAGGGAGCGCATACTTGCCCGTCTATTCGAGGAAAAAGTGAGTTCGAGGTCTGTTTCGAGAATTCTCACCTGTGGTCTGGACTTTGGTATTAGCTATGTGCTGTTGAAGTTGGTATCTGGACTCACACGGTCTCTTTTCAGCCCACTAAGCGTAGTTTCTGGGTGGTTACACATATAACCACCTCCTGGTGATCCTACAGACTTAAGAGGTTGATGTTGTAAGCAGGAGTGCCAACTGATGAGCTTTTAGTCAAATGGACCTATGTTTACGTCTTACTTGTCTAATCTCTGCATGTTATACATAATCATGTTTCTCCGATATCAACACAGACTACATCCTCATCGATTTGCTTTCGTTCTGATTGCATGTGCCCGCCCATGTAATGATGGACTTTCTGGATGATCGTCGCCCGGATCAGCCAGGCCGTTTACAATACACCGCAAATATTGTTTGGCCAGTTGACCACTATGTCACGAGTGACTAGTTTGAACGGCGTGTAGTCATCGTCTTCCCACAATGGGCAGAAGTTCTGCCGCAGAACAAGATGAGGACTTCATTCTTGGAGCTGGGCACCTGTATGAATTACAACTTGCCATTGCAGGACGGAAATGTAGCTCCCACCTGCTCCTTGTACGGTAGGTACCTGGGTATATTTCCATGGGTCATTCCGTACTCGAGGTGTGGTTCCCTCGCTTTCAAAAAGAGGCTGTGACCCGAATCCGTCTGGGTTCTGGACTCAAATATAGCTGTCTTTCTGTATAAAGGGGCCTGTGTAGTCAATGTTACAAGCTGAGCCTGTAATTAGGTTGTAGATGCGTTACAGACTTAACATCTGAGCCACCCGTCGTCCACCAATTTACATATGTAGCCATTCTCGGCGGCCCGCTTTCGTTCATGCCTAGGAGGGACACCCCTCTGAATCTTCCAAAGAACAGACTAAGACACCCGCTTGAAGACTTTTGCTTCCTCTTGCTAAGGGGAAACAAGTGGTCGACATTTGGATAAGAATAGAAGCCGAAGACGAGTTCCCGGGACTCAATCACCAAAACTAATACCAGGAACCGAGAAGGATATGCTGGAACTCGCTATCGAGGTCGTTAAAAACGCATCGAGGGTGAGGAATTTCAAGGACGATTGGCTGTATGCACATGTGCAGTGGGAAGAGTCTGTGACAATCTCCATCTGTCTATCCTTGCATTACCTCAACTGACAAAATGGCGGCAAGGTTTTTCAAAGCAATAGGCCGTTAGCAATCATGAACATCATCGAGGATTCAAGCGCTTCGCGGGGAGGCGTCTCACATACGAAGATGGGAAGTGGCAATTCGAAGACGGTGCGGTAATCTCTATAAGTGTACTTATGTAGGGAGCTCCTCATATAGGTAAAAACAATAGAGTACGGGAATAGTAGGCTTAGATACGCGAGAACTATCCTATATAATATCCCATGTAATGTTTTCCCCTACATAACCCGACAAGCTATAGTAGAGTTCATAGAAAACTATTTCCGGGCGTGCATAGATTAGTCTGCAGATAGGGAGCGATTGTATCGCCTGGACGTGAGTAGACTGTACTAATTATAGTTTTCTATATCAACGAATGATCTTTGGTTGCAGCCAACTAATACAAATGATCTACCCTAACACATCTAACTGGTCCTAAGGCAGTTGTCCATAGAATACCCTCTCTCCTTGCCGATATACTATCCACTTAGTCTTTAGGACCGATCTGGCCGAGTTGCTCAGAAGTGGCTGCTTAAGCCCGACGGAGCTAGCAGCTACCTGGGACTCCAGGACTCCAGGACATCACTTATCTGCAGCTTTAATTCTTCAAGTTGCGACGTGTAAAGCCCGATAATAGATTAATGTCATTGAATTACAAGTACGAACACGATTGATGACCCAGCTAACCTTCCTTGGATCTTGTCCCTCAACGCCGATGACAGATTAGAATATTTGATTTCTTTCCTTTCACAGCACACATGAATGAGGCAGAGCGATAATACCCGCGGAGGGTATGCTGTTTGCGCGGATGCCGAACGTTATATGCTAGTCCAGTTCTGTATTACAGTATAGCATCTAAGATGAACAATCAGTAGCAGATGCCCGTCACCCAACACCGTCCTAGACAATCCTTAAACACCTCTCCTTCCCTTCTGATTAAGATACGCCCGGACCGTCCGCCTGGTTTGTTCAGCCTGTCTCTCCCGTAATGTCCGCCATTTAACACCAGCAATAGGGAAATGGGCAGTGAACACCAACACTCAACAAACAAGACTCCTTAAGGGCAAGAAGAGGCATAGAAGAGAAAAGAGATCAAACTCAAATATGTATGGAGGGGAAGAGAATAAGAGGGGAACACCAACGGACCTCTCCCAAAGACAACAACAAGGAAGATGTAGACAACGAGTGAAGAGAGAGAAAAGAAATGTTCGATGATGGATGTTGCGAAGAGGACACTACTACAGTGACGAAATGAAGCGGAGTAAACAAGACATCTAGAGAAAAAAAGGACACCTTGGCCTTCAGAAATGAACCCGCTTGACATGTCTTTGCTCTCATCGCCCCTTGATCCAACGCAGGGCCCAGTCCTTCTATAGTCCGTCCTCCGATGATAAAAGTATAGTTGGACCATTCGATCTAACCCCGGTAAATGGCCCAACCCCTCAGTCCTCCCAGCTATGCCTTCTTCCCTTCTCACATCTCTGCTCCGGCCATGTCTCGTGGAACTCGGGTTGGGCAGAGGCGGACCGGTCATGCAGGAAAGACCGTAAATGGGAATATATTCCTACATGCAGAACCGCCGAGCCCTACCATCTTTCTCCGTCCGGGCTCCCGAACCTTGTATTAGACAAACATTTGATGTGGATTCTCTTTTTAGAAAGTTCGAGTGTTGCCTCCGTTTCCACCGCCGTGTCAGTAGATCACCAAACGCACACGCACACCTTGATCCGTTTTGCCGAACGATCATACCGCATTTCGTGAGAGACCAAATCCAGAACACCGAGTTGAGCTTCCTTTTCGACAACCAAACAAACGCAAGATGCCCACACGCCCACGCCAACCGACTTGCAAAAAGGACTGTATCTATCGACTCGAGAATTCGGAATCCGCCAACAACTTCTTGTCTTTCCGCGCCTTGATGGCCACCTCCGCCATGATGTGGATGTGGTCCGACGGGAAGTGGTATGTGGGGAAACCAGGAACCCGCTTTAGGTATTCCCTGTCAGGGGGGCCCAGCAGTGAGACCACCTCAAGCGAGTTGCTCGAGTACCAGATGTAGTCGATCACGCCGTCGAAAGTCGGCACGTAATTAGTAAAGGGCATCTCGTCTGGCGTGTTGTTCAGGGGTGCATAGGACGACCTGAGGTTGAAGGGGTGCTCAATGCCGTCACGGGTAAAGCTGCCGTACTGCCGACCGCCGAAGTCTGGGTGGTCAGGAGAGACCCGCCCCTTGGAGAGCAGCTCGAAGACGGAGCTGTCGCAGGTAGAGTTGTAATCACCACAGACAAAGAGCGGGATGTCCGTATTGTTTCGGTACTCCTGAGACGGCGCAATATCGGGCACTGGCTCTTGCTCCTCATCGTCTTCTGGAGCGAGCTGGATGAACTTCTTATCTCGGCATGGCGGCCATCGCGAGTACTTCTCGGCTTGCTTTGTAACGTTCTCCATAAGGATGGCCGTCTGGATCAGTTTGACGTCTGCCAACTCTGGTTCCCACGCAAGGTGAGCGTTTGCCACAATCATCCGTGCTCCCGTCTCTCGGCTTTCGAAGAAGCATATCATGCCGATATTGTCCTTGGGCATGACACGGTTGAAAATGTCGTGGTGACTCTTCATGTCGGGCCTGTTGATGGCGATAGTTGCGAAATCGATAATCTGTTTGTCCAGTAGTATGTATTTCCTAGCTTTGTAGAAGACCGCGCAACCGTCAACAGCATTGGCCTCTTTGACACCCATGATCTTGGCTTTGGAGCGCGAGAACTGCAACCCTTTGTATCCGTTGGCAGCTAGCTGTGGGTGGAAGACGTCTTGCATCGCGTCGACAGAAACCTCCTGCAAACACACAATATCGGCATCGCGCTCTCGGATTTCTTGCAGTATGGCATCTTTCCGGTACTCCCAGGACAACGCTCCGGTCGGCGTGTACCCGTACATTTGCGTTGTGGAATACTTTTCGCAGAGTATGTTCCAAGTCATAATCTTGATTCGCTCGAGGGAAGGCGGGCTATCCGCATTGACAGCGACGACTGCACGCGGGTTCGGAGGGAGCGGCACTATTTCGTCGTCAGCAGAGCCGTCATATCAAAGTCATGTACGAGGTGAGCCACTTACCAGGCGCTTGCTCGCGCAGGAGGCCGATCAAGCTCTTGGTGCCCTTATCCATGAGCTCTTGTTTCATATCCTGATCCAAGGGGTTACCCTCGATGCCGAGTGCCTCAAGGTTGAAAAGCGAGCCCAACTCGTAGGGGAGCGTCCGTATCTGATTGTCGAAGAGAAACAGTTGCTTGAGAGAGGTGCACATGCCCATTTCCGGAGGGATCTCCGCGATCTGGTTGTGCGACAAGTCCAGCAGCGTCAGATTCCTTAGTTGACCAAACTCCGCTGGGATGTGTGAGAGCTTATTTGACGCCAGGTAGAGCTCTTTGAGGAATGTATAGTGAAATAATGGCGGTGCAAGGTTTCGCATTCCCTGGCCACTCAGATCCAGATTGAACCAATCCTGTCGTTCATCCGTCTTTTCGATCATGTGCGGGCGCCTGACTCCTTGCTCATCCTCTCCGTCACCAGCATTTGTGGTTGACGTTGCTGTGAGCGATGGGCCAATGCCCCTGTTCTCTGCTGCCTTCAACCGAGCAAAGTAATGCCCCTGGTGCTGCTCTACCATCGTCGAGTTTGCTCTTTCTGCATCTTTATGCAGCCGGAGTTGCAGTCCCCATTCTTCATTAATCTGCTGTGCTTGGCCGCCTCTCGTCGCACCGGAGTGGCCGTTAGGGATGTTATTCGTCGAGTATGGGCTTGAATTTGGTATTACGCCACTGGAGTAGCCAGACGCATGGCCCATAGATCCTGCATGGCCAGAATGGTCGGGCTGGATTCCCTGGTGGTGTGGGGCGTGGGAGTACTGGTGCGTGGGGTTCGATGGGTGGTTGTAGAGCATGGGCATGCCACGCGACGCAGCGGAAGGCCCGCCATTGAGGCGGGAGGTCGGCCCCTGCTGGTGGCCCGAATTGTACATGCCTTGGGAGGAGCGGCCGTGGGAACCGATGTCAGGGGACTTGGAGGGCGGGCGCGAGCTTGGAGAAACGTGGCTGAGAAGCGTGTTCAAGAGGGTTTGGTCCGCGAGCGGGTTTTTCGGTGTGGGCTGTACGTAGATGAGATTACCAAGGTGCTGCTGGAGATATTGATAACCATCTGCCATTTAGCTACCATGTGTGACAGCCGAGAGTGGACCGGACAGGGAGGGTCGGGACGGTGGGTGATTCACACAGCTGTGTGGCTCATGTAAAGTATCGATGGAGCAAGGTTGAGGTCGGTGTCGGCACATGGAACTGGACGTGTCCGGGCTTCAGCATAGAAGGTGGAAGAAGAGGCGAGAAGCAGAGCAAGTTGGTCTCCTTCTCGAGGTCAAGGCCCCGTCCAACAGCACAGTATCAAGGTATTGTCAAGCTGTATTATGAAGTAGTGTAGAGAGCTGTATCGGGACCATGCGAAGTGGCCAAGGTTGTTGGTCACAGCTGACTCGTTCGAGGGTGGCAGCACGGGAAGCTGTTGGCAGACGCAAACGGCACGAGTGGCTGGTGGCGATGGCAGTTGTGTTTTTGTGCTTTTGTTGTGTGAATGGGAATGTAGTCGAGTCCGAAACTGTGAGGAGGAGAATGTTGTCAGCTCTGACCAGGTCAATATCGAGATCGAGATAGATTGCGGCTGAGGATCTTGCTCTGAAGGGTATTCGAGGGGTGGTGGTGGTGGGATGTTCTGGGGTGATGGACACGATGGAGGGGAAGATCTAGAGCTGGGGCAGGCAGGCGGGCAAGACAGGGTAGCCAGTGTGCTTGTCAGTGAACGGGTTGGAAGGAAGAGCCACAACTCACCCATATATGAATGAAAGTCTGCAGTTACAGAAAATACTGTACGAGATGGCCAATGGATACTTGGATGCCAAAGATATGAGCTTCCTGCTGTGCTTGAGGTGTCTCAACATGGCCTGTCCAAAGCTGAGAAGGAGAGTCAGGGAAGTGGTCCGTGCACTCTCTGCCACGTGACTTTTTGGGAAGCTTCTCCAATCTGACATAATCATAGCTACTTAAGTACCTATCGATTTGTAGGCCCTCAGCTCTTTCGCTTGGGCAGGAGCAACAAGAAAGAAGATACTCAGTACTGTGTAGATAACAGGAAGAGCAACCAATAGAGTGATCAATTGATCCGCCAGCTACAAGCTATTGAACGCTCTAAAAAGATCAATAATTTGTGGCGTCATACAAGTCTCAGTTACTCATTTGGCAACGACGACATAGCAGTAATGACTACAGATAGGCCTAAATACCCCGGGCCTAGGTACTTCACATCACTCAATCGAAGTGCTGAGTGCTGAGTGCTGATTGCTGACTACAGCCCTATAATGGCTATCTAGGGAGGGAGATCTTTAGTGACCACGCACCCACCCATTTGCAGTGCTGAGGCACCTGCGACACAGTCACTCCAATAGGAGTATGCGGCCAGCACAACGGCTGGCGGGTTGAAGCTGAGGTCTGCTCTGCTGCTCTACAACATGGCCCAAGATCCGTGGCCAGCTGGCATGGTGAACTGTGTGCACCTGGGAGGTTCACCACTCCCGAGTTCCATACAGTGCTTCAACGACCAAAGCATATAGTTTCCCCCTGGTGGCAGCGGTGAGAGGCGTACCCACAATGTGGTCTTGTGATGTCGTGGACTCATGTCGTGGACTCCCACTTGGCCTGCTGTCCAGAAGCGCAACCTACATGTTGTTATTACACCAAACGGGATCAGATTTAACTAAGGTTGTTGGTATTTCGCATGAGCGATATGTTGTCGAACGGCATCTTTGAGGCTCCAGGGCTGGTGTGTTATCCGGCCGGGCCGGTAGAAAGACTGCAAGCTCCAGGGCTCCAATCCACTGGCCCATGTTCCGCGGAAAGGATTGGGTACAAATCAATAACTGAAGGTTAAGGTTGGCAAAACTCAACCAGCCGGTAATGTGGGAGACAGGCCGTGTTATCTCTCTCTGCGGGGCCGAAACAAGCAGAGCGACATGCTGCGCACCATCGTTAACGCGTGCAGCCACTAACTACTAGGTAAGCTCTAAATGAAGGAAGGGGGAGGGTGTCATAAACCAACGAAGCCAAGGATGAGTCCTAGCTCATTAATGGAGGCAGTCGTCGTTGAATCGACTGGAGGATATAGGGGGCGTCCCCAAGTGCTAGCTAGGCTGGGTGCTTCGCGCAGGACATCGCCCATGTCCCAAGCGACCACCGGCCAGTGCTGTCGGCAGTTGTCTGTGGCAACGTACAGTCAATTTCCAAAACCAAGGGTGGTCGGCGTCCAAGCATATAAGTACCACGCTGCGGGCTTTTGTCAAAGCGGATAATCTTCGGTTGATTGGCTGATCAGCGTCGATTGCTCACGATAGGGGTTTGGAAGCGACAACCCTCTGAATAAGGTTTGTGTTCAAAGAAGATATCTACGGTACTATTGCCATCCACTCCTATGCAGCAGTTGGTGCAGAAAACAGGGCGATGGCAACTATGAACACTATAACCAAGATCCTAGAATGACGTCCAGCAAACCACAGCAAGGGAAGTCAGGGCTTGGTACCGTGACAGATAAGGGAAATGATCTCCAAGATCGCAGAGCCTGCAAGGAACGAAATAGCACTCCACTAGGACTCCATCCGCGGAAACCATCACACTGTCCCGGATTGCCTCAGGGAGAACGGGGACAGGGAGCTGAGACGCTCCCTCAGAAACCCATCAAAGCGCATTTTGGGTTCGCTAGGGGCTGCATCAATCACACCACGTATGTACGAATCCGCGACGACACCTTTCCGAGGCTGAGCTGTGAGGCTGGGGGAGGGGGGGAGAGAGAGAGAGGATGGCGGTAGCGACATCGTCGTCCTGAACGACGAGGAGGGAAGCTGTAATTATACTGGGTCAATGCCACCACAAGCACGTGGAAATATCGTTCATCCTGCCGACCACGGCCCCGCAGCCCCCCCAGTAAAAACCCCTTAGATCACCCGCGGACAGCGCAACCAACAGTCCGGCTTGCCAACCAAGATCCAAAGCACCAGCGGAGAAAAGAAGAGAGAGACAAAATTTGCCAGTGGGGAGGGATTTAGCATCTCGGTTCGCCATCTCAAAAACTCGACAGCTCGGAAAAGGGGGTCTACATAAACATATGGAGCTCGCGTGGGGGCTTGCGGTAACCAAGACGCCATTTCCGGGTGAATTGGTTGCAATGACAAGGTCAAAGCCCAGGGCCCAAGAGCCCTCCCAGTTGCCCTCATCATCAGAGACAACAAAGACGAGGAGGGCGATCGCATCACGCTCGAGATGCCATCAGAGTCTTAGCCTTGCAGGAGCAGGAGCCGAGAGCAGCAGCCCAAGGAGTCAATAGCCGATGCGGGGACCTGGATCACATCGCATTCGCCAAATATGCCACTTAACTATCTTATGCTATTTATTGCGACCTACTGCATTGGCCGATGCATTGACACAGGGGCAGCATCTTCAGCGACAGGCACCCCTGAATACGGCTATGGCTAACAGCGATAATATCAACCCCCAGCAAAAGTCAGGCACGGCAGTGACTTGCTTCTGCTTCTGCTTCGGCCCTGGGTTTCCATAACAAGCAGCTGCCCTCGTCTGCCCGGGGAAGCAACACTAATAAGTACCTAGTGGGAGGAGAGTCAAGTGCTAGGCCTTTCGTTGGCCAGCGGCACGCCTTCTACCCTGTGCAATGCCGCGTATCAGCCCGGCCCAGACCGAGGTACCCATCATCACAGCGTAGACTCCACGGCTGCGGCTCCGCTCCCGTCAGGCCTGCATTCGGCGCATCCCAGACCCCCCCTCTTCGACCTCAAGCTCCACCGCGGTGTGCGCCGCTTCCAAGGAATCCACGGCCCCCCTTTCTCTCCCTCAAATCTACTACACCACCGCCACCACCACTACTACCACCACCATCGCCACCACCACCACCACCACCACCACCACCACCACTACTACTAACCAACAACATCGAGAAGCTCGACTCCCATCCCACGGAGACACGAGCCCAGACTTGTGTCAGAATCACAAGTACAACCGCAACAGGTCGACACTTCCCTGGACTTCCGCAGTAGCAGCAGCCACTTATTTTTTACCCCCCAGACCGCGGGCGTGACCGGATGCACCACCATGCGACCATGGTTGGTTCTGACAGCACGCCCTTCACCCGCTCTGATGGCGCGACGGCATCACACACCAGCGTCACCCGCCCAGTGATCCCCAGCGACATCTCCAGGGACGCCGACAGCTTTCCCACCCAGTCGCAGTTACTACGTGCGAAAAAACCCTTCGTCACCAAGAGCAATGGCCGCACCTACCTCTCCGACCCCAGCCTACCGTACCCCCTGCCCGTCGACCTCCACGAACTCCATCGCCAGTCGCTCCGGTCTCTGCTCCTCTTCCAGCTCTTCGGCGGGCCAGTATGCTCCCCCTCCTTCGCCAACAAGCCGCCGACGCGCGTGCTGGATCTCGGCTGCGGCTACGGGTTCTGGAGCATGATGTGCCACTCCTACTACTCACGCAAGGGCCACTCGAATATTCACTTCACGGGGCTTGACATTGCGCCGCTGGGAGGAATCGCCGGCATGCCTTCAAACCATCAGGGGCCTCATGGATCGTTGACAACCCCTAAAGAAAAACCCTCGGCGCCTTTATCATCCGGCAGCTGGGCGGAGCAGCCGCCCGACAAGAGCATGCGGTGGGACTTCGTGCAACACGACCTGCGCACACTCCCCCTCCCCTTTCCCGACGAGGAATTCGACCTTGTCATGGGCAAGGACCTCTCTCTAGCCGTCCCCACGCCTCATTACCAGAGCCTTATCGAGGAATACATCCGCGTATTGAAGCCGGGAGGAACGCTGGAGTTATGGGAGTGCGACCACCCAATCCGCATGCTCAGACCACACGTACCAGACACACCACCGACCGCGGCATCGGGGCCTGTGTCTGAGAACGGCACCAGCCGCGAGAAAGCAGCCTGCGATGGCTATTTCAGTGCCAGTGCCGCCACCACCAAGAAGAGCGAACACGAGAAGGAGATGGCCGAGCTGGGCGCCTACGTCATCAGCAACAATACGCCCCTCTCCGGGCCCCAGAACAACTACCTCATCGAGTACAACGGCTGGATGAACAAGTACCTCGATGCGCACCAGCTGCTCGCGTTCCCGTGCGCCAACCTGGGGGCAATCCTCATCCAGGAGCCCCTCCTCACCAACAATGGGTCGAAACGGCTGGCCATCCCGCTGTCCGAGGTGCGCTGGGAGCGCGAGGGCGTCGGCGGCGTCGTGACCAAGGACGGGAAGAGTTACATTGATACGAGCAAGGCCATCGGCAAGGCGCCCGGGGGCAAGCGCGGCAGCGAGTCTGCCGACCCGGACAAGAAGGTCAAGTCCCTCAGTGCGGGACAGCTTGCGCTCCGGCAGATGGCGCTGCAGACGGTCGTACAGTTCATCGAGGGCATGGAGCCGGCCCTTAGGGAGGTCAGCGGCAAGAAGCAGGATGAGTGGGACGTGTGGATGGGCAAGTTGATGAAGGAGCTCATTGAGAAGGACGGGACGAGCTGCGGCGAGTGTCTCGAGGTCGGGGCGTGGTGGGCACGGAAGGTGCAAAATCCTTCCTGAGCATTTTCTCGTGGTGTTGGGCTGAGTCTACCACGGATTACTCGACTACCTTTCTTGTCCAAAGATCCGGGCCGGTCTCCCCCAACGACATGCTATATCAGGAGCGCTTCTTCTCGGATATTCTGCCCATCCTGGAGCGATCATACCCCGTCGTACCTTTTCCTTAGGGTACGATACCGCTTCAGGTAATACCTATACGCCGACCACGATATATGTCAGCTATCGCTGCGAGGCATCTTTCTTTGTCTTTGGAAATACTTCCATATCGGTGTACATTAGAGGAAAAATTTCAGACCGGGATTGGGGAGCAGACGTGAGAGAGGGGGTGGGGATCATTGATGTATACTGGCTGTCCGGCATAGCCACAAGTCATCTGGCTGGCCAGCCGATTCACTTTCTTGTATAGAGGCGGGGGTGTTTTTTCTCTTCTTCTCTCTTTTCTTCTCTCAATCTGGATATTTGCGTCGGGTTCAAAAAAATAAATAAGGGAGTTTGGGACGGGTATCGAATGGTACGCGACGCCACCTCAACCATACAGTAGAGGTTGACGTAGTGTCGCATGCATGTATGTATGTATGTATGTATGTATGCAACGTATGTATGTATGTTCGCACCGAACATGTGAAGACGGGATCTCGCATGCGCAGCGGCATGGCATCGTGCAGAATCGTGTTGCACCGGTCGACAGCATACCCTGAAGAACAGCAGCGAGCCACAGCCACGGCTTGTGCAGAGGTCGGCAAAAGATGGACATCCGCATTGCATCTTGCTCGGATTTCTCTCGTGCGTTTCACAGTGTACGACGCCGACGCCGTTGTCGCTGCCGCCTGACACAGGGATGGGGTAGGTCGAGCTCGAGGTTCGCGAGTGAACAGACAGACAAACTTACAGTGCCTCGATTTCTGGGAAACGTCTGTCAGCTCTGCGGCCCGCTGCTGTTGTCCGAGGTATAATATAGCTCTTGTTACCTTTTCGTACAAAGTCCGCCCTCGCAATCCCCTCCTTGATCTTCTGTTCGTCACGCAGGCCGGCGTTGCTCATGAATGCCTTGTGTAGTCGCGGCCGGAAGAAGTCGTAGCCTTGGGGGTAGTCTCTGCCGAGGTACAGGAGCTCTATACCGTGGGGTGTCAGAGAGTGGTTCGTTCTTGATCGAGGAGAGTCGTATGGAAATTCTGAGAGGGGGATGTGGTTTGAAGGTTGGATGTGGTGCTGAGGGAGGGAAGGCTGTCATCGACGCTGGAGTTGTAGAGCTCGGGATAGGGTGAGGGGAAAGTGCTCGAGGGTGATGATCGCACCTTTATAGATGGCGATGACCTGCCTCCTCAGCTCCGGATTAACGGGGTTCGACATTGTCTGTATAGTGGAGCTCGAGGGACGAGCATTGTCGATCTAAGTTGTTGTCCAAGGTGATGATGCAGCAAGCAGCTTAAGCAGCCAAGAGCCACTGCTTTGTACTGTGAGCTCAGCCCGGAACCGACCTCGGCTATGACGCCATTTCTTATCTTATCAGTTAACTGGGGGTTAACCTCTTCTTGAGACTCCAGGCGCGATGAGTTTCAGAATCCATTGCCTTTCTGCTGGTTTTCGATAGGTTTCTCAGTTGGACGTGCTCTTTCCTGTTGTGTCGTCAACTTCCCCAGGCAATCCAAGATGATACCTCGAGCACGAATCCACCCGTTACGACTCAGCCGGGGCTGGACGACAGCAGCCCCATCGACAGCTCCGGTCTCGAAGTTCGCCCGCCCCCTATCAGCATCCTCTAGATTGAACAAGGCACCCATTGCAGTCTCCGCGGATGCTTTACCAGGACCCCCACCCCAGCGATGGCTATCTGACCTCCGAGCCCGCCTCGGCAAGTGCCTGGTGTTCGGGTGCTCGCCGGCGCAAGTGACCGAGGCAGGGCTGGTCTTGCGCGCACTGGCGGACGAGTGGAGGGGGCTCCTGGCCGGCAGCGAGGGCTTCCTGACGGGCGGGAGGCGCGGGCTCGAGGGCCAGCAGGTCGTCTGGGGCGAGCAGGACAGCTTCCAGCACGTCAACAACGTCAGGTACATCCGCTGGGCCGAGTCGGCGAGGGTGAACTGGGTCACCAACTTTGCCGTGCGCGTCGACCCGGCGCACGGGAGGGAGTGGGCGGAGCTGATGACGCCCAAGGCCGTGGGCCTGATCCTGAAGAGCATCAAAACGGACTTCAAGTTCCCCATGACGTACCCGGACAAGGTCTCTGTCTACCACAAGCTGAGGTTTCCACCATCGGAGCAGCCCTCGCCGTCCTCGTTGATCCTGGACGCTGTCATATTCTCGCACAGGCACCGACGGGTAGCGGCGAGGATCGAGGAGGACATCGTCATCTATGATTATAGGTCCGCCAAGAAGACGGAGATGCTGCCATTCATGCGTGATGTTCTGGAGGACACCTTCCGGCTACAAGAGTTGGAGGCGGCGAGAGCCAGGACGAGGATATGGGACTTGATCGGTAGCGTCGAGAAGCTGGAGAAGGAAACCTGGAATAGAGTGGGTGCTGTCGAAGACAATGGCACTGCAACGAAGACGGGGCAACCTTAATGCGACACTATCTTGGAAGGCCCACCGAGTCGCTCCTGTGTCATACGATTCTCCACTGATACCAGTTAACATGATCCTATCTTGCTCCCTTATCTGGGAGGAATAGTGCACGGCCCGTTTATATATGCCGTTGTCGAGGAAGCCAAATACTCCTTTCTTGGTAAACGCGAACCTATTGCCGGACTGGTACACTCACATGGTACTATGGGCTTGGGCGTGAGGAACCAAAAGGATGAAGCGAGTATATATCGAAAATGTCATAATGGTGGACATACTTGGACATACTGAGGCTTAGATAGTAGCCTACAACCTTCGAGCATCTCTTAGTACCGTAGATCTACTACCACATACTATGAATTTGTCTCTTAGTACTAGCCATATTCCACATAATGACTCAACCAAGTATACATACATGGAATGAAAATTTGTATCATAATATCTGGGCAGGTATGAACGGGCCCTCTGATCAAGCATTGCAGGTTGTCGAGTCTTTTTTAGGATACGTATAGAGCATCGTGTTGAATTTGACTTTGCTGAAGATAGGCCAATGCCCTGAGAATACAGTTGAGGTATGAGAGGAATCAATAGTCTGACTGACTCTTAGTGAAGTTGAATACAAGAATATAGGATATCATGGTCTATGGCAAAATCTAGAACTCGTGTACAAAAATGATGTGGCTAACGTGCATTCCATCACATCCCTCGTGACTCTATGTTAGTCCCCTCTGGTCCTTGTGTATACATGGCGTGTCTTTCGCTACACACCGAATGCGAGGCTCATTCCGTGATCTGTCATCGATATGAAGGAGCCTTTGTGGCCATCTTCTCCAGAGTCGTGCACGCAGCCATCAGTTTATCAGACACCGTGTCGATATGCTCCCAAGCAAAGATGTTGAAATGATGACCAGGTATGTCGACAACTTCCTCGATCATGTCCTTGCGGTACTTGTCCCAGCCGAGCATCCTTTCCTGTCGTGTCAAGTCGACGAAACTCACTTCCTCAGGCCCAGTCGGCACGGCTTCTCTCGCTCGAAGCAGTATTGTTGGCGGGCACTGGACCTTGGAAGATGAAGCGTGTGTATGCAAGTGAGTCACATCGTTTTCCGTCCCATTCGTGACATTAGTGACCTCGTATTCGGTCTGCCGGTCGGCTTCGTCCCAGCTCGGAAGCTGATATGTCTCGAATGCCTTTATTGCCTCCTCAAAACATCTCTCCACGCCCTCGATCGTCTCTTTCTTCGTGTTGGGCCCGAACTTCTGCTTGTAAGGCACAACACGCGTGTTGGGGAGCTCCATTTGTTGCTCCAAAGCAGCGGGGCAGATGCTGTCCACCATCACAATGCCGATCACGGTGTACAAGGGGTCGTCCGCTAGAATTCGCGCCATTTCCAGTGACAGGATTCCACCTAGTGACCATCCACCCAGAAGAATGCGGCCTCGCGGTACCGTCTTGCGCATCAGGGCCACATAGTGCCGCGCCATCTCTGAAATACCGCCTGGCCATGGCTTGCCCGAGTAAAAATGAGGGTTGTGGATCTCATACATAGGGCGGCCGATGGGGTTCAGGCAATAGTAGGCCTGAGGATAGGTCAGTCAATATTCTCTGATAAGTCGTTATTATGACTCCAACAGGCACGTTAGTTGTTGACCTACAAAGCAGGTTCCGCCACCATCGTGCATCATCACGATCGGTATATGAGAGCAATCTGAAGATTTGGGGCCATCCTGGGCGTCATAGACAAGGCAGGGGTTTTCGTCGTCCTTCATCGTGGACAGATAGATGAAGGCTCACTGCGTATCAGGAGTTACCTATTCTGTACAGCAGGTAGGAAGAAATGAGTTTCCCTGCCCAGGTGGATGGCGACTGAAAAGGACAACAACCAGATAAGCTAACCGGCCCCACGGTAGGAGATCTTCCAAAGACGCACAGGCCAGCACACAGATCAGATTATTTGGGATAGATCAAGCTATAGGCCGCTGAAGCATATCAAATACCTTTAACTGCAATAGATATCGTAAAGCTGCAGGTGCTCAAAGGATGCCCAGGTGGGAGTTAGTGGAAGCCGAAGCAATCATGTAAGCGGTTAGGCCGAGATCGGCTTGTTCAAGAGCAGCTGGCACCAGCTGGCAAAAGGACCCTTTCCAGACCAAAGGGAGACACTCCTTTTCCGCGACTACAAGCACCTTCATACCGGTATAGTCTCGCGATTGTACATTCTTCATGACTGCCAGCACTTTCATGAAGGGTTTGGGTACGCAGCAGTCCTGATAGTCAACTCACTCAAAGTCTTTCCGCACCTCAACTTTTGGAAAGCCTCGATTCACCACGATGACGCCGAGTGAAGGAACACGGGAGAGTTGACTTCCCAGGCCATCGCTTGACATATGTCAGTGGACTTCGATGTGGCTTGATACATGGACATCATCGCGAAACCACGCCATGTAGCAGAGACGCCAAAGTTCTCGCAGACATTGATCGAAAAGGAAGTGGCAAATGGGTGGCTCTCTGTTGTCTGCCTGCGACAAAACCGGCGGATTTGATAGCTCGATGGTGGAATGAACGGTCGTCGTCGTGAAGCACTCTGGCACTGAAAATGCCCGGGAAACAAACACCCAGAGGCTGAGGACATCCGCCTCATCCGAATGTTGTCTCCCGCTTTTTTAATATTTGTCAGACACAGGCAAGTGTATCTCTCATATTGAACCCCCCAGCCACATATGTACAATACTTGTAGGTCGCATTTCTTTTGCGGGGCAGCCGCTGAGCACGAGCTCAAAACCTCGGATGGCCAAGTCCGAAAACGTAACCAGAACTCGAGAAGACAAGAAGGATTCGAAAAGAAGCAAAACGAAGCAAAGGACCGCAGAATCGTGGGCAATGGATACCTTTTCCAATGGCTCTCCCATGGTTCCTTCTCACCGCCCAGGGTGTCACGGGAGATCCCCCCAAGCGTGGGGCTCAGCTTTTAAAGGTGTGTTTACCGAGTTGCCAGCGGGCTTGCCCCAGACTTACAGGCATTAGACCTGCCGGCCAGTGCCGGCCAGCCGCCTGTGCGGTGCTAAATTTGGGTACTACCCGCCTGCCATCGTGACCTGGCAGAGGATGAATACGAGCCCGACGTCGATCGTGTTCCCACAACCTCTTCGATACGAAAGATCATGAGCCCACGTTTATACCGAGTGGCAGGTCCGCCGCAGTTATGCTTACCGGGGAGCCTCCATCTGGGGCAGTCTTTCCCACCATGCTGGGCTGTGTTCGCCGTGATTGCGGGTCACTTCCACCTCTCACGATGACAGCTGCCAAGAGAAACGAACGTATCCATGGATGGATCCGTAGAACGACGATGCATCACACGTTGCGCCCGATATTGTTGTTCTGAGGGTAAATGTGATGGAGTTTGGGCTCGGTGTTATGGCAGACGATGAGACCGTAGCTAGGTATATATAAAGGTTCCTCGTTGTTTTGAAGGCGGGATGGAAAATATCATCATCATCACACTTCTCTGAACTTCCCGTCCAAGAACAATATCCAACCACAACAATAACGAATCCTCCAGGTCTCATCAATATCACCTCCTTCACAATGCTCTACAACATCTTCAGCACTCTCTTCCTGGCCGCTGCTGCCACCGCTGTCTCTGGTACGCATCAGCTCCTACTTTCGCCTTTCAAGCACCATGAGAACTAACATCAAACTCGCAGTCTCCTACGACACCGGCTACGACGATGCCTCTCGGTCCATGACGGTCGTGTCTTGCTCTGATGGCACCAATGGTCTCATCACCAAGTACGGGTACTCAACCCAGGGCGCCATCCCCCACTTCCCATACGTTGGAGGTGCCGACGTCATTGCTGGGTGGAACTCAGCGAACGTAAGTCAATGTCCCATTCTATCGGCCATGAAATCGCCTTATTCACGAGTATAATTCAGTGCGGTACCTGCTGGCAACTCACCTACGGAGGCAGGACTATCAACGTCCTTGCCATTGATCACACCGCCACCGGCTTCAACCTTGCCGAGGCGGCCATGAACGAATTGACCAACGGCCAGGCTGCGGCTCTTGGCCGGGTCGATGCTACCGCTGTTCAGGTCGCCGCCAGCGAGTGCGGCCTGTGAGTGTCGATGATGAGTGTGATGAGATATGGGATGAATGCATGATATAACGGCGTTGGGAAATTTTTCATGTGTACACGACAACATGAGTGGATGTATATAAAAATGTTTTGTGTTGCATGATAGCACAATATTTCAATAATTCAAACTTTGAAGTTGGTCTACCGACTAGCCTTCTGTATGCTTGTCAAAAGGCCCTCCCAGCAACGACCACTTATGTGTATCTCTGGGCTGATCTCGGCGTTGATTTGTTTCGTACGTAGAGTAACCTTGTTACATGGTGATGAGACTGGGAGCTATCACTGCTTCTCTGGCAGTCTCCTACCTCCAGTCACTTGCCCACTGTTCTTCCACACCTCCCCATGCCCTTGACTTGCCGTCTCCTACCCCTCCATGGAAAAAGTCACCTTGCTCCTATCTAAGAAAACAGAAATTGAACCCAACATTCGTCTTCTCCAGGTCATCGCCGACACCAACGACCGGAGGAGGGTTTCTGGTGCCTCTGGGTATTGCAATTGGCTTTGATCGACGAACTCCCCTTCCGGGTCGAACGTCACCCCCATTCCCAAGATACGGCTCAAAAGTACCTTCTAGGATGAGAAACTGATGGTGGCATGTTGAACATGGCCGAGAAGATAAGTCGACACTCGGACATTGGAGACCTTTCCTTGCAGTGATCACGCCGACCGCATCGCCGAACCCCGGAAGATTGAGTATCCAGTGAGATTCTCAAGTATTTGTTTCAGGCGAGAGGTTTGACTTTTATAGACTTGGTCCTTGTGTGCTGTGTGGTGGTGAAATGTGCCACCGGTCTCTTTACGTGAGTGTACAAATATCCCCGGTACGGTGACCATATCAGGTATATTTGTCGAAATCGCCATTTTCACTGAGTTTGTCTCATCCAAAAAAAAATTTGAGACGTCGAGGAACATCATTACATGCAGGTATCTCTAGCTGGGAGTTGAGGTGATTGTGTCAACTGGAAGCTTCTTGAAGCACCGACTCGAGGAAGCTCAGGATATCAACCAGCATCTCTTCAGAGTACTCATGACCAACCCCGCCGTACACTTTCCACTGCCGAGCCTCCATACCAAGAGAGAGGAGAAACTCACCGGCAGCCTGGCCTCGGTCGCGGTCCACTTTATCGTCGTTGCACCCATGGCCAAGAAAGACCGGGATATTTCTGCTCCCCACACTGAGAGACCCCAAGCTCTGTATCCTGGGCAGCTCAAGCTCATCACGCAACCAGCCCAAGGCTGCATCAGCCGAGCCAGCAACGGAAGGGGAAGCCAGCGGAGAGGTCGACCTCTCGAAAAGCTCGAAGTCATCACCTGCCTCACCAACCTCCCCCGCGCTGTCCCCTTGCGCCTGCATGACCTCCTGCATCTGGGTCAAATACGGCAGCCATCCACACATCCCCACCACAGCACCCAGTCGGTCATCCCCCTCCCACAACAACGCCGCGACCAGACTGGCGGCACAGCCTTGGCTTATCCCGCCCAGGACGACGTTTTGCACGCCCCCGACCAAGTCTGCCTCCTGGGCAACTAAGTCGTGTAGATAGCGGACAGTATTCCCGAGCCCGCTGATCTGCAAGCCTTCATCATACCGGTGACTGACAAAGTCCCCGGACAGTTCAGGCCGCAGATGCCAATCGTCGAACCACTGCCGCATAACGCTGCGCTTATAGACAGTAGCACGTTGCTTAGGTGCATTGGGGAAGACAAATTTGGCGTGTGGGAGAGCCTCAGCGAGCGTTGTGGAGATTCCACGTTGCCTGTGCGGAGCGCCGTGATGGCAAGTGGTATTGTGAAGTCCGTCTTTGGCACTCCAATGTGCTCCAACGATAGTAGTATCGTTAGGTGTCACGCCTAATGAAGGGGGTGCCGGGTACTGCGATCCAGCAATGGTGCTGTCGATAGCGGGTACACATACGAGGTTAGGAGTGGTGACAGCTTGGTTATTGCCATCTCCTACTGTCTGCCCTCCTTCATCCAGGCCCGAGAACTCCGTGGAAGTAGCGAGAATGGGAGTATTCAGCAGACTCTGCCCAAACGTATTGGCACTTCCGCCACGGCCGTGGAGGAGAATGATGGTATGCTTGTGGATACCTGATGATGGTACGACGACCAGAGGTTCGGGGAAGGAGGCTTCAACAGGCATTGCAACGCTCTCGGCAGTTGGACTGACCCCAAGTAAGGTGACACTTTGAAGGTAAGGCTGGAAGGACCAGATTATTATGTTCGTGAGACCTCGGGCGATGTCCTACTCAGGTCGAATTTCGTAGATGAAATAAAGGCACTCAGGTAAGCCGGGATACAGTTTGCTGCTCTGCTTGTTTCTTCGGTCTCTATGGCAGCGCTGCCGCACGCCGAACCACAGACCAATCTCGTCAACTGAAACAAGGCAGCCTTCTAGATTCCTGGATTCCTTTCTCCAGGATTGTACTCTTAAAAACGGTATCGGCTGTCATAGCTTTAGTTGTTTTGAAGAAATTTGCCAGAAACAAACAGCAACGGTCCTAGCTGGCACAAAACCCCAACTGGCAAATATCAGTAGGTGTTTTTATTTGCATTGTATATGAGCTATGCAATTTGTCCTGAGGGTGGAAGCCGAGCTGTTATTGTCAATCGTGGCTTTGACTTGGAGGTTTAGCATGTTTGGAAGGGAAATAATGTGTTAGGACATCCACAAATTATCGTCGCTGAAGCCGGACTAGAAACCCGGGGTAAGCAGGGGTCCAGAGTTCTCACTGCCGGGTAAATACCACCCAATGATAAGGCATGGCTTCCCCAGGACTCTGTTACAGGCTAACCGTTTACGAACGACAGCTCCCGCAGCTCTGGACCCTGACGACTACAGCGCTCCTGACCTCGTCACCGCCATCATCTATCTGTCCTGACAACTGCATCAAACCGTGGTTCTCGTTAGCAATCCGATACCTTTCTTCACATGTAGCAACGTATCCAAGATCTAAACTAACCAGATAAATCAACGGAGATGCCGCCTCCGACATCTTTGCGTTCGGCGCTGGCATACGCCGGCAACCTGCTATCACAATTCCCCGGCTCTATCCTGCAGGACATAACGGCACCCTTTTCGAGCCTCATCCATCCAGTAATCGACAGCTTCAGCGACGCGGTTTCTGAACCGATATACACCTATGATGGCGCCATAACACCGTACGACCCGCTTAGCGGAGCGCCTTCTTGCCCGATCAACGGGCCACTCAGCTGCCACAACAACACGCCGATTGCTGGCGATGGATCGTGCTGTTTCGTCCACCCGGGTGGACGTATATTGTTGACACAATTCTGGGACCGCGAGGTACACGCCGGAGGAGCGGAGGACTCATGGACACTCCACGGACTATGGTCAGTTGTTCTTATCATCACTTCTATGAACATCGCTAACGAGGCTTCCCTAACAGGCCCGACCTCTGCGACGGTACCTACGACGCGTTCTGCAACATGACCCCCCGCTTCAGCAACATAACCGACATCCTCTTACACTACGGGCAGTCGGAGCTCCTCGACTACATGGATAGGAACTGGGTTGCCGACCGCGGCTCCAACTCTCACCTGTGGGCACACGAGTACACCAAGCACGCAACGTGCATCAACACGCTGGCCCCCAAATGCTACGGCGAGTCGTACGAGCCCGGGAAGGAGGTTGTGGACTACTTCGCCCGCGCGACGGGGCTGTTCAGGATGCTCGACACGTACACGGCCCTGGCGCTGACGGGCATCGTGCCCAGCCAGCGGAAGCACTACCCGCTCGAGGACGTGCGCAAGATCCTAGAGCAGTTCAGCGGCGGCAAGGTCGTCCTGCGGTGCGGTGGCAGGAGGAGGGATGAGCTCCACGAGGCTTGGTATGTGTATTTCGTGCAGGGGAGCCTTCAGGCCGGGCAGTTCGTGCCGGCGCAGGATCTTGGGTCTCATGGGGACGCGAACAACTGCAATCCGTGGGTGAAGTATCTTCCGAAGAGCAACAAGAGGTGATGGGTCCAATGCAGCTGGGAAGTGTAATTCATGTGACGGGCGTTTGGCGCTTGGAGATTGATGGATTGGTCCAATGATTGACGGCCGAGGTGGCTGGCTTGGTGAGGGATAGCGATATGCTTTGTAGATGAATCTTATGACTTTCAATTGAAGAGGCGTTAGCAAGACCAGGAAGCGGATGTTATTTCTGTAGTCAAGGCAAAAGGTAGGGTACAGGCAAAGAGATACCCTGTGGCTGTAAGACCAGGGCTTGGACACAACCAAGATCACTCACTTTAGGGACATCTGGTACATACTTGACCTTTGAATGAAGCACCCCGAACCCACGACCACCTATAGCCTTCCTAGGCAATAGTCTACCACCGATGAGCGTCAACATCTGGAGGCCAATATAGATGGCTGGGCTGAAAGGAACCCCTGGGGTTCTCATAAGTATTAGGTTACTAGATTATGAAGGGTTTCATTGCAGCACCATCTTATAGCCCACGAGTTGAACTCCAACCCGTTCCATTTCAACAAAGCCACCATGGCGCAACAGCTAAGTGTCCCGGCCGAAGTCAGGGCAATTGGTGGTTCCAGTGACTGCGGGATCAGGAAGGGGACCATGGTTCAGTCCCTGTCAGGTTGACTTTTGTCTCCTCCCCGTCTTGTATCCTGGCTCCTTCTCGTGGCCCTTTAGACTATCAATCCTCAACCCCGCCAGCCCTCGTTTTGGCCTTCTCAAGACTCTTTGCTATGTACATATATGTGTGACTGAAAGCTAAATCAGACTATAACAATTACATCAATTACTTCTCAAATCAAGTGAGCAAACATTGAAGAGCACATAGGCAAGCGATTTCTTACCTTCAGAGTTGCTATCTAGCTCTCTGTATTGAGTCAATACTTGAATCAGCCATCGTGTCAACTTTAGGCTCTGCCATTGGAAGTGGATCGTTTCCCCGGACGAATCTTGACCTGGGGGAAAAATCACGGCCCCGGGCCCCACAGAAGACGGGCCAGTGCTATCTCGCAACCGGAAAGCCGCCCCCTCGGCTCCATCGCCCCGGATTGTGGGCTTGATGTTGTGTCTCATCTCCCACGCACCCTATTTGGTTCTTCACACTGATGCACCAGAAGCCCGTGGCCCTGCAAGGTTGGCCCAAGGTTGGCCTACAGGGTTATGGGCAATATCTCGTTGCAGTAGGTACCACAGGACTTAGACCACCCATAGTAGTTACGTGTGGGCAGTACTTAGGCATAGTAGGTAGAAGTCAGAATGACGAGAGCCTCGGTAGGCCAGCCGAGGTTTCAAGGCTAATGAGATTAATCGATGGCGTGTCCTCGTAAATCCCCATGTCAGGCCTGGTGCGGCATACCGGTACCAACTTTTTCCCCATCATCAGCGTACCTACTGTACTGTATACCTACCTAGGTACCTAGGTAGATACTGTTAAGGGCGCAAAGGACAGCATTTGATCACCATTGGGCGACAGTCCCAATTCCATAGGGGTGGTATTGACCTGGAGCCCAGGGCGCCTAGAGGGATGGGCACTACTATGTCCACCTGGGCAGGTATGGCGGCCTCTCTAGGCGACCTAGGTACTTAATTAGGCAGGTCTGGATCTGGACACAGCAATACTCTGGCTTGTCTGGTTGCCCACTGCGCAGTTGAGGCTTGTAGCCCGTGAGACAACACCCCATGTTGCCGCTGTCGTATGTTTTATTCAAGATATGAATTGTTTGGGCTACACCCGTCTGGGCAGATACAAGCCAGTGCGATACCGGTCGGGCCGTCGGCATGTCGAAGTTTGTGAGGTTCAGAAGTGGTCTAACAATTACCCCAGACTGCGCGGTTAATGGCTGCTGAAAATTCGTGCGGAGACGAGCAGCGCTGCCGAGCTTTTGCCATGCCAGCCTCACGGACTGTGCATAATTTCTTTTTGCTGTTCTCTATCTTGTCTCTTCTCTTTTCCTTACGGACAAAAGGGAGGCAGCCATCCGAAGGCTGGATCTTCAGCCACATGAACCACATGGAATAAACCTTGAAAAAGCAATCACACGAAGTACCTAGGCAGCTAGGTCAGCATTCCGCTGTCATACGGCAGCCGTATGTAGTAATGTTGTTCGAGGTCTGTAAATTTGCCGTTGCGGGGGCTGTCAGCGACACCCGGGACCAGTTTTTATGGCCCAGTGTATTTTTCCGGGATCTTCATAAAGTTTTGATCGGATGGAACGGTGGCAGGGACGGATCCGTACAGCCCCAGGCCCATCGGGAGGGAAGACAAGATTGCGTACAACTGAACTGGGACAGAGCCCCGCGTCTTGTAGGGTAATTGTGAAGATTGCCCAGCTTGTCTCCCATTACGAGATGAGTTCGTTTCAAGACCTGTTTTTCGCATAGGCAATGCTGCGAATTATACTTTCGGCAACAAAGCCGCCTCGCGGTATTAAAAAGGACATGGAAACCTTGCTGGGCATAGTTCCGGATCCTTGCCTTTTTGAGCGACCGATGGCGATCCAGGGGGCGGCACGATCTCTCGTTCATGTCTGCTGCCTCATCGTCTTCGTCAGCAGCTTGGCACTCTTGGCAAAGCCGCAGGCCGTCGGTGGACGTACGTCTCTAATGAAAAAGCCTCTCAGCCCTACTCACCTCGCAGCATGTCTAGCCATGTCTAGCCATGAAGAAAGCACAGTCGTCATAGTGCGACCACAGCAGTGGTGGGCTTTGGATCTGTGCGACGGAGGCGGCTGGCTGATGAAATTCAGCTGTGCCTGATGTACTCACTTACTCACTTACGTATTTAGCGGTGAAATTCATATATCCTTGCCTCGGCATGGCAAATCGACGTGTTCATCACATCAGGTGCCTACCTATGTAGGTACCACACTCAACTCCGTGCACTCCGCACAAGAAGCACTCGAGTGGGATTCGGGAAAACAGCGGCTGTTTGCTGTCTTGAGGGGAAAGTTGACTGCAGGAAGAAGGTGACAGATACCAATCGAGGTCACATTTGACGGTCACAAGGTGGATGACAGAATGACAGAATGACAGAATGACATTCAGCTCCTCGATGCACGCCATGTTAGGATCAAGAATTTGAGACGTGGCGGGGACCGCCCAGGTGGCTCGTAATTGGGCCTTAGTACCAGTATACCTTAACACCGGTCGACCTCCAGGGCTTAGCAGAATCTCTGTATCCCCTCAGCCATGTTCCACGTCGAAAGAACACATCTCTGTTAGTGTCCCGTCTGGTTTCCGACATGGCGGAACTAACGCCTCGGTAAAGCCCAACGTACAGAATACAACCTCTGTTGCAGTCCATGGATACAACGTTACTATATGGCGGATGCAAGATGACAGGCCGTGAAATTGCTTTTGATGCAGGGCCTCCAGATCTTCATGTGAAGTGCTCTTCAGCCGCCTGCCCGAGGGACCCTGAATCATCATCCATCATCCATTCAACAGATCGTCTCTTACAATGTATGTATTTGTAGACTGAGAAGATTTGAAGCAGGTCACACCATCCGCAGTCATAACACTGTAAATGCCAAGGCCTGGGGCGATCGAATGCTTCTCGAAGAAAGACGTCTGCTGATCTAAGCCAAACTCGGCAGTTCTAAGCCCTCATTGGATGGGATCACCGATGCTGCGGATGTTGTAGTACACAGTACCGAGTTCCATAAGCTAAACCCGGGGGAGCAAAGGCACCGCAAACGGCTAGACAAAGGTGGGCTTGTTCAGCCGGGCTCGGGGCTGCTGGGCTGTCGGTGAGCAGCTGCACAGCAAGAGTAACGGAAGACTAAACTCGACGAAACAAAGCCTCTCTGGCTAAGCCATTGTGTTCCGAGATTACCGTCCGTAGTAAGCAGAACACGGATGTACTACCTGGGTGGGTAGTTACCAAGTACCTGGCTGACGGCCTCAATAATAACCTTGGCACCTCATCGGATCGAGCAGGTCAGGAGAGACATTTGCAGTTGAAAATGAAGAGTGATGAAGAGCGATGATGTGACGAGTGGGCTTTTGGCTTTGGCTTGGGCTTGGCTGGGCTTGATTTGATGTTGGCCCCACCTTCCCTTTTGCCTTTTCCCTGGCTCTTGGGCTTCCATCCCCCGTTCCATCCAATTGTCATCCTGCACTCCGGCCTGGGGGAAGGAGCAGCCCTGGTAACGCCTAAACTCAGCTGGGTGTTAGCGCATCTCTCCCACATCCGTACGTACTGTGTACCTAGTGTAGGTGACCCCATCTTCCACCTTCCGCCCCTTCACTTTCTCCTCATCTTCCCGCGCCTGCCCACTCCAGTTCTTTTCTTTCCAATTTGTCCTGAAACTTTGATACTTTTCGCCTTGTTGGCCTACCAGACTCGACTTTTCCTCTTCCTCGCATTCCAAAAGCCCTGTCCCAATCCCTCGTTTCTACAGGTTCTGTACAGCTTCAACCCGACAACCCTTGACATCGCTGCAACTGGCAGTCCGCTGCACACGCGACCGACCGACCCGTTGGGCCCGTTGAAACCACTCCCCCGGATTTCAAGCCCCCGCGATTTCGAATCCCAGAAACACCACACGCACACAAAAACATCGACGGCCCGATTGCGTGTCCCGGGCCTGCATGAACCCCAGCTTTGCGAATTTGCGAATTTACGTTCTTCCGCAAACTCTAGCCCATTTTCAGATCGAGGCTATTGGTGCTTTATCCTTGGTACTGGCATTCAACTGTCGATTGTACCCGCCATCGGGGCCGTGGAGACTCATGAGAGGCATCTAGCCACAATTTCTCCAGATACCCCGGAGCCCCAGTAATTCTTTGGCTCACCGGTCGCCAAAAGCAAAATCACGCACGATTCGAACGCAACAATAACACCGCCACACACGCACCATGACGACTGCAGTAAAAAGGGCCTGCGACGCCTGCCATCGTCGCAAGGTCAAGTGCGACGGTGTCAGTCCCTGTCGAAACTGCTCAACTGCTCAACTCGGCTGCACCTACAATGCCATACCTCAAAAGAAGGGCCCAAAGGGCTCAAGGGCAAAGGTAATCAGCGAATTGCGAGAGACACAGCGGCAGACGAGCCTGTCAGCTCAGGTTCAAAATCGAATCAATGGCATCAATGCGCAGCCCGCCCCGACATTGGCTCCTACCCCCGGCCTGTTAAACCCAGAATTGTTCAAGGAATGCCTGGAATTTTTCTTCGCCAATATGTACACGGATGTGCCTATTCTCAGTCGCCCTCGTCTCGAACAACAAGCAATGTTTGTGGAACAGGATACGGACACCTACTGTCTGTTGACCGCCTTATGTGCCTTCATGATGCTCCAACCAGGCATGAGCATCCCTGGTGGCGACCCATACGGACTCGACAGCATGCCAGGTGCAAATATCATATCCAGCACCGTTTTGATGGAAGAGACGATTCGCGTGCGGAAAGGATTCGAATACACCGAAAATCCGACCCTAAACACACTTTGCACTAGTTATTTTCTGTTTGCATGCTTTTACGGTCTGGACATGCATGAGAAGGCCTGGTTCCACTTGCGAGAAGCAACGACAATGATCCACATTATCGGCATGAACAAGGAAGAAACTTACATACAATTTGATGCCGTGGAGTCTTGTCTCAGGAGACGTCTTTACTGGCTGTTCTTCGTCACTGAGAGGTATGTCTGCTACCGACTTTTGATCGGCTCAAATGCTAACTTGATTGTTTCTTCAGAGCGTATGCCCTGCAACGCAACAGACCACTCACACTTCAAGCTTCCATCAACCCACCCACACTAGCCGATGACCCCACGGACCCCCTGGCTCACCATCTGAACAGCTTTGTTCTTCGCGTCAACTTGTTCCGGCCCTTCGACGATGCATTTGTAGCGTCATGGAACAAGAGTCGTAGCAATTGGCCGCCCGCCCACGTCAACAGTCTACAGAAACAGCTGGCAGATATTCTGCCCTCATTCTTGAGCTATGGCGACTCGCAGCTACATGATCTCAGGACGAACCAGCAGTGGCTCAAGACTATGATGTGGCAACTCAGTGTGAACAACGGCAGCCTCAACAGGAATGGCGAAGATTCGATGGCTTTTCAACAATATTCTGCAAACATGGCAAACAATCTGTTGTCAGGTATATCTTCCATGCCTCAGCAGAACTCGGAACTCCTGAACGTGTCATTGGTATGTTGGCCTGAATTTCTCTGTATATCTTGTCGCTAATGCAAAGCCAGTTGACCAAGTTATTTGATGTCGCCTGCTCCCTGACGGATGTTCTTGCCCTACACCCCGCCTCTCGCGATCCCTTCTCACCTGGCCCTCGGGAACATCTCAACCCGCTGTTGAACATCCTGTCTGTGCTTCGAAATGGAGATTACCGTTTCGTGCCTCTTCTGCTCAGCAAGGTCAACGAAGTCTTGCCAAAGCTCGCCAACCCCATGCTGCAGAACGTCCCCGACAGCGTTGCCAACAATGCCTGCAACATTGATATATTCGACGGCTTTGGAAACGCTGGTATGGCCCAGCCACCAGTGATGATGGACGAGTACGAGAAGAAATATACCCCACGCATGGAAGATATCTCCATTGATTCTGCAAGCTCCCATGGAGGCTCCGCGTCTTCCACTAACGACATGAACTCCCCCTTTATAAGCTCGCCTCCAGTCATGTCACCAGGAGGAGAGTATGCGCACGGGTTACCAGAGAGCTCCTACAATCCTATCTCGGGGATGATGATGAACCAAATAGGTGGACCAGCATCCCATAATGGGCAACCTGCGTCTTCGAATCCTCCACAGACTCCCCACTCACAACATCAACATCATCCATCCATACCGGCGATGCAGAATATGGGAGCACACATACAAAACGGCTTGAGCACATCCATGGACCAAACACCAAATATCAACATGGAACACCAAAGCCATAATTTTGGTCAGCCGTTCAACAACGGAATCGCGTATATGAATGCGATGTCCCAGAACGTGAGCACGAATAACATGAATCGACAAGGGGCGTCCCGCGCAAACAGCTTCGCGATAACCCCGAACTCACAACTGCGGACTATAGGGGACTTTCACGCCCTTCAAAGAGCAAACTCGGACATAAGCACGATGAGTTCATTGGGGATGAACGGCCTGCCAACGGAAATGGATTTCAACAGCGCACTGCGATAGCTCAACTGGCACAGAAGTGAGTGAGCATCGCAGTATTCCCGGTTTGGCGTGTGCGCGGTATGTGATGGTCCAGCTTCTATCATGACACGGCGTTTGCTTTATTATAATATCCAGCATTTAGCGACTGGTTTCTGAGTTTTGTTTTTTTCACCTTCATCTTAACATTTTACCCAATATACGGGATTTATTTGAAATGACGGAACGATAACCGCGTCTATCAAAACGAGGGGAGATGGGAAAATAAGGGACAGCCTGACGCCGTCATGCCTGTTGGCGCAGGCCCTGGTGCATTGCCGTCGAGCAGTTGAGGTCTTTCCACCTATCAGAAGTCGATGCCGTGGGTTTGTTATGGGTTCATTTGGAATATGTTGACGATCAAAAACCAGTACTCTGGTGTCTGGCCACCATCTTGGGTGGATTGAGCTATCTCGCAGGCGAACAGATTCCGGCAAGAGGACTGCCCGCCCTGGTGGCATATGCAATACGTTAGCCTAACAATAGAGAAATTCTACTCTACTCTGAAGACAGAAACTTGTCATTGCTATTTCTTACGAATCCCAACTTGGTCCCGATGCCTGCGATGCTCGTGTATGTTGCCCTGAGCTTACAAAACGGACTAAATTTCTGTGGTTCACTCTGGAGATTTGGGTAGGTTCTGTGACATATCAACCAACATCCAAGGTCGGACCTACCCATGGATCTTTTTAACTTGTTGAACTAGACCCGCTCGGCCCGAGGCCGCTCCATCCCAGTACGGCTGTGCCCTTGGCCTGCATGAGATGTTGGCTCTATATCTCAGCTCGTTGCCCTTTTCTGGATACACTCTTGGGCTGCTTTTCTCTCATGCCTCCGAGTCACACGCATTTTGGACTTTTGACTCGTGCGAAACGTGCAAGGCAAGCAGACCAGCCCGCCTCCCTCTGTCGGCCCTCGAAGTTGTGGTGCCGATTCTCATCATCGCGGTCATCATGGCAGACATTCGAGGTTACAAAATCTCTGTTCCTTCTGCGGCCATCGAAGAGCTTCACCAGAAGTTGGCCCTCTCAAAGTTCCCAATTGATACCGACAGCGACGGCGATGATTGGGGACGCGGCGCCCCTGTTGCAGCTGTCAAACGGATAGCCAAGTACTGGCAGGAGGAATTCAGTTGGGCTGCTTTCGAGGAGCGGTTGAACAAACTTCCGCACTTCGAAACGACGATGTCGCTCGAAGGTTATGACCCATTCGAACTGCATTTCATCCACCAGAAAAGTGAAAACCCACACGCGATTCCGCTACTGTTCGTGCATGGCTGTTCGTACTATACCCCTTGCTCGCAACTTCAAGAATGATAAGATGGCCATCTGATATTCAGTCCCTGCTTTTTAGGGCCAGGAAGTTTCCTCGAAGCAACCAAAATTCTCCCATTGCTTACAGCCAGGCAGTCAAACGGGCCAGGATTTCACCTTATAGTGCCGTCGCTTCCTAATTTCGGCTTCTCGAGCCGGATCTCCAAGAGAGGCTTTGGTCTGCGACAATACACCGACACTTGCCACAAGCTGATGTTGAGTCTGGGATACAAGCAATATGCCGCTCAAGGAGGAGACTGGGTCAGTTAATTATAACATCGTTCCAGTCGATCTGGCAGAAGCTGAAGCTGTCTTAACGCAGGGAATGTATATAACCACATCCATCGGCAACCTCTATCCGGAGTCATTGCTGGCACTACATCTTAACTTTGTCCTTGCTATGCCACCACCGCTGACCAAGTCCCCACTCGGCTTCGTGCAATTCCTTACGACGCACATGCTGAACCTGTACACGCCTCAGGAACAGGCGGGCCTGAAAGCTTCCCAGGAATACCAAACCAATGGCAGTGCCTACCTTCATATCATGAGGACAAGACCCAAGACTATCGGAACGATGCTTGCTGATAGTCCCGTCGGATTGTTAGCCTGGATATACGAGAAATTGATCACATGGACGGACGATTACCCGTGGACGGACCAGGAGATCTGTGAATGGGTTAGCTTATATTGGTTCAGTCGAGCAGGACCTGCAGCCAGCGTATCTATCTGCCACGAAATGTTCCAAGGGGAATGGCAAGCAGATACTGGGCGTGCGATACCAAATGCCAAGCTGGTAAGTAAACATACAGGCCCATACAAATCAAGGATTCTCACTAATGATTTAAATCCAAAGGGTTTCTCATACTTCCCGAAAGAAGTCGCTGCGACTCCGCGCATGTGGAACCGGCGGCTGGGAGACGTTGTTTTCGAGAAGGAGCATGAGAAAGGCGGCCACTTTGCTGCTTGGGAGCAACCAGAGGCTCTGGTGGAAGACCTTCGGGCAATGTTCAATCCTGATGGACCGGCATACCGTGCTTTGCATCAAGGATAAGCATTCGAGAAATTTGTGTCATCTTCGCGAGACCTCACTGTGAGGGCGTCGCTGCGAACGGGACTGGGCATTACGATGATGACTGGTCTCTTGTGAGCAGCTGGAAGGAGTTCGTTCGGCCGCTGGCCACTGGTGTTAATGACGTTCCGTGTCAATCTGGCCTCAACCTACAACGCATCGGCAGGCGCTTTTGGAAGTCTTCCAACGATCTCAGGTACTCAGCACCTTAGCTATAGACGAACTAAGGTGTAAGCTCTGGGCGGCACCCCAGTGCCGTCTTATGGCATATAGACAGGATTTGATTCATGGACACTTCTGTTGTATTCTTGGTAGGAATCAATGAATATGGGTAGAAGGTTCCGGATGGCCAGAAGCAACCAGTTGGAATGGAGAATACAAGGTACATGACTGACATACCACCTACTCGCAAGCATGAATTATGAAACGGAGCTATATATACCTAGGTATATATATATACATATGTCATCAGGATGTACTTCGGGAACGCAGATCTATAACGGGTGCGGGCCCCCTTGTGCCTTTCCGGGATCAGTGCCTGCTTTCTGCAACGTCGAAAGAAACCTTGAAGCATCCTGCAGAGCCATCCAGAGAACCATCAGCCACTTATATACGAAACCGTACCTTGTCCCACCAAAACCAGGCGTAGTGCAGGTTTGTAGCACAGCTTGATGATGCAGAGTGTGCAGTGACCTGCAACGAATTCCAGGGGTCACCCCCATCTCACACGCCACACCAACATTGACGTCAGTCCTCGAGAGATCCTGTTTTCCCGACCTCATGATGAGATAAATGTATTGGCACTCACCCACATGGGTTCTGTGAAGTTCATGATTGTATTTGTCTGACTACTCGGACTTCGAACATATAACAAGTACTCCATCTTCAATCTTCAATATACTCTACAGTGCAGCCGCATCTCCGCCGCCAGACCTGACGGTGACGTTATCAACACTACCACTTACACGAATCGTAGTACATCCACACCCAAGGGTTCACCAAAAAGACCACCCCGGACAAGACCACCACAAACATCATCACAACAACACCAACAACAAGATGTCTCAGGTTCTTGGCCTCACAAACCAATCCGGCGGCGGCCAGATGCAAGGCAAGGTCGGCGGCGGCTTCCACGGCGAGGCGTCGGACGTGAAGCACTACAGCGGGGCCAAGAAGCCCAAGGAGCGCAACACCATCGCGAAGCGCAACCTCGCCGACGCCATCGACTCCGAGACGCTCCTGTGGCGGGCCTACTGCGACGAGCCCGACTCGGTCCTCGAGTACATGTCCAAGGACGCCATGGTCATGGACCCCGTGACGCTGGGCGACGCCACGCCCGTGGACAAGGAGGACCTGGAGGAGAGGCTCAAGAAGGTCCAGCCCTGGACGTCGTACAAGATCCACAAGGACTCCCGCGTCGTCAGCCAGATTGGCCTTATGAGTATGGCCACAATGTGCAGGATCACGCTGTACAAGATGGGCGAGGACGCCAAGGACAACGAGCAGGTCGAGGCCGTCAGCTCGTCCGTCTGGCGGCAGACTGCCGGCGCAGAGTGGGAGTGCTGCAGCCTGATGGTTGGATATGCGGAGTAAGTCCTTGGAGATGACGAGGCTTTCAATCCGGGAATGATTCGCGAAGAATGGTGTTCACGACGTGGCTTGGAGTGTTTTATTCTAAATTATTGGCGTTCTGTAATCGGGGGCGGGGGAGGGGTTCAATCTCACGTACGCGCTTAGTAGCAGAGGCAGCGCATAATGATTTCATGACACATCTAAACCAAGTTCACTACCTTATAGCTCTATGCGGGAGACATCTGAAATATAGGGCCAGAGCCTCACTTACCCCGCTCTGAGTGGAGGTAATTACTGAAGGCTTGAGTCCTCGTGGAACCGTAAAGCAAGGCTGAAGGGCGTTACTCAGCAGTCTAACCAAATCCCTTCCTACATCTGATAGATTTATCTAGGTGAGCGAGAAGACCTTTCGGTGTTCGATACGGCTTGGCGGGATTTTCTCAAATTATCAACTCAGTAATGAGAAGAGTTAGGGTCATGGTGCGAAACAATTCGCATGAACGTGCACAATCGAATTAGCTCAGTCTTCTGGGATTATTCATACATATACAATTAACCAAGTAAACCAGCAATACATCCGGGCTATCTTATCTCAGAATCAGCCTAATCTTCCAGTTTTGAGGCTAGTATCGAGGCTTAGAAGCGCTACGAAGGGTTCTTTATATTGCCATTTGCTCATGAGCGGTGCATGTCTTTTACTAGCAAATTATATGGACGAGGGTTGTACAACTTCTGGAAGTTCAAGTAACTGTAGTAATCGCTAATACAGCCGCCATTATACGGCATAGATGCGTGATGGTTCTGTCTCGACACTCTACTTTGCGGTCTATGTTATCGTGGAGTGGTGCTGATTGATTTGTATACTAAGCGACTCCAGTTCATAGGAGACAAGGCTGGAGTCCTCGGCACAGACTAGTCCCAGCATTTATCGTATGATTTTTGAAATGCAACACAGCGTCTCTGTGAATACGAAGAAATCGATACAAATTCCAGACAAGCTGAGATGCTGTCAGTATGCGATTGTCAGTATTGCCCTTGGACGACGCAATTCGGGGGAAGTCATGGCAAATCTCATGACAAAACGCAAAACGATCGGTGCCCAGGTGATTACCACGATCGATTGGGCTGGTAGGAAGACAAAAACTTGGAGGCTCTTAGACGGCTGCATCAACTTCAGTTTTGCTACATATGTGTTTACCGGGTGCAGACTGTCGTGAAGCATAGAAGTATGTAAGTGACAGCCTTACCCCGGACTTTTGGATGCGAAAGAGGAAGGTAGCACGTCGATCCGGCCCTCCGGATTACACCCACGCAGCCTTGTGAGGATCTATACAAACTCATGTGGTACATATTACATATATATAAATATATATGAGCTTCACTTTCGTATTTTGATGCTACGTTGCGCTTCACTGTGATTCGTCAGAACCAGGCAACTGGTATTGTCAATTAATCCCAAGGCAAACGTTATAATGTAACGCCCGTCCGTATCGTTTATATTTGGCCGACGGCCTACCTTAGGGTATCTTCGTGGTTCGAGCCCCAATCTTCTTGTATCTATGTAACTGGACACAACCTTCTCCATCCAATTCCTGATATTTCTGAGAATCGACATGGCAGTATTCTACATCAGAAACTACTTTCGAAAGCATCGTTCAGCCAGGTCAACCGTCCAAGTGAAGGTTGCGTCCCGTGAGTAGGAACGACGGAACATCCGCCATTCTATTGTTTTCCTGGGCCAAAACCAGCTCATTTCCTACTGTGGGAAAGCAGCTGCCGTTTTGATGTACTCGTATCTGCGGTGTCGTATCATGGATCCAGTCCAAGCTCAAATCCCTTTCCTGCTTTCAGGAGGCCAGTATACAGACTGCTGCAGAACAATGCCAATCAACGTCTCCGCGAAGGCACTCATACAGTACAGAATGAGAACGTTTCCAATCTCGAGGGTGATCCCTCTGTAGGTCACCAGTCAATTATAGGGTATCTAGGTGAAGTTATCTCCCAAGCAGTCCGAAGACATGGTCGTTGCCGGCCGGTGGTGAAACAATCTAAAACACAAATAAGCCAAACAAGGTGCCCATCTTTTCACGATGAGACCTTGCACTGCAAAAACCCGTCCGTACCCATCTTGTGACGGATCAAATTTATGCCCAAATAACGCCTGATGTCATGCTGAACGCCTTTTCACGGACAGTGAGCGCCGTATATACCCCACACTCATCCATCCTGTGCTTTTTGCATGGGAATCTACACCCGCCCTGTCCTGAACCGTCTATACGGCCTCCCAGTCCATAGCATCGACCATGAACTCCCACTGCGCCTCATCGGTCGGGTCACTGCGGATGTCCGCCTCGCTGGCCACCCCCTTGGCGGCAGCCAGCGCCCGCACGTCGGCGACATACTGGTCCGCGACCCCGTACGCGCCCTCGAAGCCGTCAAAGATGACCTCCAGGATGCGCTCCAGGTCATAGTCCGCGAGCGGCCTGGAGGCCTGCGGCGTCGGCGCGGCCGCCTCGGGGTCGTCGGCGTTCTTCCAGCGGTTGCGCAGCTCCTTTGCCCGCGCAAGGGCGTGGCGCGCGTCCGCGTCCCTCCCGAGCACCTGGTGCAAGGGGTTGCGCGGGTCGTCCAGGGCCTCGAGGACGTTGGCGTGGAAGCGGTGGTTGCTGCTCTGGCCGCTGTTGCCCCTTGCGCCGAGGGCCCCCGTGACCTTGACGCCGAACACGCCCATCAGGTGCACCAGGGCCCGCTCGAGGAGCATGTAGTACTCGAAGAAGTCCAGCTTGAACATCAGCTCCGCCTCCTCGCGTTCCTCGTTGGAGTGGTCTGTGGCTGCCCGGTAGCCGTGGGCTAGGAAGGGGAGTTTCCACCTCATGCGCCGGGCGATCTTCATGAACCTTGTCAGCTCGGCCCATGGCGTGGGAATGCGTCCGAGGACGGATGCATCGACCTGGTATGGGGAAGGATCGGGAGGTGCTTCATCGGCGGGATACGGGTTCGCCGTCGTCGTTCCGTCGGCTGCTGTGATCGAGCTGTGGTTGGTCGTCGGGGGCAGGGGAGATGAGACATGGGTCTCGGTGTTGGTCGTGTGTGACAAAGTCGTCGTCGAGGTCGCGTTAGTGGCAAATTTCTTCAACTTGTTGGAAGACCAATAATACGGCGGTCTACCTGTGTTGATGGGTGCCCATCGTGAGCTCGCCAGACCCTTCTCTCCAGACATGGCGGCCTTATGTAGGAGATCCGACCCAATTCGGTTGATAAGGGATCAAGCGATGACGCAAGGCATGTTCAAGAGGGATGCCAGTAAACAAAACACAGAAAATATGCTATAACAAAAAGATAGATAGGTAAGTTTGGTGTTGGGCTTGCAAGAGAATGGATTTGGTGGATGGTGTGTGGCAGGGAAACCTTAGTACACAACGCGATTGTCTGCGTAGTGACGCGACGTCCATTTAAAGTGCCGCGACACATCTATTGTTTGCAGGACTCGGGAGGGGGGGTTGTCGTCCAAGGGTTGGGGTTAGAATCCCCTGGTTTCCAATATTTGTCCAGCCTATCAAGGTCGATGGAAATATACACCTATACACAGTAAAGCGACCTCCATACAAGGCTACCTACCTAGGTGCTTAAAGACTTGAATACTTAGAGGGAGGTAGCTACTCAGGGTCATCAATGTACAGTACGATATGTTCGAAGGAGCGAGTATCCCAACTACCGACGGAAGGCACCATCCTTGCGACTCCGCCTCTTTTGCCTGTCACACTTGAAGAAGAGAGAGACGTCCAAGGTCTTGATCGCATCCTTTTGGATTGTATGACAAGTCGCTTTCTCGACGAAATGCTCTCTGGCTTACGCGCTGTCCACCGTCAACAGTGGCAACCGCTCAGCTCAGCCTAAACCTAACATCGAGCCTCGTGTGTGAGCTCGACCAGGTTCGCCATCCACATATTGTCCACCGCCCACCTAATAGACTGCTGAGAGGAATGTTCAACCAAATTGTGCTGGCTTCGACAGGACATCCAAAGGACAGTGTATTGTAACCTACAACATCAACAACACTTTCCAAACTCCATCATGAAAGAGCCACCATTTAATGATAGGCGGCTCACGTCGTCGTCAGGCATTACCATGCAAGAAACGACGAAAAGCTAGAACGCAGTATTCGAAAAGACATGATTTCCCTGGTATCACCAACGCCCTGCTCATCTGGTTACAGCTTAACCATTTAATCCAACCCGAATCACCCTTTTCGACGCTCGATACGTCATGAGTCGCTGATGCGCTCCTTGATTTTCTTGGTCGCTTTGGCCGTGCCGATGTGGGTGTTGTGCACCTGTGACATGTTAGCAACTAGAGCCTCCTATTTGGATCGGTACACTATTGAATTTGACTCACCTTCGTAGCAAACCTCAAGCTTGTCAATGTCTCCTTCAGATGCGCCTCCAGCGGCGACACCATCACAAACATGAGCGTCTTGGAGTTGCCTCCCAACGAGTTCCTCAACAGCCACGTGAGCTGCGAGTCCCGGTAAGGAACGTGGCCGCTACCCCTGCCCAACGCGTCGATGACATTCCCTAGACATGTCAGACTCTTGTTGATGTTCTGGGTCTCCTTCATCCGGTCGCCCTCAGCTCCAGAGTGTTTCAGCCTCTCTGAGCCAGCCAGATCCACGAGGTTCAGTGTCCCCTCGCAGCGCTCGCCAGTTGCTGAGTTCTCGCCGATCAGCTTCAGGATGAAGACAGAGTGTGACCGAGACGACCGCTCGTTTGCCTTCGTCGCTGCCACCGATCGGTTGTTCTGCGCTTGATTAAGCATCAGCTCCACCGTGTCCACGGACTCGAGGATCACGCTCTTGCAGTTGAGAACTGTGGTGGTTTTCCGGGCTTCGTCGTGGCGGACCTCGAGTTTCCTCTTGCCTTCGGCTTCCCTCGTAGAAGTCAACAGGTCGTGTAGCTCCTCATTGTACACCTCAACAAAGCTGCCCTCCATAGTGTAGGTCCAAGACTTCTCCTTCAACTTGTGTACCGTCTCGTAGATCATCTTCGTGGCTCGTGGGATCATGCCGTCAGGTGAAGACATGGTGTAAGTCTTGCCGGAGCCCGTCTGGCCGTAACAGAAAATACACACGTTGTAGCCATCCAGGGCACTCTGTACTAACTGCGAGATCTCGCCAAATATTTCCTCGTTGTGCACCTGGGGAGCGAACACTCTGTCGAATTCGAAGGGGTAAGCCTTGGTGCTGACTTTGCCGAGACTGTTCTTTTCCTCCGGTCCCTTGACTTGAATCTGGGCAGATGTCTTCTCGTCAGGATAATCCAATTCTGCCGCTGACCCTTCAGAGTCGTCCAGAACGGGTCGAACCCTGCACATCACCCGGATGTTGCCCTTCAACTCCTGGTACTTGTTGAAAAGAGCTCGTCGCTCCGTCTCCTCCTTGATCAATTTCTGCCGTGCCTCTTCTGCCGTGACCAGAGCTTCTTGCATCTTCGCTTCCATTTCAGCAAACGAGTCTGATTGCTGCTTGCTGTCCGATTCCAGGAAATGCACTTGTGCCTGCAGTGATCGGACGGTGCTTTCGAGCGTGGTGTTTGTGCTAATGAGCTCCTCGATTTGCTTTTGCAGGTGGCCCTTCTGGATTCGTTCGCGGTCGAGATCACAATTCAAGACATCAGCCTCAGCACGGATGGCCTGGATCTCACGATCCTTGCCCTGGAGCACCACGTTCATGTCCTCGTGCTCAGAACCGAGCTTCGCTCTCAGTTCTTCGAGTTCGCGGGCGGTCTGGTGCTTCTCGTCTTCGAGTTCGGCACGATGATGCCTCTTCAACGCCTCCAACTCTTCCTGATGCTGTCTGCTGGCTCGGTCCGTTTGTTCTTCCAAGCTTTTCCGGAGCCCATCCAGCTCATCTCGATGTGCCCGATCTTTGTCTTCGAGGTCGTACTTGTATGACCTGCGCTCCTGCTCCAGGTCTAGTGTTAGCGTTGCAAGCTGGCTTCTCAAACTGTCTATCTCGCTCTGCTGTGTCGTATTTTTCTCGTCGAGTCGATTCCGTTCGCGTTCGAGGTCGCCCGCTATCAAGTGTTAGCCAGTGACCTCATAGTATAGCCACAGGATGCTGACGGTTCCTACCTCGCGTCTTTGCCATCTCTATCACTTCCTCCATGGCTTTCTTGTCGGTCAGTGAGACATTCATGACCTCCTTCAGGGCTTTGAACTGAGATTCCATATCGACGAGGCGCTCGTCTACGTCCCAAGCTGTGAAAGCACGTAAGTTAGAATCCTTAGTAAGAAACGGCCGTACTTTGGATGGAGATTTGGAGGGCGACACCGTGCACTTCCTAGTAGAAGCAAGCAGGGTATCCTCAAACTTGTCCATGAGCTGTTGGACTTGTTGCGTAGAGCGAGGAGTCTTGGGCGGCGCCATTATGCTAGCCCTAGAAACCTCGTGCTGGGGAGTTGACTGCATTGTGGAGTCCTCTCCACGCGTCTGAGATTGCCTGAAGGTGACGTTCTCCAGTTGATTCTTTGATGGAAGCAAAGGACTTGGAGTGGGAGGACAGTTCTCTTCGGTTGAAATCGCTTGATTTCGCTCCGATAGGCTGTCGTACGCACGTTCGTCGTTGAGGCTCAGATGCCCCATCATAGTGCTGATTGAGATCTCTCTCCGTGACGTCGAGGCTTGTGTTCCCATGGATTGCACCGAGGCAGCCTTTCTGAGCTTGCGGTTTGATAGAAAATCGGGAATGGACTGAGTTGAAGACCGAAAAGAAGGGGGTGGCATCGTACAATTCTGTTTCCCATTTGTCGGTCCATCCTCTGGTTCGTGGCGGCTCATGGATGTCTGTGGCCGAACACGGCTGGTGTTGGAACGTTGTCTTGAGTCCGTAGATTGATGAAAGGACATAGATGTTTGAGACCGGCCGATCATGGAGGAAGCACGAGCTATGCCGGGCCCAACGCTTTGCGCGAAGGTGTTAGGAGGACGAGAAGACATGGACTTGGAGGAATTGTGCCGAGAAAGGGGCATTGCGGTGGACGGTGGTTTGATCTGTAGAGAGCACAATCAGCAGCTGCCTCAAAAGCGAAGCTTTCCAACCCTTGAATATGCTTGTAAGCTCCTAATGACGGACTTCGGTCTCATAGCACAGCTCAATAGTTCCGTTGAATCCTTCCAGGTCGTAGTCTTCTACCAGGAAGAAATCATCTGACTCCAAGACTTGTTGCTCGTTGTTCGTAGGAGGATCGTCAACCCCTGGGCGACTATGGTGCAATGAAGGCATTGCAGTGCGGACCGCCCGGCTGGACCATTGGCGAATGCTCATGTTGACAAATGGATGTTGATAGGCTCAGGATCGGTCATTGGGACTAGTCGCCAGGGCCGAGGGAGGGCTCGATCGGTGTGGCGCGCAGATATAAATGGGAACCAAGATGAAATTCCGGAACGGCAGGGCGTCCTGGTTCTTATCGAAGTTTCCAGTCATGGATGGCGTGAGGCATAGTACGAAGGGTTGAAAGACGATGGATCATGTGTCACAGTCAACAGAACTTACCCCGGTTTGTGAAGCAAGTGAGACTCCTTTGTTCAGGACCCTTGGAGCGGGAGTAGCAGCGCCAGAATGTTTGTCCGGGTATTCGGCGGCCCTCTCCATGAGTGTCTTCCGTAGTTTTGCATCGGGTGGAGGTTGAGACACTGTGAGAAAGGCTGTCGTCAGTCATGATCCTAGGGTGCGGTTGGTGGCTCGACGACATCAAAGAGAACGTACTGCTCCCGGTATGAGTCCGCTTAATACCCGCTTGCGGCAGCATTGAAGGTTGGGGTCTGGCGTTGTTCTGGGAGTCGGTGATCTCGCTGAGGGTGCCTGGTCTCAGGTTGGGAGCGGGCAATCGGCTTCCTGGAGGGCGCAGCTGGGAGGCGCGAAAGGGCTGTAGGACGAGTATGTCAGTCTCAGTCAGGGCATGGCATTGATGTTGGGCAAGAGGAATGATGCGAGCGTGCGCATACCGCGTTCTCTGGTCGGTCATCCATGGTATAGTGGTTAATGATACGTTGGCGAGGCAGGACAAGGTGGAACAGGAAGAATGTAGCGAGGAGCGACGCCCCAGAAAGCGATGGGATTGAGAGAGGCAGGATGAGCAAGTTGACGGCGGACAAGGCCAGGCTCCCTAGGTGCTTTGTACTCTGCAAGGTTTATGAGGGCAAGTCATCAAGTGTGTATGGAAGACCGATGAGAGGTGGAGTATTGTGATGCTTGTTGCTTGCTGCACGCTCTCTCGCTCCCAAGGGTGGACTGCCATTGGAAAACTGGAGCTGCATTATTTACGGTGCGATTTGACGGTTGCCGGGAGCAACGAAGGCGCGACCGACCGCAGATTGGCCAGTTCTTAGCATCCCTGTCGTTGCGTTAGGCGGGGCGACGCACTGCAGCGTCGAATGACATAACGGCACAGCACCTACTAAGAAGGTACCCACCTACTAACTACCTAGGTACCTAGGTACCTAGGTGTAACCACTCAAGTACTAAGTACCGGTAGGTAGCTATGTACGAATCCGTACCTTACGTTAGGAGTGCCTAGCATCTGAAGCTCAACTTTCTCACTCTCCATAAAAACAACATGCATCTCTTATGTGAGCCAAGTGATCGTCGCTCTGAAGAATTAGGTACTGTATAAGCATCTACAATAGGTGGCCACCAATTCCACTGGTGTAAGTGTCAGTATGTGTAATCCTTCAAATGATGGTCTTGACTACTTCATCAAACTCCGGTTGAAAAGAACGTAATCTATTCACCTTACACAGTACGCTACGGATGCATAGAGTTTATACCAATGCTGCGCTATCAGCACGTGCCCTGGTTTTTTTCACATGCCAAACCGTAACTCTGGCGTTTTCTTTGCCTCAGCTCCAGTTGACCACTCACCACCCACTTGCAACAATGATGAGCTGACTGGACCACGATGGCCACTTCGTTCCGTTGCTGATGAAGAAGCACATCTTGTCTTGCGTCGTCCTTCCTCCGTCTCACTGTCCAGTTTGCGCCGTAATGCGCTCCCTTTCTTCCAAGAAAATCCGAGTCTCGCTACCATAGTTTACACCTCCTACACGTTTATGCCCTCCTAACTCCCCTTGAAAGAAAGAAAAGGATAGGACAGAAGTGTTTCCTCTCTACCGAGTAGTTTCCTCCCGGCAAATCCAGTCGTAGACAAGCCCGAACGAAAAACCCTCACAGCTTCATCATGGAAAAGTTCTCGCAGTTCCGTGACAGAGGTACGCATGCGACAGAACCCAAACAGCGACAACCATATTACTCCTGTCCCTTCCTACTGACTGACTGACTGACTGACGGATGATCGACGATTCCCACAGGCTCCGGCATCGCCCCCTTCATCCCGCACACCTCTCCCTCCAGCACGCCCGCCAAGCTCCTCCACGTGTGCCTCTTCGCCTTCCGCCTGCCCGTCCTCCTCTTCTACCTGGCGCTGTACTTCCTCGTCGTGCAGCACGTCACCCCGATCCTGCCCCAGGCCATCAACAAGCTCCTGGTCTGGGGCCTCCTCGCCATCCCGCAGATCTGGTGGTCCGACCTCCAGCTGGACGGCGTCAAGCGCGGCAGCCTCTCGCAGCAGCCCCCCGGGCGCATGCCCTGCGCGCCCCCGGCCTCCGTCATCGCCGCCTCCTTCACCTCCCCCGTGGACGCCGTCTACCTCGCCGCCGTCTTCGACCCCATCTTCACCATCAGCTACCCGCGCAGCCGCAGGGTCGTCCGCGTCGGCCTGTGGGGCGCCATGTGGCACGCCCTGGCGCCCGCGCAGCTCCGCAGGGCCCCGCCCCCCTCCGCCGTGGCGTCCCTCACCACCCTGGGCGACATCATCGCGCGGAACCCCCGCCGCGTCGTCGCCGTCTTCCCCGAGTGCGCCACCACAAACGGCCAGGGCATCCTGCCCTTCAGCCCGAGCCTGCTGACCGTCCCGGCCGACGTCAAGATCTTCCCCGTCAGCATCCGGTACACCTCCCCCGACATCACGACGCCCGTCCCCGGCGCGTGGCTGACGTTCCTCTGGAAGCTGCTGAGCCGGCCCACCCACGTCATGAGGATCCGCATCGCCGAGGCCGTCTACAACACTGCCGGCGCGGTGAACGGTGTCGGGGAGGCTTCCGGGCTGGCCAGCCGGGATGGTGGCCGCAGCAGGACCCTCGGTTCTGTCAGCAGCGTCGACGAGCCTGTGATATCGTTCGAGGAGCGTCGTGTGCTGGACCGCGTGGCGGAGAACCTGGCGCGGTTGGGCCGCAACAAGAGGGTCGGGCTGGATGTTGATGACAAGGCCAAATTCGTCGAGGCTTGGAAAAAGAGGTAAAGGGGCCCCGGAGTACCGATAGCATGGGGAGGGGGAAAAGGGCGACGTGCTTGTTTGGCCGTTGAGGGGCTGGATGTCGATGTGTGTAATTTGACTGGGCGGGGGAGTGATTCGTTATCTGCATGGCCGAGGTGTCTGGTGTCTTCTATACAGGGTGGTCTCTTACTCGAGTAGATACCTCGCTGTGTATGCTTGGTTTGTTGTCTTTCCACAGAGACCAGGAATGGTGGCGAAATAGAAGAAAATGTCGGGAGAAAATGTTCCAAGACGTCAAGATGGGTATACTCCGGAAATATAAATTCACAACCATGGAAAACTGGACACAAGCCGTATGAGAAAAAGAATCCTTTCGCACTACGCCGTTTTTCTTTTGTGGACGCCAGAATTAACGTGGTATCTATCATACACAAGACATGACCCCCGATGAACTTCATTTTGCTACCCTTGTCCCCGCCCGGCCTTCTCCGCCGGCTCATACGTCGTGCATCGTCAGGAGCTTGTCGTCCGTGATGCACCCCTTGCTAGCATCGCTCACCAGCGTCGCGTACTTGGCCAGCGTGCCCCTGAGCACCCTGTGTGGCGGCGCCTTCCACGCCTTCCTCCTGGCCTCCATCTCCTTGTCCGAAATCTCCAGGTTGATGACGTGCTCCTCGGCGTCGATCACGATCTCGTCGCCATCCTTGACCAGCGCGATGGGGCCTCCCACCATCGCCTCGGGCACCACGTGCCCGATGATGAAGCCGTGGCTACCACCGGAGAACCGCCCGTCCGTCAGGAGCGCGACGTCCTGACCCAGGCCGGCGCCCATGATGGCCGAGCTGGGCTTCAGCATCTCGGGCATGCCGGGGCCGCCCTTGGGGCCCTCGTAGCGGATGATGACGACGGTCTTCTCGCCCTTCTTGATCTCACCCTTCTCGAGCGCGGTGATGAAGTCGTCTTCTGCGTCGTACACCTTCGCCTTACCCACGAACCGCAAACCCTCCTTGCCAGTGATCTTGGCAACGGAGCCGCCCGGTGCCAGGGAGCCACGGAGAATCTGGATGTGGCCAGATGGCTTGATAGGGTTGCTCAGAGGGCGGATAATGGGCTGGTCAGATGGGAAGTCGGGGAAGGCCTCGAGGTTCTGCTTCATGGTCTTGCCAGTCACGGTCATTCCAGACCCATCAATGAGGCCCTCCTTGAGCAGGAACTTGAGGAGCGAGGGGATACCACCAGCCTTGTAAAGATCCTCGAACACGTACTTGCCAGAGGGCTTCAGGTCGGCCAGCAGCGGGGTCCTGTCCGAAACAGCCTGGAAGTCCTCAAGCGTCAACTTGACACCAACGGCCTCGGCGATGGGGATAAGATGCAAGACGGCGTTGGTGCTGCCTCCCAGGATGCTGATCAGCACAATGGCATTCTCAAAGGCCTGTCTCGTCATGATGTCGCTGGGTCGGATGTCCTCCTTCAACAGGTTCCTGATAGCCGCACCGACACTGTCGCACTCAGCCCTCTTCGCGTCGCTCTCGGCCGGGAAACTGCTGCTTCCGGGCAGGGTCATGCCCAGGGTCTCGGCGGCACTGGCCATGGTGTTGGCGGTGTACATGCCACCACAGGCTCCGGCACCAGGGCAGGCGTTTCGGATGATGTCGAAGCGCTGCTCCTCGTTGATCTGGCCGGTGATGTACTGTCCGTAAGCCTGGAAGGCGGACACGATGTCCAGGGAGTTGCCACTGTTAGAGCAGCCAGGCTTGATGGTGCCACCGTAGACCATGATAGAAGGCCTGTTTACACGTCCCATAGCCATCAAGACACCCGGCATGTTCTTGTCGCAGCCCGGCAGGGAGACGTTGGCATCGTACCACTGGCCGTTCATGACGGTCTCGATGCTGTCGGCAATGATCTCTCGGCTCTGCAGGGAGTAGCGCATACCGGTAGTACCCATGCTAATACCGTCAGACACACCAATGGTGTTGAATCGGTAGGGCACCAGGCCGGCCTTGGACACAGACTCCTTGACGAGGTTCGACAGGTCCATCAGATGCATGTTGCAAGGGTTTCCCTCGTACCAGACGGACGAGATGCCGACCTGGGCCTTGTTCATGTCCTCCTCGGTGAGGCCGGTGGCGTAGAGCATGGCTTGGGAAGCGCCCTGAGATTTGGGCTGAGTGATGGTGGCGGAGACCTTGTTGATCTTCTGGTCGGCTGCCCGGGCAGAGGTTGTGGAGAGGAGGCGGCTACAGTAGAAGACATTGTCAGCATGGCTTGATCTTCTTGGCTTCCTGTCCTCTATCAATTGATGAATGGTCGTAGCACATACACATGGGCATTTGAGGCCAGGTGCCGGCCTGCTGCCAGAGCTCTAGGAGCTCTGGCTCTGAGGAGTGTGGGAAGCATCGTGTTGACTCAGGCACACGAATTGCACTGGGCGCTGGACGGTGGACTGGAGAGGAATGGACCAAGGATGGATTGATTCAAGACTGTTGTTGCATCAACAATTCATTGCTATGTAAGGAGGAGTGGAGGGGTGGTCGAGAATGACTCAAAAGATTGCAATTGAGACAGTGGCCTAGTCGATTCGAATCCTGCACTCGAGATGATCACAGGGACAATCACAGTGACACACACCAAAGGCACCGCCGGATGGTCGACAATATTTTGTGAAGCTCCGAGTGCGAAATCGGCAGTGAAATTTCCACTTGCATGGGACTATCAGGTTGTGCTGGTGCTCCAAGGTTCAGATCCAGCTGTTGACCCCACCAAACTCACCACACTCCACATGAGTTTGTAAAGAGATACAGTAGCTTTCCGATTGGCTGCATCTGGGCAGGTAATCCTTACCTACTGAAATACTGCGTAAACATACGAATCCGTACAGACGTGCATACACTACTACGGATTCTTATATATGGCTTTGCATATGGCTATGAGTATTTATTACCCCTGTTCTAATTTACGGGTACTTGGCATTGGGATGACAAAAAGGCCTGCAACCACAGTAGTAGGTAGAAAGCATCAGAGAGGATACTTGCATGAAAGGCAACTTGGAGCATACGCTGTTTCTACCACCACAAGGTTGCTATATAAAATATCGATACTGGATGCTATGTGCAGCTGCCTGTCAAAACGAATATGAACATAGGAAAAAATATCGACTGCCGCTCTTGAGTGTAAGCAAACGAAGCATATTCATCGGAAGGTCTCATCAGGACAGAAGCTATCCTCCTACTTGATCATTGCCGCAGATAAATCAGTCCACCCCATATACAGAAGACCATGCAGAGGCCAAGAGCGTACCACGCGGTCAAGTCAGCGTCCTTGGGGCAAGGCTGTCGTACAAAGATGCCCCTGCATTCGGTAGTTGGCGTTGGGTCGGACCTCCGAGCATCGCTCGTCTCGTGGTGATACTGACTATACCTTGAGGGGTTGGGCGGAGCGACAGCTTCTAATGCCTCCTCCAATGCATCCCCCTGGTTATGATATATCTCGCTCTCATGCATGTGCTAAAACATATTAGTACCAACGGTTTGATGGCTAGATCAGCACATGTTAAGGATGACAGGTGCACCCTCGAAGCTACTCACCATCTCTCCGCCGAGCACATGCTGGAACATGTTCATACTGCCGGCCTCAATTCCGTCCGGGTGTCCGGGTATCACCTTGGTAGCTTTGTCGTCGCTGACCTGGTGTTGGAGCTCGTCCTTGATGTAATCCCTCTCTTTTCTTTGGGCCGTGTCGATCTGGGACCCGTAGCTGAAGCCGAGTAGCCCGATGGTCGCAACACACTGGGACTTGTCTTCGAGAGAGGTCCTGTCGGCCATGCTCTGCTAGATGCTTGGTTCCATATCTTGGATGTGATCGGCCTCCTCGCCTTGACGGGGCTTGACAGATGGGGCAGCAATAGTGTGGGTTGGGGCTGGTGGTTTTAGTGTTGGAGCGACCGCTGTCAGCACCCATGCGAGGGTTAGTAGTAGCAAAGTAGGTAAGTACATTTTGAAATTGCTGTGATTATGAGGCTAGTGATGAGAAATTATCCAGGCTGGTATGAAAGTGTGGAAGTAATTGTTTAGGTGGAGGTAGTTGCTGAGTTCGACATATGAAAAACTTTGAGTTTGTTGCCAGTCGATGCCAAGAGAGAAAGAGAAGAAAAACCACATGCCAACACGTCAGTAGCTTTGTGGTAGCAGGCACGGCCAACCAGCACAACAAATAACAAAGCTGCACGTTGAGGCGCTGTTTCCTTACGTTGTATGAGCTTTGAGTCGAGTAGAATCAATCCAGTGCAGACTGCCCGAAGTGGATTGCCCACAGGAGGGAGGCCTTCAGGGGGCTGACCAAAGTTCAGATTCGAAGACTCCTGCTCTAACTAAGAGAGTAGGACGTATATAAGGAGAAAGTTGCGGGCAGGGGCCAACCCACAATATAGTACAGTCCAAGTGTCGTGGGAGCCAAGCGACCGTCCGTCCTATACATAGAAGGCATCCGTGATGACTGCATCCGCGGTAGCCCTCAAACATTTAGGCTCTGGTGCCTCTCCGTTATTTTGAGCCTTCTTCGTCCTTCTTCTCACTTTGAGCCGGCCTCTTCAATAGAATTTCATCAATAATACCCGCCTCCTTCGCCTCGTGCGCCATCAAGTACTTGTCCCTTTCCATCATATCATTGACCGTCTGCATGTCGTACTTCTCGAACCCAAACGACTGGTTCAAGTGCCTCCGGACAATCTCGTTGACCTGTTCCCGTATCCGCTGTATCTGCGTCGCGTAGATCAATATGTCCGAGGCCTGCCCCTTGGTCCCTCCCAGCGGCTGGTGCACCATGATCGAGCTGTGCTGCAGCGCGTAGCGCTTCCCGGCCTCGCCGCCGAGCAGCAGGATCGCGGCCATGGAGGCCGCCGCGCCGACGCATACTGTGGACACCGGCGACTGGATGTAGCTCATGGTGTCGTAGATGGCCAGCCCGGAGCTGATCTCCCCGCCGGGCGAGTTGATGTACATGGTGATGGGTTTCTCTGGCGCGTCGGACTCGAGCCAGAGGAGCTGGGCGACTATGGCGGCGGAGACGGTGTCATCTATGGCGCCATTGAGGCAGATTATTCGTTCCTGCAGCGGACAGAGAAGTCAGCGCAAATGCTTGGACCTGTTTCGTATCTTTTGGGGCCAGTCGCGCACCTGTAACAGCTTGGAGAAGATGTCGGCTGCTCCCGTGTATCATCAGTAAGGTTTGCCACTGCGGAGGATTGGTAGTCCTATGGGTGACGCACATGTCCTCCAGCCACCGGACTGTGTTGATCAGCGAATGTCATGGCTTGCGCTGGGTTGGCTGGGGCGTACTGTGACTTCTGTGATGTATGGCATGGGGAGCGAGGCTGCTGGGGGAAATGCGCCCGCCCGGTTTGGGAATTGGGAAAAGTTACGCCTGCGCGTGGTCGCAATGCCCCTGAGAAGGCGCCATGCTGCTCTTTGGCTGTTCATAACGGCGACTGGGGGGGCGAGGGTCGGTCTTGATGTCGTTGGAAGCAGAAGGTCGTAAAAAGCAGAGTAATGTCAATCGATGAGTTGTTACAGGTGACGTCGGAATCCCGGGGCCGGCTCAAGGTCTTGGAGCTCCACTCCGGCGCCGACAGTCGACTTTAGACCCCCCTGACGCGCCGACGCGGCTCACTAAAATTTACCCCAAAATGGACTTCTAACGGCCAAGTTTCACAGTCATACTATTCACCTGTCCCATCTCTTCTCTTTTCTTATAAACCTTATACCAAATCAGACTGGACTGTGTGATTCAACAAGTTGGGCAATGAAACGTTTTGCAGGGTTGCAAAGCAGGCCTTTGCTTCATGCTTCGAGATCATGTCTGCAGGCAAGGAAATTCGCAACCAATAACGCACATGTCGATTCTGGGCCTCAGCCTCAGCCTCAAACTCAGTCCAACGAAGCCGATCTGGAAAAACCAGGACAGGATAACTTCCTATTTGACGACCAGTTCGAGGTCAACGTCGACGAGAAGACCATAGCAACAGCTGCCGGGCCTCTACCCATCTCGCCACTTCTGGATCCCAAATGGCGAGAGGCAAGGAAACGGGCCAATGCAAAGGCTCGACCAGACAAGTCCAAGCTGAATCGCTTCCAGCGCCAGCTGTACCAGAACCCCTTTGGTGAGCCACACGACCTACACACAGGCGACCAAATTGATGCTAATCATGATCATGGAATGTAGCGCAACTTCTGACTACACCCGTACGGTCATGTTATGTCACTCGGACAAGGCTCCCGAGTGCGTTTCTGCAGAGTTTTGGCCTCGTCAGGCATCCGGAGACAAAGGATGTCTGGTGGATGCCAGAAGCCGTCACGCAGTCTGAGAAGAAACCTGCCCCAGAGAAGCCTACGGAGGGGCCACAAGATGCTCAACTAGTATCGACCAGCGATGGAACTGTAGCAGACAGTGAAGCTGCCGTTGACGAGGCTGCTGAAGCTGCTGCCGGAATGAAGGATCAAATCGCCAAGCCAAAGACAAGATATGGATTTCCGTCGCATGCGCTTGGGAGGCAAGACCTGCTGCGGGGCTTCTTCACGCCGGGCAGCAGATACAGAGATGGCCAGTTCAGACTTGCCAGTGCCCCACATAACTCAGGCCTGGCCAAGACGGCCATCTGGCGCAAGGACATGGACACTGCCATCCTTGATATGAGCCGTCAACAGATCATGCATGACCTTCTCTATCTCTCCAAGCATTGCGAGGAGGGGAGGAAATATCTTATAAAGGTAAACGACCCGAACGAAACAGGGAGGTTTGTCCGCCGTTGGTCCTTCTTGTGGCTTGGCGAAGCAAAAGACCATCATACCGAGGGAGAATCCCAGGAGTCCGTAACAGAGCCTGAGAAGCTCGATGATGGCCCTGCACAATTTGCTACCCTGGACATCGACGGCGTCCCGGCTACTGAGACCACACGACCTGTCTACAATCTACCGAGACTCCTTGGCCCGGATAACCTGCAGCGACTAAGGTCTGAGTCAACCATACTACGCGACGGCTCGCTATTCTTGTTGAGGGGTCAACGAAGCTCGAAGCTGAACTTGAGGCTCTGGAAACTCCAAGGATATATGGCAGATTACAGCAAGCTGTAGTGAACGGAGATACACATGTGGCCTACTAGCTCCAGCAAGCAAGGACTGAGGGCCATCATGTGAAGGTGATGGGCAACCTAGCCAGCCAATGTGCAGCACAGATGCACCCACCCGTGCCTTATCACCCTGCTGCTACCAAAGCTAAAGACCGGGCGATAAGTATAGGTTGATAAAGCTGTGCAACTTTGCCGTCAGCCTTATGGGAGCAGACTTCAATCGCGGTCACATCATTGGGGTTTATGGCTCTCCGGATCCACTATGCGCCATTCTTGTCGGCGCTTCTCCCAAATGATGCTGCTCACGACGCACAGTCATTCATCATCAAAGAACTTGCTCGAGAGGAAAGAACATTGCCTGCAATTGCAGACCACTCCGAGCATGCTGATCGGTTTCTTTTTCTGTCTACGAGCGCGATTGGCAAGGCATTGCTTGTGCGAACGCACCGAGCCGACGCTGACCAAGCACATATCTACAGATATACCTGCAGCTTGTCAGTTTCATACTGGCATCAGTTGGTATAATCAGAGGGCAGAAGGCAGGGCCAAAGTATTGGTCAATCGAGCAGCAGTCGAGAAAAGGGCATCGGCTGCCTGATTGATTTCAAATCATTGTTGCAGCAAACACCGGACGCAGTTGGCTGCATGCGAGCCCAGATCCGAGGCCTGTTCACGCGACTATCTCAATCCATAGCCGAAACTTGGTGACAAGGGATGAGGTATGTGATGAGCTTTATGATGGTCCGCTAGCAAATCAGTCGAGTCACTTTGTTACCCCTGATGTTACGCGCTTGCCCTTCAGCTGGCCTTCCAGAAATCGACACGGCGCTAATATTCTCGCTGGTGATTCAAAGCAGGCTTTAGACTTGAGCCGGTAGCAGCACACGAAAGGGGAAGCCTCCTTTCATTGTAGATGTCCGCAAATAATGATACCATGGCTCCGCCAGCTGACTAGCATTTCATATGAACCTGCCATATTCAGAGACCTGTTACAGCGGGGTTCGAACGATCTGGATGCAGTGAGATGGCACCGAGCTACGATGATAAATCATAGCATTTCTTGCTCTACTCAGCAGATATGATAATCGATTATCAATCGCAATGCGCGTATTGGAAATTAACGAGGATCGATGAAGATGCTTCGACTATAAGATGTCTCATGGCCACAGGCCACGCCAGGTCGGGGAGATAGCAGCTCATCCGCTACTACCAAGTCACATTGTTCCAATTGAATCACTTTATATTGAAATCTTGAGAGCCATGTCTCCTCGGTACGAATCCAAAGGCGACGCCGACGTCTCACGGCTCGCAGAGCCCCTGGAGTTTGAGCACTCCAAGAAAACCGCCCTGAACCGCATCTTGAACAGTGCGATGGCGGAAGACTTGGCCACTTGGGACCCCAAGAACATCGAGGCATGCGGGATCCCTACCAAGGAATTGATCCAAGTGTATAGACGGTATGTTCGAGATTCTTCCCTGGTGCTGCCCCCAGAGACTCTTACCTTGCAGCCCAGCACGATGGAACGGGGCTGATTCATGAGCAGATGGGGCGAAGGCGGATGGGGCATCAACGAGACAGGCAACATCATGATTGATCACCGCCAAGTGAGCAGTCCCGGGAATCCCATCATCCCGCCCGACGCCCCTTTCGAGGGCGAGCGCTTCGAGGGGTTCAAGGCCATGGCCGCCGCCGGGAAGGCCCACGGGGGCCTGATGATCGGCCAGCTATGCCACCCTGGCCGACAGATCCCGTCCAAGATGGCCAAGGAGTCCATCTCGGCGTCGGCCGTCCAGCTCGAGCCCAACATGGGCATGACGTTCCCCCCGACCCGCGCGGCCACCCACGCCGAGATCGACGAGGTCGTCCGGGCCTTCGCCCACGCGGCGGCCTACCTCGAGGCGGCGGGCTTCGACGGCATCCAGCTGCACGCCGCGCACGGGTACCTCCTCGCGCAGTTCCTCAGCCCGACGACCAACAAGCGCACCGACGAGTACGGCGGCAGCGCCGCGGGCCGGATGCGCATCGTCAAGGAGGTCTGCGCGGCCGTGCGCCGGCGCACCGGCCCCGGGTTCGTCCTCGCCGCCAAGCTGAACTCGGTCGAGTTCCAGGCCGACGGCCTGACGGCCGAGGACGCGGCCGAGCTGGTCGGGGGCCTGCAGGACGCCGGGGTGGACTACCTCGAGCTGAGCGGGGGCACGTACGAGGACATGGGCATGGACCGCAAGCGGGAGAGCACGAGGCGCCGGGAGGCCTTCTTCCTGGACTTTGCAGAGAAGATCGTGCCCGCCCTGGGGCCGGCGGACCGGCGCAGGACGAAGGTGTTCATCACGGGCGGGCTGAGGACGGCGGGCGGGATGGTTGCGGCGCTGGACGTGGTCGACGGTGTGGGGGTAGCCAGGCCCGCCACGCAGGAGCCCTCTTTTGCTAGTGATATACTGTCTGGGCGGGTGACGGGGGCGACCAGGCTGCTGCCTCCGTATGATGAAGACTTTGGGATGTCGCTGCTCGCGTCGGCGTCACAGATCCGTTTGATGGGGAAGGGCTACGAGCCGTTTGACTTGAGTGATGCCGGGGTGGCGGAGCAGTTTGGAAAGGATATCCAGACCCATTTCAAGGAGTTGGCCGAGGACGGGGACAAGTTGACCAAGTTCGGGTTTCCTGATTACACGGGAGAGCTGACGAAGAATGTGGCCCACTGATGTCCTGGAGGACCATGATCTCTCCTAACTTGGCCCGAGGCTGAGTTTCATCTTGTCTACACCATCAGAACTTGGGACTTGTAGACATAGACCCAGAGGTACCTAGGTATTGTCTCGATATATCGAGTCAGTTGAAGTACAACAGAGCCTGCCAAGGAACTCTTTTGATATCGGGAGCGGTGACTGTGGGTCGTCGTCAGCCACGGATTTCAACTCCACTGACAGATAATATTGGTAAGAGCAACAGCAGGTGAGTATCGAAGCAGAGAGGAGATGAGTTCGTTTGGATTGATCGAGAAACGGCTCGCAAAATACTTCCAGCCTGCATGCTCAACTGGAGAACAATCTATCTTTGCCCGTCTGGCACAAGTCGGCCTGGCAGCCCTTGTAGACACACACACACCTGCCCCAGTTGTACATATTGTTCAGCCGGCCGTGCTTACTTTTCCAAAGCTTGAGTTAGAAGAGGAACAACATCAGCCACGGTTGATTGGCCCACCAAGCGGCCAGGCCACCAAGAATATTTCCGCAGGATTGCCAACCATGCCAGCCACGCGGGCAAGCATGTATGTACCTCGGTATGTACAGTGGCACGGACTGTTGTTCCTGACCATGGGATTGCTTCCAACGGGGCATGCTTTGCAAGTCGTACGAATCCGTACCTACAATGTCGTCATCTCCGATTATTAATCACATTACGAATTACACTTCTGCCCATGCACGCAGTACGAAGTAGATGGTTAAACTTAGTATAATACGCATTGTGATACAGGAGGGGGGATACAATATATGACATTCTGATCCAGTTTTACATAGATACCCCCGTCCCCGCGCCCCATCACCCCGGGGAACGGGACGGAAATCAATTTATGCCGACTCCGAGTCCGACTTCGAGTCGCGATCCGGCCGATTGATTCTCAGTCTCAGTCTCAGTCGCAGTCGCAGTCTCAGTCGCAGTCCAGGGCCAAGGCCAAGGCCAAGGCCGCCGCCGACCTGGCCGTCCGGGTACAGTACGCATCGCCAAGCACCCGGAACCTCGCACACGGAAGACGCGGGTGAGGATGGCCTCAGGGATCACAACCGGGACTTGCTTGCTCGAGGTCATGATGATGGGATTGGTAGGTGTACTGTACTATGTAGGTATTAGTGTACGACAGTACATAGTATGGTACATAGTACACGAAGGAGGTCCCTCAATCCTTCGGTGCAATACTCGCAGCCGTTGAAACCTGATGAGATGAAGACGGAGTCGTCGTTCCTGGCGGGTGCAGGTGGGGGTTATGTATGCCCAGGTGTGTACATATGTACATACGTGTAGGTACCACGGTACCCAGTACATACTTACCTACCTAGGTATGTAGGTAAGTACTGTTCAGACCACTATCCAGGAGTCAGTGTAGTGTGATAAGGAGATGGATGACAACAGCCATTATCTTGTGCTACTCGTACCTTACTGTTCCGCGATCCTGGCTGATTGGACGGTGGGTCTCAGGATCCTCGTCTGCATATCCATGGATGTGCCTAGGTGCCTAGGTATGTATGTACATGCCTACTTAGGTACCTACTCAGGCTACTGTACCTACGACAGGGTGTTTCTACAGGGAACCTACAGGGAAGATGCTCAATCTCGACTGTCTTAGAGGCGGTAGATGGGCCAATTACGACCCTGCTACCAGGGTATCGGGTCCCCACGTTTGACGAACGGGCCTATTTCCCACCGGGTTTCCACACCACCTGACCGCATGTACACCAACAGGGTTTAGTGCCGTAGGTAGCGATTAGTAGCGCTATAGTATATACAGTAGCGTCCACTATTTCCGTGTTCCCGGCGTTCGCTACAGTCCCCGGCCCCGAGCACATCCTAGACTCTCCCTCCCCCAGCTTTCTTCCCACCCCCCCCTTCCATTGTCCGTAGATGTTACTAGGTAGGTAGATATCGAAATCAAGACAATTCCCCCCAATCTCTCCTGTTCGCGCGAATCCTCAGTACTCGACGTCACGAATAAGGACACGTACGCTTCCGATCAGCGCACTCGACGTGCTGCGAACCAATCGAGGAAACAAAACCCGGGTCCAGGACGAGGGAGGCGAAGGATACGTACGGTACTAGGGACGGATCACGCGCAGCCGGCGACACGAGCTGGTGGAAGAAGAAGAAGAAGGAGAAAAGAGAAGCACGTTATCCAGGTACAAGAGTTCGTGCGCATGTGAAGAGGAAGAGGAAGAGGGCACAAGAAAACGAGGGGAGAGGCAGGAAATGGCGACGGACTCAGGGTATCACCACCATAACCACCACCAATTCCATCCAGGCCTGATGGCCCCGAATACCACCTACCAGCCGAACGAGGAGGAGCAGGAGCCCGTCTACAATGAGCATATACAACAGATCAATCCCTTCTACTCTGCCATCGACTTCTCCATACCGGTCATGCCACCCTCCCATTCGTCATTCCAGCCCGCGAATTGGCAATGTGAGCCCAACGATATGATGTGGATGGAGGTGCTACAGTCATGGCCGACGAACAACGTGGTGAACGCCCCGGGGCCGGTCTTTTCGGACTGGCAGACAGACTCGATGCCTGCGTGGGGCTTCCATGGCCACAGCAACAACATTGTCAACCCACAGGTCATGCATGGCTTGCCCATCCAGTCTCCGTCCCCGGTACGATCCGACAGCACATACCAGTCTTCTCCAGTGAGATTCGAGGAGGCATACGGCGGCAACAACATGTGGAATGGAGGCTGGGTAGAGGAGGTCCCTGCTACTATTGAAGACGTCGCACCGTCCGTGGAAGTTGGCCCTGAGGCCATGACCATTGATCTCCCTGCCCCTATCCAGGCTCCCGTTCCTGTCCAGGCCCCAACGCCGCGGCGGCGAAGAGCACCGACCCCTACAATAGATTTTCCTGAGTATGCCACGTCCATGGCTGAAACCCCAGCCCAGCCAGCACTGGTCCGTGTGGAGAAGCGCAGGAGGGCCCCCACGCCGACTGTCGACTTTGATGAATACTTCACCCCTGTCACGGAGCCAAGTCCTATCCCACAAGCCCCTACCGCACAACCCACTCCCCAGCCCGCGGCCCTGGCGCGACCTTCAACTGCTCGACGAGATTCTGCGGCAAAGCCACGACGGGGATCACACACTGTCTTCAAGACCCAATCTGCGAATTCCAAGCGGGGTCACTATGCATCAGACGTCTGGGAGGCCCACAAGGCCACGATCAAGAAGCTGTATATCGACGACGGCAAGCCCCTGAGGGAGCTCATCCGGGTCATGGAGAAGGAGCATGACTTCCCAGCCACGTAAGTATCGCTCTCCCAAGCTGCGTCCTCTGCCAGATACCAGGGTAGCTCTGACCCTCCCTCACAGGCAAAGGATGTACAAAGCCCGCTTCAAGCAGTGGGGCTTCGTCAAGAACAACACCGAGAAGGTAGTCTCGCAGATCCTCCGCACCAAGTTCGAGCGCGACGCGGCCGGCAAGCTCTCGCAGTTCACCCGCAACGGCAAGGACGTCAACCTGCAGAACTACCTCCAGCGCAAGGGCATGACCGAGTACGACCTGGTCGACTTCTCCAAGGTGCCCGACGCGGCGCTCGCGCACGTGCGGTGCCGCACGCCGCCGCTCGACATCCCCGAGGACCTCCGGCTGCCCGACCGGCTGCGGTTCCAGGACACGCTGGTCATGAGCTTCAAGCGGGCGTTCCTGGTGTGGCGGCAGGAGGAGCAGGAGAACGTCTTCGGGTTCCAGCCGTCCGTCTTCACCTGGCGGGTGACGGACTTCCCGCACCTGTCGAGCCTGATCGAGTCGGCGCGGCTGATCCGCAGCGGCGACGGCGCGCAGGGCGTCGCCGCGCTGAACCAGGCCTTCTGGTCCATGAACGCCTACTTCGGCTCCATGGACGCCACCTCGTCCTTCTACTTCTTCTTCCACCGCCAGAGCCGCTGCTGGCAGGAGGACTCGCGCATCGCCCTGGCCGTCTGGAAGTTCCTCGCCGCCTACGCCAGCGCCCGGAACCACAACAACCACCCGCTCTTCCACACCTTCAAGCTCATGTACGAGGTCGTCCAGAAGGAGGGCGTCGCCGGCCTGCGGGAGCTGCTGACCGAGAGCTCCAACACGGTCGCCGACGAGCTCGAGAAGTCCTTCGGCAAGGAGCACTGGCTCAAGGACCTGATCTGGCACCGCTGCTTCCCCGAGAAGTCCAAGCTGAGGCACCTGCAGCTCATCAGGGACCTGAGGGACCACGGGCCCACCAAGAAGATCGTGAGGAGGCTATATTAGGAGGGCATGTCTGCCCACGTGTTCTGAGCGTTTTGTTTTCCCGGGTTCTATATTGGCGTTTTCATGGTTACAGCATACTATACACAAATGCTTGGGGGTTTTGAGTTTCGGGGCCATGGGGTGCATGGCGGGATACCATATATATCACATAGGCGTATGGACATGTTTTTTAGAGGACCACATTTGGTTATTCGTCGTGCCACGTAGTTTGCCTCCGAAGGAAGAAATATCTCAACCTGGAATCCCTCCAGCGTATCTTCCGGGGTAATTTTTGTATACATGATTCACCCGTTTACCTACCCTTGGTATATCCTGAGGTCACTTCCACGATTAGTTGAAACCAGCCACGTCAGATCCAGTAGCTGCAGTATATACACCATGTGCCTTTCGGTTTCCTGTTGTTTTTCTTTCTCTTGTTTTTTTCTTACCTCTCATGTTTCGAGCGGGAAGACAACCTAGAGGTGATTACAAGTCACCCAGGCGGTACCATTTTTCCTCCCCAAAGTCTTGATTCATGTGCTATATCTTCTGCAATGATGAGAATCTATTGATATAAAGCAAAAGCCCATGCTTCCCACCAAATATTCAAAGTGAGTAATTGTAGTAGTCTGTAGTTAGCTGTGTTTATTGAAATACTAGATACCTAATAGTGGTTGGTCTGTCTACATGCATACCTACCTAAGTAGCTACAGTAACGACAATCATTCCGCGGTTTCAGCCAAGGCTGTATTGGACTCTAGTTATTTTAGTCAGGGCCTTGATTACATGCTTCAGTACCTAAGTAGACAACTGTAGTCACTGAGTTTACAAGCCAGATAAGTCTCCACGGGTTGTTTTATATGTTGTTATCTTCCCAGGACCGACATCTGGAAGCACCATTGAAGGTTGAGCCCCAGGCAGATCCTATGCTTTTCGAGGTGAATACCCCTATAACCCCCATTTCATTGCACTCAATCGCATTGGATCAAGCTTTGTGTCCGGCCGTTATGTGTTAGCACCAATCCCCTCAATGGAGCACCTTTCGCCCAACCATCAACAATGATCCGTTCAAATATCTTTGTGAATGCAGTCATGTTTCTACTTACTCCAGAACTAACTATCTAGACTCGAGCACACCGCACCTCCACAAATACGTCGTCCCCAGAAACAGGGGGCAAGAGACCACCCGCGGGAATGGCCTCATCAACCCGTGGAAACCTAGGCGTTTCTTCCCCCGGAGCCGGCACCATTCTAATGTCAAAACGGAACAGCACAATGGCAACAAACATATAAACCTCCCTCCTTGCCAAGAACCTTCCGGGGCAGTGTGTGCTTGCTCCACCAAAGGGCCGCCAGCTAGTGCTGCGGAGCAGGTTCTTGTCGTTGAGGAATCTACGGGGATCGAACTGGTTCACGTTGTCGCCAAAGACCCCAGAGTCGAAATGTAACTGCTTGTATGGCATAAGCAGCTTTCGGCCCGGCTTCAGGGTTTTGCCGCCAATTGTCGCCTCCTGGGTGACGAGGCGGATTCCGATAGGGCTAGTCAATGTCAATTTCCAGTCGTAGTCGATGATATACCCACTCAGGCGTGGTACGAGTGGGACTGAGAGCACTGAGTGGAGAATAGACAACGTACTCATTGTTGACTCGCAACATCTCCTCGTAGAATGAGGCCAGCAGCGGACAGTTTTGGAGTAGATAAGACATATCGAGGGTATCCGATTTGTACCCTGGCCGAATCTCTGCCTTGACAGCTTCGAGAAGCTCCGGCTCATGTAGTAGATAGGCAAGGCACCAGAAGCACTGGCGGTAGGCGTTGGTATTAATCCTATATATGGAATCAGCCGTCATATCCTGTAAAAGTTTCAAGGTGTGGGTATGAGAATCCTACAATCGATGCAGGCTGAACAGCATAGCACCACACTGTGTCGGCTCAGAGATTCCAACGTCTCCCATACCCTGTTCGATCTGCTTGACGATCCAAGCAGCGTCTTCTCTCTCCTCTTTAGGAAGAGACAGATAGTCGGTGAAGGCCTTCTCGCCACGCTCTTTAGCACTGTACATATCACGGGCAGCAAATTTGGGATACTTGTAATGCATCTTCCAGGCCTCGTCGTCAAAGGTGAAGAAATCAGACACCACATCTGGGGCAACACGATAAATGGCTTCGCCGAAGAAGGTTTTTGTTGCTGCGTGGACGAGCACTTCGCCACACCACTTCCAAAGTGAGACAGTCTTTGAGTCTTCAGTAAATGTCTTTACCGATTGGCCGGAGATCCGATCCCAACGGAGCATGTCGTTGATCTTTTTCAGAAAATCGGCCTGTAGGACTTCGAACCTGTCTCCAGGGTGCATCTGGAGCTTGAAGTTGTCATGGCACGTGTCCATCCAGTGTTTGGGCTTGCCGTTCACATCAAACATCTTGGTGACAGTGTCTTCCGTGCAACCAAAATCTTTCATGACTTCTTTGACAAAGCCATCGAAGTCCAGCTTTTTGGTCTCTCTGTATACGGAGAGGACATCAGTAGGTGAAGTGACGATGTACATGTCCTCGCCCATGACGGTGAGACTGAAAAACTCCCGGGTGTCCCCGAAGTATTCCCTACGAATCGCAGTGGTCAGAACAATAGAAGTACAGGCGTCAAAGACTGTCATACCTGCCCCGGGTGAAGACCTTGCTCGAGTTGTTGGACATGGGCACGACATGGCCGAGAACTGTGATGTACATTTGTATTAGCGCTTCGTCGGAGGCTGAAGCGAATTCCAACAATACTTACACGGCAGAAGATACGGGAAAGGTTTGGGGGCTGTTGGGTTCAATGCGGGCTCGATTGTGAATCTCCATAGCCTCCAGCTCAGATACAGGACTGTTGCTGCCACAAAATATGGCATGCATCCTTGAGCGGTGTCAGGGAGGGTGCTGCAGGTCCTGATCAGGGCCATGGTGGGATGTTGGACCACAAAAGGGATGGTTTTCGGGTTCCCGGTCTGGATCGTTGAGCTCGCTGGGTCGAGATGTCGACATGCATGAAGCGGTCAAGATCTTTTCAGTAGGAAAGAAGAGGATGAGGGTTTTCGGAGGCGGGGTGGCCCAGTGTATTCTCACTCGATACATTGGCGCAAGAGCAGGGTCCTCCGCTGCAGTTTAAACCTTTCCCAGACAGTTGTTGTCACCAACAGTTTGTTGTAACCAACAGCTGCTGTCACCAACAGTGATGCACTAAAACCTAATTTGGCTACGCTCCACCATGTGTACAGTGTCGATATAGTTTGGCACACGAACGTCGTGATCTGGAAGGGGGATCGCTATTATTGTGCTTTTCTATATCATCGGCAATATCGTCAAGTGCCAACCAAATGGGCCGAACGAACGAGCAACAACCATTGCGAGCATCAAGATGTGGATATGGCAGCGACGGAGTCAGTGTGTAAGAATTCAACGTTGAGCACGATGCTTTGAGATGGAATTCCAGAAGTGTCATGTGACAAGGAGCAAGGAAATCACAAGCATCGAAAACTAGGTTGTGAAGCATGACTACATAATCTACGGTATGAGTTACAGCAGGATTAAATATGTAGGCTGCCCAGGTCACAGGTGTCAATACAGAACTGTGTGAGCAAAATGACACTTCCCACCCCCCCCCCGCGCGCTCAGATCTTCAACTGCAAAACGATGCCGATCCGTGGTTCCTGCTCAGGGCCTATGCCGGTAAGGTTAGGGACCATCTATATATGCCTTATGCACGAGCCACGAGGCTCGGGCCTATAATACCCTTGGAGTTTTATATTTAAGACCACTTTCCACAACTTCCTAAACTCTGATGCGCCCGCGTTTAACGGCGGGCCAGTCTAGCCCACTGCCACTAGTATAAGTCGCATTCTAAATCGTCTCTAAAGAGCGGCTGGTCGCATTACTTCCAAGGTGCACGTTGCTCGGGAAAGTGATATCAACACCATACTGCAGATATCCCACAGTTAGCATTCAGTCGAGCATACCATTCATATCAGTATTATTTCACTCAACTGGATCTGGAAGGTTCAGTTCTGGCATAGACTCAAAACGCGGCCGATTTATGTAGGGGATGTCTTGCCCGGATCGGTAGTAGTCTGCGCGTGATCTGGTGATATATAACCTGAGGATATCCCAGTCCGACAGGAGCATCTCAGGTGCAGTATGAGGGCGATATAGCGGGAGAAGTGGAGCTTGTTTGCTTTTGAATCGCCTTGAGATCCGTTTTTGGGCCCAATAGGCGCCGGGGACGCACATGAAGATGAGGCTCAAAAGAGAAAAGTACGTTTGTGCGGCCGAGGGTATAGGCATGTTCCAAGTCGATGTTTACCGTGATAGAAAATGTGTTTTGAAATTCGAGGCCGTGGTCAAGAAACTAACGAGGCTGTCTTCATAATAATGGCAGGCCATCACGTTCCAAAGGTTTCCGGGGCAGAGATTCATATTTGTACTTATCCCGTCGGTCAACTCGACCTGCTAAACGAGCTTGGCTCCAGTATACAGGACCGAAGTCTGGTCAACTTCAAAACCGAAGTCTGGTCAACTTCAAGACCGAAGTCTGGTCAACTTCAAAAGTGGAGAGGCGTTCGACGAACTGAAAATATTGGGTCCTATCGTGTGGCTCAGATCTTCCCATGCACGTCAACCTCGGGAATGCACTTGATGACCATGTCCGTGCCCGCGGGCGTGATAGGTATCGAATTACATCCCCCGGGTAGCATTGCGACGACGTCAAAGACGACCAGCAGAGTAAGAGTATAACCCAAGTTTGGTCGAGCTGGGCAGATACGCTCTGCTGTCACTGATCTCTTTCAGAAGAGAAGTGGAGTAATGACAGCTATGGACGACAGAAAGTTTAAAAGACCGAACTCTGGGCGACTACGTACTCAGGTGCCTTAGTTAGGGTGTTGTGTTATACACACGAAGATATGATCACTGCTTCAATCTCTGGACTGGGGTTTTCCCGGCAATGATTGGTGGAGAGACCAGCTGACGGTAAGAGACCAGTTGACCTGGGTGATTTCAGCAGTGTTTACGTCGGGCGGAGGAAGCGAAACATGTATACTATTGGCAGCCCATCCACAATAAAGATTGGCCGGAAACATATGGGAAGTACCCCCCCCCCCACTCAGCCTCACTTATGTAGGCGTGTAAGCACCAACTCATCACGCAGGTGGATCTGGCGCAATAGTGTACACCGCATCCGCGTGCATTAGTAGCTGTGCTTCGTATGACCGAAGTCTGGTCGACTTCCAGGGGTGACATGATCGGGCAACTCTTCGGCTGCCTTGGGTGCCTGGCATGAGCGAACGTTCGCTTCGTCTATACTTCTTCTGACATCCCAACCCCAGGTTCTCCAACTGCGACTTGCTTTGTTTCAACCTGGCTCTTCCTCACAATAATTCAGAGATTGTCGACATTTCACCCTCGTGCGTCTCCGGTGGGCAGTCTAGTGAGAGGCAATCCTCCTCGCGTTTCCTGACCACTCTTTTGTGTCACAAAATATCTGTATATTCGACATGTCGGGGTCTAAGCGGCGTCGAATGCCGGATCTCGAGGATCCATGGCAGAAGCATGAGGCCGAGATCAGAAAGCTTTATATGGCGAGATCGGTCGGGGAGGTGAAGAAGTTTATGGAACAGGAGCGAGGGTTTAAAGCGTATAGGTAAGCCATTATTTGGCACCGTCATCACCCTCCACCGCGGTAATTGGCTTGCTCTAATGCAATTCTTCCGTATTATCCAAATCATCAGACGTTAGGCTCACAAAGATCTTTAATTAGCTTGAAGACATGGCACGAGAAGCTAGGTGACCTCGGGATCCGAAAAAATGTCACTAAAGAGGAATGGCACATGATATGGCAACACGTCCAGCCCTATCTTGAGGATCCAACCCGACCCAGAGGAGACCTTAAATTAAAGCGGACCAAAGGCACAATCAACATCTCCGTGCATGGCAGAGTGTACAATTGGGACCAAGCCTGGAAGAACATGAAGAGTGCAGGTGCTGTTGGTCAACCGTACCGAGGTCGGTCAAAGACTCCTCGCGGAGAGGAGTTGTGCTTGATGCTGACCCAAATGTGAACCAGATCCCATCAGCCCGCTCCCGCCTGACATTCTCATTGAAACGACGCCGTCATTAACCTCTCGTGCCTCTGCAGTACTACGCCAAGTTACGCCCTACCAAGTGGGTACCATCCCGAGGCAACAACAGTTGTTATCTTGCTCCAAAGACCTGATCCACCCACAGCGCGCATTGGCATGTCAGCAACATATGGCCCTCGTGCAATCATCACTGCTGCCCGCATCGAACGGCCCGTCGAATTCGAGCCGGTGTGTCGACGGAGTGGTAGCAATGCCCATGGGCACAATCCCCATACTCAGCATGATCACGAAGGTACTAGGTATGCACGCCGAAATTCATTGCTCTAAGAAACTATTAGAGGCCGTGCGCAATTTTGCTTGTATCTACTTGTTCCAGTGTTGTGGTACCTCCACATCATGCCCGGGCCTCTACGTGCATATTCCCCATTACGTCTCTTTTTCTCTTTCGCAACACCAATGCCCAGTCATGTTCCTATACGAACAGAGGATGACTGATTGTTGCATAGATATCACGAAAATCTCTTGGGGGCAAATGCGTGCCCTGTTGGGGTCCCAGTCTGACCCAAAGCTACTCTCCTTTCAGTCCCTCCCGCGGCGGCCTATCTTCGACAGATCCGACAGCGATGTCTTGTTGTGGTTCCAATCATTCGACTGCTCCCAATCGTTCCTATCAGCAGTATTACAGCGACCACACGACGTCGTACTCGCGACCCCCGCCAATAACCTGCAGGCTTACGTTTTCTTGTCGATGGCGATCTATCTGTTTTCCAACAATCTTGTCGATGAATGGAGCCTATTGACTTACCGCGATCGATTCTTCTCCAAGTTGGATGCCGTCTTCAAGTGCATTCCGCGAAATAACCTTCAAGCCCTACTGCGGAGCCGGCTATCGAGCATCAGGGCTGCATGGGAGGAGCTTCTCATTGTTGCAGGTTGGTGCAAGCAGGTCGATTTCTTCAGAGTGATGATCGAGGTCGGCCTCACGAACTGCTGGGTTGCCGTGCACAAGATGGGACATACATACCTGTCCCTTGCCGCCTCGATGGGTCTTACCGACGTTATACAGAGACTGTTGTCGGAAGGATGCCGACCTGATGATTGGCCCATTGTTCGCGATCTTCCTTGGACAAAGTACGCTATTCTGGAAGCCCTGATAAACGGTCATCGCGAATGCGCGCGCCTTCTACTAGAATCTTGCGATGTCAATCGTCCACTCAGGAATGATTGTTCGTCAAATTTCGAGGATTTCATCGAGTGGTACAGCTCATATGAGGGAAAACGGAGCCAAAATCCGGTTGGGATCCGCGGTTTGCAAATGTTTGTCGAAGCAGGCGCAGATCTGGATGCCGTATTCGATTTCCCACTTTATCTCGGCCCCTCTTCCATGGGTATCACTTGGATCAATCCGGAGCAATTGATGCCACCTAATGAGTCGGAAACCTATGATACTCGTTCAGCATATGGATGGAGGCCAACCGTACTGGATTATCTATTTTCCTTCCATCGATCAGCATTTGACCGAGTTGCCCACTACAGTCATGCTTTCACCTCTAATGTCACCAGAGCTGGAGTGCTTCTAGCGTTGGAGGAGGATAGCCTTGAAGGCTATTTTTCAGAAAAGACACAGGTGTCTCAGCAGATGCGTACAAACAAAATCAACGAACTTCTCCAGGCAATCCTGGTAGAGCAATTCATCATCATTGACTATGAAAGTACTCAATTCAGACAAACAAATCTGAAGGTGGTGCATGCACTGCTGAAGTTTGGCATCAAGTTCGCGGAAGCAGCCGTGGACTATGGTCGAAGCACTCAGGTCTCATATGTACTGAAGCTACTGGTACTAAAAATCCAGATGCAACGACAGAAGTGGTTGGCACATGAGACTCAGGCACTAAAGCTGCTTATTGATCATGGAGCTGTCGTGCAAAGCTCTACTCTGGGTGATGCTGTCCACTCGCACCGGACCGGCCTCCTGGAATTCCTTATTCTTCATATGGACGAGGACGAGCTTCCCACGAAAGGCCGTTACGCCCTTGCGAGAGCAGTGAGTCGCAACAATATCGAAGCTGTCGAGATACTTTTGGATGCTGGAGTGGATATCAATGCAGAAGTGAGCCATGGCTCTCAGAGCATGAGTATTTTGGCCTATGCCCTGTACTGTAAGGATTTGGCAGAGAGGGCAAGTGAGACGATTCGCTTTCTAGTCGGACGAGGAGCGATCCTTCGATTCTCTAAGAAGATGCCAAGCCCAACCCTTCTGCTACATCATCTGCTCAAGGGTCACGCCCCCCCACGATCGGCTTTTCGGATGGTCCGCTACCTTGTCAAGCAGACATCTAAGTACAAATTCCCCTTGAAACTGTCAGCATCAATGTTGGAGCGGTGCAAGGCATCAGGGACAAGCATAGACCTCCCATCGAGACGGGCGATATTCAAGTACCTCTTTAGGAAGGGCGCGCCTGTTCGACCGGGTTCTCCACTTGCGGTCTGGATCCTTCTGGAGGGTGACACGAAATTTTTTCGAGAGCTGCTGGATGCAGGTGCCGATATAAATTGCCACACTGCTCAAATCTTTATTCCCTGGCATCAATATACTCCGTTACAGGCTGCTGCTAGCATATGCAACGACGAAGCCGTATTGCTACTACTCAGGGAATGCGCCGATGTGAACGCACCCGCCAAGGGCGAGCGCGGCCGCACAGCACTTCAGGCGATCTGCTCTTTTAATCCCAGAACACAAAAAGAGGAAGCGCGGAGAACGAGAATCATCCAAAGCCTTATTGATAACGGTGCAAATATCAATGCGGCTCCTGCAAGGGATGGAGGAGGGTTGACTGCGCTACAGAGCGCGGCCGACACTGGACATCTGGAAACCGCGATTTTGTTGCTGCGTTACGGCGCCGATGTCAACGCGCCACCGGGGAATGGTAGCGGATACAAGAACGCTCTAGACCTCGCAGCCCAATCTGGCCGTTTGGATATGGTCAAACTGCTTCTCAATGCGGATGCACTCAGTGGCATTCGAGGTAGCACTGGTTATGACGGAGCCATTGAGGCCGCTGAGGACAAGTCGCACTTTGCGGTCGCGGAACTGATACGCCAACACGCAGCTGAGGCCGAAAGCAACGGGAGTAGAAATCCATACCTCTCACAGCCACCGCGAAGTTGGCACGAGTATGAACACGAATGGGGCAGCACGGACGGGTCTGAAGTTGGCTCAGAGGATGGCCTGCCGTTCGAATATTCCAGCTGGGATGAATTCTACACAGGGTATAACCCGCCGTTCGATTATTTTAGCTGGGATGGAATTTACAAAGATGACGAAGAGGACGAAGATGATGAAGAGGACAAAGATGATGAAGAGGACGAAGATGATGAAGAGGACGAAGATGATGAAGAGGACGAAGATGATGAAGAGGACGAAGATGACGAAGACGACGAAGATGATGAAGACGACGAAGACAGGTCTAACGCTCCCTATCGGCGTAGAACTATGTACTTGGTGAAGCATGCTGCTGATCAGGCAGATGTTCTGGCCGAAGCACCCGAGAACGCTCCGGTGGCCGTTGGTCAAGACAGCGAACTTCTTAGCGAGGGAACAGACTTGGACCACATCACACTCGAGTCTGTCTTGACCGAGGCTACGAGTTCAGTAGCTCAAAGGAACTTAGGGAACGGATATACGGACTGGTATATAACTGATGAGCTCAATGGCTCTTGCGCAGGTCCAGTTCTCTCGGATCTGAATGGTGATGCCAGTCAAATGGTGTGGGAGCCAGAGCGATGGCCTGATTTATGACCTGGCTAGAACATAAGTGGACTAACAAACTTGGCTTTCTGGCATCCGACCTTGCATGAGCAGCTGAGCTGAGTCTTTTCTTGTAATTAGTGTGAGAATCAGAACCGGTTAAATCTATAGCAAGCTTCTTGCGAATGTTCTTTTTGTTTTTCTGACATTCCTGATAGTTGGTGTTCCGTGGCGTTCATTGATGCATAAACGTTAGTATCCAACCGTCCGAGACTGGTCGTCGCGAGTTCGACAGCAAATAGATTCAGGTGAGATCTTAGAGTTTCTTATATTCCGGGCAGACACGGCTCGAAACCTTTACGGCTGTGCCAACGTGTTGGTGTTACCAAGGGCGCCACGGCCACCTGCGCCGCCCAGATAATCGATGCCAACCATAAAATATTTAATTTTTGAATCCAGTCCTGTCTGTTTGCTTCTCGAGGTCATTTGGTCTGGCTAATATCTACTACAAGTGATGACCGCCGTCTGATCGAGTCCAAATTGGATCTCTAGACGATGTCTCTTCCACATAATTTCCCTCGAGCATCAACTTGAGTCTACCTTTGCCACAGTTTGAAGAGAGGAGTCAATATATATAATTAGATGGTAGTGACAAGGGGCATTTTCCCAAAGCTGGACATTCAGAGATATCAATGAACGGAAGAACAGCGGTAACTACTAGTAGAGGAGTTTAAGCAGTTCAGACGGACTTATTGGACGACATAAGAATAGATATTGGGTATACGATTAGGGCCGCCACATAAAGAAATTTGGCTTGAACGTCTGAGTTCCAATGCTTGATCATGTAGTCTTGTTGCTCGCGCCTGCTGTCCCAGCTCCTTTGCCAACAGTATCGTCCATCACCTCTCCCTCATCCTCCTCGTCCTCCCCGTAAAACAACTTCTCTAAAATTATCAGAGCGGTTATGGGATCAACCGAGCAGGGCGAATTGTCCCCCAAACCTGGAATGGGATCACCAGTTAGCGAATACATTCTCTCTCTCTCTCTGGATATATGCGATCTCAGTCAAACTCCTACCCTGGCGACGACCCTTCTCGCTCTCGTCAGGAGTTCTTCTGGCAAGACGCTCCTCTATCTCCCTAAAATAGACCCCAGATCAGATCCTTCTCCTCTCTCCTCGGCCACGTTCTCGGTTCCAGGCTGGTTCAACTCAACAGAATCAGCCTCAGGCTCGTCCGAAGCCACCACCTTTTCTTTGTGAGAAGGCGGGATGTCAGACATTATGCTGGACTTCCTTATGACTGCTTGGCGGGAACCTGCTGTGAAGGTAGTCAATCGACAGAAAACTGTTGGGGAATGTCGAGTATGTAATAGGGCGAGAAGACGGATAACCTGGTCTAATGTCGTCGAAGCTCGTGTAATCCAGTGGCAAGTTGATGAAGTAGGAATGGATGCCACAAGACCCCGGGCGTCTTGGTTAGACTGGATAATGAGGCCTGAGTACGGTCGCGGGACATCGTCCATAGAAAGACAGAATGCAATGTGTGCTCAAGTGCTTATATTAGCATATGGTGGGCGGTAGAATCTGTTGCCTGTGAGCGGCTGCAGTGACACTTCATCATACTTGCTAGCCAGTCTACTATTTGCCGTTGCTGGGACTATGGATAGCACTTTCATCCTGGGCATTCCGGGGGAAGTTGTTTTCGAGGCTTTCAATTCTGATTCTGGGATGTGAATGTTCATGCAATACCTGAATTATTCTGTCAACATTATCCAGCTAGATCTCGTCTGTTACTTTGCTTCTATCTAATTTGTCATCGTGCAATATGATTGCAATATATGTTCTGAGCTCATTCTGTCACTCAGGCACCGCACTGAGCTGTCAGGCTGCCAGCTGAAGAGCCCACACCGAAGCCATTCGAGTCAAAGAGGTTCTCAGCCATGGGAGGTGCGATTACTTGTCTGTCGCTTGACGCCCCGATCCCCTGCGTTTCCCGGTCGCATGCACACTCACACTCACACGCCTCTTCCGTTGTGTCATCTTCAAAGGTCTTGTCTTCCTCTCGCGCCTTCGCTTCACGCGCCTGCGCCCGCTCCCTATCCTTTTGTGCCATGGCCCTAGTGTATGCCAGCAACATCTCAAAACACTCCTTATCCTTGTCAGCCCATTTGCCTTGGATACCACGGCTTTGGTCGTATGCACAGCGGCGAGGGTCAATATAGATGTTGTAGTATGCGGATTGGATCGAGTAATATTCCTGGAATCTGTCATGGCCGATCCTGTCTGGATGCGTCTCCTCAGAAAGCTGGCGCCAGGCGGACGAAATCTCGGGGTAATCTGCGAAAGGATCAACCCCGAGGGTTGCGTAGGCTGTCTCGCGTTTGTCCGGGATGTTCTGGGTTGTTTTTATCTCAGGTGAGACGTGACACACAAGGCTGAACATGGTTATTACCATCAACACGAAGATAATGGAGTCTCGTAGGGTGCTGTTGGTCGAATCGTTGGGCGCGTTATTGTATATTCTGTTTGGGTTTCTATTCAACGTTCTCCGGGATGTTCTGAGGGACGTTCTGTTGGACATATTGGAGGACATATTGTAAGGGTTTCAGTCTCGGACTGGTAATATAATTGACTGAATGAGGATTCGGGTTGCAATTTTTGACTATAGGAAATGAATATGGCAGAGGAGGAGGTCGCCCATGACTACTAAATATCTAAGTTTTGATCAACAAAGTCCAGAATGACCCTCTGGGGATATAGGAATCGTTCTCCCTTTGTACTCGAGGTGTCTATATTAGGCCTGTATGGGCTAATTGAAATGTTTACAGTCAGGAATTGGCATTGTTCTTTCTAGATGTCCTTTGAAGTCTGGGCCGCACGGCAATGGCTTGCTTTTGCAGGATAAAGGTATACTATACAAACATGTGATTAGAGGACGGTAATGGCACTAGACCTTCCGTGTATTATAAACAAAACTGTCCCGCGGATCCATGTGCCAACAAAGCTATAGAAATATAATCATCAATTTAGTCGCGCTACCCTGATTGCGGAAAATCATTGTTGTCTGACATCTGGCAAGCCCTTACAACACTCCAGGTTCCAAGGTTGCTATAACTACCTGAGTACTTAGGTAGCAGCAGAGTACCATGTATGACTCCCTTGTTTGGGGTTCAACTTTATCCTGCAAGTCAAGCTCGGAGGCATTTAGATGTCATTCATTATAATTTTATCAATAGTGTACTTCCAGCATCTACAACATATTAGGACAATTCCAAGAGCCAGCGATTGAGGCGTAAATATTAAACAGAACCACCACACTAGCCAACTAAAAGTGTAACCATCCCTGGAAGAAGTAGGAATGTAACTGGTCTTATAATCGTCAATTCCATATGTCACAACATAATTCATACGTATGCAGTAAAACGTGTAAATTTCATTATCTAAACTCCAGGGAAAGGGATTAACACCGACGTCTCATGTGATCTATCTGCCAAAACAAACCCAGTACTATATTATGTGAGACCTCCTACGTAAAACAGGGACGTCCATCGTTACCAAGGCGCATGGATATTGGCAAAGAAACCCTTCAGAGCAGCTGCAGATCGGGATACCAACATGGCCCCTTGATCGCGTTCTTCCTGCTGCCTCCACCTCTCTTCCCGCCTCTGCTGGCGTTCCTTCTTCTCGTTCTCATTCTTCTGTCGTGCCTTTTCGAACTCATCCAGCCGTCGGAGCTCCTCTCGGGCGTTGAACTCCTTCCTGGTACGGATACAGTCATCGGTAGACCACAAGCCCTCGATGCCGTTCGAAAGGTCGTATGTGCAGCGTACGTGGTCCTCGGCCGACAGGGTCTCATATGCCTCTCGGATGTGCAAGTAGGCCGGATTGTCGAATGTGCTACTGCCCAGCTTGTCCGGGTGGGTTTGCAGAGAGAGCTTCCGGTATGCTGCCTTGATGTCGCTCTTGGCGGCAAGGGGGCTCACACCCAGGGTATCGTAATGACTCTGGGAGGGCTGGTGGCCTCTAATGATGACCGAGCTCGCGATGATGGCTAAGAGCGTGCAGAGGAATCCGAACAGCATAGTGTAGTACAATAAGTCACGTAGCCATATGTACGTCGAGCGGAGAAGCCGTTTGCACATTAGGAGGATCGTGTTGAGCATGCCTGACTCCGAAGTGCATACTCTCTTGTTGTTTTTGCTTGCCGCCGCTGGCCCGCCAGGGGTCTTGACAGCGTATGTCTTTCCAGAACGCAGAAGCATTATGCAAATAGTTGATTTATTGGTTGGCTTTGAGGAGAGATGGTCCAAAATATCGTGAAAAGAGTAGATGAGATGTGTTGTGATTCATTGATTCTCTAAGCAAGACAGAACAGATTGGGCTGGTTCCTTTGCAGCCTTTAATATATGATGCCAACTCAAAGAAGACGACATGATTGAGAATGTTACCGGCTTTGGAGATGTATTATCGAGGGCATCTCCATCGACTGCAACGGAATGTCGAGGTTACTGGGCCTTTGTTTCCTTTGTTTGACACGATGGGAAGTTACCGAGCAACAGAATGACAAGGCATCTTATATACTTCAGTAGCTTTGTTGGCCTCCTCAAATAATCAACCATTATGCCTAAAAATACTCTACAATGGAGGAAGTCAAAATATACTTTGTCCTGACACATGTTAACACCGTAGCCGTCCACGTGTAGAGGAGGTATTGGGCGAGCTAATATTTGGTGGAGGATGAAACAAAGCAATGCTGGAGTAATGCTTCATATAGCTTAGTATATTTAAGGGCACAATGGACAATATCTATGGGACCCGGACAGAGAAAGAGAAGCACTTATTGTGTGGATGCATATGAGGCTTTGATTAGTAGTATGTCTGGGACGTATGTGTATGCGATGCAACCCTAACCCGGTCACAGGACCCCCCTCCTTTTATCAAGAATTCGTCATGATGTTCGATATTCCGATGCGCTGTTCAATGGTATATCTTCTACCTCCACTTCCGTCAATTCATACCGGTTTCAAAGGAGATAGATATTTAAGTACTAGTAGTAGTTGAGCGATGTGGCTTTATTTGTGGCCGTACAGTAAATCAACCGTTACGGGCACAGTCAAATAGGTACTTACTTACCTAGTAGGTAGTCAGCACTTAAGTCCTTCCAGTGAAGGTGGGTCGCGACATGCTCTGCGATAGTCAGGGTCCTGGCCTCGAAGGATACATACAAGATTGGTTTTATATCCAGACACTCAGATGACAGTATCAGAGCTTTCGTAAATTTCGTATTTGATCGCGATACCCCGTCACATAATTACTACTAGGTACGGATGAAATATATAACACAGCCCTCTCCGCTGCCCCCTCCCCCCCCCTTTTTTTTGTCGACCCCTTTCCGCTGACAGGTGTGAAGAAAGTACTTAGGTACCTCCTTATATATCTTAGTGGCCAATATCCAGTACCGTATATTTGGGTGATGACGTAAGGCTACATAGAGGCTCTGACGCCTCGGCTGGGACCGAGGCAGTGCGAGTGCAACTAGGAAGTACGGTGCAGCTTGGTGCATATATGAAGTACCGGGACCGTGAGTCGCACCAGCGCAAAGGAAGACACAATGTTTCATCTCAATCTCGCTGTCTGGAGTTCTCCCAGGCTGGACTCCTGGAGATGACGGGGGAGAAGCTATTTCTGGCATTGCCCTTTTCGATGTTGAGCAACACCAACATCAAGCCACAAGGAAAAAGGGAGTTGGTTTTCCCTTAAAGTGGTGCACCTACGGTAAGTGGTAAACGCCCTGTGTATTTATGATTTATGACATCGTCTTGCCTCTCTCGGCTACGGGTTTCCACTTGCGCCTGGCAGCTTCATTTCCTCCTCCTGAACTTGTTTATTTCCCTTTCCTTAGTGGTGTGAGTAAGTACTTGGGTACATATTTAACGGTTACTGTATTACCTGCTAAGGACGGGGGAGGCTTTACATAAATCATCTACTACCCGGTTTCACAACCGCATCTACATCCTCGACCGTCCTTTCCCAAGCTGTCTTAACACACGCCTGGCAGTCGTCAACAGCCGTCAACGGGATCCGACAACGCCCATCATGTCTTCGACCGCTGCCGAGATTCACGATGCTGGTGACGACATCTTGCGCCCACGGCCGCGCAAACCAGTCCACTCCCAACTATCCCACCTGACCACCGCCTCTGCGAATCCAGATGGATACTTTACCAACGGCAACGAGAATGGCACCTCAACTGGGCAGACGAGGTAAGCCCACACAACCCATCATCCCCCTCCGTGCCATGCCTTCTCCAAGGCTTGGCAGGCGACACAGACACACGAGAGCAGAACTGACCATGCGCCCGCCGCCTCTGGATATAGTGGTCGCTCAACACCCATACCTCCCGATGCGCTGCCCTCCATCAAGTCGCTGTCCACCGCCCGCAAACAAGCCCGCGCCGAGCAGCGGCGACGCATCTTCCCGACCATCGAGTTTGCCAGCCGTGTCTCACACTTCGACCCCAACTCCGACTACCGCGACTTCCATGGCTTCTTCAACCTCTTCTGGATCGGCCTGGGAATCATGGGCATCACCAGCATGCTCCGCAACATCAAGGAGGTCGGCTGGCCCTTCCGCGTGCAGATCTGGATCCTCTTCACCATCAAGTGGTGGCACCTGGGCCTGGCCGACTTCGCCATGGTCGCGAGCGCGTCGCTGGTGTTCCCCCTGCAGAAGTACGTCAGGACGCAGAAGGCCGGGAGTGGCATGACGTGGGCAAAGGGCGGCATGGCGGTCCAGAGCATATACCAGGTCGTGTGGATGGCCTTCTGGGTCGCGCTCCCCTTCCTGCTCGACTGGACGTGGACGGCCCAGGTCTTCTTCCTGCTCCACACCATGGTCATCCTCATGAAGATGCACTCGTACGCCTTCTACAACGGCCACCTGAGCGAAACAGAGAAGCGCCTGCAGGAGCTCGACAACCCCAAGACGGCCTCCCGCGAGCCCGCCTACCTCTACCCGACCGCCGAGAACCCGGGCGGCACCATCTCGAGCCCCACGCGGCCCACCGAGCAGCTCGACCGCACCGACAGCCAGGAGGACGAGGAGGAGGTGGCCCAGCTGCGTGAGGACCTGGCCAGGGAGCTCACCAGCCCCATGGGCAACGTCACGTACCCGGCCAACCTGACGTGGGCCAACTACGCCGACTTCCTCTTCTGCCCGACCCTGTGCTACGAGATCGAGTACCCGCGCTTCGAGCGCATCGACTTCAAGAACCTCTTCTCCAAAATCGCCGCCGTCTTCGGCTGCATCTTCCTCCTGACCATCATCTCGGAGGAGTTCATCCTGCCCACCCTGCAGGAGTCGTCGGCGCGGCTGCACGGGCCCACCCCGGCGCCCGGCGCCCTCGAGTCCCTCCTCATCATCGCCGAGACCATCTCGTGGCTCCTCTTCCCCTTCATGCTGACCTTCCTGCTCGTCTTCCTCGTCATCTTCGAGTACGTCCTCGGCGCCTTCGCCGAGCTGACGCGCTTCGCCGACCGCCACTTCTACAGCGACTGGTGGAACAGCACCGACTGGATGGAGTTCTCGCGCGAGTGGAACATACCCGTCTACAGCTTCCTGCGCAGGCACGTCTACAGCGCCTCGAGGCCGCACATCGGCCGCGCCTACGCCACCGTCATCACCTTCCTCATCTCCGCCATCGGCCACGAGATCGTCATGGCCTGCATCACCAAGAAGCTGCGCGGCTACGGCTTCATCTGCCAGATGCTCCAGCTGCCCATCGTGGTGCTGCAGCGCACCAGGTGGGTGAGGGGCAGGAAGACGCTGAACAATGTGTCCTTCTGGGCTTCGATGATCTTGGGCCTGAGCCTGGTGAGTGATACCTCCCCCCCTCCCCGGGGGGGAAGAAGAAAATCTTCCCCGTTGACGTTCATCCGAGACGCGAACATGCCCCGCTGACCAGTGTGCCGTACCGTAAAACAGATCTGCTCTCTCTACGTGCTTGTCTAGGATTTGCAAGCGCGGGCGGGACGTCGGGACGGAAAGCCGTGCGCTTTCCGGAGGTTTGTTCTTGTTTAATAATGTTAAATGGGTGGACATACAAATCACATTAGAGCGATACCCCCCTCCTTCTTTGCATGTAGGCGGCCAGGCGGCCAGTGGGAGCCGGCCCTGTACAAAATTTTGTTTGATTTATGCTTGCTTTTTGTTTTCTTTCCCTCTGGTTTGGTCATCTGATACATAGCACATGGGTAGGATGCACAAGAGGCGTTTCTTCATTTACTTTTCTCCTATTCTTTCCCTTTGAATACAGTGTACATATTACCTTCCGAAGATATCGAACAAGACAACGCGCGCAAGCGCTATTTACTCCAAGTTAGCCAGCCTCTTGTGCCATAGTGCAAGTAAACGTCGGCAGGCTGTGACGGTTGCAATCAGAATTCGAGGTCAGCTGGGACGCGATGAGGCACACCCTCGCTATATATATCACCCTGCTTATACTGCATAGGTATCGATGGACTTTGCGTTGTTTGTTCAAGTGATGTATTCTCTGACAGTCATTATCGTCATCATCTAGATAAGAGAGAGCGTAAGAGAGTATAAGAGAATATAAGAAAGAAACATGAAGGAAAAAAAGAGAAGAGAGAGAGAGAGAAATGCTGTCATCATCTCTGACCATGCCCATAGCTATGTTCCTGTACTCCTTCCTCCCTAATATCCAGCCGTCCCATCCTCAGCGCCGTCGCCTGGTTCCCACGAGAAAAAGTGAATGACTGTATGTTATGTGTGTATGTATGTATGTTTGTGTGTGCACATTATCTCATCACCCCATCCCGTTCATTCCCGTGTCCCTCCCTGTAGATATGCAAGATCGTCGGTCGTAGTGTATGTGATAAGTGCGGGTATCCCAGCCCCGCCCCCGTCCTGGTTGCGGACAAGAAGCTTGACCGAGGCGGCGTTCGCTCGTGTTGGGAGTGATGATGCTGGCTGGCGGTTGGCGGTCCTCCCTTCCCAGAAGTGATTTGTCCTCCCATGTTCACGCCGAAACAAGAGCCATCCCCGGTCAAGCCCTTCCCACACACCCCCAAAAAGCAAGAAAACGATTGTCGTTAACACAGTTGGTCCGTTACTGCTGTCTTTCCCATGAAGCATCGCGTTCATGTCCAGTGATGGAAACCCTAAGAAGACAAGAAGCCCAAACGCCGAAGAACGCAGGTCCAGATATGGGGACACAGATGTGAGAGATCCTTCCCCAACATGAGACTGTTATAAACGCCAGAAGTATCAAAAGATGTCCCATATATGATGGCACCATGGACACAGTCCATTGCCACCGCTATGTGGATGTACACCTCAGACGAGACACCCGTGGCGTTCCGAGAGAAGCGTTGTTGCTGAGTTCGGACGGCTAGTAGGCGGCTTGCGTCGGATAATCAGCGTACGAAGGCGGCATGTAGTCCGACGTCAAGACCTCGTCGTTCCCGTACCGCTTCGCCGTCGACACATGTTCCGGTCCATAGCTGGGAGCAGTCTTCACCTTTGGGAATGGTGCACCCGCCGACGGCCCATAGGCATCCTTGTACTTGGTTTCCATCGTCCGGGGCGCCGCGCCCTTGTCCCGGCTGACGCTGAACTTCCGGACGTTCTGAGGAGGCTGATAGGTGTGCCTGTCATCAAAGTAGTCGTCCTCGTTGAAGGAGGCTCGTCTCCTCGACGACCTGTGCTTCTCCCCACTCGCACGACCTCCTGCACCGTCAAAGTGATCAGGCTGCATCGTATACGAGCGGTTGAGGCCCGGGGCGACAGGGGGGCCGCGTGGCGGCGTAGGATGAGCGGTTGTTTGTACTTGGGGCATCCGGCCTGGCGGCATGGTATAGGACTTTTGCAACCGAGGCGGCGCCTGCTGCGTCGGTGGTACATTGACCGTGTCGGGACGCTCCTTTGATGGACCAGGTGCATCGACATTGACCGGCTCGCCCTTCACATGCTTTCCGTCACCAGATCCTCGGCGTTTTGCAGCCGCAGCGAACTTCTCATTGGGATCCGGATAGGCGGCGGAATATGCGGGCATATCCTGAGCAACCTTTGGTGGGGACTTGTTGGCCTTGTTCTTCGTCTCTTGCACATATTGTGCGGCAAATGCCATGGCAGACTGCAGCTTGTCGTCGGCCGATTGGTTCTTGTCTCCGACCAGACCCTCATCACGAGAGCCTAGCCGTTCTCGTTGCTTGGTGGATGGCTTCTCTCGGGTAGGGCTGTCGTGCTTCTTGGATGGCTTCTTTGACGGACTCTTGCGAGCATCGTCGTCGTCGCTGAAGCCTGAATGTTCGACGTAAGGTTTTGTCTTGGCCCGGGTCTTCTCTTCCGCCTCCTGTTTCCGTTTTGCCGCCTCGCGTTCCGCTCGTTCTCTTTCGCGCAGCTTCTTGTCCGCCTTGGCGTCAGCCTTCAGTCTTGCTTCGCGATCATGTTCTCTGGCTCGCGAATCCCGCTCTTCACGTTCCCTGACCTTACGTGCCCTCTCTCGCTCTCGTTCCCTCTCTTTCGCCTCTCTCTCCCTCAGCTCCCTCTCCTTTGCCAACTTTTGTCGCCGCTCTCTCTTGATGTCCTCCTCCTCTTGCTCCCTTCGCCTGTCCCTTTCTCGGTCCTCCTCGAACCGTCGCCTTCTGTCCCTGGATTCTTCACGTTTTGGCTTCTCATAACTCGCTGCCCGCCGGGCCGTGCGCCCTTCGTCGTAATGTGCTTTTGACCGAGACGGGATCTCGTTCTCCCACGACTGCGAGAAGAGGCCAGAATATGGCTTGTGTGAATTTGACTTTGGGGGCGAGTGTTTCGATGATGGGGACCATCCGGGTGGTGGCTCGGCGGTGCGGACGTGGACGTTGCAGTACCGGCTTCCGGAAGGTCCATTTGTTGTAGATCCTCCTCTCTTATTCAGCTCGTCTTTCAACTTCTTGGCCTGAACCTCAAGGTCATACTCCCTCTTCCTGTCTTCGTTGCCAAGAATCTCATATGCCTGTTGAACCCTTTGGAACTCCTCCTGTTTCAGGGCCTTCAACGTAGGGTCAGGAAATTTGTCAGGATGGCATTTCAGCACCAGTTTCCGGTAGGCGGTCTTGATGTGTGCGGCATCTGCATTCAGCTCAACACCAAGAGCCTTGTACGGATCTGGAGGTAAGGGGGCGTTCATCTTGGATGAGATGGGATTGCCCTAGGGTCGTCCGTGGTGAAATGAGGCAGACGTTCAATTAAGGCAGCAAGGGAAGGGCCAAGTATGTCTTGGGCGGTGAGGATCCCAGCCAGCGCAGTTTAGTGATGTCAACTGAGGAAAGCTGCACCACTTGTAGTTTCGTTCTGTTCCACGTTGTCGATAACGAAACGGCTGACACGTGGTTTGGCTGATGGCAGGACGGTCAAAGGAGGATGGGTCGTGTGACGTTGACGTTTGGCTGGGTTGAGTCTGAACCAGCCGCCGAGTTAAGCGCGCATGAAGTGAGGGGTGGTCTTCCAGATAGTTATCAGCAAGGCTGAGGAGAGATGGAATTCTCGAAGGTTAAGAGAAGAATGCGCAATATGAGTAACTGTTAAGGGAGGCGAAGTAAAGCCGGGGGGGTGGACACAAGCTGGCCGGCCCCGAGGTATATGGCCTGCGGTGCTGCGTGGTACGGGTGATATCCAGAAGAGGGATGAGATCGCCCTTCCAAGGTTGAGGAGGGCTGGTCGCAAAGAAGGTCTGGCAGCCGCGGGAAGTCGGAAAGAATCAAGAAGCGAGCAAAAGCCAAGGAACGAGGCGCGAGAGTCGGGGTAAAAGCAGGGGAGCGGAGGGCTGGTGTGATTGACAATTGACGTCTCCAGCTGACTGTGACGACTCCCTGGGACCATGGATTTGGCCCTGAAAAGAGTGGATCCAGGCGGCGTGTCGAAGATAATCAACCCGGAATTTTAGCGGGAGGGCGGGAGGAGACGAGATCGAATCAGTGTTCAGCCAAGGGGGGCCACAGCGCAGCGTTAGTGGCAGCCAGGGGCACTCAGCAGGAACAAACGAGGCAGGCAAGGATGGCCTCCTGTACGGATCCGTACACTGTATGTAGAAGCTCCAGAGATCAGATCAGACCTATCCGAGAGTCTGATGTGGGGAATCAGCCTCTTCGAGGTGAGACCTGGGCCGTCGAGCTGCTGGTCGGACTCCAGGAAGCCCTGAAGATCCAGGGGATTGATCACGAGGATGTATGATGCGGTCTTCGTTGAATGTTTGCAAGGTGAGAGAAGAGCAAGGCAAAACGTCAGCCAGTTGCCCCTGTCTCCTTCTATCGGCTTCCACGGAAGACGCTTGCGCCTGCAGGATACCGATAGTCCCCTATTCGATGAATTCCTGGTCGAGAAGACTGGCGGTATCGATAGCAAGCTGGGCACTGCACTCTTGTAGTTCGTCCACCTCCTGAAAGGTCTAGGAGAATACTGAAGCCAGGCGGGGACGGCGATGCTTGCTTAAGATGAGGTCAAGAAGCATAGGCAGATGTCAGAGCTGTCCAAAGAAGAGCATGCCACCTCAAGGCAGATAGATTCCTGACAACGAGTCAAAGCCTGGAGTGTCCCAAAGCCGGTCTGGCTGTCCCATCCAAGCCAAATGACAGGCCCAGGTTGGAAGCTGAAGACTTGCAAAGGTTGGGCAGGGCTAGTAATTCGATGTCAGAGTCCAGGGCGGCGACCTTCCTCGACAGATTCCTCCTCGCTGATGACCCTCTGTTTGGGGCAAAATATCAACAGCTACACCGTTTGGTTTCTTTTACTGGTCCTCACTCCTTCCTTGGCAGCTATCTCCAGGTTGCGAGATCCGACTCGTCTGCGAAAGTGTCCCCTCGATTGGCCAGTGGATGGAGGAGTAGGTGGCTAAAGGGCGGCGGTGGTGGCGATACTACCTCAGCTCTTCCCACCCTAGGCAGGAGAGGGAAAAAGGGACAGAGGGAGAGTGTGTCTGTGTGTGTGTGTGTACGTATCAGAGGGCGAAAAGAGTAGACTCGCTTGTCAACAGACAATGCCGATGGATTGAATTGACGCGTTGGAATTCAAGTTGACGCGGGAAGCCAAGCCTCATCTGCGCACGGAAAGAATCTGGAATCAGTCAGGGGAAGACGGGGGGAGGAGAGACAAGATGGTCCAGGTGGGTAATGATAATAGAGGGTCGGATGGCACAGCAACTCAATGTTGTGCAAATCGGAACACTTGGCTCAGCCTGGGCAGGCAAGTCAGTCGAGGCAGGCTGGAGTGACAAGCAGGCCTCGTTGGTACGGATGAGGTAATCTGCAGACTGCAGACCGCAGTCGTCCGCAATGGCGGTGTGTACGGATAGAAAAGAGGCGAACGATGGTCGAACTTTGATGGTGCTGTCTGCCTGTCGGTCTGTCTGTCGGTCGGTCTGTCGGTCTGGCTCGGTGTAGGAATGAATCTGTATGTAATCTGTACACAAGATAATAAGTAGTACAGTATAGTACAGACTAGTCTTTCCAGATGGTCCTCGGAAGAAAGATCATTCGAGAGATGCTATCCTCTCTCTGTATACACCATACACAAGGCTCCCAAACCACCACATACGGGATACTGTGTACAGATTACCGAGTAGTACCATCTGGTGCAGTAATCCGTACCAGGTTGAACAGTGCGGTGGGAGAAAAGACGGGACGAAAGCTGGCTGACATGGCCCGAATCCATAAATCCGGACGTTTCCGACTACAGTTTTGGCCAGCAGACAAAGATCATCATCATCACCATCATCATCCTCCTCCTTGACCTCCTCCCCAACCTTGCAAAGTCAAGAAGACAATCAACATTCGTCAAGGGACGGAGGGGATTAGTGGACGCGATTATCGGCCGGCTGTTGATGTGGTCACCTCCAGGGCCAGCAGATGCAGCCCACGTAGGTACTGTGGTACGTCAACCGAGTGGCTTTTGGTCCTCTTGCGATGATCAAACTTGACAAAGCCCGATGGCAAGAGGGACCGTCCGGATAAGGGAGGGCCGCGTGGTTGCTGGTACTGTAGCTTGAAGCTGCGGGTCGACTGATGAGGTTTGCATACGCTGGTTTTCCTGCTTGATGCTTCTTGGATGACATGAACGAATGAACTGCCTTCTCGTTCGAGCTGAAGACCTGTCTCGATGCTTTTAGGGTGCATGTCTAGGTGCATGTTTAGGTGCCTACTAAGTACCTAGGTAAGTAAGTACCTACCAAGTAGATACCAGATGGATGTGCTTGCTTTGGATTACACAGATACTTGGTAGGTACCTAGGTATTGCAGCAATGTTCCCCTCTGCCTAACAGATAGTACCTTTGCTCCGGCGGCTAGACCATGGAGATCAGAAGTACCTCCCAATAAGAAATGGGCTGATAGGCCCCTCCCCTGCTGCTGCCCAGATGTACTCAGGTATCTATCCAGCTGGATTATACCCCATCCCACGTCCTCTCTCACATGCACCTCTCACATGTGCCGCCGGCAAGGACTTGACTTTCTCGTGATATACTCTTTGAAACCCCATGTCTGGCCAGATTGCCAACTTTGGATAAACCTCCAGAGCTTTGGATTCGAGCTGGATACCAAAAGAGCACAGCGGAGCGCACGCGGGCTTTTTTCTTGTTCCAAATCGAGATGGAAGCTGGGAAGCACCAGTAGGAACCTCATACGTAGCATCCACAGCGACTTGGTCATGGTCGTCTAGCTACACTAGATAGATCTCTTCTCAACCTTGATAGGTGATAGGCAGGCCAAAGACGTCCTCCCACCTCTCACCCACCCAGGCCACCCCCCACCCCCACAATCCCAGCCTGGGCCGCCTTGAGCGCGCCAACAACTCCGCCCTCGCGAGGCATTTCCATCACACAACTGCTCTGCCTGCAGTAGTCCCAGTAGTAGTGTGTATGTATGTACAATACAAGTGCAGGCCCAGAGGCCCTAACATACAGTGCCTACATGGTACGCTACATACAACCAACCCTGGCGACATGGCCTCGATCGTGACCAGATTGGCCCACCTCTTGACCACTCGCAGGGAACAGCTGCAGACTTGTCAGAACCTCAGTCCCGAGCCCCAACATCGAAGGTTTGTTTCCCTTCCCACCCCGCCCCTGGCCTGCATGAGACACACACACACACACACACACACACACACACGCACAAATATAGTGTACACACACCATCCAGCCATCACATCAGGGGACTGTCATCCCCCTTAGCATGCAGTACTGTGGTATTGGCGTTCCATAGGACCCCCGTGCAGGCTGATGTGATGAGGGGAACGAACAGACCACTCCTGCGGCCTCTCGTGACGACCAGCACAGACGCAGGTACTGGGATTACCGTCTTATGACAAGATTGAGCGGACCGTGGGAATATCCAAGTCAACCATCCACCACGGACCTTTCATCACGGGGACCCGCGTAGTTGTGATGGGGGCATATTGGCGGCTTTGGGGGTTTGCACTAGCCAACCGATGCCCTGACTTGCCTACATAACCTAGTATGCCATGTACTAACTATAACCATCGAGAAAAACCTTGGAAGCTTACGATGCCACACCATCGCGGGGGAGGGGCCGAATGCGTTGTCGTTGATAATCACCAACTGAGCCACGCCCTAGGGCATCCTGGGGCCAACTTCCAAGGCGTTTGTTTCAACACGAGATGGACAGCGCGGTTTGGGCGGCCAAAGGGCGATGCCTCAAGGAGAGCCCAAACCCTAGAATCCCTACAGAAGCACGAGAACGCCTACTATCTATGTAGGTACTTTGTGTCGTACTTTTTGCTTTTCCCGCGCCTCTGCCGGCATGTCCACCGACGAATCGCGAACAGTCCACGCCCTCTCTCTCTAATGCGATACGGGGTACGGGGGTCGAGGGCCAACCGGACGCAGCCTGCCTGGGTTCTCGATCCCCATTCGCCTCTGGGGCTGTTGGCATACCTGGCCTCGGGCAGATCTGTCTTGGTGAGCTGCCAGGTGGTCGGGAGCTCTTGGTTGGAGAGCTCTCCTTCTTACTGCTCCTCCCCGGTCTGCTGTTCGGGACGAACCTTGTCCGGCTGCTGCTCATCATGACATGGAACAGCGAGGAGTTGATGCTTGTCCCAGGGGGCGGGGCCATGTTCGCAGGTGCCGCCTATTCATGGCATCTGACGCGAACCAGTGCTCGGTTTTGCTGCTCATCGTGCGTCAACAGGGTCAAGTGCGCTGCAGTTCCTCATCGCGTATCTACAGTATATTTGTCGCAGCAAGACAAAAAGAGGTATTTGCGAGAAAAAGCTGGGTCGGCCTGCTTGAGAATCTGCAGTGTTCTGGAGACATCATGGAAGCATTACGAGTGAGGGGCCCACCCACCTCCTACCCCGCTGGGTGCCAGGGCCACAGGGGGAGAGATCTTATCGCCCTTACCCCTCCTTCAGGGCCCTACTTGCGTGGGGACCTCAGGGACCGTCTCTGCTAACGGGTTTTGCCCGTGAGAAGCAGGGCCTTTGGTTAGGACGGAGGTTTTCCTACCCCTGGCTGACAAAGTCCGGCAATCGATCTCACATCCCATCTCATCAGATGACCATAATTCGAGACATATCGCTCTACTGCTTACACTAGGTACACCGTTGATCGCCGCCATCATCGCTAAATCCTTCCGTGGAGATCGTAAGACCATTGTTGGTTGGCTCTGTGACCTGTAGCTTGGGTTTCGGGTCACCTGCGGCCATACGCATACGGTGAGTTTCGCCGGGCCAACTACATACCTACCTATTGTGTACACTAATGGCATCTACAGAGGGACTGGCCCCCTTACCGATGCTGCAGCAAGCACTCCTTTGTATGTACGGACTTCGCGAGACGATGGCGGTGTATGTTACAGGCTTTCGACTGCAATGGGCTCTTTTATTCCCCCCGCAAGCGGTGAGACAGTCCGTAGGTGGTGACCCGTGAAGCCTGCAGCCCTATGCCAAGGTTGCAAGCCGGTCGAGTCTCGTTCTCACGAGCTTACCAATAACACATTACTACTTGGGGGAATTGCCATTCGTAATAGGGTGTCTGGACCAGATCCATATACCACCCACTGCAGCTGCAGCTGCCACAGCCCCATCCCAAGAGCTGCGTCTTGGTGACGACAACGAGGCACAAATGCCTCATCCCGATCCGAAGGGCAACGACCGAGAAAAGATAGGTACTGGTTTGTGCTAAACCGCACGACCGGGAGTGCCGAGGTTGAGCCATCCCATGATTCAACCACCTGCATAGTCGAGCTTTCCCAGAATACCCCCCTCTATTGGCTACTGCTTCATGTACGGCCCGCTTCTGCAAGCACTCTTGCCCGTCTGGTTGGTGTCAGCGTACTGCAGTAGTGTACGGGTCCGTAATCCGTACGTACATACAAACCACAACTCTACGGTAGTATGTAAGATAGATAGGAAGAACTCTTCAGGCATGAACCCCTGGTATGATGTATCGTAATCACTTCCAGGGCCAGCTAGGGAGATGATCTGACGATTGCACAGCAAAGCATGTATACTAAGTATAGAATGATCTATACCACACTATGCCTGTAAGTGGCATACAAGACCACAGTATGTAGAGTAGGGGCGGCTCTGTATCACCTCCAATGGCATGATACCCAGTCCACTATCTGCGTCCTAGGTATGGACAGAGAGGTTCCTGGAATTACCAACGCTTCCCGTTCCTTGAGAGGAATTGTGGGACTGTTGCGGCGCCTTGGAACCTTGTAGTCAAGTGACCAAACCTCGTCCTGTTCAGATCTCCATCGACGGGAACGTCCAGATGATCGTCGACTGACGCGTGACGGCCCGCTCTGCCTGAGGGGTCGTCGATGTTCAGACGGTAATTACCCGAACAAACACCTTCCAGGTTTTCCTCCTCCGGACGACGAAGGGGGGACCGGATCGATCTCGGTGACAGGCAAGCAAGAAAAAAAGCACGCAAGCCGTACATGATGCACGACACACAGTTCGGCCTCTTGGTGCCTGTCTAGCACAAACCATATCTTGGAGATGCAGATCATTTGATCTACACTCCGCATGACGGCGTCAACGGTCCTGGAATGAGGTGGTGGACTGCTTGGCTTAGGTGATACGGTCGGCCTCTCTCGTGTGAACTTGGGATGACAAGCTGGGGGTGAACCGACACTGCATAATGAGGGGGCGTATTCCTATCGTTTGACCTGACATGCATGTCACTGACTTTCTATGCCTGGCATGGCCACTGAAGATGGGAATGTGATATAGTACAGGCAGTCAGACGTAGTGAAAGAAGATCAAATGCCGTCACGAGTCGATCCTAAGCAGATAGCAAGCTTCGGTAGCCATCACCTCCGATCTGGCAAGAGAGCCAAGGCTTCCGAGACTGGGAGAGCAGGCGTCTCTGAGTCCGAGTCCCGAGGTTTGTAGATATCAAGCCCATTGAGACCACGGGGTACAAGTTGGGTAAAAGAGCCATTGCCCATATACCGAAGCCGCGAAACAACCAGGACGTCCGAGTTGTTGGCTGCTCCCGAACCCGAGTCCTCATCAGCATTACGGGAAGACCCGAGGGTACAGGACAGAAGAATCCGCACTTACATGGACTGTGTCGGGGAGTGTGCAGAGACAGGTTCAAGGACTCACTGGTGGAACCCGCATGAGCTTACGATACGTTACCTCCACCTTGACTGTGAAGTTGACATTCCTCAGATCCTACCTGCATACCGGCAACCGGCTCGCAGGTGGTATAGTTGATAGTCTACCCCCGGGTGATGACCGTGATGGCAAGCCAGATCAGTTCAAACCCGCAGGAGGAGGGGGAGTCAGCATCGGGCACGCCTTAGCCACTGACAGAGCTTAGTACACGGCTGTGAAGCACCCCCATGTGACGGCGCCTTCTCGAAAGCAGGTTTCCCACATCGTGGAAGATGGATGGATACTGGCACCCGGAGCAAAGTCACCAGGATCCGTGTAAGTTGATTGGCCAGGCTGCGCCTGAAAGCTGGGGCTGCGGTGACTACCGCGGAGTACTCAAGGTCCTAATGCCACCATCGAATATAAATTGGGGGAATTCGAGCCTATAGGCTTGCTGGACATCAGTGACTATCGCCTCTCTCCATCCAAAAGCTTACGTTAAAGCTGGGCTGCCTGATGGCTAGGTCTTCAGCGAGTCTGTGACAGATCTGGCGCCCCAACACGTGGCGTAGGAGGGAGGGGTAGTAACGCCACTCAGGTTGGTGAGTGGCCTGCCTACAGCATCGACACTCGAAGAAAATCAGTAGTTCACGCCGTTGTACGAGCCACGGGGAGCCTGACACATGGCGGAGCATAATGACAAAGTTGAACAATAGTTGCACCCACGAAAGCTCTCCATATATACCTACTTAGGGCAGATGAAGAAGGGACGGCCGAGCAGAGGCAGTCAACAAGGAACGCGGTCACACGCATCAGCATGTACGTGTCTCTGAGTACGCATATATGCCATACGATGTAGGTGTGAACACATTTTGAGAAGTGTGCTTGTCCAGAGTGCCATCCAGGGAACCAAGCCTCATCAGTCGTCATCCAGAACCGGCAAGTCCAAATCCACGACGATAGGCTTGTTGAACTTCTTGCCCCCGGTATGCGGCCAGTTCGTTGCCGCAATCGCACAATTGACGACACAGGTCTCCCTCTTGCCCATGCGACAGCACAGAGCAGCCCTGTCGCACCTCACTGACAAATTGGGGTTGCCTCCTACACCGCGCGTGCCAAAGCCCGGAAGTGCCGTAGCCTCAGCCGTGGATGAGGCCGTGGTAGTGGTATCCGCGAGATGTTCACAAGGGCCGCTTCCCTTTCCACGACTGCTTTCGTGCACTCCTCTCCCCGCTGCTGGGTCGTCGTGGTTGTCCAGCGGTCGCTTCCCGCCGCGGGAGGTCAAATCGACCAGCGACATCTTGTTGTTGCCTTGCCCAGCGCCGGGGTCCTCCCATCGTTCAACTCCCAACTCGGTATATGGGGCTCCGGAAGCACCTAAGACATCCCATCTCACCGTCTCCGCTCCGCGCCCCTCGTGGACGTGTCCGCAGACTGCAAGTTTGGGGCGGACCCGCCATAGTGCCCGACGAAGATCCTCGCAGCCGAAAGCGCGCCTCCTTGAGGTCGACTCATCACAGTGAGTGTATGGTGGAGTATGTGTTACGACGATGTCCGTGTCCAGGGGTATCTCTGACCACAATGACTCCGCGGTGGGAAGTCCACTCTCAGTCCCTGACTCTGTCTCTGCTGGACCACCTGGATGCGATTTGTCGTAGCCAAACGCCCACATGCCGATTTTCGGGCTGTAGGGAGATCCGAATACGGTGAAGCGGGTCCTTAATGACGGGTGCTTGTCCATGGAAATAGTGGTTGAGCTGTGGTCTAGATAGGTAATCGTAGAGCTGGACTTCAGGAGGTTGATACAAGCCTCTGGTGATTGCGGCGTTTGGTTATGAAAGTATGTGCCGAATTCCGCGTAGAACGTTTTGTCCAGCGTGACATCGTGGTTACCAGCGATAACAATCTTGGCCTCAAAGTCAGCCTTCTCAAGCCATTGCACAGTCTTTGAAAGCTACGACCCTCTTAGTTAGCATGGCCGTATCTTTTGGGGGGTTTGGGGGGGGGGGGGGCGGAAGGCAAGGAACATGCCTCTGCGAAACTGCCTTGGTTCGTAAGATCTCCGGCGTGTATGAGAACATCGCCTTTGGGCAGCTTGAGCGTCTGGTTGTGTGTATCTGATATGCATACGAACCGGGTCTTTCGGTATCGACGCCGCCCTTGCGCCTCATCGTAAGGGCTCAAGGACGACATACCTGGGGACGGTTTCCCTATGGCCCGCCGGCTCGCAATCTTCCGGCCACAGAGTGCGCAAAATTCCTAGTTTTTGACAACGAAACTGCTTTGGCATCGACAATAGCCGATGACAGGTCTCTTCGAAAGGGGGAACATGAGTGCAGGTGGCGGCAGACCGCTGAAGGGGGCGGAGGGCCTATGATGTTGTCTCGAGTATTGATGGCTAGATTTGGTTTGCAATTTCGTGGCAGAAGTGCTAGGTCATTCGAACCTGAGGGAGTTCGATAACATGGAATATAGGGTCGAATAGCATGCGTAACAATGAGGTTTGCTCGATGTGAAGGAGGATGCATGAGTGAGGCCGACGATGTGGCTGTCAGCGGCGTCACGGCAGGACCACTGGCGGTGGTCGCCCACAGTGTGAACTAGCGCATTTGCGCACGGTCCACTTAACGGTGAATGAATTGAGTTTGACCATCAGAGTAGGCGGCTCATCGACTTCGATCATCAATATTCATCCTCATCCAGTCGCTCTGAACACTCGACGACAGCCTTTGGTACGTAAGTACAAGTCCTTCTTGATACATTCCCCTTACTAGTCATTTTCATGGGCGCGCAGCGGCCTCTTTCCTGAGCAAGATCCAGATGAGATTTGGTGAGATCTGCAACCGAATTTTCTGCAGCTTCAAGCTTCAAGCTTCAATATCTATGCACACACAAGGGATGAGAGCGATAGACGGCAGACTACAGCTATACCTGACCGCCGGGACCGAGGCCTCGAGGAGTAGGATAGCCTCTTATGGCCTCCTCCACGCGGTAAACACGTACAGTCTGGGACAATGGCTGACTTTGGCATCAAGATTGCACGTCTGCTTTGGAACTACGGACCTGGAGCGTTCCTTGACTATCTGCGGAGATTATCTCCAGGACTTCCCAGGCGCAACATCACCCAAGGAGAACCGGATTGCGGGAACATGGCCGATCATGACGAATGGGAAGATGTCGAGATGACAGGTCAAGGGTCAGACGACGAGGAGGAGGAGGGTGAGGAGGAGGATGTCGCTGGAGAGACAAGCAGTCCCACCGAGGCTCGTCCTACACGGCCCACCCCCATCATGCCCACAGGCACACTGGAGACAGACGATGTCGATGAGGACATCAACCCTAATGTGTCTTGGGACCGCTTACCCTATGAGCTGTCTCACAAGATCCTCCAGACCCTCGCCGAGGACGAACTCGATTCCCGCCTTCTGGCAGAGTATGCCGTTGTCTGCAGACTATGGCAAGCCGAGATTGAAAAGGTCAACTTCAGAACCCTAGCAGTCAAGCAGATGGACCTGCACGACCTCGAGCAGTACGTTACCGGGCACCGCAGGGCGTGCCTGAAACACGCGTGGCTCAGGGTGGAACTGGGCGAGTATTCTCGCCGGGCTAGCCTGATACCGGAAAACGAGCAAGAACAGGAGGAAAACAACTACAGGTATTCTAGGGCACTCTACGACCTCTTCAAGATTCTTGAGAGCTGGGACACGCCGGAGTTCTGGGAATCAAGGAATGGCCGCGGTCTTAGCCTCGAGTTGAGCGCCTCATCTCCAAGCGATAGGCCAAAAATGTTCGGAGAAGCAGGCCTGGATGATGATGGAAACTCGCGATACTTCGACTCGCTGTTGGATTTCATGCTCTTGGCCATTGATGAACCCCAGGGTATCCACGGCTTGCCGATGGTCAACGTTGTGACTACATTCTCTATACTTCGGCGAAACTATCGCAACGTGTCGGCCACTTCGCTCACACCGATATTGAGATCACTGCCTCGTTTAGAGGAGGTGCGACTGGAACCATGGCAGCAAGTCGACCAGCCTGCTCAAGAAGACGTGGACAGTGGTAAGCACCTCAACACAGCCAAAATCTCCGCTCGCTCTTTCTCCGGGTTCCCTGCTTTCCAAATCCCGTCCTGGAACATGCCAAGTGGTAGACAGGTCGACAAAGGAATCTCGGGAGTCATAATCACCATCTACCAGCGCTTGCTGACACAATGCAGAGTTGGCTAGCCAGATGCCCTTCTGGCCAACGAATCTGAAACGCGTCAGTATTTTCGAGCACTTCGGCGCCTTCGATCAAAATGACGCCTGGGATACGAGGATCCGATTTCCGTTTCTGGCACACGGGCTCCGCCGACTCAGCTATAATCTCGAGGAACTCAGCGTGTCTTTCTCAGCCGACGCCCGGGACTTCTTCGACCCCTATATCAACATCAAACCTGGCGGGCCGCGCCAACCTCAATGGAAGAACCTCCGCTGGCTCACCCTTACATCCCGCTTCATGACGGAGGTTGCCTTCCCCGACGAGGTAAACAACATGCTCCGAGGCGCAGGTCTGGCTGCGAAGGACATGCCGGTCCTACAGGCCATGGAGCTGTACAGCGCGACAAAATGGGACGCGGGTGTGTTCCGATATCTGGTTGTGGACAACACGGGGATCATCAGCTGGACGAGCACGTGGGAGCACAAGATGCCGCTGGCCGTCAAGACGATGTGGAGACAGGTTGCGCTCCAACACACTCGGCAGGAGCCATATGTCTTCGACGAGGTGAAATTGCCGGGCTATCCAATGGGCCCCGAGGGTTTCATACACTCGGAGCTGGCTACGAGGGAGATGGTGCTGCACCCGATATCGTCGGCGGAGATGATGGGGGAGCGACACGTCCCAGATCCAGTTTTGCGATTGGCGGGACGAAGTTGAGGCAGTTGTCTCCTTGGCCATTTATCAGTATATAGTAGATCTCAGATACACCTAATCTAATTGAATGCAGCCGCAAATTTGTCACTTGTCCAATGTAGGTAAAGTTCCCTCAACGTCCAACGTACAGTAATGCCGTCAAGCGGAGCCTGGCTTGCACGAAGAAGGGTTATCCCTGAAGATTCCGGCGGTTTCCAAATCGGACGGATCATGTACCCACGGTCCTCCTCTGTCATCGACGGAACAGCTGTCCACGATGTTCTATTCGTGGTTCTTCAGTCTTGCCGATGTTTCAAGCAGAAGAGGGGCACGGACCACCAAAACCGCTGAACAGGGGCACCCCCTTTTCCATTGTTGTTTCTCGAAGCTGGGGCTGTCTGTCTGTCTGTCTGTCAGGACAGTTCGGTCGATCGGGACCCAGCCCCAGGTTCAGCCCCGGACTTGCAGAGGTGTGCATCAGCGAGACATTCTGGTGCAGACGGGGGCAGGCTGGTCTATAATGACAATAGAAAGAAAAGGAAAAAGAAAAGAAAAAAAGTCAAACCCCGAAAAGGCGGTCCCTTATCTGGCAGCCAGAATGAAGCGAGCAAGGTAGAAGGATCGTGATCGAGGTGAAGCCAGTGATGAATCATGATGAAGCCATCACGAAGTCGAATCTTGTGAAGAAGCCAAGACTAAGCCCCTATCGGTCAGAAACAATAACGGGCGCATGAGAGTCCATGATATGTGTTATGGCTGGACTTGGACTGGCTAGGTAACGTGTCAGGCGTGTGTCTCGGTCTGGAGTACACGTCTAGCACTGTCTCCGTCTCCGTCTCCACAGGTGCCGCGGCCTGCTGCTGGCCGCTGGCCGCTAGACGCTGGCCGCCTTGGGGGGGGGGAGGGATCGGCGTGGTTTTTTTCTGGAAAATCATCTAGCACCATGCCACTCTTTTTCATGCAGAAACAAACCATGGTCCATGGATGTTGTTTCACGCCCTCTGAAAAAAGAATGTTGACCTGGGGGTTCTACATATTTTTCCATTTCCACCTTGTCCTGTCTCGATAATCTGAACAATAAAACAATCAAAACAATTAGACAACTGATCCATCTGCTAATCAACCGATTAGCCAACCGATCTTACTTAGGTTTGTAGCGAGCGCCATGGTCGCCCATAGTGCTACCTAAGGTAACCTTAAGTACCTAGGTAAGTAAAAGCAGTCCATGACTTATAGTAGGTACCTAAGTATTGTAGGTACCAACGGATTTAGGTGCTCAAGTACTCAAGTACCTGGGTGGCAGTAGGTACTCGTGACCTGCTTTGGCTGTGTCTGCCAACCAGCCTGTCACCGGTGCTTACCACCTAACAAATGAGATTCAATTTGCTGCAACCTTTCCTTTGAAGATTCGTCACATCACGTCAATTCCTCCAGCTTCTTGACCCCTCTTGTGGCGGCTCAACTGCAAGAGATCTGACAAAGACCAGCCTAGGTCTCCTTGTGGTGTGGTAGTACTTAGCAGGCAGCCCATGGGATCGGTTCTAGCTGTGGGGGTTGGACTGCAGGAGATTGGTGATTGGGCCAGACGACCTGCAATAATATCGGCAGTACCGACCAGCACCAGAAGCGAGAACGAACCAAACCTCACCAATTCCGCCTGCAACTTCGACTTTCACAGCCCACTCAGCCTTCACAACACCATTTACCACCACACCACCTCCCTCCCATCTACATACACACCGATCCATCCATCCAATTCCGATCCCGCCACCACTGCTGCTGCCTCCATTGTGGTTTGCATCTCGTCACTTCGCCAGCCGTCTGGCGGGAACGGGCTCCAGTCTCAATTGTCTCAGCTGGCACGACGAGAGAAGGCCGACCGACCTATCGAGCCCGCCTGATCCCGCCTGCACTCCGGCCCACGGCAAACGATGGCGGCCATGTCCACCGTTCAGACGGCAACCACTTTGACTCCCCCCAGCAGTTCCCATGATAATGCCAACGGCTTTTCCTGGGACTTTACGTCTGCCAAAGCTGAGGTGAGTTTCCCAAGCGATCTGCAACGCCAAATTGGGTATCACGGTGAGGGGGTCCCTGTACTGACTTGTGCACCGCAACCCAGAACCACCAACAACTCTACGGCAAGAACAACACCCTAAAGCTGGAGGCAACCAACGGTGTATACAGATCTCCTCTTCTCGCCCAACATGGAAACTCCTCTGCCTATACTTTGGACACGTCATCCAAGGCATCCAATGGTGGAGACCAGGTGAACGGACCAGGTGCACTGTCACGAAGCTATAGCGACGGAGACGACGACATGCTCGACGACAGACCCGACAACGTCGTCAACGAGCCGTGGGAAGACGCGTATAGTCCTGACGGTAGAAGTGTGCATTCACTTGACGAGACCACGGGCCAGAGGGAACTCACTGCCGAGGAGTCGAATTGGATTCACAGGGACAAACTCGTCAAGATCGAGAACGAGGAGTTGCAGGCTGCCGGTCTATACCTCCCACAGCCACGCTCGAGAAGCAGACCTAGCAGGGGACCTAGTAGGGACAGGAGCCAGAGCAGCACCAAGAGGTTGAACCGCGACCACCCGGCTAGGTCTAGGAAAAACTCGAGCAACGCTCTGGAGCCCAAAACGCCCGACACGACTGAAGCGATTAATGGATGGGATTGGAGGGCAGGGACCGACGAGATGGATGCTGATGGCGATGCGCCTGCGAAGCCTGCTGGTGGCTCCCGGATTCCCGTACCCAAAAAGAGCCCCTTGCCTATCGCAACACAGCACCTGGAACGCGATAAACTCATGAAGAGGGAGAACAGTCCAGAGGAGATGGAGAAGCGTGCCGACAACAAGTCTCGCTCAAGGTCCAATAGCACCACCTTGAAGAGCCTCGAGCCGTCACCGCACCTCAAGGTGCAGCCAGCAAAGCGTGCGGCAACGATGGATGTGTCTCCAAAGAAGCCATCACCGACTGGACCTCGCAAAGCGCCCGCACCGTCCAAGACCATACCGCCGGAAGCACGCGGCAAGGTCAAACCGAAAAACAAGAATGGCACGCGGCCCTCCACTAGGTCTGGAGATCGTGAGCTATCCTCTGGATCAATAGGTTCAAAGCCAATGGAAGGTGATCCGCCATGGATGGTGTCGGCCTATAAGCCAGATCCCCGCCTGCCACCAGACCAGCAACTCCTGCCTACCGTGGCCAGGCGACTGCAGCAGGAGAAGTGGGAGCAGGAGGGCAAGTTCGGAAACGTGTACGACAAGGACTTCAGGCCTCTTACGGATGAGGGCTATCTATCGCCGCCGTCGAACCCCTCGAACCCTTCGGACACGTCAGACCCCTCGGATCCCTCGAACCCGGATGATCCTTCGAATGTGCCGTCCTCTTCAAGTGAGAACGAAAACATAGTGGAACAGGAGGTGGAGAAGCCATCCGATGATTGGCCACTGAAGTCGCCTGAGGCGTCGAAGAGTCCGAGGTCACCTGCTCGGTCCAGCTCATACTCCACCATGCCAAGGATACAGGATAACCCGCAACTCACCCCGCTGGCAAGTCCAAAGCCGCCAGCGACTCCAGCTCAGCAGACAGAGCCGACTCAGATCACCAGAGTACCGGATCTGCCAGAGGAGAAGGAGACCGGGAAGAAGGAGAAAGGCGGATGTGGGTGCTGCATCGTGATGTAATACTGTGCTCACTTCAGGCCGTGGCCTACCTCTTCAGCCAAGCTCGAATTTCATCCAGTACCAGCCGATATTTGGGTACGGGAACCCTTCACACCGTTGCTATCATCGAATCCGATACCGAAGAGGTTAATCTTACCGAGGGCAAACCAAACACCGACCTATTTCGATATCAACACCACCTAGAGCTCCGGCTGCCCAGCCAACGACGATATGACGATTCCCTTTTCTTTTTCCACACCAAAATTGTTTACCACATCAGCCGACTACATGATGCCACCCGCGATGCGTTTCCTTTTGTTGCCTCTAATTTTTACCACAACCCACCAAACTAGCCTTGGGTTGGTCCTCCATACTCCTATTCCGTATTTGGTTTACTTTGATTGATTTGCTGCGTCGGTGTCACGGTTTTGGGAACTGGTTTGCGTGTTTCTGTTTTCTGCTTGCATTTCACGGGAGGTCCTGAGTTTTCTTACTTCATTCCTTTATCTACGTGTTGCTGGTTTTTCATGCTGCTAAGCCAGCGACCTTGGACAGCCTTCGGACCGACCGACTAGAGGCCGGTATAGTCGGGATCCCGCCAGTTCAGGACTAAAACCGAAATCCCAATGGAGGCTCGGACTTCCCGGACTCAAATTTACTTATCCAGCCCGCACAGTGTATGGGTTGGGGTGCGGGGAGGGTCCCAGGAGGCTGAACAGTAGCAGACAGGCACCCAGCGGATTGAGCAGTACCTTTTCTTTTTCTCTATTCAGAATCTATGTTTCTGCCTTGCATAAGTTTAAAGAGGAGAGCGTGATCTCGCTCTGAAACCCGCTTGCATTCGACTGTGGAGAACGCTTGGAGATGCTGAGAGCAGTCAGAACCAAATCAAAACAACAAAAACAGCCGCCAGAAGAGGCACAGAATAGGGCGGAGGGGAGGGACTCGGGATATGCAGATACGAGTACGAGATCGGAGAAAGAACAACAATCTCTTTCCCAATACATCTACTAAGTACCAATATTCACGACTCCAGCGTGCTTCTCTGAAAAGGCTTTGGTTCCGGAACGCCTATCACTTGCTGTGTAGTCTTCCTCGGTGATCGTAATATTGTCTTTGGGGTATTCAGTAACTACACCAGTGTTCCAAGAGAATATCTGCCCCAGTCTATTGTAGTCAGGCGGGGCGAAACGGAGCTTTCACTGTCTTGTGTACATCCTTGCCTCTCCGTCTTTGTCGAATCTGTAGCAAGCTCGGCCCATCTAGTTCGGGAATCTATTCACATGTCTAGCAACGCGAGATCCTTTCTTCTCTTGCTCGCTCTCGTCTCTCACCAAGCGATCCGAGAAGTCCATTTCGGACAGCTGCACCCTATAAACCAACCAGTCAGCCAATCAGTCAGTTAACTAGTCTGGTGAACTCTTTTGCTACCAACCCCCCCCCCCTCCACCTGCAGATCTGGGCACCCGGCCACTTACCACCGCGTATTGTGGTACCACTTGTACCCGAGGAAGAGGACGACAGCCGTGGGTATCATGATGTACGAGGCGACGAAGGCGCGCCAGTCGAAGGGACTCTCGAAGGCGGCGAAGCCCTGGACGAGCAGAGGATGAAGACGTTCATGAACAGGTTGAGGCGGTAGATCCAGATGCTCCCGGCGGCGCGGAATGGGTAGGTGGCCCCGTCGACGCCCTGCCTCTCCAGGCCGCCGCGCACGCGCAGGTGCGTCAGGATGATGCCGGCCCACGCGATGTAGGCCGCCGAGCCGCCGACCGCGGTCATGTACGCAAAGACAAGACCTGCCCGGCCGTGACCTTCAGGTTCATCAGGGCCAGGAAGGTCCAGAGGCAGCTCGTGAGGGTGGAGACGTAGGGGACTTCGTTTTGGAGGGTCCGAATCACAATGTCAGTTCCTTTTCCTTTTACTCTTTTGTCGACTTCCCGAAGGGCCGCATGGATAGTAGTAACGCGGAGGATCAAGGGGCTAGAAGGGAGTCGCTCACCTCCTTTCTTCGACGTTGTTGCGAAGACCTTGGGCGCCCTACCGGACAGCGCCAGGGAGTATATAGTCCGTGACTGGACGTAAACGCAACCGTTGATGGCCGAGATGAAGGCGACGACGATGATGGCGTTGATGAAGTGGGCTGACCAGGCCCAGCCCCCGGCAGTGAATGCGATGGTGAACGGGGAGGAGGCCGCGTTCGAGCTGCCGTTGAGGAGCTCGGGAGAGTTTGACGGACAGATGATGCCCTGGAAGAATATCAGGCCCATGTATACGAAAAGAATGCGGAAGACAACCGTGTTGACACCCTACTTTTCATGTCAGCTGATATCCGCCAGGGTCATGTCATGACGGGCTGGGCTGCTCGTGGAGGATACCTGGGGAATCGATCGCATGGGGTCCTTGGTCTCCCCCGCTGTAAGGGAGACGATCTCCGTCCCGAGGTAAAAGGCGGATGCCAACACGAAGACCTGGCCGAACCCTTGTATCCCGTTGAGGATAGGACCTGTCATAGCCGGGTTAACACTGGCAGGCTCACAAAAACGCAATTGCGGTTTCCACCTCCTTACCATACGGTGCAGTCCAGTATCGAAAGCCAATGTACCCAGTACCGAAGGCGCCCACATTGTATAGTAGCGACAGGAAGAAGAACAGCCCAAGAGCACCAAGCTTGAACCAGCCGAGATAGAACTCGATCTCCCCGTAGATGCGGACGCCGAGGGTGGTCATGGCCGAGAAGAAGACCCAAAAAGAGCAGGATCCAGCCCCAAAAGGGGAACTAATCCTCCGGGACCCAATACTGCATGATGAGGCTGGTCCCATTGATCTCTACCGCCATAAATGCTTAGATAGTCACTTGTCCTTATCGTCGGGGTGACGCTTACCGGCTGCGAGGAAGACACTCCACATGAAGTAGTACAACCAGGCCATAGAGAAACTGAAAGCCAGGTCTACGAAGCGGGTAGCATGCTGCGAGGATAGAAAAATAATAATCAGCAAGGAGAATACTTCAGGTCCCGCGGGGGATGGGAACGGACAAAAACAAAAAGAGAGCCTCACCTCGAAAAAACCACCAGCGATCGGGAACATAGTCGTGACCTCACCAACGCTCTGCATGAGCGCCCAAACCATGAGGCCTACGGCAGATTCAGCATCACATTACACCTGCTGCAGGAGGAGACGAACACAACCACCGGGGCCCAGGCTGACTCACCGACGATGCTAAAGCAGATCAGGGCGCCCACGGGGCCAGCTTGGTACAGGGCGAACCCGAACCCGTATAAGCAGCCGGCGCCGATGATGCTCGATAGCGAACTGAGCGAGACATGTCCGCCCATGAGCGCTCGCCTGAGACCATTTTCGATGACGATGGTGTCTTCTTGAACATGCACCGCGTCGGTCTTCTCTAGACCATGCTTCTCATTTACCGGTGTGTTGCTTGCGGTGCCTGGGAAGGACGGTGGCTGTTCTTTGCTGCTGCAAGACATGACGCCAAGGCGGCCCGGCATATGCACTCAAGTGTCTGTAAAACACACAAACGAATGCGAATCCCGTCACCGTCTCCGAGACAAGTCAACTGCGAAACAGTCGGTGACAGGAGCCTTGGGGCATCCATATATTGAGCTATAACATGGCTGCACCATACGCAGGGCGAGCAATGCTATTGCACAATCTTGTGCACTCAGGTATTGATGGCGGTCGGGCCGCATGCAAGTGCCGTGAAAGCGTTCCCCCTAATCGTTGACAAGTGCCAGCGTTGCAACTGTGTATCTTGGCAAACTCTCACAAGTTTAGAGGGCATGGAACACCAAGGCCACTTATCACAGGGCGGACAGGCCCGGGTGTTTGACCGGGACGGCACGGAACGTGTCCAGGTAGCATTATCAGAATTATACGCGCAACGAGATGACTTCATCTAACTGTCAGCGAGACTGAAAGCAAGAAAGGTTGGCGCTCATCCGTAGGCCAGAGTCCACAGCGGTTTTCCCAAACGGGCAGACTTGTCAGCCCGGATGTGAGTTTATTCCACTGTCTGCATCCATAATCTGGATGTGGTGGATGGCTTCTTGCCTATCGTGGCTAAGGAACGTCAAAACAAGATGGCCATACTTTGTACTGCCGGCCTTGAGCAGCACGCCCCTCGAGTGGCTCGCATCAAAGTGAGACCAATTTTCCCAGCTCTGGTGTCCCCGTGGCTACCATCCATGCTCGAACCAGACTTGTTCACCAGCGCCATCAGGGGTTGTACATAGAATAGACAAAAGAGGGAGTCTGATCTGGGGAAGAATGCGCCTGGCGCTGGTGTTCTTCTATATCCTGGCTCTAACTGCTCAGGTAAATATGCACCTTTGAGTTTGGGATTCTCTGGCCAGCCTAGTTTTTTGGATTTTCCAATTGAGCTGATGGCATCCTTGGTTGGGACGATGGTCCCCGGGGAGGGGACCTGTCTCGCCCTCCTTGGCGGAGGAGGGACAGCAATGGGCTGTTGCGAAAAAAGAAAAGAAGAATTTTGACTCTGGCACAAAGTTGTGTAGCATCAGATCAACTGTATATGGAAGCTGCCATAGCCAGTTCCAAGAACCCCACGAGTTTGTGTGACCACACAGCATGATGAGAAGAGACGAGGCGCTATAGCCACTCACTCACAGCGCCTTTCGTGACGACAATAGCAGAGACGCGCCAGGCCATTAGAATCGGACTTGCTGTTTTTCTGAACAAGTGGAAATACCAATGTATATGTTAATACATAAAGAAGATAAGGAGTAATTAAAAACTGTTCATCGCCAGCGCCAGCAGTGTCCCCGCGTGCTGGAAGTGATTGTTGAGGTCGGTCAGCTGAAGGTGGGAAGTTGATAGTGCAAGTTGCTGGTGCGGGACGGGGACGGGAAATAAAGGCAGGGGATCCACCTCGCTAAGTACTTAAAGCATGTACTTAACACAATCATTGGCTTACACCTGATTGGCTGGTGCTTTTAATGGGAAAAGGAAACGCGTCCCAGCGTGTCTCGACGCGTCTCCCAAATCAAGTCCTAAATCAAGTCCCAAGATAGTCCCACACCCACCATCCAAGCCTCGCCTCGCACCAGACAATCCAGACAATCCAGACAGACCAACCGTACGAATCAGGACTTTTGATCTGTCGTCTCTGTGCTATGCCACGCGACAGTCAAAAATGTTCAGGCAGGAGTTCAACCGCATCGACCGAAAGAGGCGTCATGTCGACCACCGCAAGGAACAGTTTGTCGAGCGCGTCTACAAGGACCAGCATTACCCTCACAGATTGAACTTTTACGCGGTGCCGCCAACAGCAGACATCACCCTCGAGCAGTTTGAGCAATGGGCAATCGACCGGCTGAGAAGTGAATACATACCCCCAAACTCGAACACATCCGCCGCTTTGATGATGGCCATCTGCTGACCTCGTGACCCTGTTCTCTTCTTTCTACGCAGTCCTCGCCGAGCTTGAGGCATGTGCCTTTCGCAACAGATCCCCAGACGAGACCGCCGTGCACATGGAGCCACTGCTCAAGAAGTACCTGCCACTGGATTTCAACACCTCCAAGTCCACACAGCTTGCTGCCCAGCGCCAAAAGGACCACTACAGCCACTTCATCCTGCGGCTCGCCTTCGCGTCAACCGAGGACCTGCGCCGACGATTCACGCGTGTCGAGACGATGCTCTTCCGGTTACGCATCAACCAAGAGGAAACCAGCGAGCGAAACGAGTTCATCAACAGCCTGAGCCTCGACTGGGAGACGGTTTCGGAAGACGAGAGGAGGGAGCTGGAGACCGAATTGGCCGCCACCAGTGCTGCCAATAGCGGGTTTGGGCGCAAGGGAGTCCCGGCGGCCCCGGTGGAGGAGACATGGCGCAAGGTCGACTGGGAGCGCGTGCCGGACCTGGTGGAGAACAGGCGGGTGTTCCTCCGGGCCGGGAAGGCGTACGTGGGCTCCAAGGAGCAGGCCAGCATGGCCGTCACCGAGTTCGCGGCGCGGCTGAAACGGGCCCTCGAGCTCACGGCGCGCGCGCTGCCCCGGCTGGACGAGGACGACCGGCTGACGCCCATCCTCGACCACCTCTCCAAGAACTTCATCACGCCCGACGCCGCCTACCACAGCAGCAGCTCGGGCGACCTCCCCTCGGGCGCCGAGATCTCGGCCGCCAACGTCGACAAGCTCTCGCAGCACTTCCCGGCCTGCATGTCGCAGCTGCACCGGTCGCTCCGCCGCGACGCCCACCTCAAGCACTACGGCCGCCTGCAGTACACGCTCTTCCTCAAGGGCATCGGCCTCAACCTCGAGGAGTGCCTGGTCTTCTGGCGGCGGTCGTTCCACAAGGTCACCGACGACCAGTTCAACAAGGACTACCGGTACAACGTGCGGCACGCGTACGGCGAGGTCGGCGGCGACTCCAACAGGAGAGGCGGTGGCTACAGCCCCTTCAGCTGCCAGAAGATCCTGACCGAGCACCCGCCGGGGCCGGGCGAGACGCACGGGTGCCCGTACCGGCACTTTGACGCCGAGAACCTGACGGCGCTGCTGCAGTCGATGGGTGTCAGCGACAGGACTGTGCTCAATGGTGTCAAGGAGGACAAGGACAAGCAGAAGTACCATATGGCTTGTAACCGGTGGGTTCAGAATCTCATCCGCCAACTTTAGGGGTCTGACAGATTGCTAACTATATCATCTCACAGTGTCTTCGAACATCTGCACAAGGCGGAGATCAAGAAGGCCAAGGACGAGGGTGTCATGAGTGCCGGCCAGCTGGAGACCATTGTACATCCTAACGAATACTTCAAACGGAGTTACATCCTGAAGAACCTGAGCAAGGAGAGCAGCGGGGAGGACGTGAAGATGGAAGGTTGATCGTCGGGTTTGGGGGGGCCCCCTTACTTTGTCGTTGTGTAAATTGGATGGACTCACCGTTGATGATTGGGTTTGCGTATGTCATGGGTTTCCTGCATTGTCGGGGTTGGAGTTTACTGGTCTATGGCCTCACCTTGTCACTTTGAAGAATGGTTGATTAGCACGATAATGAGAAAATTCTATCCGGTGACCTTGTTGCCACAGCAGGATGTCCAGCGAAAGCCATGCACTTGCTAGCATTGGCAGAATGCTTTATGGCCTGCGGCAATATGAACAGATGAGGATGCTCGTCGAAGAGAAGACGGTGCGTGCATGTCCCGGGACCAGCCACGCATCTAGCTCTACGACGTATGGTCAAGGGAGAAGGCTGCCATGGTGTTCAAATAACCTACTTGGTAACATACTCCCTTACCGCTACAGACTTTTGGGGATATCCTTGTTGATGACATACAGACCTCTTCTTGCAGGTGGGCACTGTCACGATGTAGCAAGCAAACGCCCTGGTATGCCCATCCGGTCAACCCACTCAACACATCTCAACCTTTCGCATCCAGCCTTCAACCCAAGAAGGCTTCCTCTTGATTTTGAGCTCCACCTTGTCGATATCTCCCCCTCCCTTTCTCCTCTCTCCCCTCTCCGTCCAGTCTTCCCCACCGGGTACAAAGGAGACAAGTTGGGGGAGAGATGTTGCTGAAGTCGTCTGGACTCATCGCCAAGCGTGGATATTCCCCATCAATGGCGCCATAACGGACAAACAGCAATTCAGCACTTAACGAGAACAAGTGGAGTATGATCATCAGCCGACTCGAGCAGAGAAAAGAGGAAGAAGGAAAAGGAAACTTTCAAAAATAGGAATAAGAGCCACTCTGACTGTACTTCCAGGAGGGCCGAGCAGGGCCGGTGGGGTTGCACACTGACTCCTGGTTTCTTTCTAAGCTCTTCTCAGGGTTAGTGATGACGGGGTTTCACCAAACGGAGACACGACGGTACCACGACGGAGAAGGGGGAAACGGCAGCGAAGTGAACACAGCATGGTGGGCATAGATTGAAAAAAAAGAAAGAAAATTCGAGAAAATCAAAGGAGAAAATGAAGAACAGCCGAGAATGCTCCTTACTCTACTTACTGGCTTGCCTGCTTGGCAAATGGCACAAACGACAAATTCTGCAAATAACGGCATCCACGACTGTTCTAGAAGAAGGCGAAGGGGCGTGTGGGCTGGCTGTGCCGCCCAGCACCTCGAAGCTATCGTGGGCCTTCCCCCGCCAAGCCGGAGGGTGGTGGGTGGTGGGTGGTGATATTTTGCTATTCCATTATCGAGGCTCACCCACACACCCCCATAGTACGTTCGTTCGTTCGTTCGTTTCGTCCGTTCGTACGTACGTAACGGACCGCACCCTACTTGTCCGGCCTGGGAAGACCCGGGTCGTGTTGCCGACACTGCAGGGTACCGTGACACCACTCCACTGTAGAGGGTTGTGCCATGACTGACCGTGCAGCGCGTGACCATGGCCTCCCCAGGATTTTTAATAAGACGAAACATCGCTTGAGCCCGCAGACCGTCTGGGGCTGTGGGCCGGGTTTTAATTGTCCGATGGGGGAGACAGGGCTACATACATACATTGTAGGAGAGGAGAGGAGGGGGGCCAAGAAGGCTTCGTTCGGTTTGGGTGCATAGCCTGAATTGGTGCTGACCGCAGGTGCATGCAATCAAGCATTTCCCATGTGTACTGGGGAATCTAATAATAACAGTACTATGGCAGTGTAACGCCGTATGTATGTGTGTGTGTCCAGGTGTGCAAGTGGCCGCCTGTCTTGAGGGGAAAGGATCGAAGGAATGGCGGAGAACCAACAACCGGTCCCAGCCTGGTCTGGTTCTGGCAGATACGAATCTTTTGTTTTTACATAGTAATCCCCCACAATGCAATCTCTCGGGGGGGTGGGAAGGCGGCAGAAACCTGCAGAATGCGGCAGCGACGGAGCCTTCTCTCGTGTCTGAATGCCCTCACTCCCGACGGGAGCCTCGTCGTACCACCGTGGTCTTCTCCTGTCTGCCTACTGCTACCAATATGGTGTGATGAACAAGAGAGAGAGGAAAAAAGAGGCTCCTCGGGTCGAACCGAGTCTACAACAGATCGCGAAAAACCCGATCAGATAGATCCCTGTTGGTGATCGACGTGCTTTGCATCTCGATCCCACGGAGGATTCCCTCCGCCCCTGCTGAGTGATGGGGCCGTCGAACGATCTGGCCCACCCCGGCGCCGACTGGGTTCTCTTTTCCTGCCCAGCTCTGTCGTGAGTTTATTCCCAACTTCCCTGGCGTCATAGGGCCCAGCCTCCGCCGCGCCGTCGACAGCGTGACCGGCTCACCCGAAAGGGGGAGATCAAACCTTGGTAAAACTTTGATATCGCTGTAACCGAGTTTTCTCTTGTGTGCTTGTCCCTGGAATCCGTACTGTGTACCGTACCGAGGTGGGTGGGTATACACTGGTGCCGCGTCTCAGCCTTGCCTTGCCTTGTTATTATCCATCCCATCCTCGATTCCACACCCCTCCCCTCCCCCTTCTTCATGCGGTAATAAATACATACTTAAGTTGCGTCATCAGCACCGACATGGCTGCCAATAGAGGGTGGGTTACCATTTCCCAGTTTTCCCCCAGTGGTGCCCTGATGGAGACAGGTCCATCTCAGTGATCCTGCAATCCCGTTCATCAAATCGCGTCGCGCCCATCCAGGGGAGGTCACGATGACGGGAGTCTAAGTTGACTGCGCATGCATCACCATGGCTGCGACAACCATGGTGGTGTGTGTGAGAGACAGACAAGCAAACAGACAGGCAGACAGGCAGACAGAGACACCATAAACCGCAGGCCCAACCAGCTCGTGCCATGCCATACACACAGATACACGGTCCCTCTCTCCGCACCTATGGACACATACTTAGCCATGCCAGTATCCGTATGCAGGTGGTGGCATTGCATTGTGCCTAATGATAGCCTGAAACCTTGTTGCGCACGGCAGCGCAACGCTATACCTACACGATTGTATGCAGGGCAACGTTCCACAGCATGGCGGGGCCCCAGCTTTTTTCTCCTCTCTGTCGCTGTCGTTGGGCTCGTCGCTGTTGTTGTCGTTGTCTTCGTCCGTCGTCCTGTCCTGGTCGTCGTCACACGCCCGAGGGGGGGGGGGGGGGACTGGCCATCTCGGCCGGTTCTTACGTATGCGCCCCCCCCCCCTCGACCTCCTCCTCCTCCCGGTTTCGGGCTAGTCAAGAGGGCCCGTCCAGCGATGGCCATCGCGATGTGTTCACGGCGCGCTAGCTAAGCTCCCTGCACGATGAGGTCAGCCATGGCCCCCTCGATGTGCAGCGATGTTGGCCTGGCGACTTACTTAGCGCCCCGAGGCCATTCCCTCCAAGGTCGTCCTCGTTCGCGGGTGGGAATAGCCTCATCGTCGATGGCCCCACACCCGTCGGGCCTCACTAGCCTGCCTGGCCATGGTTGATTGGCCTTGCTGTGGCTTCGATGAGGTCTTCCTGCTCTGTGATGGCGAACCCGGGGGAGATCTGGCGATCAGCTGCTAGCTCACAGCTCAGCTGATCGACGTGGTACAGGTGTGATCCCGATCGGGGTGTGTGTGGTTGTCTTTCGCACCAACCGCCGTTACAGCAGACTACATACCAATCCTTTGGGGGGGAGGAAACGAGCTTGACGACGACGACAACGACGATGACGATGGTAATGACGGCGGCGGAGCTCAGAACGGCAGCATATCAACCATTTAACGGGCGCCGTGTCAACCCTCACCACTGCCAACAACCACCACCCCCCCCCCTCTCTCCCCGCCCGTCCCCCCGATGGTCTCGTGCCCAGGCTAGTTTTTCCTTGATAATATATCTGCTTCATAAGGAATTGGTTCCCAGAGTCTGCCCCCGGCGTCCGAGGACGCCTAGTCATGACATCGCCATGCATTGACTTCCGGGGGGATGCAGACACCTTATGCCAGAGCGCTTGGACCGGCTGCACGTCGGTTACGACCTGGGCACATCTGGGGAAGCCCTCATATTGAATGGCACCTACCAGAGATCAGAGATCAGAGACAGAGAGGGAGAGAGAACAAGCTCAATCCTGTACGTAAAAATAAGCCAATCCGCTCCAAGGGTCGGAAGACAAGCTTTCCCCCCATTGCTTCCCCCAGATTGGGGGCTGGCCCCCCCCTTACACGCAGACGCGGAGGGGAGAGACGAGGACGAGGACGAGGAGGGACGTGTTTGTTTGCTGATAATTTGCCGCAGCAACCGCAGGGCTTGCGTGGCACCACTCAACCTCTTCTGCGTTGGTGCATAATCAAACGTGGGGGAGGGGGACGGGGACGGGGAGGGGGAGGGGGAAATTGGATCATCATATCATATATTGCATATTTTGGAGGGAGAGGGGGGGGGGGGAAGAGACAAGGGAAAATGTGAGGCTGTCCTCGTGGACCCCTTCCTGCCCCCCCCCCTCTCCCCAGATCGCTTGGTGCTTTGGTCGCTGGCTGAAGCCCGGAATAACGGAGGACGGGGGAAAGACTCGGCGGGCCTCATCGGGAATATAGCGGGGGCCCGTCTGTTCCGTCCATACCTACAATGTGAATGTACCTTGGGAGAGAAAAAAAATAAAAAAATAAGCCAAGTCGAAAGGATGAGGAGGAGCGAGTGCCTAGCCAGCTAGCCAGCTGATACCATCTGATACCATGCTACCTATTTGGGGGGTGGAGGGGGAGCCCTGGAGTTGCATATCTTCTGCCCTGCACCTGCAGACACGAAAGGGAAAAAAACATAGCAGTGATGAATTGATGATGAGAGACAGGGAGAGACCTTCCCAGTCCCGGTTGGCTCTCCTGCAAGCCACACGATGCAGGCGGCCCGGTTCAGCAATGGGGATCAGGCCCAGGGGTGATCGATTAGCCAGCCTGCCGGCCAGCAAGGGTAGGGTACGCGTTCAGCAGTGTATGGTGTAAAAAACACACTGACAGTCAGACAGTCAATCTCGCCCGTCACTTCTCATCAGCCACCATCATGCATAGTTATCTCTGACAGCTCGGCGCCGTTGCAATTCTGCGTGCATGGGGTTTAAAAAACACTGGGTCTCTTTTTTGGAAATCGACCGCACACAAAGCTGGATTGATTGCGATGGGCCAAAAGAGAAACATCTCGACCGTCTCCATCCAGGAGTCCAGACCTTCTGTGTTCCAGCCTTTTTGCCTCCTCCTCTCCACTCGCCAGAGGTCTCGAATCCACGAGAATGAAGTTGCAGAAAACACGTGTACGGTAGTGCCGTGAGGTAGTGTAGGTAGTGTAGGTAGTGTTATATCCCGTACGTACTGTACGTACTGTACCTAGGTATGTGGGTAGTTCACGATGAGAAGCAAAAGCTGAACAATCTCACATCAGAATGACCCCGGGCCAGGAAACCAGCCAAGTGACCCATTTGCCCAGCCATCTATCCAACCCATCCCAGCAGGTTGGTTCGTGGTGCCTGAGCGCTAGTTATTTTTAGGGCCACCTTTTTATCTCACTCCTTGATGCCAGCTAGTCAGCTTAGTACGCCCGCTCCCGCTGCCTTGATCAAGATCCTGGAAGGGGGGGGAGTGTGGTGGTGGTGGTTTTTTTTTTGTGTGTGTGGTATTTTTTTTTTCTGGTTCGCTGGTGGGTTTTACCTCGCGTCTTTCTTCTGCATTTTAGCTCCCGCAAGCAAGCAAATCGCGAATCTCTTTTTCTTTGCTTTTCGAAGTTCGGGGTTCGTGGCATCTCCAGTCATCTCATTGAAGAGGGTCCCTGCCTATGTGTGTCTGGCGGTGACGCGACGATTGCTTGCCAGTAGCGTACCGTACTGTCGTACCTATACCCTGGCCCTGATGATGATGATGATGAGTCTTGGGGCGATAGTGGACAGAGGGTTGAGATGTGTGTCATGTCACTACAGCTTGGTGTAGCGCTGGGCATCAATCGATTTTTCACCAAAATGAAAATACCTACATATGTACATGCACCTTATCATCAAAAATCTCCACCCTCTCGCCAGGTCTGGGGTCCCTCAGCGCAGAATCGGGCGGGCGTGCAGAAAGTCAAAACCCCGAGGGGGTGTGTGTGTGAGAGATAGAGAGAGAGAGAGACAGAGAGAGAGATAGAGAGAGAGGTGTCTGACCGAGGTTCCTCGCAAAAGCGCCAGGTTCAGAGTTAGATCGTGTTACATTCGGCAGAGCCCAATCGAGACATTTCCCCATCATCTCGTATAAACCTAATCTTGCCCGTTCTGCATGGAGAAAGTGGGCGTTTGGGAAAAATAGAAACACAAACCGCATGCACCAACAGGAAAGCCAAGCCACAGCTGCCCAGCTTGGATTGTGTTCCCAGGGCAATGATCTGCCCCCGCCGAGAAACCTTGGAACCTGCCGAGGAGATGGAATCCTGCTGATGATGGCACAAAGACTGGGAGGGCACCCTCGGGTTTAGGACTCCCGAGACTGGCTTGTCTCCGAATAGCTTCATCGGTATGTGAAGGGACTTGGCCTGGAGCTTATTCTCTGTTTGTTTTGCTGTGAATCTCATGCCCTCGTGTACCTTGGATGTGAGCTAAGAGACAATCGCACGGTATCTTCAATGTCGACTAGACTAGAAGGGATGAGGATATCAAGGGCGAGACAAGTCATTGCACCAAAGAGTGGAGGAGACAATTATGTAAAACTGATGTGATGAACTGTATTCAGACAATTCTAACTTCCTTCAAATATTCGCTAATGCAGAGATGCCTTTGCTAAAAATCAACTTCTGGGTGTCCTGCCCTCCTCCTCGAGAGTCAATCTCGTATGCCGGCGGAAACATCGGACCAGAATTTCGTAACATGAGGGGGGTATTCGCATGAAATGATACTGGTAATGATTCGCGTAAAACAAGAAAAGCTCTGACCCGCTGTCATACTGAGGTATGTCCCAACCACCAGTGTAGATTCCAAGTTTTTTTCTTCTTTTTTCCTCTTCGTTCTCGCTATTTGAAACATACATTGGGAGATAAAAGTAAAACGGGAGTTCCGGCCCCACAGACGCTCACCAATCCAAAGTGGGTACAAAATGTGAAGAGAAGAGTGAAAAAAAAGAGGTGAAGACAGATCGATGTCGACAAATATACCACGAAAGACTTGGTTACCTGGCTAGGTAGTCGAATATGAATTACTTCATCGACGTCAGGTCCCCCGATTGGTGGGTGTGAAGTTCTCGCGAACCAGGTTGTGGTGAAGGTTGGTTCCATCCGATTAGCCGTGAATGACGTAGTTCCCCTCCCGTTGCATGTTGCAGGACCCTGATTGACGATCTGTGGAGGGGACGGTCATGCAAGTCAGGGCCAGGAACCAATTGGTTGTTTCCTGCTGCTGCTTCGGAGCCGGGCCCCGGTGCAAGGATATTGGTCGAGAGGCTCCTTGGGTGTTCGGGCGAATGAAAATAGTATTGATGTTAGAGTGATGCGATGCTGCGGATAGCCATGTCGGGATGCAGGTGTGTTGCAAATCATTTCCGGAACTGCATGTGCGTCCATTGTGTGGCAGTATCCATATTGAAGGGACCACCGGTAAGACGGTTGACAAGTCGAGCTGGCTTGACATGTATGCGGGCAGCAATGGAATCGTACCATGTCGTGACAAGGTGGTGAAATGCCCCCGCATTCTTCCATTCAATGCTGGTTGTGGGAATTGCAAATTGGGAAGTGCTGTGGCGCTCAGGGAAGCCTTGTTTGCAATAGCCGCCCCCAAGGGATTGATTGGAGGGACCTGTCCGCAGTCGGCTTTGCACACACCACCAGACGAGCCGACATGCCTGCGATCTCGCTGGGCATTTGTCGGTATCCCGCCGAAAAGGGTCCAAGATGGTATCGTCATGTCCGGATTGATCCCATCGTGGTCCGTGAACATGAAGTAGAATAAATCTTTCTCTCTCGGAGCGGACGCGCCCGATCGACCCGCCCACTCAACCTTAATCCGCTGGCTCCCTCTGGTAACAGACTGTTCTTTTCAGCCGCATGCAAAATGACAATGTCGATCGAAATCAATCTGAAACATTGTGCATCGCAGTGCTTCTTTGGGAATACATGTCGTGCAGCTCATCCCAGGTGACTCCTCCCTCGCAGATCATCGCAGGGATCCCGTATTGTCGTCAGGGTGGCCGTCGTGGATCCCAATTCGGGATGGCACGGCGGCCGGCGTCCTCTTCGCATAACGTCGCAGTGACTAGGGTGGTAGCCTGAGGGGCACGAAATAGTACCAAGCGAGGTCAATACCTGGCCTGGGGGGGAGGCGGGGAATCCTCATGCTCGTATGTGCGTGTATGTGTGTGCGTATGGTGTTTTGTTTGTTTGTTCGTTTGCGTGTATACCGACTGGTGATGTGACGACGGCGTCGTGACAATCCCTCAGCTGCCCGCTCACTTGGGGTAGCCTGTCATTGTTGCGCAACGGGCACAGTAGTAGATGCCAGTTCCCACTCGCACCATGCCGTACATGCTGGCATCGTCGGTTGTTGTCATCTCCACGGAGCGGGCGCAGCGGAAGCAGCGGATGATCTCGATCGAGGCAATGGGCCGGTCCAGGCTTGCCCGTACCGAGAGTGTTGAGACGTCCGAGTCTGACGACGAGTAGGATCCAAACGAGGATGCTGAGGAAGAGCTGTCGTAGTGCGTCTTGGAAGGTCGTACTGAACCCATCATGGCTGTTGAGTAGGCTCCTGCCTAGCGTCCCTGGTATATATATGTGTGTTGGTTGTGTGGTGGTGTTTGTTGAGGGATGACAGCTAGAAGTGTTGACAGCTTGGTAGTAGTCTGGAGGTGACTGTCTTATATATTGTTTGCTTCTTTGACGTGTTGTGGTGTGTGGATTTTGGTCGATCTCAAGTGTAAGGATGGGAGGGTAGAAAAAGAGGGCGGGTTAAACGAAGGGGACGCAGCCCGGTCTTATGTATGGATCGAGAGGTTTGGTGTACCATCCAGCTCTGAACCAGGACATCCATTGGTGACAAGGGTCCTCAGATACGTACCTTTTTTGTCGCCGGTCCAGAACGTACACTTACTAATCAAAAGTCCCCCGACACTCCACCCCCGCCACAACTTAAAGTGCTTGCATGATCACAACCCCTCAACCTTTCAACTTCAATTAAACAACAACCATGGAGCCTGTTAGACCGAGCTTTATATCATTTATATCGGCTCGATCCAACGATCAAAATAAACTATCTCCGGAGCTCAGATCTAGAGTTTTAGTAGCGCTAGAGCTAGGTCATTCAAAGGCCGAGGTATCACGGCTTTTCAGACTCAACAGATCTACGGTATACGATACACTCGAACGCTAGCAGCAACACCAAACCCTTTAATCACGACCTCGATCTAGTCGTATAAGAAAAACTACGGCTTCCGACGACCAGTACATTAAATTATCTGTTCGTCTATACCCTCGGATCAACCTACGTAACCTAGTCTACCAGGTAGGCCTCAACGTAAGCACTACCACCTTAAAGAGACGAATACGGACTACCAACATCCTTCACAGGCGTGCGGCGAAAAAGATACCTCTAGATAAGGCAGATATACGTGAGAGACTAAGGTTCCTTCGCCTTTAGAGTCCCAGGGTTAATAATTTAGTCGAGGTAAGGTCTCCCCCCGGAAGTAATATTTTCACGTCTCACAACCTACCCTAAGGAATCTTCTCGGACGAGTACAATATCCAGAATAAACCATCTAACCCTTCGGTCTTCGTTTAGCGATACCCTCACGAGAAGTACCGCAAAGATCTCGTTAACTTAAAGCCTTACATAAAGCCTACAATCTCGATTATATTATAGGGGGCGATCTAGAAAGGTGGCCGAAGCCGTCTAGTCATTATAGAGAGAGACCACACCTCCCTACGGCAAGGTTACTCCTCGAGATCATACATTAAGGCACTAGAAGAGGGACTCTTACCAGTCCTCGATAGTAAGCGTTATTTCCAGTAAAACAACGCTCCCATTCACCGGTCCTAAGTTATCCGGGATTTTATACGTGAACACGAGATCCACCCGATCAAATAGCCGCCACACTCACCCGATTTAAACCCTATCGAGAACGTTTAGAGAATGCTTAAAGCGAAGGTAACTAGCGAGTACCCAGATCTATCTATTCTCCTCAAAAACGAGGTTAATATCGCAAAGTTTAAAGAGGTAATCACAAAGGCGTAGGATAAGTTAGATCAGGGGGTAATCGACAGGCTATTAGAGGGAATACTACGCCGGCTTTCGGCCCTCCGATTAGCTAGGGGCTAGTACCTAAAGTATTGAAATCTATATATTTATTATCAAATTCGATGTATTCTCATGTCAATTAGATCAAATTTGGGTGAGAAATGGGCGTTGGAATATTAGGGGGTACATCTCTAAAATGCTCGGAATATGAGAGTGTCGGGGGACTTTTGGAGCCCCACTGTACCTCGCCTTGGACGCACATGGACGGAAGGGGATGACGCCGGGGGCTGTGCCAGGGTCCTCCTGGTAGCCCTCAGTGACACAGTGACATGGAAATGCAAAGACGGAGGGGGAAGGGGGGAGGAGGGGGGCCATGAGATGCAACTATCGGGTTAAGCGGGTATGCATTGGGCTGGAACCTGGCTTTTACCCACCTGGACAGTCCGGGCGGGTCGACAGGTCACTTACGCTATCTCTGATTGCATGCTGCTGAGAGGATTGCTCCTTTAAGGGCAGTGCATGGCCTGTTGGAGGCTTGTCCCTCTTTAACTTTTTGACAAGTGGTTACCGTAAAGGACTGCCGTGACACATATTAAACAAGGCGAACTCTCTTTAGGTGGTCCTGGAACCAGGCTGGGGGAGGGCAGAGCGAGGTTCAAATGTCTGTCTGCAAGGAGAACGCTCCAGCAAAGGATGATGCCTGCTTGATGCCTGCTTGACGGCTGCTTGACGGCTGCTTGACGCCTCTCTGCGGACGCAACCGTGGCCGCGTAATAGCTCCCAGAGCCCTCCCCAGGAGTTTCACGTCCACCCGAGAACCCGCGTGTCCGTATCGGGTTTATTAGTTGGAGCATCCTCGTGCCCTGCCGCAGCATGTCGTGAAAAGAGGAAACATGCATTAGTCGGAAGTTTTTCTCTCCCCTCTCAGACTGCCAAGTACCAAAGTGCCGCATCCTCCCCAGTCACGTCGGCCCAGATGGGGGGTTTGATAGGGCACCAATGCCAGATGCGAGTTGGTATTTGTGTACCGTGCAACAATAACAATAGGCTGAGGGCACGAATTAGTACATAGTAGCCTTTTGGGCTCACCAGTGCGCAGGGCTGGCCTTGTTGCCATGCCAGGCTGAGCAAACCGTATCGGACCGTGCTGTTGCGGCTCGCACAGTCCCCCTTCTTTCCCCCAGGCAGGCAGGCATGCTACACAAAACGGTCTCGACTCTTGCTTCAAGATTGCACCATACTCTAACACTCTATCTGGGGGCTGGGACACCATCCCCCTCCGGGATGGTGAGATGGCGCGGCAGCTTCACGCCGAGCCTCGAAAGCTTGCGTGCCTGCTCCGGCAATCCGGACAAGACGAAGTGGTCGCGTGGTCGCGAGCTCGCGTTTTCTCCAGTTCCCATCTGCGAGCGACGACGACGGAACTGACGGAATCTTCACATTTCCATCACATGGAAGGAGGGGGGAGGAAAGGAGAGTTTGAACCATGCAACAGGCACGGGTCAGCCGGGAGTGACTCGGTCGTCGAGGGAGTTCTAGACGGGTGGCCTGATTGACAGTCCAGCAGTCCTGGCCTGACGGTGGACAGGAGGAGCCCACAGTAAAGGAGGTTGAATTTTGAAACGGTGGGGAAACTGGAGAAAGGCCAGTGGGAAAAACCCCAGCAAAAACCAGTGCGGGCGGCCAGGCGGCCAAGGGTTGTGGGTGAGTCCAGAACTTTGATCCTTCACCAAATGCCAGATCATCGGGGCCCCTTTTCTCTCCCCAGAGCCCTCCAAAGCTGGCAGTCACCACATGTGCACAACAAACTGCAGAGGGTTACTGCTCAGGTGCGGAGCAACTACTTAGGACTGCTAGGTATACATGGACTAACGAAACGGTCCATGGTGTTCTGGCTCTGCATGGTCGCTACCGTCTTTTTCTCTCGGCGTCTGGACACTTCCCTCTCACATGCCGGCGCATGCAGAATTAATCAAGGATGGTGTACTTTACGAAGCAGGCAGCCACAGACATGCAGACGTCCTGTCAAATCAGATTGGGCTGGCAGGCTGGTGCACTGGGCAACGCCTTGGGGCTCCAATGCAGATGCCATCCTGCCTGAAATTTGCCTCTTCAGCCTCCTCCTCTCTCCTTGGGCCAGGCGTCTGGGCGGACGGCGATACCGTTTCAAGAGGTGGGTTACCCCGGGGGGGAGGGTGGCTGCGATATTGAAAAAGTTGAACCCCCGATAGTAGCATTCCAAAACTTATAGTATGTACTGTGTAGATACATACATAGCAGGTGGATGATTACCGCGATGGACTGCATTATTTTCTAGAGGGTTCTGACCAGCCTAGTAGCTGGAGCATGCACTATTGGAGAAAGAATCAAGCCCAATTCCGATTGTGGTCGACCATGTAACTGGAAGAAACATGGGGAATAGCGCTTCATCGAGATCTTAGCCCTCACAAATAGGCCGAGGTCGATCGGTGTCAGGATGGGTGACAATGCAGCTAATTCTGCCAGCTATCAATATGGTAGCACCGATCGTGTAGATCACGCTGTTGAGACAGTGGCGTCCTGATTCAATGCTGAATGCTCGATGGGAGGGATTGGCATCTGGCATGACAGGCAAGATAAATGGCACTCGCCACAGAGACAGTTGGAGCTGACCGGGGGGGCAGGGGAAGGGTGTTTGTGCAGCTAGCTACCTAGGTACCCGGTGACTGGGAGACGAGCCATCGAGGAGAAGATCACGGCGCGGTTTGTTTCGAGTGTCTGGATCGGCAGCGTTCCAAGTTCCAGCAAACGGGTAGAGCGTGGTTAGCGGGCATGCTGTTCTAGCCCGTCGGGGGATCAACAGCCAGAAATCGAAGCCGTGCAGGCCATCGCTGGATGACCCGAAGACTGGCAGGTTTCGATCCGTCGTTCCATTGTTTGTTTAACCTAACATGCAATGAACGGGTCATGGCCACCAAAAGGAGGGTTCGCGCACGGGAGACACGGCACATGATGATGGTACAGGACACATGATACACACGACTCGAGGAAGGCCACTCGGGATTTGACTTGTGTGGTGGGTGGGCTGGAAGTTGCGAAGGATTCGATAGATGAATAATACACTGACGACGCGCAATGGATGAGGCACGCTAGGTACAATACTCAGCCAGTCAGCCAGTCAGTCAGTCATGTCTTGTTTGTTGGCATGGCAGTAAGTACTCCCGTAGACGAGGAATGAAATGAGGTTCATCACAGTGGGGTATTGTCTCTGTTCTTCCAGTTGTTTCTATTTTATTGGTTTGGGGTTTTTTTCCCCCTGTGTTCAAGAAAATAGTTTTGGGTTTGTGTTTTTTCCTCAATCCTGCTTCCAGGTCGGAGAATTTCAGCACGGTGGGTTTTCCCAGATCCCAGTGCGGAAGACACGATGCCGCCCAGATTAGGTTCCAAGGCTGTCCCAGTTCCAGCCCTGTCGTCCCCCAAGATTGCCCCACAGTCCTGGAGTAAAAGGCGGGGCCATAACCGCCTCTAATCTCCTACAGCCCAGCAGTGATAGAGGTGCACATGTGAGCACCGACTTTTCAACTTTGCCGTGTGTGGAAAGCAGGAAAACTATCAGGAGAAGAGCTCTAATACCTGCTATTCTGCTAGCTCTGCTGGCCACTTAGTATGGATGGAGTTTTGGTAGCTCCCGGAGCTGTGGCGTGCGGCATGCGATTGGCAGCCATGTTCGTAGCGCCGACGAAATAAATAATTAGTACACTGAAATCGCCAGGCCTCCCAAGCGCAAGCCTGGCTGCCTGGCAAGCTCTCTGGAGGGAGAGGCCCGGCGTTAAACCTATCGTGGCTGGTCTTGCGTCCTTCCTGGCGTAAGCTGACTCCTTTGTCTTGTCTCGGCCGCGACGCTTATCATCGTCATCATTCCGGAGCAGACGTCCGGCACTCACATAGCCCGTCAGCCCGTCCGCCGATCGATCGACGATTAGTTGCGAAAACAACGGGCCCGGACCCGGATCCGAGGAGGGAACCTCCCAGTCTGCCAGTCTTCCAGAATCTCCAGAGATCTCCAGCTGCGTAGAGATGATAAATCGCTGCCAATCCCACCCCTTTCGTCGCATCATACCTCTCATCCTTGCCGCCTCGTCGCAACAGACTGTCTCTCGTCGAAACCTGGAAACTTGGCTCCTCGGTGCTAGCTTATGTCACTCTGAGGTAAATAAATATCTCGGGGGCGCTGGAACGAGCACCTGCTCCACTGGCACGACATGTTTTGACGTTGCCAGGACAGCCAAGACAAGGAGCATCACTGATAACGAAGGTCGTTTCAAGTGGTCTCTCCTGATTCACCAAACATTGTGTGGCCTCGCCCTCGCCCTCGCGCCCCAAAACCATCGTGATCTCTCCGCGTCATCCATACATATTTGCGATCTTCTCATTGAGGTGACCAACGATGTAAACATATTTCGTTCATTCTCTATGCTTGTTCTACACGTTGAAATTTCTTTCTTCAAAAATCTCCCGCTTTGTGCACGACATGCACGGTATGCCTCCTTGTCATACGGGGCGTTGTGTCCGGTGGCGGATCCGCAGTTCGGGTCTTCCCCCCTCACAGGAGCCGACTGTCATGTGAGAGGGCATTCCTCCGTCCGTCCGGTCGCAGCATCATCTGGAACCCCCGGCGCAGCCTGAACTCTGCTGTAGGGCTGAAGGTTCTAGATCTCCGAACCTCCACATTTCGAACCTTGAGGGTACTCATGTTTCATCAGGACATCGGCCCGGTGCTCAAAGCTTTAGGATAGCAACCGTAAAGCCACTTCCCACACACCGCATTGTAGCTCATTCCGGCCCTCCAAGCACCATGTTCACAACCCAGAACCGGCCCCCTGGCCGTCTGGCATTTATTAAAAGCTTCCGCGACTCGATGTTTATGCACGGAGTATATAATTTATCTTCCGCGAAGGTTTCGGAAACTGCATGACCACCATGAAGTCCCCGCGGGGATATATGTTATGCGGCATAATATAACCCACCCACGGAGGAAATGCGGCTTCTGTACGTAGACACGGAGGTCGAATGAGAGGAGGAGGAGGGGGAATAACACATTAGCCGCACCTATGTGCTTGATGTAGGTAGGCACGGGATTTGCAAATCAGGCCACCTGCAATGCCCGAGGGTGGGGATCGTGAGAGGAGGTCAAGGCCATCCTTTACTATGGTTCTGGCGATTCAGGGATCTCACAATGTAACGAGGATTATGCCAATGGTATGAATATGCAATAGATCAGAACAATTTATGTGCTTCGAGAAAGAGGGCTGACTGTGAGCGCGGACAGTCCAGACGTCAAGTTGTCCCCGAGGTACTAGGAACCTGGAAGAGAGAAAGGATATATCTAAGTATTATGACTATGTACATAGGCCTGGGAATATATGTACCGCTCCAGTATTTTCTTGGCCTCAAATTGATGCGATGTCTCATATGTGTTCGAACTTCGAAAGGCACAGCGCTGTTCAGCTCTATCTGCATTGTACCCTCGACCTTTTCTTGCTCCCTTCCTGTTTGCAGCGCAAGAAGGGCCGTTGCACTGAGATACCAAAATAGGAACGTTGAGTTATCGAGAGTATTGCCGTGGCCCTCGCCTATGTGTACTGTAGCAGTTCCTCTGCACATGTATTGCTTTCCTTCATACACCTCTAGCACGCGAGGTTCGAAATAAAACAGCAAAGCGGGCATTTATTCATCGTGCATTATGTTATGTACTTAACATAGCTCTTGGTGCAATTACAGTCAGCGTCATTTGTCCGCAATCAAGCTTGCTCGTTGACCGTGCTGCCACAATATTGTCTTCCAGGAAGTTTTCGCGAGCACTGAGTGTCTTCCGGATTGTGTTTAAGCCTAGGTGGATAAACTCTTTACCACAAGCTTCTGACAACGAACTCAATGGTACACTCCTGTTTCAGGATATCCCTGCCCTCATGTTTGGTTTCGTGGCTGAGGAAGGTCCTTGCGAGCTTTGCTGCTCTCGGGCTTCGCCGAAGCCTTCTCTTCGACGCTACGTTACTATTCCATACAATCTCAGGTGACTACGAACATACAAAGTTCCGGTTCCTGTCTTTGTCAGTCGAGAAACAGTTCCATGACGACTTAAACTGCAGAATGACTCCCAATCTTAAGATACCACGCACAGTGATCGGTTCTTTCCAGGACACAGTATTCAAAGAGTGGAGAATGTTTGGTGGTGGCTTGTCTATTTCTGTATGCGAATAGCGGTATATCGTATAAAAGAGCCCCGATGTGTGATCCAATGGAGCCTGCATATTTGTGAACAATACTCCACGTTGTAATTGGAGCTTCCAAGCATACTTCAAGCACCTCAACCATCCCAGCTTGCTTTAAAGGCAGCGAGCGCACTGACAAAACCCTTGTCTGTTGCCATCAGCCGGAAGATTGCGAGTGAAGCTGAATCTAGCTTGTGGCGAAACGAAAAGTCATAGGAGACATACCAGTAGTACCTAATCGCTCTGTTCTTTGTACCGAGGAGGTTTCGATGCGACGTGATGAGTTAAGAAAATCCATTTCTCGATACTACATAGTACGGACGTACATACAAAAAACCCCAGGGGGCAGTGTAAATAGTTAATGCACCAGACCCAGTGTGTTTATGGCCAGCGAATTCACTGCCTCCTGGATACAGGTTGAGATTGGGAAACATGCAAGAGGATTGAATAACATGTGGGTTTATGGTCCCAAAATCATCAACATCGTTAAATCCATATATTCCTTGTAGCCGTTCTCCACGGGCAGTTGAAATTCGGGCCTTCTCCAGAGATGTACTATGCTGGGAATGACAAGCAAACCCGTCCTCTGGACGCTGCGCCACCCCAGCCCGTCTTATATATTGCACTTTTAGGGACTATGCGTAACATAATCGATGTTCCAGACGGCCGAGGTTACTGAGGCTATACTGATGTGTTGGGCTATAATATGACACTTGGGTAATATGTAAAAGGATGGCCGTCTCCTGAGCACCGAGGCTCAGGGGCGCATGCCTCGACTATCGGTAACCAGCCTCATGCACACACATTCAGTCATGAGCATCCGGAAATAACAGTCAAAGGCCATATACTGCATGTATGTCCCCTCCATTCTGGGTGTTGGATGGCTCGTCCAAGGATCCCTGTCCGACTGACTGGATACATAGGCAACGAAGATCACGGTGATCCCATATCCCACAAGCTGCCAGTTTGCCAATCCATGTCGAAATCAAATGAGTCAAAACCAACCTACCAGGATATGGATTAGTGATTTACAAATGTACTGGCCGAAAATTGCACTCACATAAGCGTAGCCATAGTCTAGCTGGTCAGATACTGGAAGACTCGTTGAATTGGGCAAGGGCATCTGTTGGAAGGCCACACCGGTCTGATTGCCAAAGTCAGTGTCCAGGCCCTCCAAACATAGGAACTACACCATAATAAATGATGGTGCCGATACTTACATCGGACATGGTCTCAAGATGTGTACGAGTCAGTTGGTTGAGATCAGATGTCTCTTGCCTTGCGAAGTGCTTGTAATACAAATCTAGGAACCTCTGTGCACAAGCAGACTTGGCTGCCTGACGGGACTCCTTCCCCAGATGCATCTTGAGCAGCATGATGGCGCCTTACATCGTGAGAGGGCACCACGGTTCTCCATAGAAGCAGCGGAGGTATCTGTCCTCAGTGAAAGGAAGACATTGCTCTAGAAGGTCGATTGTCGACTCGGCATAATCGGCAGCGATATTTGTTGATCCTGCCTTGGATGTCAGAAGGTCTGAGACTCGCCTTTCTTGGACTTGAAGAAAAGAGCAATAGCTATAACTAAGCACTGGCAGATAACTCACCCCTGTGCTGAAGCAGGGTAAGGCGAGTCAGGCTGAGAGCAGCGACCAGAAGGTCTTCACGTGATAATGAAATACCTTAGACCCCAAAGCTAGCTAACTTCCGGTTTGTGAGGAGTATGTCCCGCGACGTATGCTAGGAGATGATTCTCTGAGAGGGTGAACCGACTGCTTGCATCCTGGAGATAAGATCGGTGGATAGTCAGAATGCACTTCTTAAATTGGAACCTTGATAGCGCAGACACGAGAAAGGAGTTTACTGGGTCTATTCCGTCCGTTCCATCTTCTTCACTCCAGGACGGAAGTGAATCGAGGGCTTCCGTGAGTGTATGTGTGTACCGCAAGACATTGTCGTAGGGTAGAGCTTTAGCAAACCCGGTACTGAACAGGCGCCTAGATATTCCGAGTCGTAAAGCCCAGCTGCAGGAGCTTAGAGATTGGTAAGACGAGTCTGTCTTTCGACTCGGAGAAATATGCGTCGGGATGACTTCTGATGTTGGACTAAGTTCCTCATCGTTGATGTTCGCAGGATCGGAAATGTCGGATTCTATGTTGTGCAGGAGAGTGGGCACTTCATACTCGAAAGAGTTCTGAAGACCCAGTTCTCAAAGAACGACCCAGATACGCTTCTTAATCTCTCCTACATAAGGACTATAGGAAGCCGAGGATGGATCGGGGCCGCAATGCATTCGATCCAATATAGAATTTTGGATAAGAGATCCTGTCTCAATCCAAAATCGCTTCTTTCGGATAGTATTCGTTCGCTTCGCGAGGTAGATCAGACAGGCGACTTGTTAGTAAATAAGTTTGCGGCCCTTCATGGTCTGCTGGGTCAACCAAGCATCACAAGCAGATATCCACTTCGGTGGCATGCCCCGAAATTGTGCGGCAAATGGACTGGAAGAGATCGGAGTTGATACGGACATCATGGCCAGCACCAGGGCGACTATGCCCGGATTTCGAGGCAGCTCTGGTTCCCAAAGAAAGGAACATCCCTTTTTGAAGGTTGGAGTATGTATGATGCAGTGTAATTGCTCGATGTGGTTGAGATAGAAGGAGACCATGGTATCCGTATCATCCTTGGGAGGAAGCAAGTCCTCAAGAGTCCTGGTCATCGCACTCGTAGCACTGGTTTCGAAGGTGACTTTTCTCTTTCTGAGACTGACGCCGCGAGATTTAAACCACTCATTGGCTATCTCCCTGATGGAAGGGAAGAGCTGTGACATCTAAGGTGATGATTTAGGTTAGAGTGATCATTGTGGTTGGAAACTGTAGAAAGAATCTCACCTCGTCGAAAAACCGGAACAGAGTGTGTTGACGATAGTAGCCTCGCGGGGATCTCTCTTGCAATCCCGTGATTTCGTTTCCGGTATTGGGGCCAGACAAAGCAAGGACTCCCCAGTTCTGCCTCAGAGCTTGGTCATATGGGGCTGTTTCCTGATCTCGCAAGGTCTCGTCAGTAGAGTCACGAGGACTGTCGTGGAACTGTCGTTCTGACTTCGAGAGCAGGTCCTTCAGTTGAGCAACTTCGGCCCGGAGATCTCGGATCTGGGAGGAACTTTGTTGGAGAGCAGTTTCTGAGCTCGGGTGGAATTGTCTGGCACTGGGATCGGCTTTCCCGTCTCAAATGAGGATTGTCCGGGTCGGCCAGACCTGATACACCTCTGACAAGGCAAGCCACGGTCGCACGACAGCTACACAGTTCGTCAGTACGGTTATAGTCCGCCTGTTCGGAGTTCACTGCCCCGTTCATCGAGTTCTACTTACCTTCTTCTTCCTACATTCTCCACAGCTCAGTCGCAGACGTTTTGCTCAGCTCCGTTTGGCAGTGGCAGTGCCTTTGCTCGCGGAGTTCGCAAGTTGAACACCGTCACCATTGACTGACCCAGAAATTGGATTGGGAGTTGGGTTTTGACTGTTGCCGCCGGTGGAGCAGTCGGAGCCCGGAGGTATGCCCTCGAGGTTCCCTAGCATGTTAGTAGCTATGAGACGGATGTGATACGAGCACCTCGTGAGGTGAGAGTTCGGGCCTCAAGGAAGCACCCGAAGCTCAAGTATTGTAAGGATGTTCTTCACTACTTACTGCGTACCTGATCCAAAGACGGTAGTATTTAGCGGAGATAGACCAGCACTCATGGCCGTGTGAGCACTGAACCGATCATGTCCGACAGGTTGGTATCTTGGGAGATCGACTATATCCGATCATCCCCGACCATCTCCTGCCCCGATCATCTGCGAAAGTTTAGCCACTAATCGGGGCCACGAGGAGAGTTTCGTATTGGAAGACTGACATTTCAATGTCGTTCTCCCATTCCAAGACCTCTTTATTGCTAGATTTTACACCTGTACAAGTAGCACTGGGCAGATCTACCGATCATGGTTTCCAAACGAACGAAGCGCATACCAATTCTCGGGAACAGTCATGATTTGGGGTTTCTTGTAATTTGCTTATGGATTGGGGTGGGGGGTGGGAGGCATCGGTGAGCGAAACAGACTCAAGACTCATTCTCATATGAATGCTTAAGTAGGCAAACTGTTATAGGCCTATACAGATGAAATACAGGTACATGCGGACTTGTCTGTCCGTCCAATATATCGTCTTTCGGTGAAACTCGGAGATCACATCGGGTCGCTGTCGAAGTAAAGGATAACGGATTTCATTCTCAGACGAGCACCTTATATATGTACATGACGCAAGTCCCTACTGGAGCTTGTATCTGTCCGTGATAGGTGTCGCTTCACAGCACAGTTTCTCGCCCCATATTCATCGCAAAAGCCTACTTGGGTAGGTTATGTGCCTCTGTGCTCGCAATACCTCCACACTCTCGTCGACTCTCGAGCACTTGACATAACACTGCAAGACATCGTCACACGCCACCAAAACGATTAGCCAAGTTTTCTAACCAAGCAATACCACAACTATGTCTTCTGATTTGGCAGTTGCAGAGAAATGACTGGCTTCCCAGGCTCGGCTCCTGGAACCGTTCCGGAATTTAAGCCAGCTGAGCTGGAACACAAGCCACAAGCACCAGACGTGCCTCATTTTCCTGATGGTGTCACGAAGGCCTGGCTAGTAGTACTTGGTTGTTGGTGTACATCCTTTGCCTCATTTGGAATCGTTGACTCCTTCGGGTGCGTACAGACTTGGCAGTGTTGGCTCCATATCACTTTCAGCAGCGAAATAGCAATGATAATAAACTCTCCATCCTTAGATTATACGAGACATACTACCATGAGACCTACCTCAAAGACTACCCTAGGGTACTCGCCGTCCACCATCGCGTGGATCGGCTCCATCCAGGACTTTGCGCAGTTCTCGGCGACCTTGCTCGGCGGATCCATAACGGACCGTTGGGGACCAATGGTATGCAATTCGAGACAGGGGGTTTTTCAACATATTGAAATTGTACTGACTCTGAACAGGCTGTCATTTGGCCGTTCTCCCTCCTTCTAGTTGTCGCCATGATGCTCACGAGCCTTTGTCGAAAGTACTATCAATTCATTCTCTGTCAGGGAATTCTTTTAGGCTTCTCCTGCGGACTTATCTTTGCACCAGCCCTCACTGTCGTCGGTCACTACTTCTTCAAGAAGCGAGCCATGGCCATGGCTTATGCATCTACAGGCTCCCCAATCGGCGGCATTATCTACCCCGTCATCCTAAAAAATCTTATTGATAATCCTAATGTTGGTTTCCTCTGGGCCCAACGCGCATGCGGTTTCGTTAGCTTGTTCCTCCTCCTCATCTCGGCGGTCACGATCCGCCCCAGACCAGGCATGACCAGGAAGAGCAGTCTGGTCATGCTTGACGCATTCAGGAAACCCGCATACTCTCTCCAGGTTGTCGGCCTCTTCATGGTTGTCCTCGGCTTCTGGACTCCATACTTCTATCTTGCAGAGTACGGCCAGGCACATGGCATGTTAGCTACCCTCGCATCTTACTTGTTTGCCATCATCAATGCGGGGTCACTCGTCGGACGTATGCTGGGTGGCACCTTTGCCCAGTATGCTGGCCAGTTTAATGTTGTCACCTTTGCATGTTACATCTTTGGTATACTGCTGTTCTGCTGGCTCGATATCAGCTCGTCTGTTGGCTTGATCGTTTCATCACTTATTTTCGGAGGCACGAGTGGTATCATTATTACCCTGATGATGTGGCACATTGTGCACCCCACCCGAGCCAGGTACGTGAGAGACCCCCAACTGTCCGTCGAGTCATCTCTTAATATCTATTATCGTAGATTGGAGCATATTTCGGCCAGTTCTCACATGGGACTTGCTTTTGAGTGACATGCCTTAATGGCAGCATGGTTGTGATCGCCAAGAGCCCTGGGAGCTGGAGGCGATGCCGATGCCGATGATCTCCCACATGGTGGTACACGCAAGGCTTCCTATTGAGAGAGAGAGAGGGAGTAGGGGCAGAGGAAATACCATGGACACGATGTTTCTGCACGATGTTGTGCAAAATGCTTGAGGTAAACGAGTGTAATTAATTGCAATAACAGAGAGAGAAACTCATAAGGTCTCGAGTTCTTCTGCCTATTATTCAAACCCTATTTTACAAAACTTGACATTCTAAACACTCTCTATCGTTATAGCTTGATGCTATGCTGTTGATTCCAATTATATCGAACTATATATATATCCTAACAAACTCACTAGAAAGGGGGATCAATTCAATATATATCGTAGGATATTTGATGCCATGAGGGAAGTTCTCGGAACCCAGGGAGTGATACCTATCCCTACAATCTGGTTATGATGTATCAAACACAAAAAAAAAGCCGATGCTTGTAGGATAGATATAAGTGCAATCCTACTTGCAAAACATAGACAACTTATATTCACTAATACCGCTGGTCTGGGTTGCCCCTGTATATACCCATACTATAAGCGCACGGACCAGAGCTTAATTTGACGTACCAGCGGATAGGGGGACGTTCAACATCATTCCAACTCCTGACGAATATCTATGTTGACCATGTCTTCAATGCCACAAATATGTCCCAATACAGGCAAAGACTCTGTATGAATCGTAGTTCCCAGCTACTTATCTCCGAAGTCAAGGCTTGAGAACTATCACCCAATGAAGTAAACAACAAGTACCTACCCTAGGCTCGCTACCTCGGGCCATCACCATCGCGGTAACCATTCTCTGAATTCTGGAGCCAGTCTTCGAGAGGAATAAATCCTCAATTATCCCTTGTGATTTCAGCGCACTCACCAGAATGATAATCAGCGTTTTCTTCTCACGGCTGATGAACAGGGTAGCAAGCAAAGTGGGGGAGGCAGGATAAGCCAAAACTTCGCGACGGTGCGGGGGCTGGAGACTTTACACACCACAAGCCGGAACAACATGAGTGGGTAAATACAGAAGCCATCCCTTCGTGATGGCCCCTGTATCTCATATTGTACGTGTAATAGGGTGAGGCGGTAGATCGGACCTAGTCCCTGTGCTATATATGCAGTGCATGCAGCATAGCCCAGCTCACAGCCACTATAGATGCCTCGCACAAGGTAGTCTCTCACCTGACCAGGGCATACATTGAACAGTGAAGTCTCACTGGGTGGGTGGCTGGTCCCCAGGATACTAGCTTTATGTTTTCTCTTAGAATTACCAAATCTACCCTTCTCCTCTACCGCCACAGGACCAATGCACCTTACCACACAATCTGGCCACTTTACAGTCGCCTTACAAGCACCTTTTCCAAAACCTCCGGTTGCAAGTGCCATATAACCATCGCCTTCCACTTATTAGCATTGGGTGCTTAACACGGCTTTCTCAGTACCAGTCCACTTTTTTACTTTGACTGTCTCAGGCCTCTTGTATCAGTGCTTTCATCATCTTAGCCCCTTAACGGGATCTGCATCGCAAGCTTGGATGGCACATGCCTCACAGGAGGGCCGGATCCGGGAAATTACACATGGCAGCAACCAGATCGGTACACGAAGTCATCGAGAGTGCGACCTCTTAATACCGCTACACGAACTCGACAGCTGACAACACCTCGACGTTCTAGCAATGTCAGATGATCACGACTTCGATATCCAGCCTATGGCAGTTCTCTCCCCGCCAGAACGGCCAGGCGAGTGCGAATCCTGCCGCCAGATCTGGCAACTGTTTGCAGGGCCCGAACCAATAGGCAAGATCCGATTGGGCTCTTTCGACGAGGCTCTCTCTACGCAGTGCCACGGGCATAGACCCTTGGTACAGGCCTTGATTGGGAAATTGCGCAAAAATCCCTCCACGCCGTTTACTTCAGAACGGAGTGAGGTTTACTTAGAGATTGGGTTTGAAGGAGACGTCGAGATATCCGCGTTGGTTTCCGGTGTAGGTCATTATTGGCGGCTGCTGGTGGTGAAGAAGGACGCAGCGCACCATCCTGGTACTGGCCGCATCTTGAACCCCGATTGGGTTGATGTGGACATGCTCAAGAAATGGAAGCAGCAATGCCTCTCGACACACGGCGCAAAATGCGACAATCCCATGAAGATCTGGCCGATAAGGCCGACTTATTTGATCGACGTGGAAGACAAGTGCCTCGTTCTGGGTAAGGAGGGTCTGGTCTCTGACGCCTTTGTGGCACTGAGTTACAGATATGGCAGGTCCTCTGGCATTACAATCGATGCCGCCACCTTGAAGAGGCTGCACAAGCCCGGCGCTCTGGATACTCCGGATTTGAAGGAATGCTTATCGCCAATCATTCAGCATGCCATGCATTTGACCTCGGCAATCAGCGAACGATATCTCTGGGCAGATGCAATCTGTATTCCTCAGGATAACGAGGAAGTAAGAAAGAATGAGTTGAAAATGATGGGTGCAATCTACGCCAATGCAGTCGTTACAATTATCGCTACAGATGGTGACTCGCTAGATGGGCTTCCCGGTCTCGAAGGTGCTTCTGAACCTCGGCAGATGAAGCAATGCATCATACCCTTCGGCAGTGAGGAAATCATATTGGCGAATCACGACAGCTTCGACACGTCGGGACGTGGAAACGACTATTCCAACCGAGCTTGGACGTTTCAGGAGTATCTGATGTCCAAAAGAAGGATAGTTTTCCAACACAACGAGCTGCACTGGCACTGTCAGTGTAGCGTTTGGCACGAAAATATGATACTTGACGCTGAGTTCGACCACGCCCAGCTCAATACAGAGCATAATGTTATCATGGCTGGCTTTCCAGACCTGGAAATCCTGAAAGACATCATTCTTCGATACAACATTAGAGGACTTCGGTACGAGGAGGATGCTCTGCCCGCTGTCTCTGGTATTCTGTCAGTCCTGAGTCGCTCATTCACCGGCGGGTTCTTATATGGAATCCCAGAAATGTTCTTCGAGCGAGGACTAGGCTGGCGTCCTGGAGGGGACTGCACTGATTTGCGACGACGCACTCTATCGGAACGTCCTGTGGAAAACCGACTATCACCTTCAGGATTGCCATCTTGGTCCTGGATCGGCTGGCAGGGCTGGGTGGATCTCTACCCTGGCGGAGAGGCTTCTCGGATCGTCGACTCGCAATGTATAATTACTATCCCGGTCACAGAATGGTATACTAGCAAATCACCCAGCGACCCACTGGAGAACAGGAGGAGAATAAGTTCCACATGGTTCGAGAATCGCGATAAGTACAAAGATCTTGCGCAACCCCTGCCTCCTGGCTGGTCTTGCCACGACGCCTCTGTTATTCCATGCGTTTGCCAGTCACGCGTCTGCGCAGACGAATACGAGTGTGGCAGCTACATATTCAGCCACGTGGACATGCCCTGCCCTGACGAGGATACAGGATACTGGTATTATCCATTCCCAGTCCCAAAGGTTCAGGACTCCACGCCGCCATTTACGCCGGAGCAGACACCTTACCTGTTCTGCAAGACCTCTAGGGCGCGTCTCTGGGGGCGACAATCCAGCAAAGGGAATATTGTACATCTATACAACGGCTCTGGAAGAGCAATCGGCTATCTCCACCTACACAACAAGGACTCCCTGGCCCTTTTCCCGCGTACGATTTCAGAAGCTGGTCACGGGTTGTCTGTAGAACTGGTAGTTGTGTATAAGTCACAAAGATTGTGGCCACCATCGTATACAAGTAAAGTACGCAAAGAGTTCGATGACCTATTATATATGGAGGATGGGTATGTTGTGCTATGGGTAGAGTGGACGGACGGTGTCGCATACCGTCTCGCTAGCGGGGCGGTGAAGACAAAGGAATGGGAGAAGTTGGATACAGAGAGCATCGATCTGATCCTCGGCTAAGAAGATTACGGGTGAGCTGTGCTCGCTGAATGCAAAGCCTCCCACAAGCGCCATGGGTGCCTCTGTGTGGTAGTCGCTACATTGGAGGACTATATATGCCTTAAAAGCCGAGGGGTGGAGGAGGGCCTTCTCATATTAGTGCCAGGAGTTGGAAGCTGAATCTCCCAAGGCGGGGACCAGATTGATCGATATACTTGAGAATAGTGTCAGAAAGTTCATTTGTATTACAGATTCCAAGAGAATGACTAATGGTGTCTGAACTCTATCCGTACTACATAGCAAACTTGATGGCCAAGATCAAGTTCTGTCGCGAAACTCAGGTGTTAGCCAATGCACAGCATCAGGTGGCGATGGCTTTTGCACTCTTTGTGACAAGTTCTCTACCACAAAAGCAGGAGGAAAAGCCTCCTCTGAGTTAGGATAAGCATCAAATCATGTCTGCGCTGTTTATCAATTATTTGTGGTAGTCCTGCGTTATATCACTTTATATAAAGTTTTAGTAGTAGTGAAAGCCAGCTATACTGTGGCCACAACTCTAAAGATGGGGCCGCTCAAGTGCTGTCGACTCCATAGGGCGCCCAGTCTGATGGGTAGATAGCTCTATGAATGTGGTGTTTGTATTCTCTACTTGGTTCGATATAGGGAGGGAGACGAACGTGGAAGACGTAACTAAGAAAAGTAAGCAGGGTCAGATACTAATAGGACATACATCCATGTTCAAAGTATATATATTTGAGTTTAGGCAGTGAAATTGCCCTTACTAGGACCTGCTCTGCAGGCTACACTCCAAGAACCCTCAGCTCCAGATCCAGACTTGCCCGCCCCCGTGTTCCAAGTCTGGTCCTGCCAAAGAAGAACCACTACCACGGCATTCCTTCTCAAGCTTCGATTGACGCATCCACATTCACGTGCACATACCCGCACCACTCCATTCTCGTCCCGTGCTGCTCACACAAGCTCCTCCAGAAAAGCACACACATCCCATGCTTCAAGTATCCATACCCGTTCAATCTGCCCGTTACGGACTCATGGAAGGGCATGCATGCGTAGCAAGCAGCCAGCCACGCCGGAGGACCAATACTACCAGCATGTCACCATCGTCCCCGCAATATTTGACAAACTCCAGAGCGTTCAAAGCTGTCATCAGATTCCGTTTTTGCTACTGAAATCCCGATCCGCCTGGGGGTATTCTGGGAGAAGAAGAGGAAGAAGAAGAAGAAGGAAGAAAAACGAAGAAGAAAACAAAACGGGGCAGGCCTGAAAGGAACTGAGAAAAAGGTGTTGATATGACCCTTCCTCCTCTCGGCACCGCTCGCTCACATGAAACGCCCAAACGCATGGAGACTTTCTTTCAAGTCCCGAAGTAAGCAATCAGATGCCAACACCGTCGCTAACCCACCGAGGTCTCCCAATCTTTCCTCCAAAGAAAATAATGATAATAAAAATAATATCAGGGGCCCATCTTGGGAGAGAAGAAGTCACACATGTATGCATGCAGCACAGCCTTCTACCCAGGCAAAACCACCAGGATAGATGGCAACTCTCCACACGTGTTCTTTCATCTCTTGATTCCATGAGCAAGAAAAGAAGAAAAGGGGTTGTCTAAGGAGCAAGAAGTCTTCTAAGAACGAAAGTGGGTAAAAAGCTCTGCCGTCCATCCCTTTCTTTGCCCCGGCAAACTTCTTTCTGTTTTCCCAGTCTCCTTTGCCGCCGTCATCAGTCCGTCGTGTCATCGTCAGATCCTTGTTCCATGCAAATTCTGAACATCGGTAATTATGCGCCCATTCGGAAGGGACTGTAATGAGGGATCTCGAGATCGAAAACCCCCCCGTCGTTGAAGGGATTGGTTCAACCTGCTTCATAGCAATGAGGGTTATACGATCTCGCCCTCCTTCTCCTCCCTGAATCTCATTCCACCCTCAACGGTAACCCCCCCGCTGACCCACTCTTGCTCTGCGACTTTCTCGAGTGACCAACGGCTCCTCGAGCGCTGGAGCAAGCCCTCGGTGACCTCCATGGCGCCCAACAAGCCGGCTTCCTCGAATTTCTTCACGTCGCCCTCGTGATCGCCATCATCACCCGCGTACTTGATCCACTGCCACTCGACACGCGCAATCCGATGACTAGTCCTGCTGCGCATACGGAGAGCCTCGCTCATTCCAGGTGGTGGGTCGAAGGGTAGGCGGCTCTCGAGCAGGGCATAGAGCAATACGCCCAATGACCAGGCATCCGTAGTGCGGCCGTCGTACGGCAGGCCCATGATGACCTCAGGAGCAGCATAATCTTCACTGCCACAACGTGTCGTGAGCTTCTCGTCATCAGCCACTCTGCGCGATAGGCCTAGATCCGTCAGGGTCGTAACACTGTAAGGGTACGTCTGCCAGTCGATCGAGCGGTCGGACAGTTCCCGCGGTGTGAGGTTGACGAGAACGTTTTCGAGCTTGATGTCTCGATGGACAATGTGGCGTTCGTGGAGGTAGCGTACTGCGCCGACGAGTTCGGAGAAAATGCGCCGCAATAAGGATGGCACAAGTAGGTCGCGGTGCCTAGTCGCTACGTCAAAGAGATCGCCACCCGGACAATAGCTGAGGACCAAAATAGCTCGGGTCGGCTCGATGCTGAAGGCCTTGAGGTCCACTAAAGATGGGTGGTGTATGCTCTGCATGATTTCGAGTTCGCGTTTCAGGCTCATTTCGACCCGGTCCTCAGAGGCGCCACCTTTGGGTCCATGTTCGCAGATCTTGACGGCGACCAAAGACTTCCTGTCAAGACTTGAAAGCGGCTCGGGGGTGAGAAGGCCGGTGTCCGCTCTACTCTCCGACTCGATTTCCTCTTCTGTTGCAGACAAGTGGCTGGTCGCCAGCACCACTCGGCTGAAAGTCCCTTGCCCCAAGGTCTTGACAGCCCTCCATCTACGGAGCTTGCCGTCCTTTCTTCCTCGGGCGTCAAAGTATTCATAACCCGGGGTGTCCTTGGCTGCTGTTCCGGACGCTTCGACTGCTGTTACTGAAGACTCGCTCGGTGGCGGGCTTGGTGGTTTTTCTATCGGTGTCAATCCTCGGGATTCTGACAAATGTGGCTCTCGTCGCATCGGCGCATTGTTGGGCTTGTTAGCATGAGGCCCTGATACAGTGAGCATGCGCTTGGGTATGTTTAAGTGGTCCGGATGGTATTCGCTAATGCTTCTGTTCCGTGTATGTATTTTCGTCTTATCGGAAGCGTCCTTCTCTGAACTGTTGTTAGACTCCTCCCCGGACGCTTTGCTTGCATTTGAATATGCCTTACGCTTCGGCTGGTTCGCCAAAGCAGAGGCTAGCCACTCGCCGTTGCTTGTCACCAAGACTGACTCTGCCATCTTCGTAGGTAGTGGTTGTGGTGTCTCTCTCGAGGGGGGCCGGCCGTGCAGTCGCTTCCAGGGCCCTGGAGAATCGCCGGATAGTAATGGGGATGGCAGTGGCGTCAAGTCGCCCATAGCAGTTATGATAGGGCTCGGGACTCTGGAGCTGTTGGCAGAGCCAAAGCTGTGGGCGAGGGCGGCAGACTTGAAGCTCGGCGTCCGTGACACTGGTTTCAGACTTGGCGCAGACGATTTGCGGGACAAGGAGAGGGGTGTGTGTTTTGCCTGGTCCGAGGCTTGTGAGAATGTCGAGGCACCGTTGGGACCGTCGAAGCTGGGTCCAAAGGCGGAAAAAAGTTCGCTGCGGCTTCGAAGTGAGTTGGCGGAACTGGGAGAAGCTGGGTGTTGATCAAAATCGTCTTGGAAACCCGAGTCGACTCGTTGTGGGGTCGAGTCCCCGGACGGCAGTCTCACAGTCGGCGGGGATAGTGCGAAGGAATTTGTGCAGGTTTCTGGCGAACTCGAGATAGCACCCAACGGGTGTATCGAAGAAGTAGTAGTAGTAGCAGGTGAGTCGAAAGGTTTTGAGCGGAAGTTCGAAGGAAGGAGATCTGAGTTGAGCATTGCGCTGCGGGTGTTTCGGAGTCTAAAATCATGGGCGGCGTCTGTCGCAGAACCCGCAGTCAGGGAGTCACTAACAAAGTGTCCATGACTGCGAGCAAAGCCAAAGTTTTGGGTCTTCTGATCGCCGTGGATTGTAGGCGCAGCGGAGCCTGGTTGCAGGGGTTGGGGCGGGCGTGAGGACATGACTTGTGTGTGTGTGTATGTGTATCGCTGTCCGTCGTGGGAGAATGGCGAGGGGATGGGAAGGCGAGGGGGGGTCCTCTCTGCACACAGAACGTCAGAACGTCAACACTGCAAGGGCCCTGGCGGCCAAGCCAGCCGGAGGGCTGCGGGCAGTACGGCTAAGAAGGCTAAGGCAGACAGGCAGGCAGGCACTGGCAGCCTACACAGTAGGGGGCCCCTGTGGCCCTGGGGGCCTCGACGCTGGGGATCGGCGCATGACACGAACGGCGGCGATTCAAGGCTGCGCGTCAACGAGGATTATGGTTTGGGCGAGGACTAGCTTACTGTGAGTGTGTAGTGTACTACTACTGGTGAGTGGGAAATGGTGTGACAGAGCGTTAGGTCGACCTTTCAACACCCAACAATGGTGCTATGCATCAGCCCTAGGAAGCACGCAGCAGGTTAAGCGAGGAAAAGTGACAGATCCTATAAGCGTGCGTAGCTCACGTCACCAGCCAGTAAGTCGGGATACGGTTGCTGGGCGAAGTGGGCACTCGTTGAGCCGAGGCGAGGGCGAGGTCGAGGTCAGAGTACTCTCTCTCTCTGTGTGTGTATGTATGTGTGTGTGTGTGTGTGTGTGTGCTTGTAGGTATATGTAGCCCGGCGCGGGGTGGCGAAGTCTTGGATATTGGACCAGGAGACAGTTAGGTTTTGTCGCACTCTCAACAGGTTCGGTTGTCGACAAAGGCAGCGCAGTTGAATATCGGCGTGTTTGTGAGGAGGTGGAAGAAGGGAAGGTTGAATGTTTGAATGGAAGACGAGTTTGGACTCGATCGATCTGCCAGTCACTAAGTCAGTCAGTCCGTCAGTGCCTTGTTGGTGGTACGGATCCGTAGGCGGGCCGGGAACGGCGGGGACGGTGTGTGGGACCAGGTAACGTTTCCAGATCAATGTTCCAGGCACGCCAGATGTGTATACTTGGGTACTTGGCCAAGTACATTCAACAGTGACTTGAAGTGGACATTGGGCCTTGTATGGGCCCACATAAAATTACGTGCACCGCATGATTGGCTCGTTCCGCCGCTACCCGCAGAGGTCCCCTGTCTCTTGCCGTATGCTTAAGTACTGCAGTGTAGATTACTACCGTCTGCATCTGTATCTGTATCTGTATTCGTCTCTGTCTCTGAATTTGAGAGTTCCGTTCTTGTTAATCGGATGGATGACTGAGTTGATGATGGTATCGCCAAACTGTCGATGCATTGCTCATGCCTTGACGTCACTCAAAGCGAGATATCGATCTTACATACATTAATGTCTTCTTGCGCGCCTACACTAAATAACCACTAAAGTACGTGACCATCTGGGGTGCAGCGTCTGTGGGGGCGTGTGCTTCCTGTTGGTTGTCACCGGAGTCCTCCCTTTTGTTATTATTACTTGATTACCCATCTTGGAAAACAAGCTTGCAATGTTGCGAATACGGATGACCGTTCTAGACACTTGCTGGTTTGGCTTACAAGGTAGACCCCATTAACCGTATGGGTACTATAAAGTGCCTGGCCGCTTGCAGAACACACACTTACACACACACTACACACACCAGCTGAGCTACCCAACACTCGAAATTGCGGTAATATCGTCCGTCACACCATGTCTATAATAGCCAGATCTAGCCAGTTGCGGGCTACAGATCACCTGTCTCTACGGATGGATCGTACTGTCTGTATGTGTGAGGTTGACAGCCAACCTTGACTGACAGCTTATAAGCCATCAGATATCACCATCATACGAAGTTTGCCGAGTACGGTTTTATGGTATTATGGCATTATTATAGTATTCTGGGTGATATTCCACAGAGCCTCATGACCGATTCTGGTTTAAAATTGATGCTGGATCCATGCGGCAACAGGCACATGGCGTTCAAGGGTGACCAACCGCCGCTGTGGATCATGCCTCGACGGAAAGGAATTACCTACATACACTAACTAACCAGTACATACAGTACACAGTAGATACCTACTCAAGTATAATAGATAGTATTGGAGAGACATACTTACTTAAGTATGTATCCAGCAGCACATGAATTGATCCCCGGCATTTCTTATCTGAGTTATCCGGGAGGGCGGTTTGTCAATCCCACTCTCTGAAACACCACCCACTCGCCCACCCATCATCAATTGAATGCAGTCTGCTCACCCCAACTTTAATTCTTCTTTTGATTGCAGCTCGTACACTTTGGGACAAGGCCGTCGCGATCGGATATGAGCGAACAACTCCACCCACCCGTCCAGGCCCCGGATCTGCCAAGCTTGCAGATGTATTCGTTCAACCCGCGAAATGACTTGTTCAATCCTGTTGCTACTGCTCAAATATGGTTAAGTATCTAGGTAATAATGTGTACCGAAACGGCCATGCACGGACGGTGACAGGGACGGTGACTGCGAACGGAGAGACTTGGAGACGATAGCTACAGTAAATATTTATGTATCTGACGTTTCTCGGCCCGAGTACAATACTACGGTAATTACGGGTCTGTAGTCCCTAAACTCCGTGCATCAAGTGCGAGAGTCGCGATAGAGGCCTGTTGACGGGCCATGCCTCGTCTACACCGTCAGCTATTGGCTCATGCATTTACCATCCTCGACTGCCGCTTTCAGATCAGCATTTGACACCTTGATCTTACTGAACCCTCACGTCACAATTGTCTGTCCTCCCATCTTCAAGAACTCAGTCGTGGGCAGTTCTCCTTGGCGGCAGGGTAACCAACTCCACGAATAGACAGCCACGTTTGTGGCACGTTTGTAGATCTTGCAGCCGGTTCTCCACAAACACAGAAGCCGGCCTTCCTGTCCTGTCCCGCCAGTTGTCTATTGATCCGGTGTGCTATACTACACATGATATGACATGACATGATATGATACAGGGTACAATATCAACACTACCCCAATCTGCAGTCCCCCTTACCATCAAAAACGCTCAGACACGGAAAGGCTTCCTTCGACTGGTACCCACCCACTTATTCTTCCCGTCTTGCTCACCACATCCCTCCTCACCAGGCACGTGCCGCCGCGGGTGCACCCACCTGACCCTCCCTTCCCTATAGTCCCTCTCCGCCAAAAAGTCAAACACCACGCTCCTCTTGACGACAGGCGAGGCCAAGACGTTCAGCAGCGCGACATCGCCCCCTATCGCCGGCGTCACCCGGTCGCAGAACCTGTACAGCAGGCTCTGGTTGGCCACGACGCGCGTGTACAGGCTCGAGAACAGGGCCGTCGCCCTGGCCGTGCCACTGCGGCTCTTCTGGTACCCCCTGAACACCTTCTCGATGCTCCGCGTGTCTGGTTCCGGTCCCTGTCCCCGGCCCGGGCCCGCGACGAGGGCCCGCAGCCGGTTCGTCAGCTCCGCGACGCCCTGCCACCCGGCGTTGAGGCCCAGGCCCGCGTTCGGCGTCAGCTTGTGCACGGCGTCCCCCACCAGCACCACCCGCCCGTGGTACCACCTGCGCAGGAAGCCCTCCTGGAAGTCCAGCAGCCTGCCCCACCTCCTCGACCGCCAGAGGTCCCCGAACGTGACCCCGGGCGCGATCCTGTGGCCCGCGAGCGAGGCGGCGACGGCCTCGGCGTCCGACTCGGTGTGGCGCGTCCGCTCGCGGGTCGGCTTGTCGAGGTGGATGTAGACGATGAAGTAGGCCGCGTCCTCGCCCGTGAGGATGTGGAACGTCTTGCCCTTGGGCTCGCTGCGCACCTCGTAGCACGCGCCGGGCTGGAGGCCGGCGGGCAGCGGGATCCAGCCGGCCAGCCCGTAGTAGGATGTCTTCATGGGCTTGTCGTCGTCCCCAGGGTCGCCGCCGAGACTGCCAACAAGGCCCGCGAGGCTGAGCTTGCTGCGCGATCTCCGCCTCGCCGAGCGTAGGTCGTGGATCGTCTGTCTGACGGTGCTGTGCACGCCATCGCAGCCGATGACGATGCTGCCGCTCTCGAACGTGCCATCCGCGCACGCCACGACCACGCCGTCGCGGTTGCTGACAATGGACGTGGCCTTCTTGTTGACCTTCACCCTCGTCTCCCTCTCAGGTAGGTTCTCCCACAGCAGCTCCAGCAGCTTTGCCCGGTGGAAGAGCATCCAAGGATGGCCATGGTTCTCCTCCACCTTCGCGAACAGGTCGTTGACGTCCCTGACGCTGCCGTCCGGCCGGTGGTTGTGCTTCGTCTTGATGGGGAAGTAGTGCTTCCGGGCCTCGTCGAGGAGACCCAGCTGGTCGAGGATGCGGACAGAATGCGGCCAGAGTGCGAGGCTGGTGCCAACTTGGCTGACGATCTCGCCACCGCGCTCGAGGAGTGTGTAGTCGATCCCTGCAAGGTGGAGCGCGTGGGCGAGGCAGAGGCCGTTGGGGCCGCCGCCGACGATGATGGCGCGAAAGGGTGCTGAGGCTTGTGGTGCGTTGGTGGCCTTGGCTCCGGCGGCGAAGTCCTGGGCCCGAGCCAGGTCCAGTGAGGCCTTATGTCCAGATTCAGTGTGTGTCGTCAGCAGTTCCGGTCCATTGGAAAGAGTGTCTCTGTCGTCAGGGCTGATCCTGTCGCCTGAGCTGGGGCCTTGCTCGCAGTCGGAGTTGCAATCGCAGTCGCGACTGTTTGTATACCTGGAGGGACTCCCAGGATCCTTTTCGAGGGCTGAGGTAACCCTCTCAAGGAGCTGCTTAGTGCTGATCATCGTTGCCAGGCAAGGCGAGTTCACTCCAGGTAACAACTGATGGACGGCTGATACCTTGCAGTTGTGGTGGATTGCAGTGCAACTTGCGAACGGAGGCCAACGTCGTCGTTTGCTCGATGCAAGGTCAAGTTGATCACGACAGTGGTTGAGGCAAGTAATATTCGGAGGCGCGCTTGGATGTTTGTAATACCTTAAGTACTTCAATCAAAATGGTGTAAGCTGAGCTGATGGGGCTGGGCTCCGTTAGCAATAAAGTCTGATTATTGGCTGCATCTTATTCTCACAAGTCACCACTGGATAGACCAAAACGTGGTTCGCAGTCAGTACAGTCAGGTCGACAATCAACCACGGAGCAGGTGACTGGGTTTAAGCTCTCCCCAAAGCTTTCCAGGGCCGTCTTCAGTGATTACTCGGTTTCCAAACAGCTTTAACAGTCAACTTACCAAAAGTTCATGCCAAGAATAGTGCGTATGGCTCTATGGCTTGGGGATTGGATCATGTGTTTCCACGTCAGCCTTGAGTATGACCTTTCATCCGTTGGCACAATTCCCTATCACTTCAGACTTGTCACCGTTTGCGTCCATCTTATAGGCAGGATGTGTCCACCTACGTTCTGTAGAGACCATAGTACAGGAAGGCAGAGGTTGTAATAATAGCAAGGAGGCAGTGCATGAACACGGCGAAAAGCATACATGTAGCCGTTGCGTTGTCCATGTTGGTAACACTCCACTCTCAGGGATGTGTTCTGTCGACTCCAGATGTCCTGATACTGGTCTAACGGCTGCTACGAATCATAGTCCATGTTCAGAGTGTCGATTTGGCTTCCCAATATAAGTCGGCTTCAGATGTTGCTGACGGAGGGCCGGTATCAGGCAGTACTTACAAATGTAAATGTTCAAGTTGGTAGTATCTTCGCCACCTCATAGAATCAGGTTGATGTAAAATGGTACATATATACCTACCTATTATTAGGCTACCCTTATAGTTTGCTTTAGTCGAAAGTAGTACGAAGACAAACATAACAACACTATCTCGTATCATGTTGCTTTGCAAGCAACGTCAAGTAAGGTGGTCAGCAGGATCAGGACTTTCCCCCTTACTTCTACTTTAAGTGTGATCATACCAGTGCCTGGCGACAATGCAAAGCAATCCAGTATCCCAAGAGCCCTGGTGATACTGTTACGAAAATTGTTCTTGTCAAGAGACTCGTTAGATGTCTCGGGCGGTGGCAGGATATACTTGCTATAAAGGTCACTCCCAAATGCCCAAAAGCTCTAAACGGTTATGAAAGAAGAGGGTGTACTACGGAGAAGAATAAAAGCAGTGCATGTTGCTTATTTTGATCATATACCGAGTACCTATGACAGCAAGTCCATAGTCGACACTCAACAATTTTGTGCAACTCAATACTCCATCCACTAGCAACACTCCTTCATAACAAATGCTCAAAACTGACTACCTCGCTATACATTCCACCCTGGAATACCCGCTGAATGATAAGCCCAGCCCAGCCAGCAATTCTCATCTGCAAAACGCTGCAAATGCTATTTCCACCCCACCTTCCAAGCCAGCCCCCCCCCCCAATCCTACCTCTCAGGGAAAGACTTTACCACCTTCTATAAATCCCCCGCTCGAGAGATTATCAAGGCCTCCGGCGCGCAGCAACATTGAAAACAACCACGGGGCGAAACTCGGGTAGCCTGAGCTCGAACCCCTCGACCAGCGGGTGGCCCGCCCTGAGCCGCCCATCAAGCCCCATGATATCCTCGCCCATGCTACCGTCGGCTTTGAAGATCCCATAAATCTCCACCAAGAATTCTGCGAGGCAGAGCTTGAAGGCCTGTAGTTCCGTGAGATCCTCTCTGTCCCGGCACAGCCAGGACGTGGGCCACCTCAGGAAATGCGTGGCACGGGACCGTATGATGCGCGTGAGCTTGTACCTCCGCCTGAGGGCTTTCAGGTCCTCCTCGACAAGCAGCTGCATTGCTCCAGAAGCGGCTAGGGCCTGTTGGTCGACGCTGCAGAGCCACCGGAGGGTATAGCACTTCTTGAGGGTCTCGACGTCGGCGAGAGCAACGAGGAGGCTCTGCGCTTCGTATTCGCGGAAAAGATCCCACTCCAGAGCCTGCCGCCAGGCTACCTCGTTGAGCACGAGGTCGAAGGAGTGGACATGGACATAAACATGACGGCGGGTCTTGAGGTACCAATTGTACGCAAGGTTCGCAACCGCATATTCGGCTGCGTGGGTTTCGCACTGGTAAAGGAGGTCAATGTCGACCATGATGGCCGTTTCGGGATCCACAGCCTCGTTCAGGACATCGTCACGGTTTGCTGGCCCGTAGACCTTCGCGGCCCGCAGGAGAGAGGCCGAGCAGAGCCAGATAACATCGGACCGGCGGTTGTACTAGAAAATCCGCCTGCTGATAGGCTCGGTCACGTTGGGGAATATGCTCCTGGACCACACGGACAGTGGCTTCGCGATATTCCTTGCGCATTCCCGTGCCTCGTGATTCACAAAGGCAGTTGAAGGGTCTCGAGCAGATGCGTACGTGAGTGGCATGAAGCATGTGGTGCAGGGAGCTCCATGATTGTGCAGCTGCGGGCTCGGGCATTGGGGCATAGTTGGCCTCACCAGGCGTGTGCACCAGGCACTTTCCCATACCATTTCCCTTAATTCTTTTGGCAGACCGCCAAACTTATTGGGTGTCTTTGCCGGATCGTCCGTGGAGTTCTTGTCGGCTGCTAACCCGTCCTTGCTGGAGTTGTGACCTTCGTCGGCGTCGTCATCATCGCTCGGATTGTCAGGACGTCCGCTTCGATTTCCGTCTGGAGCCACGACATCTATGGACGACCCAGCTTGCGGCGAGGTTGTCGTATCACTTTGCAGCTGGCCTCTTTGCAAACGGACTTCAGGATCAGTTTGTAAGGTTTTGGGAGGCGTAATCTCTGGCTGCTCGTCGGCGTCTCCTCGACGCAGTGAAGCATCGGATGACCCTTCCATCTTGGGTTCGTGTGTTGGGCCAGAGCCTCGTGAAGTCCACGACGGAAGAAAATACTTCTAAAATGGTCTCGATGTGGTCGTATTCCTACTGTAGGGACTTTCTCATCCGATATCAAATAGTAATCTTGGAAGAGTGAACGAAATGAAGCAGAGGGGGAATGCGCCTGCAAGGGCAATGCGTGTTACAACAATGCTCAACGCGCCTTCCCGACTTCCTGCTTCTCAAAGGTGACGTGACAACAGTGACGTGACCCTATTCGTTAGCATTGTCGACACCATGGTAGAAAGACATCCTCCAGAGGAAGGCGTCGTCTCGAAACACAAACCCACCACTTCGAGATCGTCCCCAAGCGTGATACACGGCTACATCCCCTGTACCCTTCCCGATTCAGGTCGACGCCGAGCAGACGAGGATATTCATGTTATCAACCTCAGGAACAATCAACAAGCATTCACGTTGGAAGAAATCGCACAAGAGAACAGCGAGTTGTCTTAACGTCAAATCATTATCGTCTATTTGGATTTGTGCCGCGTGGGCCAATCAACCCTTTCCACCAGAGATACTACTGTACATCCAGGCTAGAATGACGACATTACCAATCGTGTAGCAAAATGCTCAGATGGGGTGCCAAACCGAAGAGACCCGTGCCAAAACTCCATGAACCGTTTTCGATGCGATCGCCTGTACCCTTGTAATCCCAAATGCCTATTCTTGATTCTTTAGTCGACCTCCTCCATGGCGCTGTCGCCAGTCTCGGCGGCAGGCGTGGAGTCAGACGCAGCGGGGGCGTCGGCAGCAGCCTCAGGCTCCTCGTCCAGGTTCAGACCCAGAGACACGAGCTTGTGGATGCGCTCGGCGAAGCCAGCAGGCTCGTCGATGGTGAAGCCAGAGACAAGCAGGGAGGTCTCGAACAGGAGCTGAACGATCGACTTGACGGTCTTGTCGTTCTCACCATCGGTCTCAACCTTGGTCTTGAGCTCCCTAATGATGGAGCTCTTGGGGGAGATCTCGAAGGTCTTCTTGGAAGACATGTAGCTGGACATGGAGGTGTCACGGAGGGCCTGGGCCTTCATGATACGCTCCATGTTGGCGGACCAACCGAACTGTCCAGTGCGGATGGCGCAGGGGGAGCCGACGAGCTTGTGGGAGACAACAACTTTCTCGACCTTGTCGCCGAGAACGTTCTTGAGAGCCTTGGTGAGCCCCTCGAACTCCTTCTCCTCCTCCTCGCGCTGCTTCTTCTCCTCCTCGGTCTCCTCAATGTCGAAGTCCTTGGTGATGTCGACCAGCTTCTTGCCCTCGAACTCCTTGAGCTGAGTCATGGCATACTCGTCAATGGGGTCAACCAGGAAGAGAACCTCGAAGCCCTTGGCCTTGAGAGCGTCAAGGAAGGGGGACTTGGAGACGGCAGGCAGGGACTCGCCGGTGATGTAGTACATGTTCTTCTGGTGTTCGGGCATACGGGTAACGTAGTCAGCCAGAGAAGTCATCTCATCACCAGACTTGGTAGAGTTGAAGCGCAGCAGCTTGGCAAGCTGAGGGCGGTTCTGGGAGTCCTCGTGGATTCCGAGCTTCAGGTTCTTGCCGAAGGCAGTGTAGAACTTGTCGAATTGCTCCTTGTCCTCCGCGATCTCGTTGAAGAGCTCAAGAGACTTCTTGACGATGTTCTTCTTGATGACCTTCATGATCTTGTTCTGCTGGAGGGTCTCACGAGACAGGTTGAGGGGCAGGTCCTCAGAGTCGACAACACCCTTGACGAAGCTGAGCCACTCGGGGATAAGCTCAGTGGCATCATCAGTGATGAAGACGCGGCGGACGTAGAGCTTGATGTTGTTCTTGGTCTTCTTGGTCTCGAAGAGGTCGAAGGGAGCACGCTTGGGGACGTAGAGGATGGCACGGAACTCGAGCTGACCCTCAACAGAGAAGTGCTTGACGGCCAGGTGGTCCTCCCAGTCGTTGGAAAGGGACTTGTAGAAAGCGGCGTACTCCTCCTGGCTGATGTCGGAGGGGTTGCGGGTCCAGATGGGCTTCTGCTTGTTGAGCTCCTCCTCCTCGATGGTGGTCTCCTTGATCGTCTTGGTCTTCTTCTTCTTCTCCTTCTCCTCGTCGTCGTCGACCTCCTCGATCTTGGGCTTCTTGTCATCGCCCTCCTCGGTGGTCTCCTCGGCCTCCTCATCAGGGACCTCCTTCTCGGTCTCCTTCTGGACGTGGAGGTAGATGGGGTAGGAAATGAACTCGGAGTGCTTCTTGATGACCTCCTTGACCTTGGCCTCGTTCAGGTAGTCCATCTGCTCATCCTTCAGGTAGAGGATGATCTTGGTACCACGACCGATCTGCTCGCCCTCGGTGTCGGGGACGATGGTGAAGGTACCACCAGCACTGGACTCCCAAACGTACTGCTCGTCATCGTTGTTCTTGGAGATGACCTTGACCTTGTCTGCGACAAGGTAGGCGGAGTAGAAACCAACACCGAATTGACCGATCATGGAGATGTCAGCACCGGCGGTGAGGGCCTCCATGAACTGCTTGGTGCCAGAGCGGGCAATTGTACCCAGGTTGTTGACGAGATCCTGAGGCAGTAGTTAGCAGACTGTAAAAAGATTTGTCTGAAACCCAGTTTTTGGTTGTGGCGCAGATGTACTTACAGCCTTGGTCATACCGATACCAGTATCCTGGATAGTCAAGGTCTTGTTCTCCTTGTCTGGGATGATGTCGATACGGAGGTCCTTGCCCGAGTCCAGCTTGCTGGGGTCGGACAAAGCCTCGTACCTGATCTTGTCGAGGGCATCTGATGCGTTGGAGACAAGCTCTCGCAGGAAGATCTCCTTGTTGGAGTAGACGGTGTTGATGATGAGGGAGAGCAGCTGAGAAATCTCAGCCTGGAACTCGAAGGTTTCGCCAGACATTTTGAGGGTCGTAAATTCGTCAATTACTAGAAAATTCAGTCAGTATCTTGCCTCGAAAAGAGACTGTTGGTAGTAGTGGGAAAGACAAGGGCTGAGGACTGTGACGTGTGGGTTGTGGTGGGGTCGCCGTGGGGACGATTGAAGCAAACGAAAGCTGCGAGGCTTCGATTACGACTCCGTCTCCAAAGCTTTTGGGGCAATTGACGGCGAGATTTGAGGCAGGAAAGTAGATTCGTACGTCTGTAGAGATATACAGAGTATCGGTGATCTCTACCTGCCCCAATCTTCGTCGCAAGGCTGGGGAAGAAAGCTGGAGGTGTAGGTAGGCAGAGAGGCGGGGATCATGCTGCATTGGTGGAGATGTCTATGCTTACCTTGGGGTATCACTGGAGAGGAAATAAGAACTCAGTCTGATCGAATCTTTTGCGATTGCGATATCTGAGAGAATAGAGAAGAGGTTTTGGTATGGTTTGAGATGGGAATTGTCGTGTGAAGAAAAGAGATGTGTTTGAGGGAAGGAAGAAGGTCTGTTCCAGTCGAGAGAGCTGCAAGCCCGCTAAAAAATAGTGCTGCCAACTGCTCGTGGAAATTCTAAGAGTTTCCATGGCGCATTCCTTCTCTTGCCTTCGACGGGCTTCCCTGATTGGCACGATAGGCACGATAAGCTGCTAGCTCCTAGTTCTGGGGAAGCCAAGCCCCAGTTGCCCCGCGGGAACCCTGGTGCCAGAATTATCCATGGGGCCTTCCAGCCTTCTTCAACAGTCATACACAGTACATACACGGGCATTCACTCAGACAGTCAAATAGTCAAACAATGCAGCATTGACGATGCAGATCCGGTCTAGAAGCTCTAGGCAAGTCTCCAACCTCCCAATGTTTGGAGTTGCCTTTAATGTTTCTGGGGTTCCTCTTCGAAATCTCTACGGAGTTGCTCGCCATGCCCAGAACACATTTGGAAACCCCAGCCTCATGTTGCCTTACTAGCTCAGGGGCCACAAGTTGGTCCGTGCTACCTGCCTAGCCGCCAACGCCCAGAAGTGAGGCTGAAGGACGAGTTAGGCTGCCCAGACTGCCCTCGAGTGCCTGCCTATTCACGGTAGGCGCCTTGATACGGCTAGGCACACACAGACAGCTGACAGGCAGCCTGTGGATCAGGGTATGCGGACCCGTACAATCCGTACACAAAAGCAGTTTCTAGAAACACTCACGATGTGGTTGTGATAGATATCGCCTTATTAATGCTAATTGATTACGGCTTCTTGACTCCACCCCAAAGCGGCTCGGCAAATTGATTGCGGCCCTTGCCTTCCTATGTGGTATCTTGCCCCCAGCGCTTTCACAATCTTGACAGCGAAACCGCCCGGATCGCACGACCTGTAATCCCATGCACTCCAAAGAGGAACGGAACACAAGCCAATCATTGACCACCCGAGTACATCTTGCCCTTCGACCAAAGTGCACTATGTGGCTGCATCATCTAGGAATGGTACGGAGAATCTCCCCTGACGCTCGATAACGCGGTATGTATCCTCGTGAACCGCATGTGCGGCTATGACGCCGCCTTGTGCCTTCACGGGATGGTGGCATTCAGCTGCAGAACATGGCCAGCGACCATGTTAGTGAGGTTTGGACTCCCAAGACCTGGACGAGAACAATGCTTCAATGAACTTCGTCGGCCTGGGCGTTGTCTGCAGCAGAACCCGGCCATGTGGACCGGGCCACACCAGATCAATGTCCAATATGGACAGTCACAGTAATGTCCGACTGCTTTCAGTCTTGCCGTGTTAACGCATCGGCTGTCGAATAGTGAGAGCGATCATTGCGGAGAGCAAAACCGGCTTTCGGTGCCTCCTGGCAAGGGCCTCAACATGAGGTGTGCTTCCGGGAAAGGCATAGAGCCACTGGCCGACTTGTAGAAGGGGTGCAACTTCGCTTGCGGTCTCTGGTGACCTCCACAGCGACTGTCATGCAGTGAGACAAGGCACTGGCAGGAGCCCGCCTGTGATACTGCTCGAAAAAGAAGTTCTCTCTGTTCGTCTTGAGGTCTCAGTCGCCACTGATTTTCGCATGTCTGAAATACTTCATGCCCACCCACGCGACAACCACCCATACCCAAGCCATGATACACGTCAGGATGATCAAGGCGGGATAGTATCCAGTAATCGGCAAGGTAGGATCGTCCTCCAGCTCCGGTGGCGCATACGGCGTGGTCCCAACGTCCCAGGCCCAGCTCCAAACACCAAAACAGGAGCCCATGCCCACCACAAAGACAACCCATGTGACGATCAGTATGACCCAACCCCACCATTCCGTCTCAGTGTAGTCCCAATCGTCGTCGTCAGGTAGCAAGGGCGTTGAAGCCAGGCCCGAAAGACTCAGGGGGGACCTCGCCCTATTCACAGTCCTCCGCCGGGATAAGGGACTAAAATAACCGTCGGGCCCGGAACTCAAACTCGCCAACCCGGAACCGCCTCTGCCGCCAGCGTTCCTCCCAATGTGTAAGACATCTTCGTCATCGGTCGTTGTATAACTTATCGTAGGACTCGTAGACGCGGGGTCCTCGCCCTCGACCTTCGGACTCGGCGCGTTTCTTCCTGCTCCTGCTCCGGTTGTTGTAGAAGAAGTATCCCGAAGCAGGCTCGCAGCCGCCACGACGGGCGCATTCCTGCTGGCGTACCCATCCATCGAGGGCCGCGGTGTGATGTCTGATATGCCTAGTCCAAATCCGCCCTCTTCCCCGGTGGTGGCGGCGCTTATGGCATATGTCTCGGCCGACTTGACGTCGATGCTCAGGTTCGCGCGGTGGGCCTCCCGCCGCTCGCGCTGGGCGCCGCGGCCGAGGAGGGCGACCTTTCTCAGAGAGCCTCGGCGGCGTCTCGTCTTGTGCTCCTGCAATGCGCTTGCGATCGAGGGTGGCTGTCGGGGGATGGTGGTGTGGTGCATCGACGGGTGTGCGTGCGACGCATTATCTTTCTCGTCGTGCTGATGTTCTGCCGAGTGTGCGCGCATGAAGGAGAGTCTGGATAGTAGGCCGCCCCCAGATGGAGTGCGCTTGTGGCCGGATTGTTTTGGGTCCGTGGCACCAGCACGAGCACCAACACCAACATCTGGATCGGTGTCTTGGATAGGAGATGGAGATTCCATGATGAGATGGAGAGCGGCGCCAATGGGCCCAACCCTTTTTAAGCTTCTCTCGCGTGTGCTTCAGAACGCTGATGTCAGCGGAATGCGTTGGCTCAGGCGATGATCGAGGATCTTAAGCATCTGCCCCACATGTTGTTGTCGCATCAAACATTCGAGGGCGAGGCAGGACTCGTTGAGAACCGAATTGCCTTTGCGGCACCCGGGCTCCAAGGTGAATATATGATCATCTGGTCTGAAGCTGATAGCACCAGGGAGAAAAACATCTAGGTACTACCCAGGTATAAAGGAAGGTAGAGCATGAAGTACATGCAACCCAATTTCCCAATGCTGGTAAGCAACGAACCGGAAGCAGCAAATCAGCCCTAGAGCAAACTTGTAGAGCCTGCGGTCATCGACGGTGCCCCTGACTTAGCGGCATGTCCCTGCAACCACCCTGCCACCCCCCTGGACCCTTGCACCTAGCACACTGATCATGCAGCTAACCAGCTGGACACAGCAACCACACTCCCGTTCCAAGACAAATCCGGGGGCAGTTGTCGTCACAATGTACCTGTCTCGTATCAATACTGGTACAGTGAATAACAGAATCATATCATATCACGCGTGATCTTCACGCCCAGCACAAACAGTCAAGACACCCACACACATCACGAGCGGCGATCCGGAAAACCAAGGACCCTACCAGGCCTACTTCGTACCTCGTACACAGTACTGTATCCAACGGGGTCGCAATGCGCTAGACTCCATACAGCAATTGGCCTATCGCGACTGACAAAGAGATATTGGACAAGGCCGATAATCCCCCTCCTGCTCCTCGTCATTCCCCTCCCACCCTCTTTTTCTCTCGCCGTGTTCGTGATTAGAAGAGAGGTCCATGGCTTCTGGCCTGCCACCCTACTCCCTTCCCCCATCACCAAGCCCTCCTGTCTTAGTCGAGCCTCCTCCTGCTGAAGACGAGGACGAAATCTTGGACCTGGACCGGCCCCCATCTCGCGACAGTAGTGCCTCAGGAAACTGGAACGATATAGACCACCTGTTTCCGTCCTCCCGTAACAGCGGCCTTCTTAGCCCTAATACCCAGCCGACCATCCGGAGACCAAGCAGCATGACTTCGATAGATGCTTCTCTTGCAGAAGGCAGCGTCCCAGCTGCCGCGGCCTCGAGCCCGTTCAACTTCCAGACGCAGTTCATGAGCACGTCTCCTGTGAAGTCGGTATGTCCTACTCTCTACTGGGGTGGTCAATGGCGGCCAGACCTACCCTCCTTCTAATAGAGCTTCGAGCTGACCTTGTCGCCCCTCCTCCTCTCCAGAACATCGGACAACGTCGCGGCCATCGCTACAAACACTCCTCCATAAGCACCCAACACCAGATCTTCCAGGAGCCACCACCCCGGCCCCCGCCAGTCCTGCCCGCCTCCCTGCCCGTGCCAACCCTGCGCGAAGCCTGGACCTCCATGCACAAGGACCAGCGCGCCCGGCTATACTGGTCTCTTTGCCACGCCTGCGTCGCAGGCTACGTCTTCTTCTGCGCCGGCGAGAGCCTCGCCATGACGGCCCTGTCGCACCTGATCTTCTTCGACGTCGGGTCCGCGGCGATCTGCGTGGGCGTGGACGTCCTGGGCAACTTCGAGGTGTGGAAGAGGAGCAGCGTGCGGCACCCCTTCGGCCTGCAGCGCGTCGAGGTGCTCGCGGGCTTCGCCATGAGCGTGTTCCTGGTCTTTGGGGGGTTCGACCTGCTGAGCCACAACTTCAAGCACGTCCTCGAGAGCGTGGGCTCGCACGCGCCGCACCACCCGCACGGGGGCGACGGCGACGGCCACGAGGCCGCGGGGGCCGGCACCGTCAGCGCCGGGACGGTCGACCTGGCGAGCCTGGCGGCCGTGCTGAGCACGCTCGTGTCGGCCTACGGGCTCAAGAACCACGCGCGCATCAGGCGCGTCATGCGGCCGAGCTACTTCTCGTCCTTCCTGCCCGACTTCCTCGCCAACCCGTTCCACTCCCTGACGCTCTTCTTCAGCTTCCTCATGCTCCTCCTCCCCTACCTCTCCGTCGCCTCCTTCGCCTGGCTCGACAAGCTCGTCTGCGTCGCCATCGCCGTCTCCATGTTCGTCCTGGGCACCCGCCTCGCCGCCGCCCAGGGCTTCATGCTGCTCATGTCGTACAGCGGCCGGCGCGGCCGGGAGAAGGGCGCGTCCACCTTCGGCGTCGACGCCGGCAGCGACGCCGACACGGACGACGTCGTCCGGGAGATCGAGTCCGAGCCCCACGTCTCGCGCGTCGACGAGGCCCAGTTCTGGCAGGTGCACTACGGGCTGTGCATGGCCACCATGAAGCTATGCGTCGTCCGGGGCTGCGACGACGTGGCCATGGGCCAGCTGAGGCAGAGGATCGGGCGCATCGTGCAGAACAGGCTGGGCGAGGGCTACGGCAAGGGCGGCGCGCTGAGGTGGGAGGTTACCTTACAGATGAGTACGGACTCGGCATGAGTAAGACCTGTGGCATTCTAGAACGCTGTAGATGTGTACAAGCATCACGTGAATGAATACCAGGCGTATTATGGCACCGCAGAAGTTGACACAGATCGTATGAAGCGGCTGAAAAACGCACCCAGATTGGCGTTGGTCATCACAAAGAGGTCATGAAACAGCATATATTGCATGGCAAACAGGATGAGTCGAGGCTGTCTGTTGCAGATCATCGTGTCTGCGGGCTGTGTAATATCGAAACCTGACAATGAATGGCCGGCCACATGAAAACTCCTCCTGCACCCGTGATGAGACAACATCGTAAAGTCATTGGTATATGAACGGTGGAACACTTCTTAGAATAGCCCCCACCGGCCGCCCTTCTCCTTCCTCGTCTCGGCGCGGCCGCCCCCGGCCTTGGTCCTGTCCCTCCCCTCGATGGCCCTCAGGCTCTCCATCTTCTCCAGCACGAGCTCCAGCAGCTCCTTCCGCCGGATCACCTCGAGGTGCCGCTTGATCTTGGGGTCCTCCTTGGCGAAGCGCTCGATCTCGTCCTCGCTCAGGTGCCGCCCGAGGCGGGCGTCGAGCTCCCGGGGGAAGTTGTAGTAGAACTCCGAGAGCAGCTCGACGTTGAGGAAGAGGACCGCCGTCTGGGCGAGCTTGCTGGCGGCCGCGTCGAGGAAGACCTCCGGGCAGTAGTACTTGTTCTTGGGCTCCTTGCACTGGCGGGACTTGACGGCCATCAGGCGCATGTTGATGATGTCGGCGCGGTCGCGGAGGAAGACTGCTTCCCGGCCTAGCGAGTGGTGTCAGTGACTTTACTTGACCAGACAACCCTTCATGTTATCCAGAGGGGTTGGGTGAGGAAATGCTTACCCTTCTCCAACAGCGCGGCACTGAACCCACCAGCCCCCAACCTCCCTTCGCCCTCAACAATTATATCTCCCTTACGGCACTTGTCCACAAAGCCCATCACCTCCTTCAGCTTCCTCCTGCCGCCCACCGTCGTCTCCAGGTTCGTCATCGCATTCTGGCACGCCTCTAGCTCTCCCTTCAAAACACCACCGACGTGCTCCCGTCCGTTGTTCCATTCCCGCTCCTCGACGTCGATCTCGAACTTGTACGGCTTGATACAGTTCTCCACCTGGTCGCTCGTGCTGTAGAACCTCTCGTTCAGGATAGACGATGCAGCGTTCGTGATCGCCTCACGTGCGAAGGGGTGGTTTGCAAAGGTTGATTGCGCAATCAGCCGCTCGATATGCTTCTGGATCGTGGTGGCCACGGCGTTCGTCGCCAGACGGCCCACGCCAAGCTTAGTAAGCGAGGAGGTGGACGCATCGAGTTGACGGTGCCAGTAAAGATTGTTGGGGTCTGCTTTGGGCAGGTCGGCCAGTGTGTCGACCTCCGGGGGCGGTTGGGATAGGTCGACGATGGGTTTGTTCCAGTAGCGGAGGGCGAGGAGGTCCAGCACGCGCTGATCGAGTTCCTTCTTGAGGACTTCTTGCATCTGCGGCCGGCCAAATCCCGCGCTGAACTCTTTGAAGGAGTGCTTGAAGGCATCGAGGCTTTCGGCAAGGTATGACTCTGCCGAGAGTGGCCGGTCGTTGTACTGGACCTTGAACTCGTAGGTGGCTTCCTCAAGTTCTTGTTTTATCGCATCGTGTGTGATTTGCAGACTGGCAGACATGGTCTGTTCCAGGACGTGCATAAGCTTTTTACGTAGGTTGAGCGTGCCAAGTTCAATACCTGATTCGAGGCCAAATTCTAGGGGATGCGATGAGAAATAAGCGTGTTCGTTCTTGGCAATAGTGGTGGTGAGGTTTCCACCTATCCCCTTGTTGAACAGGGCCTTGACGCCGGGTGCTCGAGAAACGACTCCGACATAGCCGAGCCTTAAGGGATACTGCCTGTCCGACAATATGGCAGCACCTCGCACCGGGTCGACAAGATCCATCTTGGTGACGACACCGATAGTTCTCTCGCCTCGCGGATCTACCCTCCTGCTTGCCCGCAACGCGGTGGAGTTGGCCAGATCGACGTCTGCGGCAGAGATGGCCAAGATGACGTTTGGCGGTTGGATGTATTTGTCGCAAAGCTCTGCGATCTTCTGCTTGAGCTCCAGGGGCTGATTCTGACCGACGACTTGTATGTATCCAGGCAGGTCGATCAGAGACAGGTCAGGTACAGTCGGGGAATAAATGCTGAGGCGGATCGGGTCATCCGAAACACAGTCGCTGTCCGGGACGGCCAGGTTGAGATCGGTAAGTGTCCTTTGTATCGAAGAGAAGTCTGTTGTCTTCAAACCCAGATCCGGAAACTCGCCATACTCAGATTTGGACTCGGGCGTGTTGATCAAAGTGAGCTCGATTGGTCGTCTCGTGACCATATTGGACCCCTTGGGCAGGAACTCGTGGCCCACGATAGCCTCCAGAACCGAGCTCTTTCCCGAAGATTGCGATCCGATAACGACGATGGATGGAAGAGTGAGTGCACTCGTCTGGCCGACCTTGGAGAGAATATTCCGGATCTCGATCATTTTCTTTGTCAGGACCATCATCTGGTCATCCTTCGCCATCTCCTCTGCGTCCCTGTCATCCTCCACGATCTGGGTCCAGGCGCCAGCAGCTGCTGCACTTGCCATGACTTTCCCGGACCTGCTCTGTCTTGGCGGCTCCTTTCCCGGATTTGGACCTCCTTTGCCGGTGCCTATCTCCTCTTGCATCCGGAGGATCTTATGCATCCATTCTGGCAGCTCAGCTTGCTCTTTCGTGTTTTCCCACCCTCTCCCTATTTGACTCGCAATGTCCTTCGCTCCACCAAACAAGCCGGAGGCCGTGTCCACCGCCGTGTTCTTCATGTTCTTGTACATCTCTGACGCCGAGTTGCTGACCTGGATGGCCTGGTACTGCACCCACGCCACGCCGCCTATCATCAAGCCCCCGAACATGGCCGGTAGCCTCGCGAACTTGAGGACGAGCCTGGGCAGGATCCTCGCGAACGAGACGTTCCGGACGATGACGGCATTGTGAAAGGAGCTTCCAGGGGGCCACATGCGCTGCCTCATCGACTGTATCGTCGCATCGGTCCGTTGAAGGCCCCCGGTCGGGAGTCGGAAGCGGTGGTACTGGCGGACGGCGGCGGCGCCAGCGCGTCGTGCGGTAAGGGGCACTATCCCCGCTGCCAGGAGCCGTCCACTCATGGTGGTGGCGGGTGAAGAAGACGCTGGTGGTGTTGAGATGGCATAAAAAGCTGGTGACCGTGGGAGTTTTGGTGGAGATGTCGTCCTTCTCCCCGGAATAGGATCGTGAAAGTATATTTTCTTTTGCTGGGGTGGTGCTGTCAGAGTTGGGGTCAACTCTCACGATTATGCAGCCCGCTTTTGCATGAAGTGCTGAGGTGGCGTGGAGACATTTGGATTGCCCAGGGGTGATCTCGACGTCAGTGGGACAGTTGGGCGGGGGGTTATAAACACTCAGGGTTAGGGTTAGAACAGGATGGCAGATAGGTGTACATAGCTGACTCATGAGAAGGGAGGATCCGCCACTAGCGCTAAGCTAACGCCTCTGGATCCTGACCGCCGGGTCCATCACAAAAAAGACTAATCTGTCCAGAGGCATGACCAACAAGACAATATGAGTACAACCATTTTTCCCAAACTCATCAATAGCGAAGCTTTAGGAGCGGTAGCTCAGTGGTAGAGCGGTAGATTGCAAATCTGAAGGTCTCCAGTTCGACCCTGGATCGTTCCTCTCCTAATAGCTTTCACTTTTGCTCATGTGAGAAGATGATGGTTTCATTTTTGCCCCATGCGTCGAAGAACGATTTTCTTGAACCTCCATAGGTCCATGGGCTGGTGTCTCTTGATCTACCAAGTGAAAATTTCACGTAAGGGTTCGCCACTGAAGAAAAAACGCACAGCCACCTTGGACAGTGTGAAAAGGGATATGACAGTAACCTTGGAACGAGAATAAGCCTCACATCATGAGAACTACCCAATCATCAATGGAAGGCAAGCTGCCGTATTCACTGTGTGTATACGCATCTCTCTTGACTATGACACTAAGCTTATTTTCGACGGATGGGAGTGCTTTCAGTGCAAGTCTTGCAAGTGAGGGCCAAGGTGCCGCCGATGTTGCCTTTTACCCAGGAGTCCACCAGAAATGAGACAGTCTGAATCTATATACCTGAGGCATGAGAACTCTCGACACACAAAACTCTAATATAGTATCCAGGTACTGCCATCTTGTAAGGGCATAGGCCACCTGATGACTTGACTGCGGATATGATGGGCTGGGGACAGTACATTGAGTCGACATTGTATGGCCTCAAGACTCAGTATTGGTCGTCAGACTCATCCAGCACTAAATATTGGAAATATACTGAGCAATCATAACCTCAATGGCCTCATTAACGCCATATAACAATGACAGCTTGTGTATATAACGGCAGGCATGAAACATACCCACAACTCCTGATTGAAACACCCGCCGGGCGCAATGGAACCCAGTGTACCGCAAAGAGCTACAAAAGGCCCTTGATATACTTGGACAGTGGCCTAGCTGGACTTCCCGGTCCATGGCGGCCATCTTTCCGTTTGCGTACGCCTTTCCACCAACCTGTGCTCTGCATGATGCATGGGTCAATTGTCTGCTTGTGACGTCGCATTGCATGCCTCACCTTTCATATGCAGTATGTAGGGGTCTTCCTCAGTATCTCAACCTCAAGAAGGCTTGATGAACAGAAGCTCCATGCGGCCGTCACTGCCCTCCAAGGTTTTGTCTGGCTGGACTGGACGGGCTCTTGTAACCTTGCAGTCACCTTCCTCTACAACAACCTTGCCATTCCATGTGGTATAGGATGGTGAGCCCCTATCCATCGTTCGGGTCAAGATCCCTAACTTGTCCATTCTCAGGGCCGCTCCCCCAAGCTGCTCTCCGGAGGGATGACCAGAGCGCCCTTGTCCATATAACTGAAGAGATGGACAGCCACCTGATGATCCACCCGTACTTTGACGTCGGCAGTCCGACTCGGGAGCTCTACTGGCCTGATTCACTAGCCTGCTAGTACTGGCTGTAGAGGTGGTCCAGTCCCTGAGTCTGAACGCTGTGTGCGGTCGATGTCTAATGGGTGGAAGCGCTGACCTGGTCGCTCGACTGCACTGCAGCGAGTAAGCCATTTCCCTCGCACGGAAAGTTGATATCAAGCTGTTCCACAGTCAACAGAAAATTGGACAGCAGGGAGGGGGGGCAAGTTGCAATGCCTCGCATAGGCATTCGAACCAAGGTGTGTGCATATGGGATGTAGAATTGTGGTGGAGGTAACATCATAGATGGTGCCCTATCAAGACATGGTCAGAAGCGCCTGGCCTTAACGACATACTCCCCTGAGAGTCCTCTTACATGTGTTGTTCATGTGACCGCACATGCCAAGGAGCCCCGGCTACTCGCCATAAGTTTGTGCCCACGGACGTTGCTGCCCCTATTCGCAAAGGAAGACGGTTAGCAGAGCCGCTCTCAATTTGAGCACTTGCACAAGGTCAATGAGAGGCAGGGATATCCATGACCGCCATCAGAACGCCAGCACAAAGTAGCGCACTAATTCCCCAGCGAGGGCGTTTGTGGTGTGTCGAAGCATGGTCCACATGTAGGTTGTGCGCATGAGCATATCCCACAACCCCCGTGTTATGTTCGTTCATGCCGTGGACAACCCGGCCACGAGCGACTCGCAAGTACAACGCCGCCAAGCTCATTGATTTGACTCTGGAGGCGAAGCTCGGCGATCACACTGGTAGTGCTGAGCCTTAAGATTTCGGCACCTTGTGCTAGATGCTATCCAGTCGATCGTATCCCGTATTGACTCCCGTATTGGGTGGGATTCTGCCCATAGCTGTCGGTCGTGCACTGGCATCCGTCCCGCTTAGCCCGTATGGTAGGCATCCAGCGGGGCACCCGAGCAGGGCGGTGTGGTGACGTCGTGAGATCGTTGGACGGTGATAGGCAATGTCCCCATTGCAAGCGACAAGAGGCTCATTTCGGTGCAATCTGACAGATATCCACTTGTCCTTCCCCCAACAAGGCTTGTAATAAGCACCACTCCAGACCGGCGACGGCATGTTACGAGATTGGTCGCATGGACACCGTTGTTGAGGCCGTCGATCGCTTGGATCTAGTGTACACTACAAAGCATGTAACAAGATTCCTGTCAAGATATCGCTCACCAGCTGAACGAGGACTCTGTGCCACAAGGCCGGTCAACTCGTGCGGTGTGCTGTGTCTCCATTCTCCAGGTTGGTATCAGTGACCTCAGGTCCCTTCCAATAGGGGCGACATATGATGTCCCGCCCGCCACGAAGATGGAGAACTGGATTTTCGGGTCCTGTTGTTGGTCGGAACTCGGGCGGGCGCAGCAAAGTATCGCAGCCACCATCACTGGCCCCCACTGCGGAATCCTGATGAAGAGGACGGGCTGACGAGCAGCCGGGCAAGACGGCGAAAGGGCTGGAGAGATCGGGAGGTGACATGAACAGGTGGGATTGGCAGGGGGATCCCCACATGCATCCCAGGACACTTGAATCGAGCAGGGATACAGAAAGGGGGACAAAGGTTGTTATTGGCCAAGGCCGTACCCTTGAAACACGTTTCAAAAGCTTGGCGTATGTTTTCTCTTTCCTGCCAGTTCCTACCAGCTTTCCCACCTTCTGCTTCCACGCCCCCCTGACTTTTCGGGCTGGGCGTCGCCGACTTCTTCTCATTTACGCCCCCCCGCCTTCCTGCCTTTCCCCGTGTTGGGATTACGCAAACCAGGCTAATGAGTAATAATGCTTTGTTTGGAGGGCAGGGAAGGGAAGGGAAGGGAAGGGAAGGGGTTGTTTTCTGGCCCCTCCTGCCAGAACTTCTTCTAGTTGGTACCTGCATTGTTCTTTGCATTTGCATCCCTGTGACCACACCCACTCGGCACACGACCCTTATCGGGACCAAAACTGTTTATCGGAACGCACGACATGTGAGACAGCTGGTAAATGATGCCCTCCCAACAGCGTTCGGCAGCCAGCAGTGTGGCAGTTTGGCAGTTTGGCATCCAGGCATCCATGGCATGTCAGTGAGTGTCACTGAGTGTCGGGGTCGAAGGCTTTAGCATGTCTCAAACAAACAGGAAAAAAATATCATGATGCGGGGTTGCTGTCTTCTCTGGTCTCATCTTGACACTGATGACAGGTTACAGGCCATCTCTCTCAGACTATCGTTTTTCTCGTGTGTCCGACTGTGTCTGTTCACCCTCTTTCCAAGACAGCCACATGTGTAAGACGCCGTCACTCGTGCCACGAGGTTTGCCTGAGCAAACCGAGGGCTCAGACGTTGTGGAAGGGAAAGAGGAGATTGTGGTCTGACGAGACCAACATGTACAATATTCTCGTCGCATCTTCCATACTCTGGAGCAAAATATGACTATGTTGTCTTTCGTTCATCCATCATCAACGTTGATCAATCTGGTTTGGTGTTGATGACTGCAAAACCTTGGTTGCCGTTGATTGATTGATTGCGTTGCCACTCATCTATCAGCTGCTCCCTTAGGCAAGAGGAATTCAGATCTACCTCTATCGTCGTTGACCCCGCCTGCCCGCCTACCCCTTGATATGGTCTCCTTTGCCTCCCAGGCCTCTCTCCCTCTGCATTCACCTCAACTGATCCATGTCCCATCCCATCCCTTTCGTGCGGCCCGTCTAGAGTTCGCTGCGTACCCAATGAGAATTGTTGAAAGGGATGTATGTCGGCATTGACCATCGTCGGTGTGACGGCGGTACCCGACTGCAGCGGGCAAGCAACGAGATCGTGAGGTGTGCCTAAATCAGGAGATGCAGGTACACAGGTACACTACCCTGGCAGCCTGGCTACCTGGGTACACACACTACGACACGGTCTGACGGTCTGTCCCAACAAGCAACCAAGGTGAAGAGGCAAACTTGCAGGAGATCTGCCGTTTATCGTTGATGAGTCTGTACCACCATCCACACTTGTCACTTACAGTACCCAGAATGCAGTAATGATACATTGATTCTCATATACACCACGATTAGGGGGGTGTCGCACCTGATCCCTGCATGCAGATCCCACGGTATCTCAGACAATTGGAACAAACCAACCGAGCGGCCAGGAGGAGCGGCTACGTATCCTATCCCAGCCTGCCAGCCACCCCTGTCCCCAAGGGGTCTCCCGCACACCAGTGCTTGGAACCGCCTCCTGGACTACCCTCGACCCTGATGGGAAGACCTTTAATCTATCTCGTGTACTCCGCAAAACCAATAAAGCACCCCGCTGCTTGGTCCACGGAGCATGGGGACAGCTTCACAGAGGAACGGCCAGCACGGCTGGGGTTGATTGGGCACGAACCGTGTCTCTCTTGTCCTTCTTTTTCATTCTGTCCTTCCTGTGCCTCCTGCTTCCAACCTGGAGTGCCCATGCGGTAAATTGAGGGCGGAGCCACGGCAAACTTCCTGCCCTGGCTGTAAGTAAGTACATAGCCAGATAGTGTACGGATCCGTACGTACATGGCCTTACCGCGCTTATGGATCCTCACATCGTGGATCAAATACAACTCGGTACAAACGGCCAGGGTCGCTGGGATCTTTGAGTGGCACATGTGCCGGACTTCATCTCTTCCATCCCCACCACCAAAAATGGCATGAAAATCCCCCCGTTCGTCAGCCCCGTTGTTTCTTGCCTCCCAGAAGCCCTAAAGTGTGTCTCTCCTTCCCTCCTTGCCTGACTTTCGCCCTTTCCCTCCTTCTCGCCCGTCTTCACACTTTATTCCTGGCATTCTCGAACTGCCAACTTCATTCCTTCCCTACCTTCACTTCTGGGCAATTAGTTGGCCTTGCTTGTACTGTACAAACTACACACTCTCTTGGACCCCTTTCGCCCACGCATTTCCCTACCGACCAGACAACGATCACGGTGACACTCGTTTCGACAACCAAAATAAAAAATACATACTTTCCTTACTTGGGCCGATTTACCATTCGATTCTAAGTGTTGATCGCATCACTCTGCTTTCTTGAAGTTGGGAAAATCGCAAACTGCCCGAACGACACACTCGGAATTCCGTGAAGAGAAATATCGCAACTGTCCGGTATTCTTACGACGACAACTTGGTATCCCTGTTGGAAGTGAGAAGTTGGAATCTGAAAGCTTTAGGAGGCTGTATCTGTCTGGGTTACTCTCAGAACCAGCCATCCACGTCGTCGTTATCGTCGACACGTCATCATCGAGGTCAGTACTTGACCCCCTTTTGACGGGGCTTGGGTTCATTTTACTCCTTGCCCATCCTCGGTTTTGCTGCAAGGTTTTGGTGTTTCAAGTCTATTAGTGGGCATTCAAAGTCACCTGGTGGACTTGTTGCTGTGCCTACCTCTTGGATCACATGTGATGGTATCAAGCTTCAAGTGAGGGAGTGTGGGAGGTATTTTGGTAGTTCAGTCATGGTAGCTGTTTACAGCCAAGTGGACTGTTTGCATCATGACCATGCCCTGCTGCCGAGTCACTGTTGCTGGTGGTGATCCTGTGGGCTGCCAGCTGGCAAACTGGCAAACCTGCGAGTTCTTGCCTTCTTGACCGTTTGTATCATCTGGGCGCAGACTCACGGCGGCGAGGTGCCAAAAACGAAACCACCCATCACATCCACCGACTATTCACTTTCCACCACAAGACTACAACATCCTTTCTTACTACCCACATTTACCCATTCACAAAAAGTCGTAGTCGCCATTGGCCTTTCTGTCATCCTTTGGATTTCTCTGCCCTATATCAGAGTACGTCTTGGGAGTGAGGCCAGCTTCTGCGATTCTGCCTGCACCTCGCAATTGTTCATCCTCATCACATACACAAATCCCCACAAAACTCTGGACACCTTCGGTTTTTGGAACACCTTTGATCTCGAGACCGTAAACCGGCGCCGTACTGACCGTCAACCAGCCCTTCCAAACGTACTCGAAATTCAATTTCAACCACGCGCGTCCAACGCAAAACAATCGGCATCATGAACAACAAGCAGATTCTTGCCTTCCTCAGCGCCGCCCTTCTGGGTGGCCAGGCCTCCGCCTTCTGGCGCATGGAGTGCCGTGGTGTTTCTGGACAGGCTCGTATCGACCCCATCGTTAACCCCGGTGTGACCGCTACGCATGCCCACGAGATTTTCGGATCCGGCGGTAAGTTCGCAACCTGTAGTCGTGTCAGTGGAAGGCGAAGCTAATAGAGTGATGCGCAGGCTTCGCCGAGATTGCCTCGTACGAGTCTCTCATCGATGCCAACTGCACCTCGTGCGCTGTCACCGAGGACAAGTCTGCCTACTGGACCCCTATTCCTTACTTCAAGGACGCCTCCACTGGAGAGTTCACGGCGGTCGGCAACGTTGGTGGCATGCTTGCGTAAGTTCAAAGCCTTTACCCTTGTTTACTCACGCTGTTCTTGTCTGTTTTGGTGTTGGATTGTGATGGGCTCCCCAGTTTCCTGCGTGTGCTCCGGCCTGTCGCGCGTGCCAGTCGGTGCCAGTCGGTGCTAGGCAGGCAGGCAGGACGCGCCCATTTTGTAGATCCACGCGAATACGCGACTTCGCTTTACACGTTCTCCAGAGCATGGTCGAGACTGACGTCACTCAACAGATACTACTTCCTCAATGCTGCCCCCTCTGGCAACCAAACCATTCAGGCTTTCCCTCAGGGTTTCCGAATGATTGCTGGTGACACTACTCGCCGCAACTACACCGTCGGCAATGGTGACTACGAATCTCCCGACCCTCCCAAGTCCGAATGGGCTAGCTTGGGTCAGACCAACCAGGAGGACTTGGGCCAGCGCGCACTCGGTTTCAACTGCCTCGACTACACTAAGGATGCTGAGGGTTCCCTGTACCGCCACTTCATGCCCTCCAAGGAGTACATTGATACCAACTGCCCCGACGGAATCCGTTTCGAGCTCATGTTCCCTACGTGCTGGGACGGTGTCAACCTGGACTCAGAGGACCACAGGAGCCACGTCGCGTACCCTGACTTGGTCATGAGCGGTGACTGCCCGGATGGCTTCCCTGTCCGTCTGCCCGGTCTCTTCTTCGAGACCATTTGGGACATGGCATCCTTTGGTGACAAAGATGGCATCTTCGTCATGTCTAACGGTGACCCTCTTGGCTTCGGTTACCACGGTGACTTCATCATGGGCTGGGAAGAGACCGACAGCTTCTCCCTCCAGGCTGCCGTTGATACTTGCACCAGCCTTTCGGGTGAGATCCAAGATTGCCCTCTGTTCACCATCCAGGATCAGGCGACCCAGCAATCATGCAAATTCGACCTCCCTTCCGACCTCGTTGAGGATCTCCTTGATGGCCCGTTGAGCAGCCTGCCCGGAGATGTTGGCATTGCCTGGGGCCCAGGTCCCGCTACCGATGCCAACCCCGAACAGCCTAGCACCAGCGTCGTCCTTCCTACCCTCACCTACTCGGCTGGTTCAACTGCGTCGGTCAATGGCAGCTACGTCCCCGGCAATGCCTTTGTTGGTGTTACCAGCACCACCTCCACCGCTCCCACCACGGCCAGCGCTGGGCCCGTGGGCGACGCCGTTAAGGCCAACGTTGGTGGCCTCACCGCCGCTGCCGACAGTCTCTACACTACCGCTACGGCCACGTCTACCGTGACTACTACCAACTCCGCGGGTCTTGTCATCATCAACGAGGTCGTCTACGAGGAGGTCATCACCTACGTGACCGAGTCTACCACCACGACCGTCTACGTGGAGCCCACGGCTCCCGCTGTTCGCCGCCGTGGTGCCCACCAGCACCGCCACGTGCACGGTCGCGCTCACTAAGTGCAACAACACTTCTCCGGTCCGATTGACATCTGACCATTTTGCGATCTCACTGCATACTGCATAAGAGGAGCGTTTGTTTGGACTTATTCTGTACACAAATCTGCCGTTGAGATGGATCCCGATTTTTTGCTTCGATTCTTTTCTCTTGTTTTTCGACCCCCATTTCTCCCTGTTTGATGAGCCATTGATGAGGCATCAAGCCCAGATAGGCTACGCAGCTGATGCAGACATCAAGAATCTTTTGCTAGGGATCAATGGTAGGCAGATTTGTGTTTTTTTCTTCTTTTTCTTAGGGATCAATCAATGGCAAGCTTCAATGAGCCACTTGACAGGCATCAGAACAATATCCACAGAATAAGAAATGGTAGATGGCCGCCTTGAGTGGGAGTAGCATTGACTGCGAAGCCACCTGATGCACTGCGAGACCAGCAACCGACAAAAGAAAACAGGGGATGGGTGGCACTGAATTTTTACTTTATGGCGTTGGTCGTGACGATGAGCATCAGGGAAGGGAAGATCATCGACGGTCAGGTAGCATTTTTCTCATTGCACAACGACTTCATGAGATACCTCGATACCTTTGATTCATCACTGAGTCTTATGGGATAGCAACATTCGATCTTGCCTCCCTTGGTAGATCAGCAAGAGTTGCATCCAAACAAATTCCATGAATTATTTTTTGAAAATTCAAAAAGTGAGAGTGTGCCCGTTCATGTGAAGTGATGGCCGGTAACAGTCAAGTTGATGGGTGAGTAAAGAGAGGATGAGGACCAGTAAGCTTATTCCAATTACTTGCCTGATCAGGGTGTGGCCAACGATTCGACCTGGAGACCAATAGACATCTCTATAGTGGCATGGTGGTTTGAAAAGTACTGAAGCCTGGGAGGTGGCCGACTAGTAGGCTTCGAGTGTCTCAACACTGGAATGAAGTTGCTAGAGGCAACTTCATTCCAGGCAGACAACCCATAGCATGACATGGCGACAAATACTATTGAACCTCTGTTCATGATGCTCTTCCCTACCCATTCTCTTCTCTTCCATCTTCACAGCTTTCGTGCATCCAATTACTCGGAAAATAAGAACCAAGGAAAACAACAACACCAACGATACTCCTGTGGGACCCTCATTGCGCTGCTTACCGTCGCTTGCCCCGGATAATGGCCTCCTAGATGGCCTACGCCCACACGGCCCGCCAATCCTACAGACTTTACTCGAAAAAGTGGAATCAGACCAACAGGGAAGAAGAAGGGAAATGATGTTGGACGTCGGAGCCCTGGCCGACGGGCTCCGCGCCCGGGTGGGCGAGGTCGAGAGACGTGCCGCGACGGTGCTCCCCCTGTGGGTGCTCATCCTCATCGTCATCGTCGGCGCCGGGATCCTCGCCCTCGTCATCGGGTCCTGTTGCCTATGCGTCTGCCGCCGCCGCCGCGGAGGAGGCAACAACCTCAATAACAACAACAACAGCAGCAGCGGGAAGCTCGTCTTCCTCAATGGTGTGTCGGACAGGGCCTCGGATGGCGGCAGCAGCAGCCAGGAAGAGAGGGGGAGGAGGAACAAGCTGCGGAAACGGCGGCCGCCTACCCCCACTGGGTACTATGGTGACGATGATGACGACGACGACGTCGGGGACGGGGAGATCGGCTTCCGCGAGATCTCGCCCGTGCGCAAGGTCAGCATGCTTGTGATGCCGGATTTCTTTGGGCGGCGCGGGAGCCTCAACCCCTTCGCGGCAGGGGGATTCATCGGCAACGGCGGCAGGCGCGGGAGCGGTGGTGGGTGGCATCACGGCCTTCCGAGGAGGATGTCCAACGCATGGGTCGACGAGGACACGCTGCACGGGCCCAAGATGACATCCGCCAAGCTTGCGGACCAGCCGGGCGGTGGCGGCACCAGCGGGAGCGGCAGCAGGAAGGCCAAGAAGAAGTCGTGGCGGAGGTCGCTCAGGGAATCTTGGCCGCTGAAGACGCTGAGTCCCACACTACCACGGGTTCCGACGTTCGAGGGGATCCAGGAACAGTTGGAGGGGGGTGGTGTCCGTGACAGCTTCTCCATGTTCCACTATAAGGACTACCAGGGCCATGTACCCGAGCTGCTGCCGCCGCCAGGCCTCGTGGCCAGGCAGTACGACGGCCACGGGTCGTCACCGCCGCGGCCGCTGCCGAAGCCGCCCAGGCAGGCTCTGTTGCCCGCCGACCGTGCCTCCGCGGTGGGAACCCGAGCGAGCGGCTGGACCGGCGCGAGGTCGATCGGGGAGATCGTCACGAGCTATAGGGGCTTGAGCTATTACAAGTACGAGGACACCGAGGAGCCCGTCAGGAGTACTAACTCGCTGCGCACCAAGCCGGGAGGAGGTGTCGAGATCGAGACAGACATGACCAGGGCCAGGGGAGGGCGTCTGAGCTCGATGGGGTCGACATTGTCGGTCATCCTGAAGGACACGGAGATGAGGTTGCAGGAGGGGACGGCGGCCGGGGTCGCGAGGAGGAACAGGCTGAGCACGAGCCCGCCGAAGAGAACGGCGGCTGGAGCTGAGCCGGGCGGATCGACTGCGACTTTGGTTGGTTCTGCACCGCGAACGCCCAGCCCCCCCAAAACGACGAGGCCCTTGTCCGGCTCTGCTGGGGTTATATCTGCGCACACTCGTCAGACATCAGAAGACTCGGTCCTTTCGGAGGCGGACAGTATGGTTGGAGATGGGAGTCCTGGTCTTCTTTACCATGGCTTGACAAGCCCGAGCCGATCAAAGCCGCAGCAGCAGCAACCATCACCACACAGGAGGAAACTTTCCAGGGCCGCATCGTTCACGAGCAGCGTTGCATCGTCGCTGTCGGACATAAGTGAGGAGAACTCGATGGTTAGTGGGACGACACCAAACACGACGGCGCCGAATAGCAGCATACCAGCCGACATGAGCAAGATTGCCGATCTCTCGAGCGATCCTTTTGTGGCCACGGGCGACACAGCCCCAGCAGGCAACAGTGCGGGGCCACGAGGCCGGGGTGTCTACCCAGCCAGCCGCGGCGCCCACGGCACCCTGGAGCGGCAACGGGGTAGGCAGGCAACCGACGAGACCTTATTCACGATAGCACAGAGTCCGCTGTCGCTCATCTCCGGAAACTCGAGATCGCCCGAGCCATCTCCGTCTCGCATGCCCGAACGTGCGAACAAGACGAGGGTTCCTCACTCCCAGCGCAACCACCCTGCCGCGATCCATCTGCCCGCGCCAGACTCGTGGGACAGCCCGTCCGACAACATCCACAAGAGAACGTCGGCGCCTGGCCAGGGCACGCCCACCGGTATGGTAATCCCAAACCTGTCCCTCACGAGCCCCAGCGTCGACGGAGACAGCCCTACGCCCAAGCGCACGGGCGTTCTCCGGCAGCTGGAGAGCCCGCCTCTCCTCGTCCACGGCTACCAGCCTCAAGACAGAGAGGAGTCACCGGACATGGTGCCTCCAAGCCCCGCGCTGGCAATCAACACAAGACTGTCGAGCGTGTACGACTGCTACGCCCAAATGCACTCGGGACCTTCGTCCACCATAACAGCAAGCAGGCGACGCGCGGCCGGAGAGGTGCGCAAGATCTCCGAGGAAACGACGACGTCGTCGGTTTATTCGGACCAGGAGGCATACGAGAAGGAGAAGTTGGCAGCGCTGGACGAGCTCAGCGTGTTGCTGAGCCAGGACATCCGGACAGGGCAGCCCAGGGCGGCGAGGGCGACGGCGACGGTGCGAATGGTCCCGCCGGAATGGAGTAATCTTAATCATAGCAGCAACAGGAACCTGGAGGTCTCATCCACGGTCGCCGAGCTGCGGAGGATGAACAGCCAGATCAGTGCGGCAGCAAGCGGGTACAGCGACGACTCGACGGCTACTTTCAGGCCGGAGGTTGTGAGACCGCCTCGGAAGGGCGCAGCAGCCAGGAATTATCTGGCACTCGGGAGCCCGCCGAAGATCAGCAACCCCAGGGGTCATCATGACAAGGAGAATGATGGCCAGAAGGGGTTGAAGATATCAAAGTTGAATGCGGATGTAGATGCAGATGTGGATGATCACGGGCCAGCGAGCCAGAGGGGGACAGTAGCAACGCCAGTGCGGAACAGGAGAAATGAGAAGGCCAAGGTGCAAGGAGTGGTGGAGGACATGAGGAGGAGGAGGAGCGAGGAGAGTCTCGGATTGTATGATGAGGACGGGTTCCTGATCTCACCCGAGAGAAGGTTGGGAATGAGGACCTGAACCGCCTCTTTTTTTCCCTTTGTTAATCTGCTGGATTCTTCCGTTTTCGAGGATCTGTTCATGACTACCTGATATCCATGGATGTATTGTCATATATACACCTCATATTTGCTTCTTGTGTAAAGACTGGATGAGGTATGAAAGAGCACTCGCCATAGTGCGTGATTAATGATAATGGTATTAATACAAGTGGGGTCCAAGGCCAGCTTGGGATTTCCAATAAATGGTGTCAAGAGGAAAGATATATGTCCTGGATTAAAGTGCTCGTTATGGGTAAGTAAGCACCTAGGTATAATGTGGTGGTGTGGTGGTGTGAAGGCAAGATGTTTCAAGGTGAGCACACAAGATGGTGCATGTGAAGTGGTTGAGCTGACTGCCTAAAGAGGCTAGCGGCGGGAGAGCTCTGATACCATACAGGGGCCACACAGTAGCCCACAGCAGCCCACAGTTGCCCACAGCAGAGGCTCTTGCTGTGTGGGGCACCCCACGTCAGCCTTCAGGGTACCCTGGAAACACACTACCGGCACCCTGCAGCTGCCAGAGTGCAGCACAACGTCGCTAATATTAAAGAACACCTGGAGCTTCTTCTGCAGTTGATCTACGCACCGCGTCGAGACATCTCGACAACAAGGCTGTCCTCCCTCTTCCTTCTTTCCAACATCACCTAGCTGCTGCAGCAATTAAATGTTAAACCGGAAGAGTGTCCCCATTGACCGATAGACACCTCAAACCAAGATGGCGACTTTTCGCCAGCTGACCGTCTTGGTCGGCTTTCTGCTGTCTCACCTCTTGTTTGGCTGCGCGACCGCTGATGTCAACGATGAGGCCATCCTCAACACCGAAATTGCCAGGATGAACAATGACAGCCTGCTCTGGGGTCCCTACCGTCCGAACCTCTACTTCGGCGTCCGGCCGCGACTGCCTTATAGTCTGATGACCGGTCTGATGTGGTCGAATGTGGACACCTACTCTGGCCCAAGAGACAGTCAGTGATGTGCAATCCCTCTCTGTTTCTTGTTTTCCCCCTTCTCTTATGTTTCGAGATGTGAGCTATTTCACAGGCTGACCTCGATCCAAAAAGATCTCCGCTTCACATGTGAGCAACACCAAGGCATGGCAGGCTATGGCTGGGATGAGTATGACACTCGCAGGGGAGGTGTGCAGACCATCCACGACGCTGGAAACGGTATCGACCTCACCACTTCTTTCGTCAAGGTCCCTGGGGGTGCCAATGGTGGAAGCTGGGCGGCTAGGATCAAGGGTGTGCCTCGATCTGATGTTCCTGAGGACCTCAAGACCCAGATCCTCCTCTATGTCTCACAGGATGGCTTGGGTAACGAACTTGCGGTGCAACAAGATGGCCTAGACAATGGCTTTGCTCGAGATGTCACTTTCAATGGCAAGTCTCAAGAACTCGGCGACTTCAAGCTGGTCATCACTGAAGGCACCGGTGAGCATCCTCAAGACCGCTCTGATATCGACGAAAGCCAGGACTTCACAAAGACTGTGGTTCAATCCTTCATGGTCCCAACCGAATTCATATGGCAGGGCAAGTCTATTGCGCTTCGCTCTTTCAGTGACCATATCTCGAAGAAAGTGGAAGAGGGCCTCATTGACAAGGAGGCGCCCCCGATGCCACACCACACCTATGCCCTTCCAAACAGGCCCGGCAACGGCAATGGCCATCTCATCCAGAAGATCTTTGAGGGCTCATTCGAGTTCGATATTCTCTTCTCCAGTGCGTCGGCGGGGCAGGAGTTGACCAGCGAGGATGTCACAAGGGAGATCAAGGGCACCACCGAGTCGTTCGGAGAGCGTTTCTCGAGTGTGTTCGCGCCTCAAGCTCCTTTCACTGCTGATAATTACATCAAGTTCGGCAAGAGCATGTTCTCCAACCTCATCGGAGGCATTGGCTACTTCTATGGCCAGCATGTCACTGACCGCTCATATGCCCCCGAATATGAGGAGGATGATGAGGGTTTCTGGGAGGCTGCCGCTGAGGCGAGGGCTCGAAAGCAGCAGAAGCTTGAGGGTCCATACGAGCTATTCTCCAGTGTCCCATCGAGACCATTTTTCCCACGTGGCTTCCTGTGGGATGAGGGTTTCCACCTCATGCCCATCGCAGACTGGGATATGGACTTGACCCTGGAGATCATCAAGAGCTGGTACAACCTCATGGACGAAGACGGGTGGATTGCTCGAGAGATGATTCTGGGTGATGAGGCCAGAACCAAGGTTCCTGAGGAGTTCCAGGTCCAGTATCCTCACTATGCCAACCCACCCACGCTCTTCCTCGTCATCGACGAATTCATTACCAAGCTTAAGAAGGTCGCCAATGGCACTGTTTCTAAGAAGGAGACTCTTTCCAAGGAGGATGTCCTTGGCACCGCTCTCCTGGACAACCCCAGCGTCGGTCTGGATTACCTCCAGCAACTATACCCACTGCTTCGCCGGCAATTCTTCTGGTTCAAGAAGACTCAGAATGGTGACATCAAGTCGTACGACCGTGAGGCCTACTCGAGCAAGGAGGCTTACAGATGGCGGGGAAGAACTCCTCGACACATCCTCACCAGTGGCCTCGATGACTACCCTCGCCCGCAACCTCCCCACCCTGCAGAACTGCATGTCGACCTCATGAGCTGGGTGGGATTGATGACAAAGTCCCTCATCAACGTTGCCGAGACCATCGGCATGGCCGAGGACGTCGAGGAGTATAAGAAGATCCTCAACGCCATCGAGCACAACCTGGACGATCTTCACTGGTCTGAGAAGGAAGGCTGCTACTGCGATGCCACGATTGACGACTACGAGGAAAATGAGCTGGTGTGCCACAAGGGATACATCTCGCTGTTCCCATTCCTGACGGGCCTAATGAAGCCTGACAACCCCAAGCTCGGCAAGATCCTTGATCTCATTGGCTACGAGGACGAGCTGTGGAGCCCCCACGGCATCCGCAGCCTGAGCAAGCAGTCTGAGTTCTACGGCACGGATGAGAACTACTGGCGCAGCCCTGTGTGGATCAACATCAACTATATGGCTGTGACGCAGCTTTATGTGAGTGGAAGCCCCTTCATTACGTTCCAAGCATTTATCCGTACCCACTTTCACCCAGAATCTGCTGACTGACTGTCGCCCTCCACAGGATGTTGCAACCCAAGGCGGCCCACACCAGGCCAAAGCCAAGGACCTGTACTCGCGCCTCCGCAAGAATCTCGTCGACACGGTCTACAAGAGCTGGGCCGAGACGGGCTTCGCCTGGGAGCAGTACAACCCCGAGACGGGAGCGGGCCAGCGCACGCAGCACTTCACGGGCTGGACCAGCCTCGTGGTCAAGATCATGGCCATGGACGACCTAGGCGGCTCCGGCTCCGGCCACGTGCGGGATGAGCTGTAAGTCACAGATGTGATCCTGCTCCCTTTCTCCCAGGCAGGCAGGCAGGCAGGCAATTGCCGATTCTTTCTTCTTCTTGTTCTTGTGCATGATTTGAGATGAGCCACTGCAATTGTGCATTCTTCTCGCCGGCACGCCCTTGCTAGGGGGGTGGGCTTGGGCGTGTGTGTGAGGGCGAGGAAGGAAAGCAGATGATGCATATCCGGACCGGGAAAACAAAAGGTCCCTTGTGCCATATACCCAAAAAGAATTGGAAGTACTTGCGTGCAATGAATGCATGGATGCATAGGGCTGGATGAGATGCCATTTCTGAGTAGAGACACAGGCAGATAGATCCAATACCAGCTCGAGAGAGCAGAAAGAAATTCGATTGAATGTGGATTTGATGAAAGACCTGAGGGACTCTTTTCTGTGAGATGAGGGTGACTTGGCTAGGTTTGGTCACTACTCAAGTGTTATGCCCCAGTTCAATCAATGAGCCTTTGGACACTCCAACAGAGAAGCTGTGTTCATTGGCGGAGGTTCTGGCAAGACAAAAAATGGAGGTAGTCACATAATAAGTTCACAACAGGGTATTATCTGCAGTGTCTACTCATCAGTAGGAACGCCGGTATCTAGTCAGTGTTCAGTCAATCACCTGTTCGGTCAAGCCTCTATGTATCTGCCGATCAGTCATGGTCGACATGCCTCTTTCGTTCTGTAAATCAGTAACCTGAGTTGATCAGTGAGATGAGAGTAGCGATGCCTTCCTCCAAAGCGCCATGTATTTCTTTTATTCCAGCAGGAAGACAAAAGACAAGCCATTCCCGCGACTCATAATACTATAATCTGTCCTCCTCCCAACACCGATGCAGTGCAACCATCCCATCAATAATGAAAATCCCATACTCCCTACTTACTAAGTAGGTATACACACCCTTTGTTTACCCCCGAGTTTCCGAAGCAAGAATAAGATGCCCACCGACTATGTATGCCCTCGTTTCTAAAACCAAACACCCTCATCTCCCAGCCCCACCCCGATCCCTCGCTCCATCTTCATACCTATTCAGCTCAGTTCCCCTTGCCCTCCGCAGACTTCGCCAGGAACCCGTCCCCATTATTCGCGACATCCTTCCGCTGCAGCACCTCCACCTCCCTGCTCAGCAGCCGCCGCAGCTCAGGGGTGATGATCTTCTTGGCGTTGTCGCGCGGGCTGCCGGCCTTGTTGCCCCCCTGCTGTCCGTTGCTGTTGCTATTGCTGCTGTTCGGGGTCGAGGGCCGGTTCCTGTTGGCGGGCGAGGGCCGCGGGGGGAAGAGGGACGGCGCCACCGTGGCCATTGTTATGCGCGGCGGCGGGAAGTTGGGCTTCTTGTCGATGGCCTCGATGAGCCGCTGGAACTTCCTGAAGAGCGCCTCGGCGCGGATGAGCGTGGACTCGAGGTCGATGGTTCCCGAGAGCTCGTTCACTAGTGCATCATATCAAGTCAGCCCTCCGTTCTTTGAACAACGAAACAAACACACAGCGGGACCAGAGGCTCCTCCAACATACCGTATTTCAGCACCTCGTCAAAGTGTTGCAGGTGCGTCATGATGATGTCCCGGTGCTTCTCGAGGATCGCCAGCGCCACGAACAGGTGGAAGCTGCTCGACAGGTAATCCGTCCACTGCGCCTCCCACAGCCGCAGGATGTCGGCCCAGGGGAATTCCCGCTTGTACCACACCAGCAGCATGCGGAAGAAGAAGAAGAAGTTGGTGCTGTCCGCCTTCTCCAGGTGCTCCCAGAGCTTGGGGTCCATGAAGTGCACCAGCTGGTCCAGCGTCGTCAGCTGCATGCGCATTCCCGACTGGTCCCGGAGGAAGTTGCGCTCCATGCGCTCCATGAAGTGTTGGAATGCCCAGAAGGCGATGGCGTCGTCCTGGACCACGGCGTAGATGGGCGCGAGCAGGTCCGACATGCCCTGGACGTAGCCCAGCTCCTTGTTGTACTCGTTGTAAGTGAGGAGCAGGTCCTTCATCTGTTCCATGTGCACGTTGGTGCCGACGTCGGCGAAGGGAGAGTCTGGGTCTGGGTGCGGAATGTTTTCACCCGCAAAGATGGGTACATTGCGGTCGGTGCGGTGGACGTCTTTTTCTGTTGGAAATGTGAGCCTTCATATGCGGGGGATGGTCCATCAGCGGTGTTCTTACCTATGCGGTGGCGTTGTTCCCTCCACCACTCGCCTTCCTCTCCGTCACCACCGAGGTCCACGAGTCTTTCCCACCACGCGCCCTTGAGCCTTACATATGCGTCTCTGAGGGAAGCGATCTGGGCCTTTCGCTCCACCTCCGTACTATACCAGTCATAGACGCCCAGCAAGAACAGCCATGCTTCTTTCCGTACACCGTCGTCCGGGTCCAGGCCACCGTGGAATATCCTCTCCTTGACCTCATCGATCGTGAGAGATAGCCTCCCGGTTCCGACGTCAAAGAACGAATCCCACTCTTTCTTCGTTACGGGCCTCCTCCTCTCCTCGAGGCCAAACGAGCTCGTCCCCTCTAGGAGCTCAAACTCCCCCACGTCGGTATCTTCCATCTCCAACACATCCTGCGCAGTCCATATCCGTTGGCGACGGTCCCGCTCGCTCTGCTCTGCTATGCCCATCGCCCACCGTGCCAGGTATATCCTCGCGCTGTCGAACTCCTCCTGCAGCGTCTTGACCTCCGGGTTGCGGAGAAGGCTCCTCACCTGCGGTGGTACCCGCGGGTTCTCCAGCACGTCATTAGCGGCGTTGCGTGTGAAGGTCGTGACCTTGCTGAACTTCTCCATGATATTCCACCCAGTCTCCTTCACAAATTTGGTGAACGGGTCCATCTGCGCGTCCTTGCTCGACCCGGCCCCCGAGCCAGGTCTCGCCCCAGCTGCCCCGCCCACCCTGACGCCGCGGCTGTCATCCCGGCGGCCGATAGAGGAAGGCGAGCTGACCGTGGGTTTGGTGCCGAAGCCTTCGCTGTCGCCCTTGCTGGGTTCGATCAGGTAGATATTCGGCTCCGCGATACTCCTCTCGATCGGGACGTAATTCCTCAGCCACCTCAAGACCTCGTCACCTCCCCAGAACATGTGGCCGCTCTCGCCAAAAGGGTCGAACTTGTCCTTCATGTGCTTCTTCTTCTGCAGTATGGTCGACTGGCACTCAGTGTCGTGGAAGAAGAGCGCGGGAAAGCTATCGCCGGCCCGGCTGTTGATGATGACGGAGCCGAACCACCATCCTATACTCGGAGGGCGGACCAGGAGCGAGTAGATGGCGCTGACGGGGATGGCGAAGGCATAGTGACCTATTGAGCCGCGGTGGGTCGTTACTGTGGGAGGAGGAGGGACGAGGTAGGATTGTTTCGGTGGAGAGTCGCCTTCGGAGAGGTCGACCTTGACGTAGGTGCTGGCGGCCTCGCCGAGTTGGGACTCAGGAAGCCATGCTAGTAGGAGATCGGAGGAGGCTATAGACTGAGAGTTTTGAGAATCGGATGTCGAGGGCCGAGCACCGGCAGAAGACTTTTGCTGTAGGAGGGCTATGAAGCCGGGGATGTTGTCCTTGGAAGAGGGTGTTGGGTGGATGTAGACCTGGATATCAAAAGTTAGCCATCTTCATCCTCATGTTTGGTGGCGACTCGCGGGACATGTGATTTAGCCTGGAGGTGACAAGACGAACCTTGCTCTTGGAGTAGAGTAGTTTGACACCCTTCCCAGTTTCAGTATGTGTGATGGTATTGTACTCCCCCTCCTCGTCGTCACTCATGGCGTATAGACTCCCGTCTGGGGACGCTGGAAGGGCTGGTTGTGTATCTTGTTGAGCAGGTCCTGTGTGAGGCAAGTCGTCAGACGTCATCGCGGACGGACCGGAACGGTCAACAAACAGTTGAAGGGGCCCAAGAGCTAATATCGATGTAGAGATCCAGGGAAGTGAGGAAGTAGATATTAAATGTATCTCACGGAAAAGCTAGGCTGCTGGAGGGCTCAGCTGTGCTTAAGGTTGGGTGAGCGTGTGATGTGAATTATTAGGATGTTGGTGGGTTGATTTGATGTGTTGTATGGATCCGTACTAGGCACGCATATGTACTTAGATCATGTGGTGGTGTCCACGCCTGTCACTGGAGGCCGCTGAAGGTCCGCTAAAGTGCCTATAGCACCCAGTCAGCCAGTCAGCAGTTTACCCCGCGATGAACCCTGACTGCTGAAGAGGCCCCCTGGCACGGAACGCTAACCGTAGCCGTTCAGCCCGCTGCAACTCCATATATTTGCTTGTGAAAGAGTGGCACAGTGCCTATGCATGTAGTGCTGCTCAGCCCTGGAAGAAGGCGTGTCGTCATCCTCCCAGAGTTCCACGTAGCTCAGCTCAGTGGCCACGCATCGAGACGCCAGCACATACGCAACTCTTTCTGTATCACTTGATTCTGAGTCTTTGTCACCTTGTCTTACTCCGGCTATCCTTCCGCCGCTGCATGCTGGGCCGGTATCAAGCCGACTCGGGAGTAAGACCACGCGTAACATTGCTTCCAGAAGAGACGATACTGCCCAAGAGAGAGGATGAGTGGGTGCATGTTAAGTTGAACATACAGATGCATTCCGAACTCCGAATTCAAAGTCTATATAAATATATACCGTAGTTTGCGTAGCCAGAACTCCATGCTCTCTATGTAAGAACGAGACATCGAGTCGTCCATATAATCTGTGCACTATATATACAGTATCGTGACTTTCAAGGACGATGGCTCGCCTCCCCAACAGAATACCACACACACCCATCCCCATCCTCATCTCTCTCCTCATCAACTACCTCATCCTGGGACCACTAGGCAACCCGCCCACTCCTCTCCTCGGTATGCCCTGCCTCGGCCCACCACCCCCTCCGCCGTCATACTGCCCACCGGGCCCATAAGGATCATAATCACCCCCGCCGGAGCCCCCAGCAGGAGCACCCCGACCCCGCGCGCCGCCACCGCTCCCGCCACGGCTATGCTGCAACTGCTGCGGAGGCGGTGCGAACGGTCCCGTCGTGCTGTTGGGACTGGTGGTCCTGGCACCACCCCCCATGAGCCTCTGCCTCAGGCGGTCCTGCGCGCTCGACACGCCACCACCACCACCCCCCAGGCTCGCTGCGTCCGAGCCGCTCCCGGTCCTCTGGCTGGCCAGCGGCCTCGCCTGCGCCGCGCCGCCCTGCCCCGGGTCAGGGGTCATCGCGTTCCGCGCAAAGGGGTTCCTCGACGAGCTGGCCGTCACCGGCGTCGTCGCCGCCCCACCCCTGCCGCGGTTGTTGTCCCACAGGCTGCTCAGCCCGGCCTGCCCCCCCTGTGATGACGCCGAGCCGTAGCGGGCGCCCACCCCGGGATGTTGTGGTTGTTGCTGAATTGGAGGGGCGCCTTTGGGTCCGGAGGGAGCCAGGGCGGTAGGGCGCGGCCGTTCTCGTTGTAGTACTGGCGTAGTACGCGGCACACGTGGGTGTCGTCTTCGGTGTCGCCATCGTTCTCGGAGGCAAAGACTTGCCGCTGGAGGTTGTTGAGGCGGGAGGTTGTGGTTGTGAGGATGTTGGAGTACCAGGACGACATGATTGCTGCTGCTGCTGCTGCTGCTGCTGTTGGGGATCTACAGCCCTGTAATGTCCGGCGTAGTTCTGCCTGGGAGATTCAGATTGTTTAAGCAGCCACTGCTGCCTTGCTGTAGAAGGCCACAGGTCTGAGGTTGATTGTGTTCTTGTTTCCTTCGTCCGTAGGGCTCGTTTGTGCGGTGTAGGACGAGGCCTGGAGGTTGTCACGCTCGGGTCGGGCGACGATCGACGTCGCGATCCAAGGGGTGGGATCGTCGCTTCCCCTATTTTATGCTGAATTGCCCGCTTCCTGGCGTTCGAGAATTAATTTCAACTTGTGTACTAAGCAGGATGTCGAGACTCGTCCTTTTCTTGTGAGGGTGTAAAGTTGTGTGTATGAATAGACTGCCTGATGAAGAGAAGGCAGGAAAGTGGGAGGTGTCAACTGGTGTCAGGGTCAGGTTCAGGGTCATGTTTGGGGTCCTCACTGTCTCAGTTCATTCCGAATCCGGTATAGTGCCTGCTTCGGGCCGTACACAACTACGACTGCAAGGCTGTGAACAGGCCTGTGTCAAACCGAAACACAACTGTCCAAGGGCGTAGGAGAGAAGCACCATCTCGTGCTCTCGGATGGACGTGAGCTTCCAGGCTTCAACCGTGTGTATTTAGCCTATGCTTCAATCACGGCAGTGATTGCCCAAAACACATCCTCGACCACATGCAGCCCGAGTCTCGCATACACGAATGCGTTCATGTTGAGCCCTCGGCTGCGTACAACACGACCAATCAACCTTGCGGTGTCCCAAATGTAATAAGTCCACATCCATAAGCGACAGGGGCTCATGGCTGCAGGCAGGTATAACACCAAAACCGGAAACACTGGTGCCTCCGTATGAGGTTGGCAACTCTTTCGAGGGCATAACCGTGCTTGTTTTTGTTGAGGCGATCGCGGTTTTCTCATGCCCAGCTGGTGTTGGCACATAGGCGTTTTCCCAATGTGGTAAGCCGCTCAACCGCAATGTGCTCTGTCGTCGAGAACGCACTGAGACGGCGAAGGGACCATCCATCTCATGTGAGGAGGGGCAGCAATGGCTCTGCTAGTGAAATCCAAGCTGGTTATCCGTAGACCCATGGGGCTGATATGAAGCGTTCATGTCAAGCCGTGGCTCATCGAGAGGTCATCCCCAGATCAGCTGTACGGACGTACTGTACACCATCCGCCGCTGTCACACAAGACGGGAGATCCAGGCGTACCGACCAATGGTTTTTGTTGCTTGTTTCGTGCAGGAGAGCTCTCATCACCTCGAACTCATATTGCATTCAGCCAGATGCCCTGTGTGTCCACCCACAATCACCGAGACACCCCTGCATGTGTTTTCTCCTCCCAGCACCGTCAACCCCACAGCCACCATATCGAATCGGCGTAGAGATACAAAGGCGAAGTTTGCCTAATGGGATAAGGTGTAGGAGCATGCTGGCAAGTGATGTTATTGGAGCCGTATCAAATACAATGTATCACTGGATGTGTACGAAGTACTGCCCAGGTGGGTATCATTCGGGGGCGGAGCCATGATGCGGGACCTCTGTCGATTACTCGAAGGAAATCCTGACAGGAAGAGGATGGGGACCTAGGCATACTCAGAAGCCCCCGAAGTTCGACTGGCGAGGGTGCATACGAGTTACAAGTTGCTCATGCATACCTACCTAAGTAGGTACTCAGCCGTCGACCGGTGGTCGAGTTGGCGACAGAAATTGGAATATCCCGACTGGCTGACATGGTGTATACTTGTGGATATACGTGTGTGTTCCGTACACCTGCATGTGCACGTGTGTATGCATTTCCGTATTACGAGTCAACGCTTCTCTTTCTTTCCTTTCTAACTCCCCTCGTCTCACAGTCTCTTACTGGGTTTATCACGACCGTCGAGTTTCGAGTATACATCCAAATCTCTCTTCAACTTCTACCAGGCAGCATGGCTGAAGAGCAACCTGCACCCGGTCCATCGTACGTCCCTTCACAGGAAGACCCTGCCAGCCTAGACATAGAGGAACTCGTCCGTGCAACGAGGCTATGCGATACGTGTCAACCCATATTCGACGACCTCTTCGCATTAACAAAGCGCTCCGAAGACATTTTCACTCGCTTGAGGCACCACCCATGTTGCGATTCTTTGCGTCAGTCTGTTGAAGCTGGGTGTGCCATATGTACTCTTATATACGAAAGATGGCAACGTTATCTATCGTCCAAACGGCCTCTCTTTCTCCGTCATCGATCTCAGATTCCTCGACTTCCTGGAGGCCGGGGTGTATCATTTTACTGCTTAATTGAGGCTCGTGGTCTATGCTTTGATGTTGGTCCCTCTGACATCCTTGACCTCGGGGATACTCGTACATGTGGTAGATTACTCAATGTTTGCATTCAGAGGTGTAAGTAAGACTAATTTATCATCGCTACACTCAAGCTCTACTCTTGCGGAGGCTAAGTGATTATGGGGATAACAGTATCCAGAGTGAAAAGAATCATAGAATTCCAGCCCCTGCACCAGCCAGTGCGATGCATGAGAACGGCGGCGAGCTGGATGGGAAAGTGTCTCAGCCGCGATCACAGACTATGTCGGAAGATACGACACCGACCTCATATCAAGCCAAGCCGGCTTCTCTTTTTAGACCCCAACCAGTCAGACAAAATAAGGCTCATCTCAGTGGGCAAAGAAAAGAATTCCGAAGAGCGTTCCGGAGAGCGATCCAGTGACGATTGTGAAGAGGATTATAAAGAGGACTCTGAAGAGGACTCTGAAGAGGAATATGAAGAGGAATCTGAAGATTGTAAATACGTTACCCTAAGCCACAGGTGGGGGACTCCCGAGCCACCGAAGCTCTCACGGTATAGCAGTCCAGGCCAGCAAGGAACCATCTCTATCGAGGCTCTCGAAGCAGGTATCGCGATCTCGGACCTACCACGGACGTTTCGAGAGGCTTTATATATAGTCAGGTCCTGTGGACTCCAGTATATCTGGATCGACTGTCTATGTATTCTCCAGGATAAGAACCCCGAAGGTCGGAACTTAGACTGGGAGAGGGAGGCAGCAAAGATGGCTGATATATACGCCGGGGGCGTTTTCAATATAGCTGCTATCTATGCTCGGAACTCAGAAGCTGGCCTCTTTCCAATATGGCGTGGCATCGCAGTACCGGTAGTACGCGCTCCGGTAGGGGCAGGACAGGAGCGTCAGGCCTTGGTGCTTTGGGAAGATTCTGAAACCAAGTTTAAACGAGACGTCGAAAATTCAGAGCTCCTGTCCCGCGGATGGGTATACCAGGAGATCCTTTTCGCACCTGCCAACCTCTTCTGCACAGCGGATGAGATGTGGTGGTCATGTTCCAGAACCACATGTTCCCAAATATTTCCCCGAGGAGCCTGGAGGTATTACGCGATCAAGAAACTCTCGGAAAACGAAGACGAAGGAGAATACAGCTCGAATGTCAGTCTCTGCGGTGACACTGTCAGACTTGCTAAAGGAGCCATACACGGGGGATACTTGCGTGACGACTCTACTTGCGATACCTGGACAGGAATGATTTCCTCCTATAGCGGGACGTCAGTAACAGTCAACGAAGACCGCCTAGCTGCAATCGCAGGAGTGGCCAACCTATTCAGGACCCGATTCTTCGATGAGCTTCGGGAATCCGAATACAATTCTGGTGTGTGGTCAACATTGGAACGGCCGAACGGCCTGCAAAAACAACTAGCATGGAAAGGCTTGTCGTTCCCGGCCCGCAGATATTCAGCTGGACACCCTATACCTTCGTGGTCTCCCATGAGCTTTGATGGGGAGATTAGATATATGATTATGATTAATTCGCTCCCAGTCGAGATGGTCAATATGGGGAGCTCCCAGCTGGATGGATTTGGGCGCGCTATGGAGCAAGCCCAGTGCATTTTACACATTCGCGGTGTGCTCGTTGAAGTAGACATCACTCAACTTGAAGAAGATGAAGCGAGGGGGCACAGCAGCGCCCATGTAACCGGACACGAAGACGTTCCTATTCCCATCCAGTGGGATACCAAAGAGGAGCGCCAACTGGCTGCTGGAATGGATCCCAGGACTTACGCCCGACTTCTTGTCTTGGACTTGGATCTGTCATTTGATGTAACCGTGAATACTCTTTATTTTTCTGGGATCCTACTACGACCGCTGGACGGCATACTGAGTAGCGACGGCTCCAGAGTCTGGGTACGATGTGGCAGTATCAACTTCCGGGGAGAAGAGGATTTACCAGATTCTTATTTGAGGCATGTGAAGGAGGTGTTTCAGATTGAGAAATATGGGCTGGTTTGGGTATCGCCATCGGGTGAGTACGACTTTGGTTCCTGGCATAAAGCATCGATACCGCACGACCTTCAGGATATATACATAGCATAATGCAATTTCGAAAGTCTGGCCATTGAGCAAACTCAAGGACCTCAATGCTGATATCTGGGACTTCCACATGTTCACCAGTTCACCACGATCCGAGCCTGCAAAGTACAATTCTATTTACGACTCTCCGGACTCAAGTCACTGTATCAATATGGGTGCATTAACATAATGACTGGTAGATGCTGTTTCAAGCAGTTGCGCCCTAGATTGGATGCTGCCTCTAGTTGTTAGTAAAATTATGTCGATTCCAAGACCCGTGGACTCTCCATAACTATATTCATCCTTCATCACTGAAGGAGGATGGCGCGCATGTCCATTGAGATTATAAAACGGCTGATTGTTTTCCCTCCTAATATCTGAGCACGGCGAGAGGGGATCAAGTCTTGCCCATTGTTGCCCAGGTGATTAATGTCCTATGGATAAGTCTTCTAATCGTGGCAGCGAGGGATGATGGCTGCTCCCAGTATGGTGGGAAAGTGTCACACAGGTTAGGTAGGTAGAAGAGGCCGTCAAGCTTTCTTCTGACCGCATGACAGTGTACATATTCCATCAGTGATGCATTATCGCATTTGACTCCTGAACTGGTATCCGTTCGCGTGTCTATTACTCCATTTTTTGTTCCCCCTGTCCCAACCACACCAACGCCTTGCCATGTCAACCATATGAAGCCATCTCGAGTTTCTCCCAGGTGCCCTTACCCCGCTCAGAAAGCAAGCAACTTCTCTCTGCTCGTCTCTTCCTCGATCTCCCTCTCCTTGGTCTTCTTTCTGCCCTGGAGTGTCTTCTTTGCCGCCCTCTTCCTCTTGTCGCCAGCCTTCTTGCCCTTCTTCGTAGCCTCCTCGTTGCTATCCTCCTCGCTGTCCTCATCGTCGTCATTGTCGTCATCGTCTTCTTCACTTGCCATCCAGTCTTCAAGATCGGCAAGGTCCTCGTCGCTCTCCTCGACGTCACTGACGTACTCGACGTTGCCCTCAAGCTCAGAGTCTTCCTCCTCTTCCATCTCGTTCTCCTCCTCGTCTTCGTCCTCGTCGACGCCATCGTCGAGGTCCTTGTCGCGCACGCCCTGGCCCTCCTTCTCCAGACCGTTGAGGACCTTCTCCCAGATCTTCTGTGACACGTTGAGGGGCTGGTCGCCGTAGGCGCCCTGTCGCAACCTCTCCAGCAACTCCCTCTCGATGGTGCGCTCCAGCTTCGCCGCGGCCTCTGCCTTGCGCTCGCGGGCGTCCTCGCGGTGCCTGACCTTGGGCGCCAGTTTGGGGACAAGCCGTTCGCCGAGCCGGTCCTCCTCGGAAGCTATCTTCCGCATGCGGATGGCGACTTGTGTCAGGCGGGTGAGTCGTTGTTTGGCCTTGTGCTTGAGGAAGTCGGGCCAGTACCTGCGCGGGCGTTCAGTGAGAAAATTAATTCCTTGCCTGATATAGTATATACTATACTATATGGGGGTGCACTAGTGCAGTGGTGCAGTCTCGTACATCAACTTCTCGTCTATCATGGCCAATGCCTTCTGGTAGTTAGATGGCAGCCGTATTTTCTCCCACATGCGGTTTGGCAGGTGAGCGCGCTCCACAGTCTTCATGTAGAGGTAGAGAACGTTTGGCTTCTCGGGGTGTGGGCGGACGGAGGCATATCTGCTGTTGGCCAGAGGGCACGACTGTCGGTTGCAGAGGCCGGTGACATTGTATTCGTTACGACAGAAGTTGGTCTGCTTCTGAGTGTTTGGTGTCCGTATCTTGAATGCGCAGAAATTCTGATTGATGTACTGCCAAACAATCTCGTCGGATGCCATGGTGGGCAAGGGGGTTATACCTAGATGCCTAGGTTGGTATCACTGTCGTTGGGTATAAGAAAAGAAAAGGTAGGTCTGGTTGGTCCTGGCAAAGAAGGTTGGGGAAGGCGGGACGGAGAAGATATTGATGTGTGAAATGCTGCTCAAAAAATGGAAAATCTTCTGGACCCCCCTGCTTATCGATAAGCCCCAGGTGCCGCATCTTTTGGGTGCCCTCGAATCCTTGTTGGCGGATTTGCAAGACACTGGCCAATGAGCTCCTGTCTGGGACTTTTTAGCGGGCCATTAGAGGGTCCCTGAATGTTGCTTGTTACAGCACTTTGGGATCGCCTCAATTAGCACCCACCAACCAGCCAGCCTATGATGGACCAACTGTTGACCAACTGGGCAGGAGACTAAGGGACTAACTATCAGAGGACATTCTCACCATATATCCCGTAATACAGACTGCATGACATATCATCACCTGCAACCGCCCTTGCAAACAGTCAGTCAATGTTCCGGTATGCTCGAGTAGCTGTTGGAACTCGAAGGCTCTCATGCGACTTCAACCCGCCATTTTCAGTCTCAACTGCACACAGAGTCGCGACAACCAACCTGCGGTCTGCTACTTGTTCAAGAAGGAGATTTGGCCACACGAGTGTTTTACTATCAAAAACACCGGCCTCGCCTTTTGAAAATGACCAGAGGAGCAGACACAACATTGGCATCATAGCTGGCCAGGCCAAGAATGACACCATCTACGCCCTCTCATCCGCCCAGGGCAGGGCCGGTATTGCCGTCATTCGCATATCAGGTCCAGCTTGCCTAGATATATACCGGAGGCTCTGTCCACAGAAGCCCCTCCCAAAGCCTCGCTATGCATCACTCAGGACGCTTTACGATCCAGACCTCCCAGATGAGACCCACGTTCTCGACTCCGGCTCCCTGGTCTTGTTCTTCCCAGCCCCTAGGACTGTAACAGGCGAGGACGTCCTCGAGCTACACACCCACGGCGGCCCCGCCACCGTCAAGGCGGTCCTCGGCGCCATTCCCCGATGTACCACCACCACCATCACCACCGCAGCAGCAGCAGCAGCCCGCGCCGGCAGTAACACCATCCGGTACGCCGAGCCCGGCGAGTTCACCAAGCGCGCCTTCCTCAACGACCGCCTCGACCTCTCGCAGGTCGAGTCCCTCGGCGACGTGCTGGACGCCGAGACGGAGCAGCAGCGCCGCGCCGCCGTGCGCGGGAACTCGGGCGCGAGGGGCCAGGCCTACGACGCCTGGCGCGGGGACCTCCTCCTCGCGAGGGGCGAGATCGAGGCGCTCATCGACTTCTCCGAGGACCAGCACTTTGACGAGTCGCCGCGGGAGCTGCTGCGCAACGTGACGGGCATGGTGCGCGGCATCCTGCGGTCCATCGACCTCCACGAGATGGCCGGCCAGAGGACCGAGCTGTTGAGGAAGGGCATCCGGATCGCGCTGCTGGGGCCGCCGAACGTGGGAAAGAGCTCGCTTATGAACCTGGTTGTGGGCCGTGAGGCTTCGATCGTGTCTCGTGAGGCTGGTACGACTAGAGACGTGGTGGAGGTTAGCCTCGACATTGGCGGGTTTCTCTGCACGTTTGCCGATACGGCGGGGATCAGGACACAGGCACTGGCGAACGATGGGGCCATTGGAAGTATTGAGGAGGAGGGCATCAGGAGGGCAAGGCTCAAGGCTCTGAGCTCGGACGTGATCGTTGTGCTGGCCTCGGTCGAGAGAAATGAAGATGGGGAGCCTTACATCAATCACGACGCCGAGACGCTCCAGTTGGCTGCCCAGGCAGAGCAACGCATTGTCGTAGTCAACAAGTGCGATTCCGTTCCCAGGAAGATACTGGACAACCTGCTTGAGACATTCAAGATATCAGTCCACGGCCAGATTGAGGGCTTGGCTGAACCCCTCGTGATCTCCTGCAAGGAAGCCGAGACGCCATCCTCAACCGTTGAGAAGGATGCCGGCGGGATTCACCATCTAACCAAAAACCTCATCCGTTTGTTCGAAAATCTGACGTCCCTGCCCGAGGATATGCAAGAACTCCTGGGCGGGACGGAGAGGCAGCGTCAGCTCCTGGCGCAGTGCAGAGGACACCTTGAGGATTTTATGAGTATAGCTGCCGACGAAGGGGCCGAGGCAGGAGAACTGGGTGATGAGCCTGATATTGTTCTCGCTGCCGAGCATTTACGTTTTGCGGGAAACAGCCTGGCAAAGATCACAGGGAGGGGCGATGCTGGGGATGTGGAGGAGGTCTTGGGGGTCATATTCGAGAAGTACAATTACCAAATCCATTCCTTAAAGCCATGCACTCTTGGGACGGTCACTAACGATAGCACAGGTTTTGCGTGGGGAAATAAGTTTCTTGTATCTAGACATTGCTGTGTCTTTGTCTACTATAGTCCTGTGTGCTCCCAACTCCGGCCCAGGGGGAAATGAAACCGATGTGCTCAACCTGCCATTGCCTCGACTCCATCCCGTTTTAACCCATCCCATACCATACCAACCGATACCATACATGAGTTGTATCCATGACCAAAGGAGATCCATCGCGTGACTCGCGTCAAAACCCGTCTAGATATGCTGAAGAGCATGTCCGAATCTATTTGCCTCCCAGAAATGAAAGGTGTTGTGACGAGGGGGTGTGACCAAGGACCAGGGGAATAATGATACAAGCTTGACCGTTACCAGTCAACGGTGAAGGGCATTGTGAAATGAGATATCCGGAACGCCAACCATTTCCTGAGCCATCTGCTCTCCTATCCTGGGGCAGGGAATATATGTATGTGTACAGGAGCCGAGTCTCGACTCCCTGGGCCGGTCAGTTGCGGGCCGTCATGGACAGTCCACACTGGTTGCGATGATAGGTCGCCATGGCCGATGACGACTTGGATGACGATGGAGGACCAGCTTAGTAGCCGAAGTTGAGCGACCTCTTGTTGTCGTCATCGTCATCGCCACCGTTGGGCTTGGAGTTGTAGCCGGAACGGCCATGGTTCTTGTCATCGTCATCATCCCCGCCGTTGGGCTTGGAGTTGTAGCCGGAACGGCCCTGGTTCTTGTCGTCATCATCGCCACCGTTGGGCTTGTTGTTGTAGCCGGAGCGGCCGTAGAGCATGGGGCGGTCGTTGGAGATCATGGAGAAGGCAGCCATTGTGATTTTGGTGGTGATGGTGGTGGTTTGGGGTGTTTGGGATTTGTGTGGGTTGATGAGTAGAAGTTTGTTTGAGTGTGGAGATTGTTGCTTGCTTTGTTCTTGTTCTTGTTGCTGTTGCTGATGATGATGAGAAGGAAGACTGGAATCCAAGGCCAGAGCGATGATGCCTTATATAGGCGAGGAGACAGAGTTCTGAAGTCATATTCCAGTATCCCACCCGGCCCACGCTCTCACTCAGAATCTAACCATCCTTCCCGCCGTCAGCCTCATCCTCCTCCCACCGCCGACATACATTTGCAAGCATGGACCCCCATCACCATTGCAGCCATCACAGCCTCCGCGAAGGATGACATAAGTCCAGGGTTTCTTCGGATGCGCAGGGGAAGGCCATCAGCCTCCCACACACCCACACACCCACCTGGGATGCTACTCACCGACGGACCCCCATGTTCGACTTGCCATGTGGTAGCAGGGTCGGTGGGGCTCAGGGCTGTCAGACGAAAAAGAAATACAGGAACTTTCCAAACGGGACGTATTCAGGCCAAGTACATACAACCGCAGCACCGGCAGCAGCCAATCCCGAGCCGAGACAACTCTCCCAATGTGCCACGGTGCATGGATGGAAGGCTTCCATCGAAGAACACCCCCGGCATCCACATTGGGGGCCGGGATAGGGCAGAGCGCGAGGTACTTGGAGGGGGATAACACTACTAGGGCGAAGGAAGGAAGGGGAAGGATTCGGTCTGTTGCAGTGTCACAGCAGCTGATCGACATGCGTAGGGCTGAGTGCCTGTCTCTCATCGTTACTCATCTGCACTTGTCTCTCTCCCCTCTCCCCCCCCCCTCTCCCCCCCCTCTCCCCGCCGCCCCGTAAGCGCCCGCGTCGTGCAGAGCGCTGCGGCCACACAGCTGCGAGCTTTGCTGTTCTTGAACCAGCCCGGTGGGTCTGGGAAGCTGTCTCGCCCCAACGGGCGCTGGGCGTGTGTGCCTGTTGGCCCTCTGCCTGTTTACCTATGTACCCCCAAGTTCTATTTTCTGTTCGTCTGCCGGTATTCCTTCCAGGTACCGCGCCGCATGCTACTGGATGATACTGACTCTCACATTTCGACTCCATGTTGGACGGTACGTATGCCATCATGTGTCCCATGTGTATGTACGTACGGACCCACACTCCAGAAAAAGATCATGTCGGCTAATACAAATAGAATACTGCGTTTTCCTCTTTCTACATACAGCCCCTCTGCGCGCTGACACGCAGATGCACGTCCTGGAAACTCGGTCAAGGAGGTTCAGTACCTTTATTTGTCATCCCGTTGCATTGTCTCTCATCACGAGTCTCACACCGCGACATGCTCATGGTAGTAATCAATAGAAGTGGGGGGAGGGGGGCATATCCTCCTCCGGATCGATATGCCGCCGAATTGTAATGGTGCGTGGTATTAACTAAGCCTCGCTCCCCAAAAGACGCAGGCACTCGACTCCTTTTGGACTCAGCAGTGTCATCCCGACTGCACCAAGTTTACGGATTAGGCAGCTCGTCTTACCATTCACACGCCCGCCCATCCTTTCTGCACCCAAGAGGAAGAGTCACTGGCTTGCCGAACAGTCACATCTGCCATGTGGCCTCGACACTAAAAAGGATCCTGCAGGTCGTTCCCGGCCACGCCGCCGGTCAATCGGCATGGGCATGCTTCCAATGTATGCATCTATGTATCGACCGGGGGCTTTGACAAATGTCGACTGCGCCTGGAGTAGGGTTGCTTCTATTCGCCCTTGACCACAGGATGGAAACGAGTCGTCAAAAAACGACAACAAAAATAAACCAAACAAGCTAGAGGAGGAAAAGAAGAAGGGAGGCTCCACAGTCCGCTACTGCAACATCATATTATTTTTCTTTTCTTTTTTTGAGACAGCCAGCCCTACGCAAGTACCCAGCATCGCATTGCATCCTGCCCCCATTCCCATCCTCATCTAGCACACCTCGTACGACATTCTGCAATCCCACAGATGCAGCCCTACAGCCTCGTCATCGTCGCATATCTCACACCGTTGCACTACGGTTCATCAGGCAGATCCTCCCAACTTTGTCTCGGCCGGATCGAGCATGGCGCGAGGCAAGGGGGCAGGGCTGCCTGCCTTACTGTGTAGCCTGAACTTCCAAGGTCAAGGTCGCATCTTTGAGAAAGCCATACCGAACACGGATTGGCGAACGAGACGAAGGAACCACGGACACGTCACGCCGCCGCCGGGCCGTCTCTGGAAGATTGAACGAGCTCAGTGCGACCGACAGGTAGTGATATATCACCAGGGACTTGCTTCCTTCCCTCTCCCCCCCTCCGAGGCTCTGCGACCGCCCTATCTGTACGCCCCGAGAATCTGCGCCTTGCCCTACTACTAGGTACTACGTATCACGATCCTACGCTGGGAGGAAGAGACATGCTATCTTGGACCTCCTTGGTCTCTTTGCGGCGTCGTACGAATCGCGTAATGCTGTGGGGTTCGAAGGGGGAGGGGGGGGAACACAAGTTCGCCGACCTTCACGACGTTTATTGCTGCTGCCTGAGAGATAGGCTGCGAAGGCACAGGCATGAACAGGCACTGTTCGGTGTCAAGAGCCTCACTCCTGGGGCACCCTGGTAGTCGTCCGTCTGAATTACTCAACTGCTGTGACTACAATGTGGAACAACACAAGCCACCACAGGCAAACAGACAATGGATATTCGTCCCCTTAAACGAGCATCAACGAGACTCGGATCGAACTATACGAGAAGTCAGCAGCGGACTGAAAGATGCGATACATCAAACTGCTCGTGTGTAGCGATAGCGCTAAACGCCCTATAAGCTGCAGGCCCCTTGACCGGTGTGCAGTAGCACCGGTGCCAGTGGGGTTTGGGGGGGGGGGGTTGCAAAGGGGGAGAGGTCAAGAAGTCATCATCATACTCACCGGGATTTTTGGCGTTGCCACGCCGCAATTCGAGGTCCGTATTACCCGTACAGCATGTAAGAACGTATGTATGTATGTATAGCTCCACGGAGAAAGGCTTATGAGCCTGAAACATTTCCCCCACGCCCTATTCTTTACTACTCAGGCTAATCTGCAGCAACCTCCCACGCAGCATCTCACACCGCCGGACATAGCATCCAAAAACATCACAACATGATCGCATCTCACATATTTTCCAGAGCCTCAATCTTGCTCATCTTCGCCTAGCATCATCATCAGCATCGTTCATCGTCATCGCTCTGGCCCTGACGGCGCAGCAGCCATCAATCATCATCGACAGCCAGGCAGCAAGATATCGCAAGTCGGCGAGCTGCGCACCCGGAAATCAAGCCGGAGAGAAGGTTCCTGAACAACGGCGCTGACGTCTTTGTCCCCCATCCCCCACCCAAACCTCCCCTGCTGAACGGTCCGTGTTGCTGATTCCATTTCTTATCCTGGCGCAAGACTGTGGCAATTGTGCCTCGTTGTCCGTCTTGTCTTTCCCAAAAGAGACGTTGGGTATAAGGCAACAACGGATGGGGATGATACGAATTACCTAAGGGGCGAATAGTTCACAGCCCACCTCGCGGCGTCCCTCAACCGGGCTGGCTTTTGAGGCCGCTAGGGGGAGGAGGCCGGTGCCTGTCAGACGCAAGCAGGGCGACTTTTCTCAGCTCATCATCTTCTTTTACGGTTCTCAGTGGCGTTCGTGGAAAGCTCGTACCGGAAACGAGGCTCAATTCTGGCAAGGGGGCTGCGCCATGCTTCCCGACTTGGTTTATTTCTTCGCCCAAGGATTCCCTCCCCCGGTCCCCCTCCCAGCCAATCCCAGGCAAGGAAGGAGGCCATGAACGGGAAGGCTATGTACAAGAACAAGAACAGAAAGATGACGAGGCCAGTCCGCATTGCGCCCCCTATTGCCCGTCCCAGGTGGTGTCCTTGCCCATGGCGATGGCGTCCACGGTCCAGGTGATGCCGCCGTCGGAAGAAGTCAGGCCGTCCGAGGACGCCCCGTCGTAGGACATGTAGTCACCCAGGTCGGTGACGGCCGCGCTCATGACCAGCGTGATGTTGGTCCAGCTGAAGGAGGCCAGCGTGCCGCAGTTGGAGTCGCTGCACTCGTTTGCGCTGTAGAAGACGCCAGGCTTCAATCCCTTGGCTGCAGTGAAGAAAGAGGAAAACACCGAGTGGTAAGTATGAGCACAATAACGCAAAGAGGATGGGTTTTGTGCGGACTTACAGTCGGATTGCTGCGAGACCAGCTCGCCGTTCAGCCACACCTTCTGGTCGATCATACTGGTGGAGGAGTTGACGGAGACTGCGAAACTGAGGTCAATAAACGGACGAAGTGGAAGCCCCTCCGCTGCCCTCCTCCAGGGATTTGTTCATCTAAGGAATTGTGCTAGAAAGCTACTACAACCACTCACTCTCAAATTCCAGCGCCGCGTCGGAAGGGACGCGCACATACGCCTGGCCCGTCTGGCCCTCGGGCGTGTACGTGCTCGCGGCGACGCACCACTCGGTGGCCGAGGCGTCGCAGCCGCACGACTCCTGGTCGACGCACCAGTTGAGCAGGGGCTGGACGAGGTTCTCGTTGTCGACGTCGACAGCGCTCTGCTGCACGCCGACCCAGATGGACACCCAGAGGGACGAGTCGGAGGTGTCGTAGTCGGTGATGACGCTCGGGGCGGCGAGCGAGTAGGTCGCCTTGCTTATGTAGGCGCCGCCGGTCCAGGGCCCGAGGTAGAAGGAGTTGCCGAAGTTGGCGGTCGCTACGGGGGTGAGGGCGAGGGTGAGGACCGCGGAGAGGGTCGTGGGGGTTAGGTAGTGGCGGAGGGAAGACATGGTTTTATATATCTGGTTCAATATGGACACGGGTGAGAAGGTAGACAGGCCGGCCGGGATTGAGATGAAGTGAACGAGTAGGTATCTATCTTGAGATCCGATCTATTAACAGGCGATGAGGCTGAACGGGGATGAGGCTGGCACGCTCATATGGCAATATCTATACACATATATACATATATAGCAGAATATCCCCTAGTCCTCGTATAGGAATACCCTCATCAAAAGGGGGAGGGGGGAGGTCCAACAATACGGTTTGCACGGCACGAATATTCCCTCCCAATCATGAGAGAAACCACAGTCGTCGTCAAATAGCCGTGTTCAATAAGTATGAAACATAAGATGGGGCCACGGGCAGATTAGAACACACCCCTGAGGGATTCGAGTATATCCACTCCCCGGGAAAACCCCAAGCAGCTGCAGTGTGCGCATGCAGTTCACGGTTCATCACACGCCTCGAACACACACGGAGCTGTGGAGTCTCCCACCCGCCGCGGTTTGGTGGGAAGCGGATGGGTTCCGGCCGCTCGCATGGCATGCTTTCGTTCTCACCGGTCTCTTTTTTTTCCCTATGAGTCAAGGGTCATTATTTTCTGTGTCATGGCTGAAATTCCCGTAACCGAAGGCTCAACCTGGGCCTTTCTCTCAAGCTACCAGTACACGTACTAAGAGGCGAGAGGAGAGGGGTGTGTGTGTGTTATAGGTTCAAAATACAAATTTATCCCAAAATCATACAAATAAAATTTGGCAGATTGCCCATGCCAGTCTTCCAGCTGAGCTTACTTAGTTCTCAAGACAGACCGACTCGTTACAATTTTCAAGGAGTCGCCTTCCTTTATCATGGCCATTTGCTCCTGATAGCCCACGACCAGCCAGGATGTAGAGCGCATCGACCAAGGGAAGGAGGTGTACTGATGCGCATACCATACTACGTATAAACGTCTAGAGAACTCGAAATCTTTTCCATGATAGACCTCGGACTGGAGGCAATGCTCTCTGCCACTCGTAAAGTGTTGGCGAGCCAGTATGGCCGCGCACAAGAAGTCTCGTGTGGGTATTGGGAAGCACTTTAAATTTCCGTGCTGGTTTCCACAGGTGAAGCCTCTCGTCTGGAATCTCTTGAGAGAAGTTTGGTGTCAAGCTCAGTCATGGTCAATATCCAGACGACCCGAAGCTGAGATGCGAACTCCTCCTGCCAGCATCGACCTGTCCTACCCCCCCTCCCCACAGCCCGCTGGTAAGGCTGTATATATGCGAGCAGCGTGCCTCTGAAAGCATACTGGCCACTTCTAGGCATCTATACCTCTAGCCCCATTCAATTGCATAAAAACACCATCGTCTGCTTCATTCATTCAATCATCATCCCCAAGTCCATCAGAGTAATACTCAAACGCCCCAGGCAGAGGCGCCGCCCTGCCCTTGCCGTCGTCCGGATCCGCCTCACCTTCACCTCCACTGCCACTGCCACCGCCACCGCCGCCACCACCACCATCCCCAGCCGGGGCCTCCCCGCCCGGCACCTCGATCCTCCCTACCGGCATGACGACCTCGGGCGCCATGGTCCTGTCCCCCCTCAGCACCGAGGTCATCCACCGCGCCCACTCCCAGGGCCTCTCCGGGCCGCCCGGCAGGCTGTTGAAGTACTCCCAGCCCATGACGCCGCCGAAGCGGGTGGCGTGCTGGCCGGCCAGGAGCGGGAGCACGGCGGCCAGGACGTCCAGGGGCACGAAGCCCGAGCCGTTCTGCGGGTTCGTCACCAGCCCCACGACGAGCTTCTCGGGCGGCCAGCCCTTCATGGCCAGCATCTCGTACATGATCGGGTTGCTGCAGTCGCCCCACCCGCAGTCTGTCAAGGACGGGGTAGTCTGTTAGCGAGTGGTTTCCCTTTCGTTTCGTTTCGTTTCATTTCCCTTGCCCCCCATCCTCCCAAAGAGAACACTTCTCGTCATAATAGGTAGGGTAGGTAGGAAGGAAGGAACGAAAGCAAGCCCAAACAGTAGGCAAAAAAAGAAGGGGATCAAAGCGAAAGAGACTCACAAAACTGGCAGTTATACCACGCAATCTCCCTCCCCCTCATGACCTCCAGCGCCTCGTAGTCGAAGCCGCTCAGGTTCCGCCTGCAGTCCAGCAGCGCGGCCGCGACGGGCGCAAAGGTGATGATGAAGCGCGGCCCAAAGTCGGCCCGCAGCCGGTCCACCAGCCTCACGGCGCCGGCCAGGCTCATGTCCTCCTCGACGTCGAGGTCCAGGCCGTCCAGGCCCCTGTCCCGGACGAGGTCGCGCAGCGGGGCGTAGTAGCGCTCAAAGGTGGAACTTTTGGCCCCGCCGCGTGCACCGTCATCGTCGTCGTCCGGCGCGTCGAGCCGCTCCGCGCTGAAGGTCCCCCTGGCGGCGCCGCCGAGCATGCCCAGGACCTTGACGCCCGAGGCCTGCAGGGCGCGGACCTCGGCCCACAGGGTGTGGAAGCGCGGGTGCGAGGGCTCGTGGTCGTTGAGGGTGGGGCGGTCCGGGTCGGCGTTGATGTGGATGGCGGCGAGGATGAGGTGCGTCAGGCGGATGCCCGGCTGGGTCAGGAGGGGCAGGACCGAGATGGGCGTGCCGTCTGGGGTGTGGTGTGTCTGGTAGTAGGTGATGATGCGCGGGAGGGAGGGGTGGACTGGAGGCATCGTGGTGGGTGGTGCTGCGGCGAGGTGAGGGTGGTGAGGGTGGTGAGGGTGGTGAGGATGGGGGAGGTGGCCGGTGCTGTTGGCGTTGTGATGGCTGCTGCCCTCAGGTGGATGATGATGGGCTTTCCGGGGGGGAGAGATGAGGCCTTTGAGAACAAAAGAGGGATTGAGTAAAAACAAGGTCTTATAAACCATCAAAAGCCTCCATTTCTGCTTGATAACGACCAAGATGGATCTCAAATAGCTGAGCATGTAACTATCTATACACTATCTAGCAGATGGAGGGGCAGTGTTATAGGTGCCACAGGTGGTTCGTGAGGGGTTCAAATGTTCTGTAGCAAGCTGCTGCAGCGTGCTTGTCAACTGAGACACAGGGTGCTTAGGCACTCAATGTTACAGTATACCTACCTGATAGTTACCTACTGCGTATAGATCATAGCCCACAATCTTGACAATGTATTACAACATTGACTAGCACAACTGCTACTAACTGTTACTTTGCAATTGGAAGAAAAGAGACGAATGAACTCTTGACTAATCAATAGCATTAGCATGTCTGTTAAATTCCGGGGGTATAATCTTATAATCAAGGAGTTGCACATGATTGACGGTACTAAGTACCCAGGTATTTACCCAGGGATTTACCCAAGTATCCAAGTACCCAAGTACGTACCTAGGTCAAGGTAAGCTTATGGCGGGAACAGCCCGTTGTGGATCCCTGCTTCAATACTGAATCAATTGGTCCGGGCACTGACCCGAGATGTGCTCCACTCCACCCAGCCAAGCTGCCAACCAACCCACCACGAGAAATCTGCGACATAAACGCCGCCACGATTCATGCTTCAACAACAAAGAAGGTTCTATAGTGTAGTTGGTTATCACATCGGATTCTGATTCCTTCAATCAATCTTCCGGGGACTTGGGTTCGAATCCCAGTAGGACCTCATGGTCTTAAGTTGAATAACCTTTCTTTTTGCACTTATTCTCTCATATTCTGTTGCTCTTTTTTTATTATCAATGCAGCTGCCAACAAGGTGCATCACGAGACTTGATGAGTTTCAAGTGCACTATCCAGGTAGCTCATACCACTGCCTGGTACTACAAAGTAGATAGCCGTCAGCTATACACAGTATAGCTGGCTGGGGACTGAATTGTCTGGGGCAGGGAGCAGTGAATCCTGAGCCAGACTCTCTTGCTTCATTCTACCTATCAACCATTCTTTCTACAGAGGCAATCCATCTCAATGTCAAAAGCGAGCAGTGGTTGTGCTAGGCTGCCCGAGCTGACCTATTCGTCAACACAAGCCGCTACGCACAATACTTCTAGGCATAAACCTCTACCCGATCAATCACCAGGGTGTCAGTCTTACAGATCACAGCCAGGTCCAAGACAAGCAAAGATGTCCCCAAAGTGATCTAAAGATGATATACAAGACAAGTGATATATGCTACAAATATGTCCTGTCCTGTCCTGTCCTGTCTGTTTCAGGTCTGAAGAAGGACAGGAGTGGTCAATGTTCACCGGCCCCTTGTTTGATCTTTTCTCTCTTCCCTTTTCTGTTTTCTTTCCCCCTTCCTCTCCCCCAACAAGGGTTCCCAAACCCCAAAAATGCTGAAGAAACAAGAAACAGAGGACTGCCCCTCCCCGTCATCTTCAACCCTCGGCTGTCATCAAGCCAAATCAAAATAAGTTACAAAGAGCAGCAGCAGCAGCAGCAGCAGGCTGCGCATGTGGGATATCAGAGTCAATGCAAAACTAACGCCATGCCTGATGTGTGTTTGTGTATGTGTATGTGTATGTAGGTGTGTGTGCGAGGGTTTCTGCGCCAGAAAATGAGATAAAAGGATTTGCCCGGCCGTGCATCATGATGGGTCATGAGAGATAAAGATCAAGGATACGCATTAAACCATGTAGGGTGTAAGGTCCATAGAAGAAGTCGGCACCGGTTAGGGTCTAGCCAGCCATGATATAATAGTAGCAAACGATCATCAGCGGGAGGGGGGCGTCGCGCTGTGGTGTCAAAAAGAAGCCCGGACGTTGAATGTCCGCCCAGCAAGAGCAGAGGTGGGTTTTCCTCTCGGGGAAAGGGGCGTTGTTCGGGGAGGGAAGGCTATCCCCAACAAAAAGGTAGTTCGCACCGGTCGAGACTGACCAGAATCGAATCGTCGGTCTTCTATCGTTGCCGTCGTGAATGGGGTGGGTCGTGTTGGTGCTGCTTTCACAGAAAGCCGCCCTCGCCCCCGAATACACCCACGCCGTCCCGCCAGCTGCTGCACTTCTGATCGCGCGCCTCCCTATCCACACGCCTCTCACGCTCCGTCTTAGGAGGATTGAACGGCAAAGGAGGCTCGCGAGGCCGCACAGACGACCGCCGAGGAGGTTGAGCTCGATCCGCCTCGCCGTCACTCGTGTTCGTCTGCACCAGGAGCATGCTGCCCGTGCTGCTTAACCGCTTGGTGTAGTCGGAGAAGTCAAATCTCTTGCCGCCACCATTGCCCGCGGCGGAGGGCCTCGCTTGGCCCTCGGCAGTGGTGCTCGTTCGGTATAGGGTGGCCGCCGGGTTCAGTCCACCGCCCACGTCCTCCTCCAGGATCGACGTCCTGCCAGACGCGATGCTGCTCTTTCCCGGAGACACGTCGGGAGGTAATTGCAGATTCGTGCTGCTGTTGGGGCCGGCTATCGACGGGTGACTGTATTTTCTCTGAGCAAATCCGGGCCTGAATTGTATTGGACTGCGACCAAGGTTGGACCCACTGTTTGAGGAAATCGAAGTTTCGGGAGGGCAGCTCGCCGGTGTGCGCGGCCCGACGTTGCTGCGCGGCGGTTGAGCTTGGGGTGGAGGCATCTGCCGCCTCTTGAGATAGGAAAGTGTTCTCCTCGATCCTCGGCGTATGCTGTCCCTGTCGCCATCCACGTCTTGCTCTCGGCCGTAGCCTGAATCCCCTTCGGTGTCATCAGACTCCAAATCCGACTCGACCTCGTCGGAGTCTTCGTCTAAGTCCCACGCACTCTTCAGCTCAGGCTGCTGTGTCGAGATTGGTGGGGATAAAGGGAGCCTCATGGCTCGTTCCCTCTGCTCCCTCTGTTTCCTCTGCTCGTCGGCGTGCTGCATCAGCGCTTCAAAGCGCGCAAGCGAGCTCAACTTTTCTTCGCCTGGGACGTTCTGGTCCGAGCCTGGTATGCAACGCAGCTGGAACGCTCTGTCCAGGATCGTCTCTCTGGGGAATGGGGGTGAGCCGGACTCCATTGTCGGCGGGGGCGAAAACGGGGGCATGGACCCCATGCTATCTCGCACGCCCCGTATCGGGGAGCTCAGGGCCGAGGACCGTCCGTGTGCCGCCGTCCACCCTTCCATGTAAGGGCCACAGGATTCCCCAGCTGTGGTTGCGGGTGACGGCAAGTCCGATGGGAATACGGGAGCATAGCCCTGAGTCGTAATCGGCGGGGCGTGGTACCCGGTTAGAGATGAGCCATCGCTTCGTCTCGACCGCAGGCTCGGCGTGTCAGAAAACGTGACGGGTCGTTCGCGGCTCGAGCCAGTGGCATTGGACGTTTTGTGTTGGAGTACCGTCTTCGGGGCGCTCGGAGGTCTTGCTTGGTACATTTCGGAAGCATCACGGGTATATCGCGGCGCAAAGGGGTTACTGAAGCCTGGTGAAGCCGGTGACATGGGAGTCATGGGTGTTCTGTCGGGCATGTTAGGTTGGATGGTTGCCTGGATGCATCTTGCCCAGTCATGAAGGCTATAGCTCTCGCGACTGTTCTCGTCGATTCGGAACCAGAGCGTCATCGGACCCGAGTCCCTGCTCGAAGTGACGAGACCAGCCGCCCTGCTCGACCGGCGCTTGCGGAGTTTGTCTGCAACTGGATCAGGGGCAACAGTCATGACGAGGGTTGGTAGAACTGGCCCCTGCTTGCGATGGGCAAGCAACTGGACCTGGCACTGGTTGATATTGCTGACGGAAAATTGCTGGATCGGTTCACAGTCGTCCTGCAGAGAGTCCCTCATCAGTTGCCTCACTCAATTGACACTGCGACGGGTAGTTGCGAGGAGGCTGTTCTGTCTTACCGGGCCCTTGTATACCGACAGGTAGGTGCCGCCATCGAAGGAGATATTGGTCTGACTCCTAGATGCTGATCGGCCGTCCCTATTGCGAAGTCCCTGCAGGCCTTGCTGCGAGGTAGGCTCCCCAGCACTGAAGTCCCGTGGAGGACCAAGGACGACATAGCGCGCCTGTTGTCTCGAGGTTAGATGACGGATGGCGAAGATGGAAAAAGCGAGGAGGCAAGCAGGAAAAGGGCAGATCAAGATGGATGCATGGATATGTTACGCACCTTCCAGATCGCTCGTCCCAGAATGGTTCCCCTGTCGGGCGGGACGGCAAGATAGCCCTCCATGACTTTTGCACACACACACACACAATGCTCAAGTAAATGCCGACAAACTACCTAGGCAGCGCTCGAGTCTGCCAGGAGGGAAGGGATGATTCTCAGAATGACCTCTATTGAGGCGTGGCGCACAGTCCGGGGCCAGATGAGACGGTTTCTCAAGTGCGCATTAAGCATTAAATGATACACATGGTGAAAGATAAATGCAAAAAAATCAACATGGGACAGAGTTGGGACAAGAGATACAAAGCGGCGCCCCACTTTCCTGTCCGTCTTTTGACCTCTAACACACAGTAGAGACGAGCGCACTTTGCTCACCGAAGAATACGGGCTGAGGTAGCTGAAGAGGGAGGGTGGAATTGGGAGGAGGGGAGGGGGGTATATCAAAAGAGACAAAATTCCACGGTCAGCGACGCAGCAGAAAGAGGTGGAAAGTGGCTCTGGAGGTTGAGGAGAGCAGGGACGAGCCTGGGAGAAATAAATTCATGAAAAAGCGACCTTGACCAGCACAATTGGCCGAGGTGAGCGGTGCCTGTCATGGATGATTGATCAAAGGGGTGGCTTGTGACTACGTAGGTACGCAGGACGGAGCCGTGGACTGGCCGGATCGTACAGTACCAGATACATGCGAGCACGGATGGCACGCAGTATGTAATAAACGACCGAAGAAGAAGAAGAAGAAAAAAAAGATGGGGAAGAGTAATAAAACCAGATGGATATTGGCAGGGCCTGAAACAGACCCGAAGACCTCGCAGTACCCAAACAGTAGACCTGCAGCGACTCATTTGGTAGCTGCTCAGGTACTACCAAGTACCTAGGTATCCAGGTATCTGCTTCAAGTACCTAGGTACCTGGGTAGGCGCACTACAAGTGTGGTAGTGTGTGTAGTGTATGGGGTTTTGGGGCTTCTTGGGGGCTTCTTGGGGGGAAGGCAGGACGGCCCGGGCTACCTGGATGGTACATACAAGGAGTTTGCGTGCTGCTGGCGTCAGTGGGTCCTCTCTACTGTCGCAAGCGAATTGGTTTCTGCAGTCTGCCAGGGGAGGAAGGGCCCTGGGGCTGCTGGGGGGAAAGAAAGGCCAGGGGAGGCTGGAGCATGGTTCGGTCTGCAGGGCCTGTCAAATTTCCCAGTGACGGGAGAAGAACCCACAGCTTCCATTGCCGATGGAAGATGATGGATGTTGATTTGTCGGTGGTGCTGATGAGTGATATGGAGAGAGAGCCATGTGCGCGCCCCATGGATGCGACGAGACCGCAAGGCTCTTGGGTAACTGGGTAACTGGGTGCCCAGGTGGACTGTGTGGACGCAGGGGTACGGGTTGGCGCGGCCGACGACTCGCTGTTTTGCTGGTGTTGACTCGTCGAAAGGGTCTTTCCGGAAATTGTGAGAAGACGTTCGACATCTGCCTACATACTGTGAGCACATACACACCTGGGCAACTAGGTAGGTACTATGGAATTACGTACTTACCTTCACTACACAGTACACTAGAGCTTGAACAGCCTTTATGCCTTCCTGTTCAGATGCAAACCCGCTTCCTTCCTTCCCATTCGATGTTGGGCATCACCAACAACATCATCATCATCATCACCACCACCACCCACCACCACAACCAACCAGCAGGAGCATGGATGGGCGGTAATAATGGTCCGAGAAAACAACTCTTCATGTCAGGTGAAAGGGTATCAGTCGTCAGACCTCTCCCAGGACCCCACCGGCGAGGAGGCGCTGCAACGTGTGGCTGTTGACCTGCATGCCCTGCCCTGCCCTGGCTGCCTGCCTGCATGCCTCGTCCCCATATTGTGTATCCATCCCATATCGATCCCCCCCCCCTTTTTTCATTCCCCTTCAAGTCGCAGGTGATTGGTCCATTATAAATGTCCAAGTGGTGAATCATGTCCAAGGACAGATGGTACGATAGTACACATCAGAAAAGCGTATATACCCAGTCAGCTGATTAGTAGTACACACATACTATACATACAGAGTGGCCGCCCGGTCTCTTGACTGCACTGTAACCTGGAGATGCAGGGGATGGAAGGGAGTTGTTCCGAGCAGGCTTGCAGCCAATACATATCTACGTACGGTTCCGTACATATTAGAACCCAGGTACTATACGGATCCGTACTCAAGTATGATGTATGTAATAGCTAGTAGGCAAATGTGGATTACATAGTTCGTACGAAGTGCATACTTTGTTTACGGAATGTGGACTTGTATCAACTCCGTAGTCCGTACGCCGTATCCGTATCCCGGTATGGTACCCATACAATCATAGCATCCATATCCTTGTCCGTCTCCTTTCCTCTTGGTCTATCCAGCATTACCTATACCACAGTCGTGGCTGTTTCGGCACGCACAGATATAGCCAGCCAGGGCAGGGCACACGACAAATTGGGTCCTTGGTATATACACTACCAGCTACTGGTACATAAGTACATGGGTGTGTCCACATCGGTTCGCCGCGCTTTGACCTCAGAATCCGATGTGTCGGTTCAGGTATGTAGTTAGTCCAGGTACACGAACGGTTCGCCAATTTAGTTGCGACATGATGGTCGTCGCGTTCGGTTCGAGAAGGGCCCGGCGGACGGTTGAACTCGGCTGGCGGCCAGCAGGTGGCACCGCATCCTAAGCGAGTGAGTTGTGGTGCAGAGAGCACCGACTGTGGTGTAGCGTAGGTGCGACATGGTTTACGTGTACCGTATGTATGTAGTGTACTTTAAGTAGGTAGCAATGGTTGAGTAATGAGAAACCCGCACACATGCAGGTCAACTGGTGGTGGTCCTGAAGGGGCTTGAGGCTTGGAGTTGAGCTTCTTCTGGTGTGGTGGCTGGAACCAATGAGACAGTAGTGGTACATAATAACATGAATTGATAATGCACACAGTACATTAAGCTATGTACTGCGTAATACATAGTACAGTTGCAGCAGATCTCGGGTCTGCCACCTCGAGTCTGCAGGCTGCCCAAGATTTCCCTCCGATCATGATGATGAGGATGAGCAGCCGCCAGATGACAGGCATTCTGGCATTGCTCTGGTCTGATCGTCTACCTAGGTACACACACACCTTAAGTATATTGACTGTCGTCATTGAGGAGCCGCCTGGGGACACAGCTCCATTTCAAAACTCCATTTCCATCGCAACTGTCGCCGGATATAACCAGAGTGGAAACAAGAGCAGATGGAAGGAGGGAGTCAAAGGCCGAAATGGCTCCAACTTGGCTCATTCTGCTTGCTCACCTGACTGGCAACACCCTGGCGCCCTGTGCTGGGCAGTCAGCACTACTATCTACCTACTACATAGATGCTCTCTACACAGTACCATAGTGCATATAAGTATGGGTCAGCCGCCGAGATATTTTCCCTCCCATCCAGGTCTGTCCGTCTTGGATAAAGTACGTACACCCGTACCTAGCTTAATTACTGTGTGGATCCTTGCGAGCGAGCTTTAAACGGGTCTACCCGTACGCGGTACCGAGATGATATGTCTCGACCGACCTGACTCAACAACCATTCACTTAAGCACTACCTAGGTAAATCGCTGAGTGAGTGAGTGCACCACTCACTGTCACCGTGTGGGCTCTTCGAGAACGACTATCGGTTGAGGGAGCCGGATAATCCATCTTAGTTTCGCAAGCCTAACCTCAAAAAAGCGTCGACGGCCATCCTTCCCACTTAAAGGTCCCTATGTACATACCCAGATATGACCCTCTACTATGGGGAGGGTAGACCTCAGACGGAAACCCTGAGGCTCGACAGACACGGTCCCTTATTACATACTAAGTACGAAACCACTTAAGGAGCATTCATTCCAAAGGATGCTTCCCCCAGCAATACCTGCATACAGACTGACCAGGTACGCTACTGCTGTACAGGTAGACTGGCTGGCTGGCTGGCTGGTTGCCCATCACAACGGCACAATATACTCTCCATCAGGACTGGTGGTGGATTATCAAGGGTGGGTCGTTTGATATTTCGATCCCCCTCCATCTGTCAGCCTCCAGGGCTGTCAGTCAGTCAGTCAATCAGTCAAGATCCCTTGCTGCGTTTTCTTTGCTTTTCACGCTGACGTGCGCTAGATGATACTTCCGGAACTTCCTGACACCTGACATGTCAGCAATCCTGATCCTACACACAGGATGATCCCCTACTACGTACTTGTACTGAGTACATACCTCGCGTCCAACATGGGCAATCCTATGACTTACCGACCGGCCCGTATATCGACAGACCGATGATGCTGCATACCATTGCATGCTGACAGTCGGGCTGCCGAGCAATCGGCCTTGACTCGCAAATGTACTACTAGTTGTACTACTTACTACCTGGACCCAACCGAAAGAAGGCACTACCGCCTGTCGAACACTCTTTGCTTATTGCTTGGGACGGCTAACAAGACTCCAGGTACAGACTTAGAGTTTCGGGGGCGTGGACAACCTCTCTCGGCCGGCCGAAGCCCGAAGTTCTCAGGATATCAGGCGGGCCACGCCTAACCTCATTCTGTACAGTCGAGCACCCGTGGACTTTCTCCGTCGCTATGATTGCTTCACGTACGAGCCGGGCCTGTCGTCTATCATCATCACCCCCTGGATTACTAGGAAGGCTAGTCGGCGCGACTCCACAGCTGGCAATCGTTCCCCCCCACTTGTCAGCTTCTTGGCGCGTCTTCTGCCCATCTGTGGGGGGGCTGGACACGCCTGTGATACGGTAGGAAGCTCGTCTGCCTGTCTGCCTGTCAGGTGTATAGTGTACGAACCTCGGGTCTGCTCCCACCATAGAGCAGTCAGACTCCATATTCCCCGATGTCGACGCTTAAGGCCGCATTAGCGGGTTTTTTACGCCGCAATCACGAGATTGGAAGGAGTGCAACCCCCGAGGCTGCATGCATAGGATATCTCACACGTGGAGCCTCCTTGGCTCTACCTCCGAACCACGGAAGAAGGAGGAGCTCGTTCGGAGCAGTCACCTGCCGGTCGATCCAAGAGGTCCAAACGGTGGTGCGCACATGGGTGTCTTGCTTCCCTCCAGATGTGTCCCCCCCCCCCCCGGGCCTCGGCATCAACATGATGAAGCTGGGCATCAACACCAGTCGGCTCGTCACGGTCCCTCTACGCCGTGGCGCCTGCATCATCAACCTAGTGGGACATGACGATAGCCTCCCATCCTGGCACCCCTCCCTATGCCCTCCCGAGCCTTAGCTCTTCGCATCTGGCGCTGTACTTGCGATAGACCCGAGCTGGTGGTGCGCCAAGCTTCGATTGGAGCCGACAGAGGTAGCGTACGCCACGAACCCGCATTGCGCAGGGGCCGCACGAGGAGGAGAGTACGCTACTTCAACTACTACTGTGTAGCAGCAGCAGCAGCTATCATCACAGATGCCAAGACTGCCATCCAAGCAAGTTGCGAAGAAACCTACTGTTCGGTCTTTCCCCACACAATCTCAATCGTGCTGGCTCCGGAGGCCATGCGGGTTTTCGTTCGTTAATATGAGACGGGAGACGACATTACCACAATGCTGATAGCAAACCGGCATTCCCTTGCTGCGAACGTGATCGACATTCCCGTCGACTAACAGATTGGGGCCCGATGCCTTCTTCGCCCCCCCCCCTCCATGCCACGACATCCGCAAAAGATGGGATTTTAGTCACAGGAAGGTGTTGCAGTGACGCTCTGCCATGTCCATCAAACCTGAAGGCCCCGTACTATCGCCCTGGGAAACCGCCTTGGCAGAGGACGCGTCTGCTTTGTATGTTCTGGCCGCGCCCTCCCTCTCCCTCCATCTCCCTCTCTCCCTCTTCCACTCTGTCTTGTTGGTCCTCCTGAAACTTCGGTCCCGAGATTCTGGAATGAAGACGGACCAAAGACGTCCCGAGGACGAGGCGCCAGGGGTGCGCGGCTAGGTGGATGTGCCTGTAATCGACAGGGGCATAAGGGCCGAAGCCGAGTGCTTGGGACTGAACTGCCTGAGCGGTTGGGGCCACCCCCAGATAGCCACACTCCCAATTGATCGACCCTCGACGGACAAGGGAGTCGGCGCATGGGACTTTTTAGTGTACGATCCCACCCACGTGGACGAGGGAGGGGGAACTCTATACAGACAATACGAAATTCCATTGCCTTAGCGTACGATCCGGACAACCTTCTCCCTGTGGCAGCATCGATGCTAACGTGTGGAGCCGCCCCTATAACGCCTTCCTGGGCTGGCGGGCAGCCTGGCCGGCGGGTGAGGGAACACCTCTCCAGGGCTCCGGCCTAGTGGTGGAGCCTGGCTGTGGCGTCTCCTCACTACTGTACCGGCTGAGCGGGCCTCGAGGCGTCAGTCAGTAAGCAGGAGTGCCCAATCTCGCTATGTACCACCTCATTCTAGAATATGGCATCACTCCCAAGCCGGGCCCAGCTGTGAAGAGCGAAGGTCTTTACGAGGCTGCTTGCTCGATGATAAGGGGTCGGCATGCATGAGCCGTTGATAGAACCCGAGCACCTGGGACACTGCTGCGGAGGTGTATACTAGGGACAGGTCGAAAGGTTGTGGGGCGTGAGGCGTCAGTAAGATATCTAACGCTCTGGCTGTGTCTCTTCGATGTCCCTATGGCCTAGACACTGCTGCAAGTCCTCATTAGAAATGTGCTGTCATCGTCCCCTTGGCGTGATGCCTGGTTAGAGCGAAGGAATGAAGGCGTTGGGCTATAGCGGGGGTATACTAGTGGAACATTAAAGGCAGGGTACAAATGTACAGTGCTTCGAGGCTATCGAGGGAGCACGATATCATAAGTACCAAGCATGGGCGCATCATCATCAGACCCGAGTGTCGGAACTCATGGCCAGAGCGCCAGATTCGAGGCTTAGGTACTGAACTAGATACAGATGCTACAGCATCGACATGCAAGAGAATTGTTGGCAAAATCATATGATGACTGCGTCGACGTGTCAGGTATAATGAACGGTATCTTCGACATATCATGTGAATGCCGGGCACTCCTGGATGATAAGAGGATCCCGGAAGATCCGACTGACAGTACTTAGGTACCCTCTATACTCCACCCGTGATATTGTTTGATAATTTACTTATTGCCGCAGTTATGGTAGGATTATCAATGCTTATATAATTAGGCCGTTCATACCTATTTAGAGTCCGCACACGCACGACATAGGTAGTAGTAGGTGATGAATAGGCTCTTCACGTGGTCTGTAAAATGTGATGGAAAACTATCACAGATATCTCCAGAACATGCTACCGGTGCCCCATATATCTTGCAGTAAGAGGAAGATAAGTGAGGTACCAAACACACGATACTTAGGTACTCCTCCAATCTTAAACCATTCATAGTAGCCTACAATTTCGTTCATGAGGTACGAATAACAGACCGTACCGTCACGGTACACCTTGTCTTTCAACAAGATAACCGCTTCCGATACTTCAGCTGCATACTCAGGGTATCTCAGGAGAAGAGCAAGTACTTTCTACTATTCTCCAACAAGAAACGTTGACGAGTTCAACAGTCGGGCTTAAAGACACCCAGAACACTCTCACAAGATCGAGATCTATCGTAGCTACCGCTATATCTGCATTGTTTCTATAGCGGAAAACACTGTACATTTATCGTGGTATATCTGGAATATATTGTGATTCGTTGCGCCACAGTGGCAATGGAAACTGTTATGCTTCCCAGGGTTAAATGAGGCCTTCAAAAGCTGTCTTCGTGGTGGCTCTGCTGAGGAGGCGCGGTGGTATATAGTCAGGAGCCAGATACAGAACAGGACGGCCAAGACTGACATGCTCCACGGGATATCAGATTGTTTCACGGACAGTTGCGAGTATAAAGTTGTTACACATCACAGATGCACCAACGGTGCTCAATCAACTACTCATGGACATACATATAGGTAAAGTAAAGTAGAGAAAGGCCGGTCACTTATATGAATATTAGAGACACGTTATCCCATCTCAACTCAACCAAGTATTGATCGTTCATCCCTTAAATTGGACCTTGAGAAGGATACCTACAGCGGTATGAACACCACCTGTCACTCAATAGGAAAACAGGACAATGATTCGTAAAGTTCGCGCAAAAGACTCATCCAGGCCAGCGTCGAGAAGGACTTGGAAGGACTTGTAAGTGATGTTTGTACCCATTAGTAGAGACCCGGGCCGCTTTGGAATGGGAAGACAGCCGAGATACTATTGGTAAAAAACCCCGTTTACAGCTGGAGGCAACATAGTTGTGTCTTACAGGAAGAAAACGAGCCTGCCCAGAGTAGGAGACCGAGGTGATGAATCGGCGAGAGTTCGACTTCCCAACGAGCGGGAGCAAGAGCAAAGAGGAGATAATACTATCACAGTACCGACATTGCAGCAAGAATGTTGAACCCTCCCTTTATGTAGAACCCGCAACCCCCCCCCCCCGAAAGATTCCTGCCTCACATTAACGGAAGTTATTCTCAAACCTCTTGAAGGTATACCCAATAAAAGGCAACGTCATCTCGGGAGTCTCATGCTCCTCCGGAGCGGCAGCCACCCCCTCGGCCCCGGCGGCGGCGGCGGCCTCGGCGGCCTGCCGCTCCAGCTCCTCGGTCGGGAAATAGGCGGTGTCGGTCTCGGACGCGAGGCGGGGCTCGAAGGGGGCGCGGACGCGGCGGAGGCCCGCGAAGTCGACGCCGGCGAAGAAGGGGTGGGCCTTGATCTCGTGGGCGCCGGCGCGGCCGAGCCGGCCCTCGGTGCCGCGCACGAGGCTCCTGATCAGGTGCTCGGCGCGCTGGCTGACGCGGACGTCGCCGGGGAGGCGCAGCGTGTCCTGCCAGTTGACGATCTTCCGGCAGACGTCCCCCCGGTGCTCGGCGCAGAAGGGCGGCCACCCGACGAGGCACTCGAACATGATGGTGCCTAGTGACCACTGCGGTTGCACGCTGTCAGCACCATCATAGGTGGGATGTAGGGGCTTGTTGGACCTGAGAGCAGAGGGATTTTTGGGGGGGGGGGGAGTGGGGAGAAGGGGTGGGCTATTGCCTATGTACCCAGTCACAGTCGAAGGAATAGCCTTGCCCTGTCAGGATCTCAGGGGCTATACTTCGAAATTGCAGAGTCAGCACTTTTGCAAAGGAGCAGAGAGTGCAGCCTCTGTTGCCCTCGCTATCGCTTACTAGTCTGGCGTCCCAACGGCTGAGTATGCCATAAGCCTCCTTGACCTCCGCCACTCATTGATCTGCGCGCGGTTGCTGACAGTCAGGCTGATCTGGTCGATGTTGACGGAGTGACGGCTGAGGTTCTGAGAGTCACGCGTGGACACATCCCCGGCCAGGAGCTGGCGATAGTAGTTGTTGTCGTGTAGTCTCCGGAACCCAGTCGAAAGCCCAAAGTCAGTGAGTTTGACGTGGCCGGCCCTGTCGAGCAAGATGTTATCCGGCTTGATGTCTCTGTGGATGAATTCCAGCTTGTGAACCGCCTCGATGGCCTCGATGATCTCGGCCATGTAGAACCTCGTGATGTCCTCGCTGAAGAGATCATACTTGATCAACATGGTCAGCAGGTCGCCTCCAGGGAGGAACTCCATCAGCATGTACAGGAATCTGGTATCCTGGAATGTCGTATACAGTCTCACCACCCAGGGACTGTCGGATTCAGCGAGGATATCCCGTTCGGCACGGACTCTAGCAACCTGTTCCCCTGCTATCATTTGCGTCTTGACGAGGCTCTTCAAGGCATAGACCTTTCCATCGTCCTTCTTGCGCACCAGCTTCACCTCGCCGAACGCGCCCTTTCCGATCAGCTTGACCGTCTCGTAGTCACCGGCCTTGTTGCGGGTCCGGAGAAAGCGCAGGTATCTGGCCTCCTGTTTCCCTGCGCCGGCCCAAAGTGCCTCCCGATTGCACCTTGGATCTCTCAGGCGTTGCTCCAGCTCATTCTGCCTGTATACAGCCTCAGAATCTGGCCACTCGCACCCAAGTCCTGTGGACTCACCGGAGATGACGATCACGGGCTCTCTTGACACTGTCTCTAAAGAAGTCGGCGGCTAGGCGTGAACATATGGCCCTGTTCTGTTTTACCCTCGGCCCGTACGAGTTTGGATCGCGCTGAGGCGCAGGGACAAAGTCCATGCTGGACAAGGAACCCTACTGTGAAGGGTGGGTAGATATGTTGCTTGAGTAGGTTTTGATAAATGCTGGCTCACAGCTTTTCCGTAGCCACGAGCCCTGTAAACGAATGAATGGAATTAAAAGGATCAATATGAGATGGCAGTGGGACGAAGAGTCTAGAAAAGGATGGAAGCCAGACAAGTCAATGTATTTGGCACTGGAAAGTGTCTATATGAACCCCCTCCCTTGAGGCCGAGAGCAGGAGTGCCTGAAACTCCAAGCATCGAGGTGCAGTAGAGAGGGGTTCCCCAACCATTCCTGACCTAACCTTAAAACTGAGACCTTGATGTCCGAGGAGGCGAGATGCTTCCAGTAGCGCTTATGCGGCTTCTGATGAGACAAGCACACGAAGGTCAATGTGAGCCGTCCCCTTGGGATTGGGCCTCCTCCCGTATGTACTTAAGTAAGTAACACTGGTGGTATGTTTGGCCAGGTACTACCCCAGGCGGTAGTTATGAGCATGGAAGCTGCTGCAGATAGGAATGGTTGCTGTGTCCTGTGCATGCTCCAGTAGGTGGCTAGATATGTATACACAATCTGCTCCTAATATGGCGGATACCTTATAAGGTCGAAAACGGATAAAGATGTGGTTGAGAAGAGGGAGAGGGATGTCAAGGGGGCGAAGGATATTCGCGAGACACAGCGACGCGAATTTGATATATATATATACACACTTACTTGTAGTTCAAAAATTCGGATGGAACAGGAATAAATAAGGCGAAGAAACAGCTATTGTATAATGTCTGTTGTGTGTTGGAAAGGAGAGATAAAGATGCTCTTGAGGTCGACCCTCCATCTGTTCCGCTGACAACTTCTTCGTGCTGCTGCTCATTATCTCATGCTTCTGGACCTGTCATGATTCCTTCTTCGCTATAGCAGAAATCCACTAGTCTAGATTTTCACGTCTAGACTTTATAACAAGGGCTCGAGCCCCTTGGATTTTGGTAGTTGACCTGACTGAAGAGTCTATCAAGATAGGTAACATTGGAACCTGGGGGAACAACACAATAACACAACAAGTGCTTTGTTGCCCTTCCCCACCAAAACCCGGGCTGTTCGGGTCCTCCCTCAGCAGCCACAAGCGGGCAGCACAGGCCAGCAGCACAGGCCAGCGCATCCCTGAAGGCGCCACCAAGCTTGTAGTGCGTCTTGGCCTGTGATCACTGACTTCCACAGTCCATCAGCTTGGCCACATCCATACAGTATCACCAACAGCTAGCTGGGGCTACCTACATACCTAGGGTACTTAAGTAAGTACGCAAGCAGGTAGATAACGACCACCCCAGGCATCTTTCCCAGCACACCATCTTTTTTTTGGGTGTATCATGTCTTGCAATAAACACTGTCCCGCGATCTAGCAAACGAGACAAAAGAATCAGGCCAGCAAGCAAGCAAAGCTATACAGAACCTAGCAGGACTCCACGAGCCCAATGAAAGAACCCCTGCGCATGACGGCATCCTGGGCATCCTCCTGACCCTCGTGTGTACCTCTTTTGCGACTCCAACACAACCTCCAACACCCAAAGCTTATCCCGGGATCACCATCTCTAGCCACCAAGCAAGATCCCACGCCCCCCTCCAACACACACTTCTCACCTCTATCTCTTGGTTACATCCTCCTTGCCTTCGTTATCCGCCCTTTGAGCGGTCATCTGCGGCGGGATAGATCCTCCCGCACGAGACGCCGTGGCGGAACGAAGCCCTCGTTCAACGCCCCCCATAACCGCCCCCTTCACCACCGACCACCCATCCACCACGCAAGACCCTCGACCATCTTCCAGCACTGTCCTCTCTGCCCCAACGACAACCGCACCTGCTGCTTCTCAGCAGCAGAGCACCCAGACAACAACAACCCTGCCGAGTTCCGCCCCAGATCCTAGAACCCACAGGGCTCCCTCGACCACCGCCTCAGCCATTTCTGCCCGCCAGATACTCGGCCGGAGACGACGGACAGGCTCTGAGGACGACCTGGACCACCGCCCTGAAGGAGCCACGAGCTCCCCCGCCGCACATATCGCCCCGACCGACCTGCGAAGATCCAAGCGTAGGCGCACAGACAGCAGCATGTCAGCCGACGGAGAGGGAGAGGCAAGTTCAAATGGGACATCCAGGGGCATCAAAACAGAACCTCGAACAGCAGAGCGTGCGTTCCCTGTCGCGTCGACTAATGGTACACACAAGGCCTCCGGTTCCTCGGCAAATGGCTCGTCTATGTCAAATGGGAAGGGCAACGCCCGGGACGCGACCCCTGCCTACTTCGGCCACGATCGCGAAGAGGTCACCCGTATCCTGATACAAACCCTATCTGATATGGGATACCACTCCGCCGCCGAGAGTGTCAGCAGGGACAGCGGCTATGAGCTGGAGAGCCACACAGTAGCTGCATTCAGGTCGGCAGTAATAAATGGGAGCTGGGACGAGGCAGAGAAGCTCCTGTTTGGCGCCTCTACCGCTGGTGACGGCTCAGACCGGACTGGCAACGGCCTGGTTCTGTCGGAAGAAGCCGACAGGGACGGGATGAGGTTCTGTATACGGCAGCAAAAGTTCCTGGAGCTTCTGGAACAGCGAGACTACAGGCAGGCTCTCAGTGTGCTCCGGACCGAGTTGACGCCCTTGGACCAGGACGCCCAGAAGCTGCATTTCCTCTCATCGCTGCTCATGTGCCAGTCGCCAGACGACGTCAAATCAAAGGCTGAATGGGACGGTGCTTATGGCGAGTCCAGACACACTTTGCTGTCTCAGCTCTCCAGTAAGCGACCTCCTTTGACCCCACCCTGGTGGCTGCTACTCTTTCTTCCGAATCACTTACTGACCCTGAATGTAGAGTGGATATCTCCGTCTGTCATGCTACCTGAACATCGGCTAGCGGTCCTGCTACAACAGGTGAAGAACAGCCAGATAGACAGTTGTATATGGCACACAAGTGCCTCCTCGCCATCGTTATATTCCGACCACATTTGTGACCGCAAAATGTTCCCGATCCAAACTTTCAAGGAGCTTGCGGACACGGACGGGGAGGTCTGGCAAATCCGCTTCTCCCACGACGGCAAGCGCTTGGCGGGCTGCGGGTCAGACCATAGAGTGTTGATCTGGGACACGGAGACGTTCAAGCTAGTGCACACGTTGGAAGGTCACCAGGACGGTGTCGGTAACATTTCCTGGAGCCCAGATGACACGATGCTCGTCACCTGCGGGAGGGATCTTTATGTCCGGATATGGGACGCTAATGTGAGCGAGCTCTAGAAAGCTGAAATCCGTCTTGTTGGTCTCGTGAAGCTGACCTTGTCGTCCAGACTGGAACCGTGATACGGCAGTTGGAGCAGTTTAAAGAACCCGCCAGCAGCTGTGTTTGGGCCCCTGACGGCCGCTCCCTTGTCGTGGGTGCTTTTGACTTGCAACGCTCGCTGTGCACCTGGAACTTGAAGGGAGAGAAGCTGCACACCTGGACGAAGAAGTACCGGACTGAAGACCTGGCCCTCTCACCTGACGGCCGATGGCTGGTGGCCATGGACAACGAGGTCCACATCTACGTCTACGACTATGCCACGAGGCAACTCGAGTATGAGATGGGGCTGGAGTCCAGGCCTACATCGGTGAGCATAACACGTGATTCCAAATACCTCCTTGTCAACAAGCAGGAGGGCGGCGCACAACTTTTCAACATCGTCAACAGGACTGCGGTACAGAAATACATAGGCGCCACTGGCGGCGACTTTCTGATCCGCAGCGATTTTGGTGGCGCAAACGAGAGTTTTGTCATCAGCGGCTCCGAAGGTGAGTTTTTGGTTTTTTCGCGTTAACTCGAGATATCGCTTGGGACTAATGGAGGATCACTTGCAGATGGTTGCGTGTCCATCTGGCACAAGTCTAGCGGGCACCCCGTGGAAAAGCTGGAGGCGCACCGACCACGGTGTAATGCTGTGGCCTGGAGCCCAACTGACCCATGTCTTTGGGCATCATGTGGCGATGACGGCAGGATAAGGCTGTGAGTGATGATGCCGACCTTTACATTTTATTTAAACACATTCATTGTGTCTAACATGCTCTCAGATGGTCAAACAAAGACCGGGTAGACAACCACGTGGAGGCCCAGGATCTGCTGCGCTACTCCAGCAACTCACGGGGCATCGACGGTTAGGGAACCATGCTGCCGAGAGATGTAACATTGTCGGACTCCTCAAGCGTTGTGCTGAATAATGGGTGGATCCCAGGGGATATACATTGAAGATGACTTGAAAAGAACCTTCGTGCCCCGGCCGTCCAAAAGGCGGGATATCAGGGCTATGGGGTCGAGGAAAGGAGACTTTCTCCTGATATCGCAAGTGTGGATGGCCATTTGGGCCTCATCTGGCCCCTGGCCAGGCATTTTCCCGATTGGGCATGACCGACACCGACCTGTGCCTACGCTGATACTGTATGGAAACGGTTACGGCATTCCCATCTTCTGGTTCAGGCGTTCTGGACAGGTAATGGAAGGGCTAAGACTACAGGCACCAAGGGATTTGCGAGGAGGAAGGGCGTCCCCTGGCCCTTGTCCAGCCGTTGTGGCTGTTGTCGGCGGCGGCGGCGGTGGCGGATTGCTTGTTACTATACCGACGGGTTGGTTGGTGTATGGAGGGCCTGGTAGAGTAGACGGACAGGCAATGTTCTATATGGGTTTGGTCGTTGGGACGAAGACTTGAGTGAGTTGGGCTGGTAGAGGGAGGAGGAGGAGTTGGGAGTGCACCGAGAGAGATATCATAGGGTATCTCAGGTCTGGTCACACACACACACACACACACACACCCCAATGTGGAGGCTTGTATTGTCTGGAATCATGTAGATAGGTAGGTAGTGGTAGCCCTGCCAGATGATCATACTGTAAAGTCTATGTGTAGGTCAGATAGGCGGTATACCATCATCACACAATCCCCCTCAATATAGAATTAATTTGTATAGTGAGTGACCTATGGATACGTACTTACTTAAGTAAGTACCTAGGTACCTGGATACCTGGGTACCTAGGTGAACACTGGGGTACGTACATTGACTCGGGTAATTTAGGCCGGCATCTGGCCAGCTCCAGCCACACACCAGTCAGTGGTCCAGTGGCTGCCTTGTGCGCTAAAATGGCCAGATTGGCCCAAGCTTATCCTGCCAACGAAGCAGCTGCCTTATACCTAACACACACACGACGTACGTCAACAGATACCGGTTTGACCCTTGTGACTGCCGCCGTTGCACCCTAAACCTCGATTTTGGCTTTGATCAATAAATTCCCATCTCCTTTGCGACACACATCTGCGGCGACCCTTTTTTTTCTTGACTGCTCATTGCTCTACTCCCACAAGAACGAACGCGTCGCTTGCCAGCTAGTGATAGTGACGAGGGGCAACAGTGATCTGATCTGCATACCAAACAGAGCCAGGAGAGACAGGGTCCTTGATCCCCTTGAAGTGCCGCCGACCGCTTCTGCTTCGATACCCAACAACTAAATACTATCTATCCATCCTACCTCAACTCAAGCCTCAACAACCACCCATAACCGCGTCGAGACGACCACCAGATCCGAAAACCCCCCCAACCATGTCTGGTACTTTCGCTCAGCCGGGCGGTATCACCGACCCCGCGCTCATCACGTATGTCTATCACCACTGCTAGCCGTGACGCTTCTCGCGCCTCCCTTCCACAGAAAGACCCCACTTTGGGCATCGCTCTGAGAGCCTACACTGGCCGACACACGAGAGACAGGGACACTGACAACTTCTATCAGGCTCGTCAACAAGCTCCAAGATGTCTTCACAACGGTGGGCGTCAACAACCCTATCGATCTTCCCCAAATAGTCGTCGTCGGCAGTCAGTCTAGTGGAAAGAGTTCGGTGCTGGAGAACATCGTTGGCAGAGATTTGTACGTGGACCTTTCTTCATCATGCCTCCTTGGCCGTAAGTAGCTGGCGCTTTGAGTTGACGGACTGACAAACCCTTTCATAGCCTTCCTCGAGGTTCAGGAATCGTGACTCGACGACCCCTTGTACTGCAGCTCATCAACCGACCGGCCAGCGTGCAGACCAACGGTGAGACCAACGAGATCGAGGGCACCAGCGACAAGGCCGCGAACGAGGACGAATGGGGCGAGTTCCTGCACATACCAGGCCAGAAGTTTTATGATTTCAACAAGATAAGAGATGAGATCAGCAGAGAGACAGAGGCCAAGGTTGGCCGGAACGCGGGCATCTCCCCGGCGCCCATCAACCTGCGCATCTACTCCCCGAACGTCCTGACCCTGACCCTCGTCGATCTTCCCGGTCTGACCAGAGTGCCTGTCGGCGATCAACCGCGCGATATCGAGAGACAGATCCGTGATATGATTGTCAAGTACATCACCAAGTCCAACGCTATTATCCTGGCCGTGACGGCAGCAAATATCGACCTGGCCAACTCCGACGGCCTGAAGCTGGCGCGTGAGGTCGACCCTGAGGGTCAGAGGACAATCGGTGTCCTGACCAAGGTTGACCTGATGGACGAGGGAACGGACGTGGTCGACATCTTGGCAGGGCGTATTATCCCACTGAGGATGGGATACGTGCCGGTGGTGAACCGAGGTCAGAGGGACATCGACAACAAGAAGCCCATCCAGGCTGCGCTGGAGGGTGAGCGGGCATTCTTCGAAAATCACAAGGCCTATCGTAACAAGAGCTCTTACTGTGGTACACCATACTTGGCACGGAAGCTCAACCTGATCTTGATGATGCACATCAAACAGACGCTGCCTGACATCAAGGCCAGGATCTCAAGTTCTCTACAGAAGTATACGCAAGAGTTGGAAAGCCTCGGGCCGTCGATGCTCGGAAACAGCGCCAACATTGTGTTGAACATCATTACAGAATTTACAAACGAGTGGCGGACCGTCCTTGACGGCAACAATACCGAACTTTCGAGCACGGAACTCTCGGGGGGTGCAAGAATCAGTTTCGTTTTCCACGAGCTGTACGCGAACGGTATCAAGGCTGTCGACCCATTTGATGTCGTCAAGGACGTGGATATCCGGACGATACTGTACAACTCTTCCGGTTCTTCGCCAGCCTTGTTTGTCGGCACCACCGCTTTCGAGCTGATCGTGAAGCAGCAGATCAAGCGGCTGGAGGAGCCTAGCTTGAAGTGTGTGTCTCTGGTCTACGACGAGCTCGTCCGCATCCTCACGCAACTCCTCACCAAGCAGCTTTTCCGCCGATACCCATCGCTCAAGGAGAAGGTGCACGCCGTCGTGATCGGCTTCTTCAAGAAGGCTATGGACCCGACCAACAAGCTGGTCAAGGATCTCGTGGCCATGGAGTCATGCTACATCAACACCGGACACCCCGACTTCCTCAACGGCCACCGTGCCATGGCCATTGTCAACGAGCGACACAACCCCAAGCCGGTGCCGGTGGACCCCAAGTCCGGCAAGCCCCTGGTGACGACCCCGGCTCGGGCGGCGAGCCCCACCCTGGCCGACACGAACCTCGGTGAGGGCAACAGCGGCTTCTTCGGCAGCTTCTTCGCGGCAAAGAACAAGAAGAAGGCCGCTGCCATGGAGGCCCCACCACCGACCCTGAAGGCGTCTGGCATGCTGAGCGAGCGTGAGAACATTGAGGTTGAGGTCATCAAGCTGCTTATCAACTCGTACTACAACATCGTCAGGAGGACTATGATTGATATGGTTCCTAAGGCCATCATGCTCACCCTTGTGCAGTATGTATAGCCCTTACCCAAACTAAGTTTCTATCTCAAAAAAAACGAGCGTGAACTGACTTGAGTCCCCCTTAGGTTTACCAAGGATGAGATGCAGCGCGAGCTCCTGGAGAACTTGTACCGCGCCACCGAACTGGACGACCTCCTCAAGGAGAGCGACTACACCACCCGCCGGCGGAAGGAGTGCCAGCAGATGGTCGAGTCGCTGTCGCGTGCCAGTGAGATCGTCAGCCAGGTGCAGTAGACTTGAGACGGACTCGGCGTTGCTGGCTGTTCTTGACCTCGGCGCTTTTACGGAGATGGCAGACATGACAGCATGACGGCGTTTGTCCACTTATCAAAAACAAAACGAAAGAAAACAAGAAAAGCGTTTGGATGTCTTGCGTATGATGTTCGTGGGCACACACACACCATGACGATGAAATGCTTTATACGACGTGACGGCGTCCGGCAGGCAAGAGCATTGAACCCCGGGTTACGGCATGGTAGATTGTGGATGGTCGGCCCTCATCTCGCGAGACGAGGCCGCGGCCGGTTCGTGTTAATGGGATGAGGCGGTGTGTGGTAGAAGTTGATATTATCTGGGTTTTTTTTCTTCTCTTTCTTCTCGTGTCCTCTCTGCCTCTGTGTGTACGAAGTACTATGTTGCATGTAGATAGACGAATGAGGGTTCTTATTTGGAGGGGAAGGGGGGATAGGTGGGAGGAAGGTGGTATTTGATCATTCGTTGTCTGTCGTCGTCCCCTTTCGATACCAATTCAAGCTTTCGAGGTTACACGGCAATGAGAAGAAGACGGGAGAAAATTGAAACAACCTGGCAGACGAGCCTGATTCCTTTCTGCCCATGTGCGTTTGTCGTGTTGGTTGCTGCTATCAGCTTTTGCTACTGATTTTGCAACGGGTTGGGGGTGGGGGGAATGGCGGCCACCTTGTACCATAAGATACAGCATCAAGATCGCATCAAAGATATCGTCATAATAGTCGGATAATGTCTCACAGCGGCGCTCGAGCGATCAATCCAGTGGAACACTGGTCTGCAAAGAGGAGGGGAGAGAGGAGGAAGAGAGAGAGGAAGAGACCAGCAGCAAATCCTAGGCACAGAAAAAGCAATGTGACGTTCTGTCGATTGACTAGTACATACTTCAAGTATGCATATGCACCTATATACACGTACATATATATATCTGCATGCTCAGGGGTTCTGTAGCTTTGAGTTTGAGCGACGGGCCTCTGCCTCACTCACCGCAACAAAACCTTACTTACAGATAGATACTTATGGCATACATGATGCCGACCTGCTTTCTTTCGCATGGGAGGGAAAAGTTAAAACACGTACACACACACACACACACACCATCATCATCGAGATTTCCCTATGCAAGGGGGGGAGGTGAAGGAGCCCTTACCTGACAAAAGGGTGATCTGGTAGCCCTCGGCAAGGCAAAGTCTAAAGGGGGAGAGATATGCGGGATGGGAAATATTGGACTGCAGAATTGCCATTGGGCATCTGCTCTGAACCGGGCCAGATGCTCGACCTCTCCCTTGCCTTTCTTCTGTTTGATACTCTCTCAAATAATGAAATGTCGTCCCCGATGTCCGCAGCTGCATGTGAGGAAATAGGTAGATAGAGGGACGGTCTTCCGCGTCCCCAGCCCGGCCTGTTGTAGGAGCAGCAAAAAACCTATATCGTTGGTCTCATCTTGTCAAGACTTTTCGCATGGTACTCATTTGTTGGTGTTTTCTTTTGGTATCTTACCAATTTCCGTCTTGGTCGCCTCCAGCCAGCCAGCTCGTCGCAAGGGACACACAAGTATACATACACACACACAGAGAATGAGACTCTCTGTTCTACTGCGAGGTTCTACCGTGTGCCAGTCGCGAGATAGGCCTCCAAGTCCTCCCCCACCGAAGCCGCCGCCGCCGAGTCCTGCCGGGCGAGCCATGCGGATGGTAGGGAACACACGTTGAACAGATAGGATGTGAGACGGACGAATGTGGGATGGATATGTTGTGAGTCGAGTCGCTGTTAACGAACCACCTTCCTATTCGTTGTTGTTCACACAAGGCTCTCGAACATTAACATTTCGTTCGCCCTGTTTCTAAGGCGCGTGCTGCTCGACAGTCAGCGGTGGGTTGAAGTCACGAGAAAGACAGAAAGAGAGACACTGAGTTTGTGTGTATGCGGCCAGAACGGTGATCTGGCTATAGACAAACTGGTTATAGAAGGTATTCATTCGGCGGATAGGACAAAACAGAGGATGGGATGGCTCATCCTCCTCCTTCCCTACACGTTTCATTGCATATGTCCCGTCCTGTCCCGTCCCCGGGCACCAGAGAGAACCATCAGAGCTTCGACGTGGGCACAGTCTTGAGGACCAGGCCACCCCCTTGAGCAACATCAAAGTCCCTCCCCTTCTCCCAGCCAAGCCACTCCTTCAGCCTCTCCTCACCCTTCTCACCAGGGACCAACACCTCCCCAGCGTACCCATCCCCCGGCACGCCAGGCCCCTGGCCACGGCTCGGCCCATCCACCACCGCCGCCGCCGCCGCGGCGCCCGTGTCGACCGCAAGGCAGGGCGTCTCCCGCAGCGTGACGACGGGCCTCTGGTCGCCCTCCCTGTCCCTGTCCCCGCCCCCCCTCCGGGCGGCCTCGAGCTCCCCGTACCCCAGCACGGGCGTGCAGCACGCGTCCGTCCCGTCGAAGACGGCCTCCCACTCGCGCCTGGCCCGGCCCCGGAACGCCGCCGCGAACGCGGCCCGCATCTCCGCCCAGCACGACCGGTCGTGCCGCCGAGCCTCCTCCTCCCACCCCCGGCCCTCCAGCCCCAGCCCCCGCACGAGCGCGGAGAAGAACTGTGGCTCCAGCGCCCCGACAGCCATGTACCCGCCGTCCCGCGTCTCGTACGTGTCGTAGTACGGACACCCCCCGTCCAGGAGGTTCGTCCCGCGGGGGCCCCACCCGCCGCCCCTCCTCCGAGCCAGCCGCGGGAACGTGGCGAGGTAGCTGGCGCCGTCGACCATGTTGGCCTCGACGACCTGGCCGCCGCCGCCGCCGCCGGGGCCGCGCGCCCCCGCCACCACCAGCAGCGCCATCAGGATCCCCTGGAAGAGCACCGCCCCGCCGCCGGCAAAGTCGCCCAGGATGTTGGCCGGCGGGTGCGGCCTCTCGCCGGCCCGCCCCAGCATGTCCAGCACGCCCGACACGGCCAGGTAGTTGATGTCGTGGCCGGCCATGTCCCTGTAGCGGCCGTCGCGGCGGAAGCCCGTCACGCGCGCGTACACGAGCCGCGGGTTGGCGGCGGCTCTCGCGCCGTGCCCGTGGCCCTGGCCCTGGCCCTGGCCCTGCTGCTGCTCCCGGGGGGAAAGAGGAGGAGGAGGAGGAGGTGGTGGTGCAGTCCCGGGGGGAGAAGAGAGGAAGACGTCCGGCCCCAGGCCCAGCCTCTCCATGACGCCAGGGCGGAACGGGTCGATGAGCACGTCGGCCTCGCGCGCCAGCCGCAGCGCCAGCGCCCTGCCGGCGGGGTCCTTGAGGTCGATCGCTATGGAGGCCTTGTGCCGCGTGAGCTGGTCCGTGGACGCGGAGGAGGGCGACGAGGAGGGGGATGCGGTTTTCTCCCTGGGTCGGTCGACGCGCAGAACTGAGGCGCCGGCGTCGGCCAGGAGCAGGCCCGCGAAGGGGCCCGGGGCGAGCCCTGCAAACTCTAGCACCTTGATGCCCGTGAGGGGCGGTGGGCCGACCATGTTGTCTGTCTGTCTGTCTGTCTGTCTGTCTAGTATGCTTTTATGACTTGGGTGCACCCATGTGGACTAGTGGTTATAATTATTATTTTCGTCATCAAAAAACTACTACTAGTAATCTGTACGGCAGCAAGATCAACATGGCTTACTTACAAAACATTGCGAGTTCGAAGGATGACTCAATCTTTGTAGTGTGTTCAACGGTGGTTTGGGGAAGTTCCTTTAATTATATGAATAAGAGAGAGGGAGAAGGCTTGGGGTGATGTATGCTGTGAGTGATCCCCGCAAGGAGCCCCCCCAAGCAACCGAGGCTCTGGGCGGGTGGGCTCCATGCAAGGGTTGTAAAGACCGAAGGGGGAATGATTGGAATGAGTTGAGATTCATCTGGCAACTGATGCCTTTGGTTGAGCTGAGCTGAGCTGCAGCGTCCCTTCTATGCTTACAAGTATTTTGGGTATCATTTAACCACAGAGAAAGCATTCCAGGCCACACGCCCTCCGGTTTTCATGCGTGTTCCTCTTCTCCAGATCCGGGAAACGCAGAAGATCCGCCTTGCTCTCAGGATGAATGTCCATGTCCATTCATACCTGTCGGATCCTGACATCCAACGAAGAAGGATGGTTTCTGGTGTTCTCAGACACCAACGAAAACCAGAAAACAAACCAAACCAAACCAAACCAAACCAAACCAAACCAGACCAACGCAAATACCATGAGTGCAGAGTGTCTGCTTCGTTCCCCTCTCTCGATCGATATCCTTCCTCCCGTCCATCCCCTGACTTGCGACGAATAGAGGAAGGAGGTTGGCGTGCTCAGTTACCAACGAAAACAAAAACGCAACGCGTGTGCCGTCCCAGAACCAAAGCCACCAGGTCTCTGGCTCCATTCTCTGGCTCCATAGCCATCCTCAAAGCTCGCACGAAAACAGTCAATCCTCTCCTCGACATCGATGCCCCTGATGCTCCACTGGCATCAAACCGAAGAAACTTCGCCTTCTCGGACGCCAGGGAATGTGGCGCGCGTACTGAGCCGTGTATGCAGGAGCCTTCCGTATCCTTTTTCGCAACCACAACCAAAAAGCAGTCAATCATTGTTCCCCTCAGACCAACGTCTCCTCCTGCTCACCCAACATCCACAGGGGCAGGGAAGACCAAACGCCTTGACGATAACCATATTGTCAGAACGAACCCGGAAACACTTCTCAGGTTCGCGCCCGCCTCGATTTCATGACTTGTCCGCCTCACCGTCACTCTCCCCACTGCTGCTCACCCGACATGTAGCGTGGCAGGTAATATCTGACATTCTCATAAACCACAAAGGTGACCCACGTAGACGGCAGCATTCTATAACTCGCGACCCCGAGGCCCCTGTAAAAACCCCTGATGCCCGCCTCGTGCCACAGGCCACGGGCCACACCCCTCACGCCCTTTCCGAAGCGCACGTCGGCGTTGCGGTTCTGCAGGCGGCTTCTAACGACCTGGTAAGGGTAGACGGCAGCCTGGGCGACGAGCTTGGACGTGGTCGAGATTACCAGGGTGGCCTGGACGTCCAGCTTGTCTTCTCCCACAGCTCCGCCCGCGTCGCGCTGGCGTGCAAGGTAGAGGTTCTTGATGGGGTCGTAGATGGCGAACGTCAAGGCGCCCTGGCTGACACCGAAGAGGCTCATGGTGAGTCCGCTGTAGAAGCCCTTGAGACCTTCATTGCGGTACACCTGGGCGAAGCCGGCTCGCATGTTGGGGAACGCATGGGAACTGTTTCGGTCGTCGGAGATCATACGAGTCTTGATGACCCAGATAGGATTGGTCAGGGCCTGGGTGGTCAGGCCGGCGACGGTGGCCGAGATGAAGTAGTCGGCCGGGCTGAGTTGAGCCAGGCTTGAGGCCGACGAGGTAGAAGTGGAAGTGAAAGCGGGGTTGGCCTTGAGGGTAATCAGGAATCGCTCGGTGTAAGCCTTGATAGTGAAAAACGAGCTCCAGCTGATTGCGCCTCCGATCACATTGGGGATAAGGCCGCAGTAGAGTGTGGCAATTGGTTTCTCCGACCGGACAAGCTGTAGCGCGACGGTCCAGAATCCGGGACTACTGGAAGAGCTGGGTTTAGCTTGATCGACTAGATGTCTGGGTCAGCTCGGAAATAACTCATGAACCTTTGAGTGCTTGGATACTCACTCTGGAGACGCGTCTTGATGATCTCGAGCGGGTGGCCGACTAGGTTCGCGAGTGTGCCGGCCGAGAGACCCGCAATGGCCTCAACGATGCCCGAAGATGGGCGCTTGTCTCCCTGTTTGGGGTCCGCCATACTGAAGAGATTGTTGTGGGCCAAGTTACATAGCGAGGTTGAGTGTCGATGAAAGACGCAACGGAACTGCTGAAATGTTCTGTCGAGAAGGTGTAGTGTCTTGCTGAGAAGGGGGCGAGGGTGGAGGAGAAGGCACACAAAGAGAGAGACAGAGAGGGACAGGTAGAGAGAAGTGACGCAAGCTGCCCAGTGCTTGCGACGGAGAAGGAAACAGATCAAGTGAGCGGCAGAGAAGAGCTGAAGCTGTTCTGACGAGAAGGTGTAAGGTCTTCTGAGAAAGAGTGAGAGATTGAGTATGTGGTAGGCAATGCAGGCTGCTCAGTGCTCAGTGCCTGTGACGGAGAGGAAAATAGAGTAAAGTGAGTAGTGAGTGGCGTTGCGACTGGAGCTCCTTATCGAAAATTTTCGACCGATAAGCCGCTGGGGCTGCCGTCCTGTAGACCAGTCAGTTCTAAGCCAGCACTGCCAAAATGGCCCCAGCTCATCAATAAAAAACCGGTAGCAACTGGTGGCAGCTGGAATCACGGATCTGGAATGGTCTCTTGGGCTATTTGCCCCTGCTGCACTTTCCCCATGGGATGCTGGGATAAAGCGTGCTTCCGGGGCAGTGCCTTCGACCGGGTCGGATGGCCCATTGGGTGGATGTCGCTTGGTCTTGGGGACGGGCGGAACTTGTGGTATCATGTTTTCCATTGAGTGGCCTAGTCGTCAAGTACAATCCGACGACAAGACAGTTTCCCCTCAGCCGGGTCCTGTCTCGCCGTTCCATCCGTCCGATATTCCCCTTTGCCCAACGCCGTTTGATGCCGTATTGGGGAGACAGAGGGGCCGCACCGCCCACTGTGTCCCAGCACTGCGCATGTGCAGCTGCGAGAGCAAGTGTGTTGTTGCTTGCATAGCTGTGTCGTCTTGGCGATCGATTCTTGCGATATCCGCACTCGGTATCGTTTCGGTCTGACGCTTGGCTCCACGCTTATGAGAGCGGCGACAGCAGACTATAATGAGTGTCAGGGAGGTGGTCCAAGTAGCCTGGGTATTTTCCCTCTGATTGAGGGATGACGAACCGATGCAGAGAAGGCCGAGGCTCACTGCGGGTATAGCCTGTATAGATGTTAGAGCATGGTTTATCATGGCATATACAGAGTTCTTCTTGATGTCGACGTACCAAGGTAGAGGATCATGGGCAGGTAGCCACTGCGACGGTCGATTTAGTACTGGACGCAACCTTTGGAAATCGAGAGATGCTAAGAATGCAATTTGATGCATGATGCGTACTAGTGAATTGCGACTCTTGCAACCTCGATGAGCTTGCCAATGCGCTCCTATAGCAGGTGCAGGTGCTGTCAGCCGTGGTTTCTGGTCATCGTCGTCGTCGCGTCTTTGCAGGTGGCAGTAAATACCTTGGACTCCTCAGAAAGGGCAAACATCTTGGTCTGATAGATGGGGATATGCAATTCCCAATCAGTGAAGAACAATGAGTATTGATTATAGGCTTGCTTGCTGGGCTGGAAGGGCAGCAGAGCAGGATCTGGTCGTCGTGGGTAGTGAAGAGTGAGTGGGTGGTTGAAAGGTTGTCGACGTAGTGTTGCTTTTGATGGAATTCTCAGATTGCGACGACGGCAAACGACCTTAACTTTTGGAGGTCCCACCAGTGACGCCGTGCCACTGTGCCCAGTGCCTGCCAGGGCCCTGCCGGCAAGTTCCAGGTCCAAGCTCCAGCACTAGCAGGCTCAGCAGCAGTTCAGGGCCCACTAAAAGTACGGTTACACCCCTGTCACCACCAACACTACAGATCTACCTAGTGTATTTTAGATACACGATAGAAAAGACAACCACACGCTGCTCAAAGTTCCCCAGCCTCACTCACCACCCAACCTACCTGCCCAGACCATTTCCTTATTCTCCCTCCCACACAGAAAACGGTCGTCATCATGGCTAAACACTGGTAAGCCCCTGTGCCCCTTCAATCATCCTACTCGAGCTCTACTCTGACCTGCTTCTGCAAAAACTCAGGGAGCAGAACAAGGACGCCACCGTCTACGTCGGCAACCTCGACGAGCGCGTCAGCGAGGCCAACCTCTGGGAGCTCATGACCCAGATGGGCCCCGTCTACAACGTCCACATGCCCATGGACCGCGTCTCGCGCTCCCACCAGGGCTACGGCTTCATCGAGTTCGACACGCCCGAGAGCGCCGACTACGCGTCCAAGGTCCTCAACGGCATCCGCCTCCACCAGAAGCCCATCCGCGTCAACAAGGCCAGCGCCGACAAGCAGAAGCCCACCGACATTGGCGCCGAGCTGTTCGTCAACAACCTCGACCAGCAGGTCGACGAGAAGATCCTGTACGACACCTTCTCCCAGTTCGGCACCCTGGTCGCGCCCCCCACCGTCATCCGCGACGCCAACAACGTCTCCAAGGGCTACGGCTTCGTCTCGTACGACTCCTTCGAGGCCTCCGACGCCGCCAGGGACACCATGAGCGGCCAGTACCTGCTGAGCAAGCAGATCACCGTCGAGTACGCCTACAAGAAGGACGGCAAGGGCGAGAGGCACGGCGACGAGGCCGAGCGGAAGCTCGCCGCCGAGGGCAAGAAGCACAACGTCGTGCCCGAGCAGCAACCCCTCCCCCCGGCATTCCTCATGTCAGCGCCCTCGTCTGCTTCCGCGGCGGCGGCAGCGGCGGCAACAAACGGTGCAGCCCCGCCGACACCCGTCACACCCTACGGCAGCGACATGCCCGTGATCCCACCGCCCGGCCCAACTCCGTCCCCCGGTGTCCCGCCGATGGGCATGCCCTCGGGCTTCGCCCCGCCCCTCGCGCCCATCGCCGTGGCGGCTCCCGGTGGCGGCCCCGGCATGCCTCTCCCGTACAGCCCGAGCCACGGCGTGCCCTCTCACCCTCCCATGCCGCCCGCCGGGTTCGGCCGCGGCCCGAGCAACCTGCCCCCCGCGGCGCCCGGCCTCCCCGCGCGGCCCCCGATCCCCTCGGTCGGCTTCACCGGCATGGCCAGCGACTTCCACCCCGGCCGCCCGGGCATGCCCCCTCCCGCGGCCGGGGCCCCCGCCGGGCCCCCGCCGGGCTTTGGTGGTGTCGCGCCCCCGGCTGGCTTTGGCGCCACGCCGCCCCCGCCGCCGGGCTTCATGCCGCCGCCTGCTGGCTTCGGCGGGCCGCCCCCGGGCCAGACGCCTCCCGGCTTCGGCCGCCGCTGAGGGTCTCGAGGCTGGAAGGGGGGCGTCAGATGCTCCCCGCTAGCCAAACTACATCAGGGCTCGAATGCCGCGGCCGCTCTGCTTTTAGAGGCCCTCGCCCCTCAGATGGTCCTCCGCCTGGCTTCGGTGCACCGCTGGGGTCACCTCCAGTGCTTCAGACATCTACCGTTTCCTACCACCCCAGGCACGTCTGTCTCCCAGGGAGATGCTGGGTGTATGTTTTCTGTTGTGCATGTCTGATGGTGTGCGACGCCAACTACCCTGGGCGCATAAACCAACAGTCCCATTCAATGTATCGACTGGGCTGGCACTCTGAGCACTGGAGACAAGTCAGCCCATGTATCCGAACATCCAGAGGGCCAGCCCTATGGCCAGCGCTGGGCCGAGTCTATATCATCCAGGGTCCCGCCTCGTGTATATGGGCAATGTCAAGCCGAAAAGGAGATTGTCTCGACGAAGGAGGTCCGAGGTTGCGGGGATGGCGCTGCCTGAGCCAGCCTTGTTGAGCCCCGGCAGAAGAAAAGAAGACCACTCGCTTCGCTGCCCATTCGTTTTCATTGTGTACCACAGCGAGTTAGACACTATGCCGTCGCAGAGGAAGAAAGCAAGGGCTCGGAACCAGGCAGAGAGAGAGAGAGAGAGAGAGAGAGCGTGCGCCGATCATGGCAAGCCGGCTCCAGTGATAACTTGAGTTACGCCTTCAAATGAATAGAAAAGTAAAACAGGAGAAGGATGATACCCCCAATAGTGGAAAGGAGTCAGGTCAAATCAAGAAGAAAACTTTGCTGCATGTATACACTTATTTCTCGGCCACCAGAGTCTCCACGTAGATCCCCCCTCATCTGTGACGTTAGAATGCCGAAACTTCAGCTCGCAGGACGTGTGTGTTGTTTTCATAGTTAAAAATCAAAAGGAGTTCACTCATTCATGGCTGTCTGTCTGTCTTGTCTGTCTTATCTGTCTTATCTGACTCTCTTGCCCAGGTACGGTGGGCGGCGCCCTTCCCGTGGACTCCGCCAACATCCAGACTCTGGCCCAAAAATAAGAACAACAACCACACAATTCTGGTATTATCTTACAGCCGCAGTGGCGACGCTCGCTTGATCATTAGAAGGAAAGGGGAGAGGTTGGGACGTTTCCATGGTCTAGTAACCAACCGCTCCCCTTCTCATTCCTCCTCGCTCCCGGGGACATGATTCCCCAAACAAGCGCCCAGAGCCTCCCTCGCCTTATCAATCTCCAATCCTCGTGCGGGAGAGAAAAAGACACCAGAATAAGGGGAAAGGAGGACCCAAAAACCACCCAAGGTTCTTGCACTTCCCAACTTCGCCGCCCCTCTAAACCTTGGTAGCCTCAATCACGAAGGCATCCTCGATAGCAGACTTCCTCCTCACGACGCGCAGCCAGCGGCTCCCCCACCTCTTGACCAGAGCGTCCCTCTCGCCGCGGGAAACATCGTCCAGGCTGCCGTCCTCCATGATCTCGTCCTTGGTGCCGGACGCCCAGGCCACGAGGGCATCCTCCATGGTCTTGAAGAGCTCCTGCATGGTCGCGATCTCTCGCTTCTTCGTGGCCTCGGCCTCGGATGACATGTCGACATCCTCCTGCGCCTCGGGCTTAGGAGCAGAGACCACCTCTCGCGTCCTCTTTGTCACCTTGGCGACGGTGTTGAACACCATCTCGTACATGTAGCTCCGTGCCAAACCCTCGCCCTTTGTCTTGCCGGCGTACCCCGTGAGAGCCCATTGCACCACCGCGGTGGGGGTGATGATGCTGTAGTTGAGCAGCTTCTCGATGATAGTGATGGCAACTCCGGGGTGTGCGCTCCAGAACTCCATCACCGCTGTGATGATCTGCGCACGGGCGGGTTCCGACGCGACGCCCGCGTCTATCAGGCGCTCCTTTGTACGCTCAATGGCCGCCAGGACATGCGATAGGGACTTGCTGCCGACTGCGAGCACGGCCGTGGTGAAGACGTCTGTGCTCGTTACGAGGGGATCCAGGCTCTGATCAATCGCCGAGGAGTGAATACGCTCGATGACGGGCTGAATCTCCTCGTCGGGTGCCTTGCGCTTGAGAAGCTGTGCAAGTTCGCGGCCCTCCTGCGCGAAGGGCACATCTACTCAAAAACTGGATTAGCATCTCTTGAGGATTTCCTGTTGATGTGTTCAATACACAAAGATCACTTACCATCGTTCTCGAACTTGAAAGGCGGCTCCTCCTGATCCTTCTCAGGCGGAACAAGCTCTTGATAACCATCGGGCAGGGTCTTCCTGATGCGGCCGGCAAAGCTCAGACGAATCTCTTTGTCGATTGCGCCCATGATGAATGCCTTGCAAGGGTGTAGGTTCGGCAACTTCACGTCCGCCGTCCACTCAGCCCACTTCCACGTGAAGCCGAAGTTGCTCAGGTGGTGTGCAAACCAATCGATGAAGCGGTTGACCAATTCCACATCTAACTTGCCGCTGTTTCGGTAGACATACCTTATCGCTCGTCCCAGACTGGGCGCAATGGCAGCCGGGGCAATCCGACACGCCTCTGTAAGGACGGAGTGGTAGTAGATGAGCTTGTGTTCGGGGCTAGGCAGCTGAAACAGTTGAGAGAAGACCGCATCGACTGCGACATCCTCGGGCTTCCAAGTGGAGCGGCCGGATGGGATGTCCCTAAGTTGGTCGAAGGGTGTTGCACGGCTGACAAAGGTACCCTCTGCAAAGTAGTTGTCAATGTCGATGAGACGCCTTGCCGTGATGGTTCGATTGAAGTGAAGAATGTTAATCGTGTCCAACAGAACGTCGCGGATCAAGGAAGAAGCGATGTTTGTGATCGGAGGAACGGATTCAATGTCCTGGCTGAGGTAAACAGAGAAGTAGATCTCGGGGAACAGAGGGCGGGGTCCGGCGATCAGGGTCTCTGGGATCTTGATGGGAGGCAGATTGTGCTTGGTACAGTTGTCCAACTTCTCTTGCTGTTCTACCTCCTCGAGCGGCATCTTCCACGGCCTCGGTATGCACGCCAGGGTCCAGCCACTACTCGCCTCGGCCTGGAGTTGTGTTTGTAGCAGCCCAATGAAGCTCATCGTCGCAGCAGGGCTCTTCTCATCACCCTCGGGCAAGTATGGGTCGATGAGGTCCTGGAGGGTGTGGGGTTCTCCGGCGATGACCTCTGTCTTGTCCAGAAGATCTGCAGCCAGTTTCGCGGTCTTTTCTCCGGGGGCCGCAGCAACGGCGTAGGGTATCGTGAGGAGGATGATCTTGACCAGCTCCGTTCCTATCGTCTATAGCCCAGCAAATCATTGGTTAGCATACCCCAAGGCTCGGCTGGCTGCTTCGCATACGGGCAACTCACGTCCTCGTTGTTGTTGGTTTGGAGCTCCACCGCCTGAGAGAAGAGGTCCTCCAGGATAGGGAAGACACCATCCCCCTCCAGGCAGCTCTGTAGACACGCCAGAAGCTTCAGGTAGAGCTTGACAGCCCTCCACTCACCCAGCTTGATCCTCTCCTCGACCACGGCGGCCGCCTTGGCCAATAGGTCATCAACGACGCCACTCGTCGGCTGGGGTTCCTTGGGTTCCTGTGCCTGCTCCTGGGCTCCGTCCTCCATAGACGTATCCAAGCCGTCGTCCTTTCCATTCATGGCGGTGATTGGCTTGTGCGTCAATGTGTTCACCACTAGGACAACGGCGGCTGCGAACGGTGTCTTGAGCGGTTGCTCCTCGATGAGCTGAAGGGTCAGATCCACGAAATGGGCACGCAGCTTCTCGTCTTCGTAGTTGTCAGCCAGGAGATGAGCGACTCCTGTGATCTCCTCCTGGGCGCGGCGCAGGGGACTGTCGGCGAGGTCGACAATCTGCTTGCGTAGCCGCGAAGGGACGGGGGGCTCATGGCGGCGGCGCGGTCCGCGGTGCTGCTCGCGGTACGAGGGCTGGTTGTCATCGTCCTCTGTTTGGGCAACAAGGGTCAGTGCCTTTCAGGCGAAAGGTTACAAGAAGGGCCCAGCGGAAGCGGGAAACTTCAAGATGAAGCAAGCAAGAGCTTCTTCCATGTCAGCGTTGAGCTTCAAGCTTACCTCTGTGCCGTCTCTTCCTGGGGTTGTACCCTCCGCCGTGTCTGCGATCGTTGTCGGCCATGCTCAGTATTGCCTGGTTCCAATTGAGTGTTTTGATGATGAAATCGATGCAATATCAATAGCCAGCCTTTTGTTGGAGGAAGGAGTGTCAGTGGCGTCAGCCTTGAAGTGGATCTTGTAGCTGTTTGCTCTTGTCGCGCCGCGTGCCGGTAGCTTGGTGGTTCCAAAGTTACCTAGGTTAAGTATTCTTACGCGAGACGTAGACGCTACCAAGTATTCCGTACCTCGTCCCAAGGTTGAGAAAGGTCCCTGATTATGTAATACGAGAAGCATTACCTAATATTTCCGGGTCCCACAATACTGAGGTCAACTGGTAGAACCAGAACCAGCCTAGCCTAGCCTCTTTGGGCACCCCAGCAGGACATATGTACTTAAGTATACAGCCAGCTTCCAAGGTTCTTGTCCAAGCGCCTTGTGGTGCAGGTGCACGGGGCACAGAGCATACGCAGTAGAACGGATGACCCCTCACAGCATCAATGGATGTGGTTGGTACGTGCAATGACGCCTATCGCTGTCAATCACGACGGGACAATGGGGAAGAGATCTGTTAGGGCCTGGCTGCAATTGAGTGAGTGACGTGATGATACGTCTAACCCTTGACCTTGAGTATATCGACCCCCTGCGAAGTAATCCCAGTCGAGTATCTCGAGAGGCTCTCTGGGGTAAGGCTCTGAGGGAGTGGAGTGTGCAATCAGTCAGCGATCGCGGGCTTTGTGATAATGATGAATGAAACAGGCTCATGGGCACATAAAACAATATCAGCAAAGACATGGAAGCCCAATTCGTGGAGTAGAATCACGTCAGAACCAGCATTTCTTCATCCTTTTTATTGTCCTTGGGTAGTCTGAGTAATGCAGCCAGCCCTGTGTTCCCTTTTAGTTACCACCGGAGAGCATGGCCCTCCCCCAGCCAGACCAAAGTGCCCTCGAAGATAGATAACAGAAGAACAAGAGTCGATAGAAATCTTTTGGATCCTCATGCCAGAAACGGGCAGCGCTGATGCCCAGCCCCCGTCACCACCAGGGCTCGTCCCGTTGGTATCCCAATGCAACGCCACTGCTCTCGTTATAACCCCAGCAACCTCGTGTAGTAGTACCTGCCACATAATCCGACACAATAACTCAATACTCAACGGCCGTTCATCCAGCACTGGCCCCCGACACCGAGCCGAGCAAGCAGGGGGGCAGCACAAAATAATCAACATCACGGTGTCAGCCGTCGCATAGCCGCCTGCCACAAAACCCATAAAATATCCGAGGTGGACAAGAGGAACGAAAAACAAGCAAAGCCATATCTGGTCGTGCAGGGAAAGGAAGTTGGAGGCATGGTCCCACCAATCTTCTTCGTGATGCCTGCTCTTCTTTGATCGTGTCGTAATACGATGCAGAGACAGCAGGCCAGTTTCCATGCCGATTTCGATTTCCTGGACCGTAGTGCAAGGCATTTGCGACCCTCGGTAGCTAGGCATAAGATGCGGCTTTTGCGACTTTGGCCCTCTTGTGCATTTCGTATTTGAGTGTCTCTCTTCAAAAGCCTGAAGTATTCCAGCGTGGTTGTTCGGAGCAGAGTCAGGATTTAGAACCGCATATGCAACCATTGGCAGATCCGACGCTACTAGTCGAGATTGTGCAAGGTCAACAGCCCCCCTTCGAAAATTGCTGCTTCCGACAAATCCCATATTGCAGGCCATTGTCGAGCACGTGGGCGCTCAATCAAGCTTGGCGATCATTTCTTCTTTTGTCATCGGAGTGAAGTTGTCGATGTCGAGTCCCTCGGCCGCAAGGATCGGTCGCACGTGAGGTGGAACCAGCTTATGGTTCAGTTGAGGGGCAATTGAGAGTTCTTTACATGAAAGAATTAGCCATAGGACACGCAAGGACAAAGAGAGGAAAGGTACTAACCATGACGGGAGAAATCGAAGAGTGGTGGCAGGTCCTTCAGCTGACCAGTTTGGTGTCGCGAATCTGGCAGCTTGGTGCCTGGCTCACGGAGCTCGTCGAAGAAGGGATGGACCATCGCATCCACCGCACCCAGTCGTTCAGTCGGCGTGTACTCCAGAAGCTTGGCGATGAGGTCAATAGCATTGGCATCGGCCTTACGGAAAACCTTGCTGAAGGGGTGGGGCTTGATCTGGGGAAACTTGTGCTCCATGTAGTTGGGGTTCATGGTCCTGATCTGCTCGCGCGTTGGTGTACCCAAGACCTTGATGATTTCAACCAACTGATCGATACCAGATTCGCCAGGGAACAGCGGCTGTCCCAGCATCAATTCTGCCATGACGCATCCCGTAGACCATACGTCTGAGATGATGGTTTATTAGCCATGTGCCAGAGGTTGATTGGAAGCTGTAAGGTGTCTTACCGATCTTGGTGGTGTAATTGGTTGCGCCAAAGATGAGTTCTGGTGCTCGGTAGTAACGGGAGCAAATGTACGAGACGTTGGGCTCATTCTCTATCAGAATCTTTGCGCTGCCAAAGTCACAGAGCTTCAGTATGCCGCTGTTGGGGTCAAGGAGCAGGTTCTGCGGCTTAATGTCGCGGTGACAGATGCCCTGCGAGTGGATGTAGGCGAGCGCTCGGAAGAGCTGGTAGATGTAGAGCTTGACCTCGAGGATGGGCATTGTTGTCTTCATCTTGTTGAAAAATCTCGACGCTCGGTAGACGGTCTCAGGCACAAACTCCTGGACGAGGTTGAGGTATACTTCATCCTTCTAAAGACTTGTTAGAAGAGGTTATGGTGCATGCCGCGGAAGGGTAGACAAACCCGCTCGCCATTGTTGTAGAAGAACGCTTTCAGCTGGACAATGTTGGGGTGTCGCACGATGCGCATGATTTGCAATTCACGGTTCTGCAACGGCGTCAGCTCAACATCCTTTCCGACGTGGTGGGGACCAACTGCGCACCTTGAATCTCTTGTCCTGAAGAACACGCTTGATGGCCGCATCTTCGTTGGATGGAGATAACTTGGTCTGGAAAACGACACCAAAGGAGCCATTTCCCACAATCTTGCACTGCGTGTATTGTAGCTCCCTCGTCTCGCCAGTAACGCCGTCCTGAACCTTTTCCCGGACGATCTCTGCAACACCAATTAGCAGGCTGGGATGTGAAACACACCCATGACTAAAAGCTTACCTCCCATCCGCAGGTTGTTGAACGCTGCGGGGCGGTTCTGTGCCATCTTGAAAGCCCGGTCAAGTGTTGCTACCGTTTCGCGGATGAATGGATCTTGTAAAGATCCAGACTCGAAGCAGAGAGAGACAGGGAGAAAAGCCTGAGGCGGGCCGTGATGGGCGACGGACCGGAGTCGTTGGAGGGGAGTCCGCGAAAGACGTTGACGGGTCTCAAAACCGCTAGGCCCGTTGCAACAGTGACTCGCTGGTAATCAACAGCGAACGTGCGCGCTTTGAAGCTGGTGTTGACGACTTTTTTCCACTGGCTGTTGGGCAATTGTCAGGTGACGCCGTTCTTGTTTTGAGCTGTCGAGGAAGAACCCGGCAGGCTGGCAGGATTGTTGTTGTCGGAAGGAGTGGGTCGAGTCGGGGTGGAATGCGGCAATCAGTGTGTCGCGCTGGAGTCGAAACGGAATCCTATCATTCACTGTGCTCATGAAGATTAATAAGTGACAACACAGACGTGTCCGGGACGGAGATCCGGAGAAGATGAAGAAGAAATGGGCAAAAAAAAAGGTAATGAGGATTGACAAAGTGCCACGAGGGGGGATGCTTTAGGTGAGGAGGGAAAAGATGACGGAGCCGCGGAGGGGGTGGAGAAGGCGGGTTGGATGTGGAAATGACGGGGGAACCAGGGGGTAGAAATTTGAGAGAGCGGCCAGGGCCAGCCCGGAGAGCCAGAGCCATAGCCCACCAAGCCCACCAAGCCCACCATGCAGTGCCTGGTGAGCCCAGACCCGGACGGAGTAGCTCAACCGCTCAACCGCTCGGTAGCAACCAAGAGCCCAACGCCGGCCAAGCCATTCCATTCCAATCCCAAAGCCTCTTCTGCAGGGCAAGCGCAGCACGATTGAGTCGAGCTGCAGGAGCCACAGAGTCGAGGCGACTGAAATGGTGGCGACAGTCAGGTTGGAGCTAGGTTGTCCAGCACAGCAAAAACCATACAGGGTATTTGCTGCAAATGGTAACGGGAGACACAAGGCAATGGTATACCCAGTCCAGTCTGGTCGAGAAGGGGCCAGGTGGTGACCCGTGATCCAAAGCTGAGTGGCATGCACTTGTTGAGAATGCAGCTTGCAATAAGATACAGCAAGTATGTCAAGTCACGGCACTGCGGCCAATGTCTTTCGATGGACTGACTGGTAATACTAGTATTTTGCAGGCTTGAGCATCTCTCGGGTACGACTAATCCACCCGGGCCTGCAGGTTGACTTCCTATGTCCTCTTGGTACGTGACGCAAGAAGACTAGATAAGTATATGCAAAGACAGCTTGCAGTCCGTTGAGAAGCCTGTGGGTCGCAAAGCTTCTCATCACGAGACCATTCCGGGTTGCCGAAGAGGAAGAGCACACAGCCTTTCGTGGCAAGCTCTAAGGCGTGACGAAGGTGGTGGACTTGTTGGACCAGTGGAGGGATGAGGAGGAGCTTTGGGCTCGAGAGCGAGAGGACAATGGCAATGGCATGACAATAACATTGGGACTGACAATGGAATGAAAAAGGTTACTCACGATTCTATGGAAATGGCCAGCAGCTTCTTCCTGATCGATCTCAAACACTGCTCTGATTTTTGAGGGGTCGAAAGTTCGAGGTTGCGAGGGTGGGCAAGCCAAAGCTTTGGTGTGCTGGTTGATGAGGGGTAAAAAGACTCGAGGGGCCGGATCGACTAAGGCAAGCTGAACTAGAACGTCTTGTCTTGTCTTGTATTGATTCTTCTCAATCAGAGTGGGAGAGAAAAACTATTTGGCGTCAAAATTGAGGTCCAGTGGAATGTTTGACGATGAAAGAGAGCAAACAGGTTGCAAGGATACACTGGATGGAAGCAGCTTCGAAAGTACGGCAGGTAGACAGACAGACAGACAGATAGGCAGACTACTTACGGTGGAGAGACGGCCGCAACTTGAGATTGAGGATTGAGGTCGTCCAGTTTGAGGTTCAGGTCGCAAGGTCGCAGGTCAAGGCCAAGGTGGGAGAGGAAAAGGTGGAGGTGGTGAAACGGGAACGGGTCGACAACGTGGTGTGGTGGTCGCGGTGGTTTGCGAATCAAAGTGTTGGAGAAAAGGAATGTCTCAAACACCGCAGAACAACCTTGGGATCGAACAGTCGACACGGTTGACGAACGAGGTCAGGCACGGTTAGGATAAAAAAGAAGCGTACTGTGTGCAAAAGGATAATGTGGGAAGGGGATTGGAAATTGGCGCCTCGTTTCGTTTTGAGGGACACGACTGGATTGTTGCGCTGAGCTGCGCTGCAGACGCATCGTGTGATGATGGCTAGCGCAAGCTGGGTGCGTGACCTCCCCAACTGCAGTGACGTACCCTGGTCCTGGCCTAGGTCGGGAATACCTAGTACCTGTGTGTAGGTACCGTAGTGTGTGCGGCAACGGTATACGGTACGTATGTATGTTCGATACTTGGGAGGCTGAGTGAGGACCTTAGGTGTACAACAGAGTAGTTTCACTGATGAGGATTATTTTTTCTGCTTTACCCCTTTTTTGCCTGTGAAGACTTCAACGGGGACCCGTCGTAAGGAGAATACCCATCCGTACTTGCCTAGGTACTTGAAGTAGGTAGGATACGAGTGAGTGTCTAGGTATCTGATTACCTACCTAGGCATGTAGGTACTTACTTACCTAAGTAGTGAGGTACAAGGCGCTGTTAGGGTTTGCTGCTGTCGGCAAATCCATACACTAGATGCCATCGTCGACGTCCCTCTTTCCGCAACAAGTCTGGTCTTTTCTAGCCCATGCATGACCCATGGCTTGCTTGACTGGCGATCTAGAGTGACGCCTCGAGGACAATACCTAATCTTCAACTGTCTGTCTACCTAGGTAGGCCTACTCTGCTACTGTGTGTGTGGTATGACCCCCGACCCTGTACCTCCAAGACAGACCTCGGGACGACGTGCATCTGCAGGGCTACAGAGTAGGTACCTAGACTATTATAGTACGATAGTGCGGCTATATGTAAAGATGACGGCAGGAAGAGCTCCCCTCTGTGTCATTCAAAACGGTTAGGACTGGCGGGCCCCAGAGGCTTCAAGGTTGTGTTCATCTGTCAATCTGACCCGCCCGAATGGGGCCTGCTCATCATGTGCCCTCTTTTGAGACGGCCGGCAGGCGCTAAGTGGACTCGGTAGCGGAAGTCAAAAAGGGAGGCTTGGTTCTTGGAGAGGCTTGGGGGAGGAGGAGCGCTTGTTGGCTTGCTTTTGGTTCGGTTGATCTGCTGAGCGACCCGATCCTGCAGGGTCCAGATGGCTTTTCTTCTCTACACTACCTGTTACCATAGGCACTATATACCGGTACGGGGCATGCTTACTGTGTCAGTTGTGTGGATGTATAATAAAGCCCGCCTCGTAGGGTCAGTGTCGTCCGCATCCCATCCAACGCCATTGCCTTCGGTGACAACCCGTAATAAAATCTGAGGGAACGGGCGCCAATGAGACAGAGGTCATTTCATGATCCCGACACAACGTACGTCGTGGGCATGGTCGTCGGGTAGGCATGCCGCCGTTGGAGACCAACAGAGCATGACGGCCATGGCCACCCAAGGTCCTGAGAAGTGCGCGCAAACCAATTACCTAACAGTAGAGGTAGGTACTATGGTATCTATCTGCCTAGCAGCTCCTCAACCACAGCCAACCCCTACTTTACGCCCCTCCCCTACACTAGTCTGGTAGAAGGGAGGTATAGTAATATTATAATAGTCATAATAAGAGCAGGTTCGGTTTGGACAGGTAAACGGTGCCCTCAGCCGCGCTCGTCAGCCTTGGGCGGGTATCGTCTTGATTCAGGGGTGAGGGGGGCACTGTGTACGAACCCGTAGAAGAGCCACTTTGAACGGGGATGAACCATCCTGACGGAATCAAAGACCAATGTACTCCAGGGTTTGTGGGATTAAGGAAGCCAGCAGGTAAAAATCATCAGAGCTGCGAGCTTCGTCGGGGCAAGCGTACAAGACATCTGGACCAGCTCTGCCTCTGTCTCGACCGACGCGGTGATACCCAACTGGGATTTCATTGGTGTTGACGACCAGGTTGTCGATGGGATCAACCAGATAGATGCCTGACCCACGTCTTTACACACATACATACTGCGTACGTCCACAAATGGCAAGGAAACCTTTGAACTTTGTAATGCTGAATATCAGAAATCAGAAATGAGGCCTCACCTCCTTGCATTTGTGATCTGCCGTCTGCCGGGGCAGCGGGGGCCGTTGGCCATCGAGTTGGGCAGACAAGCAGGACTGACTTCCGGAACGCAACCCTCTTGAATCATGAGGCTAACAAGCTGAGGTCTGCGAAGAACAATAACACAAACAAAGGCTGTTTTTCGTTGGCCTCTTTGCTAGTACTTTGCTACCAGGGGAAGTAAGAGAAGAAAGTCATGAAACAAAAAAAAGAAGATTCCCTGGTTTATGCGGCGCAAACCCGATTTGGCTTCATGGCCGGGCTGTCCAGTGTCAGCCGACCTCCGAGATCAAGCCAGGCCGTCTGGGGTGAGGGTGTTGGAGTGCTCCATCATGGACAGGCAGTTCCCCCCGCAATACATGCAGGAAGAATGCTCCTTAGCTCCCTCCCCCTGATGATGAAGCTATGGAGTCTGCGGACATCAAGCTGCTTCCCGTCAAGGCGAAATGGGGAAATGGGAGCCATTGAGAGCTGCATGGCTGCCATTGAGGTCGAGATCGTTTGCCTGAAACTCGAGACTGACCTCTTTCTAGAGTCTCGAGGGTGATTTCAACAATAGCCTGGTAGAATACTGTAGTGGCTACAAAGCCGTTGACTGCTGGCTGTTGACCTCATCGTCCCCAATCCGAGGTCCTCGACATGGGAAGCGGGGCAGAGAGGGACGAAGGGGGGGGGGGGAGTTCAATATTGGACTGAACATTGAACCACACTTGGAGGTGGCATGAGTGGGTTTTACTGCCGCTTGGCGGGGCATGTGTGTGCACTATCGTACGTACTGTGTGGTAGAAACTGACGTACTGTAACCTTCCATATGTACAGTATATACGGATTGGTCCCAAAATGAGCCAAATACCTCTCATCACAGCTCTCTGCACAGCTCTCTGCACAGCTCTCATCACAAGCAGGCTGTTTTGGGAATTGCAGTATACTTGGATGTGTATCATCTCATTTGACCACCTGCCAATCCACCATCCATCAATCCGTCAAAGCTCAGTTCAGTTCACCACGGGGGCAGTGAGTTGACTTGATCAGTTCATGCGGATTGGAATCCTGGTGTTTCCTGATTTCCAGGACTTGCCGTGAAGAAGGAGAACCCTCGCTCCATTTTAGCTGGATGACCACACACACGCATATCACTGTCGCGTGGCTTCCTCTTTCATCATTGACTATGGTACCACCGTTGCCACCACCGCCACCAGCGCGGCAGTCGTCGATGACGGGCAGACGGGGTGCGAACATTGAAAGTCCGGATAAGATAAGAAACCTCCCCGGCCAAAAGAAGGTTCCGCGTGCCAGAAAAGTGGTCCAGGAACGAAACGTTCTCTCTTCCAACAACATCCCGCCTCCATGTGACTTCTAAAGCCGTACTCCCCCCTCTCGCAATAACATACAATGCACAATACGACAACCATATCCGCTCCGGTGACATACGAGGCGCCAGGCGAAAGCTCTCTTCCCCTCTCTTGCTACGGATCTCCCCCCTTACCGAACACTGTGCCTCTCACGCTTTATGCCCCTCCTCTACCTGTATAGTGCATACATACAGACTACTGATTTCACATGCATCGACTTGGTCGACATCCAATTGTAGCTGCAGACGCTGCCCTTGGCCGCATCGGTACCTGTGGTATTCCAACCTCCAGTGCAGCTGGAGCTCAGGGATTCGCTATTTTAAGAAGATCTCATGACACTCCTCGATCTGTCGGCGTCGGTTATACATGCCCTCACTGTGAGGTTGATCCCGATCATGCCCCAATAGTCATAACCGCGTGTCCGATATGAGGTTGCCCTGAGGATGGAAGCAACGACAGCTCCGAGTCCTCCAAGAATCCTCGTTGCTGCAGATGATGGCGGCCTTGTTTGTCACTCACCTTCTACGCGCCTCCTGATGGCCTTCTGTGGTCATCACACATAGATAACCACACATGGTGCAGGTGTTGCCAGCCGATGTGGGCAGACGAATCCCGACGGGCTCAGGCACATGCACCAACATCATCTCCGTGGGCAAGCCACCATGAGTCCAGATGATGCGCTGCTCGCCTGTCGCCTACCAACTGCAGTGGAACGCTTCACAACCGCAGCTGAGGCTCGCTCCTTGCTCGTCAGGTTTGTCTCAGACATCATATACCTGAGCTACCCCATTATCACTGTGTGTGTATCTGTTTCCGTTCAGGGTCTCAAAGCTAAGAGACAGACCGAAACAAATTGGTACGCTGAGAAGCTTGCCATCCGCTATCAACTGCGACTAGGTCAGGGCCTGGCCTGTCGCGAAAAGCACCGGTGCGCCAGTTCCAATCCAAATCCAGGGGACCTTTCAGTCAGTACACACCACCGGGACCAAACTTGTTCTTGGATTGTGTGCTCACATCACCTCTTAGGAAAGCCCTTTCCGAACATGAACACAGCAACATCTAGTACTGCAGTTCGCCCGATTGTGCCTGATTTTTGACATCCTCGTCGGCCTTGTGGCTTGGTGCTAGTGTTTTCCGGCTCTGGCACAGAAGGCCACCTCATTCCAGTCAACTTGGAGACTGGAGAGCGCTTAGCACGCTGACTTCGTGATCCTTCCATCTCGGAGAATTTGTTTCTGGGTCAAACAATCGGCTCGTAGGGCTGATACTAGATGGGCTGACGGTAAGCCCGTCAGGCCGTTGCAACTGGCCAATAATCTTGTGAATCATTTTACCCTCCCGGTCTCCCTCGCTATGAGCTGGCCTTCAAGGAACATTGCAATTTGTCTCAAACGCCAGCCTTTTGTCAATTTGTGGACCCGTGAGGTTGACCGTTATACCGAGCCTTCTTGTCAGCAATGCTATCGGAACCTTTTCTCAATAGCCAACGGCGCGGACGTTTGACGACCAACGACCTGTCTTACATGAATCTCCTGCATGCATCTTGCATCCTTGATCATAGCCCGAACAGTCATGCCACACCACATCCCGCAGGATATAGCCGACAGGGCACTCAGAGACAGTGATGCCAAGGGGCAGAGAAATCGTGAGGAGCTTCACGGACGCGGCAAAGCCAAGACACGGAAGCCCCATCGTATCCTCAAGAGAAGCCTGAGTAGTTGGAATGAGGCTGTGGGACTGGGGCTTCTTGAGGATGCTGAGGTCTTCGGCGAGGCTTCCCAACATTTGGGTCAACGGCAAGAGTCAAGTCTCACAACGTGAAACTTAGGGAGGGCTAGATACCTTGAACGGATATTTTGACATGCCTTCCTTCCTCCCCCCTTCTTCATCAATCAAATCCACGACCTAGCGGTGTTTTTGTGCGGCACACTTGACTAGCTTGTCCCCTTCAGTGACCGTGCTTTCTCTGTACCACTTGGCATCTAACAGGTGTCGGGCGGGGGAGTTCTGACTGGCTTGACAGGACTGGATTCAGATCCTCAGGTCGCCAACTTGAGTTTTGACAGAAACACCCCTCATCCTTTCCTCGGAAGGTTACGCAGCAAGCGTCGTTCTGCAACGACAGGAGCTTGTCCAGGGTCTGGATAAAAGACCTGCATCGCTGTCAGGGAATGCGTGTCTTAGTGGTCCGTCACAAATGACAGCCTGAGATGCATACAATTCCCGCCATTTGCTTCCTCGTGCGGCCAGGCGGCCAGCAAGTGCCCAGTTATTCATAGCTTCACGCACAGGCACCAATGTCTTTGTCTCTCTAAAAGGTAAGAACTACACGTCTCAGGAGGTTCCGTGCGTCAGCCATTTAAATGAATATCGGTCGCCGCTGCGATCCGCTGATCTACCTTGCAGATGCGAAACCAATGGCTCTCCTGAAGTCGCGTCACCTTGCGACACCAGGAGTACGCCAATGCAGGAAGTCTTGGTCGTACGACCTCGCGCTGCCCGATCGAGCGACCTGCATTGGTCGGCTTTCTTGACATCTCTACTGGTCTATTGCGGAAAGGTCCCGTGCAGGCCCCAAGAAGAATTCGGTGGACGCATGTCATACAATTTCGCCACATAGCTTCCCTTCAAAGCTGTGGTGGTTCATGGTTGAATACTGGCTTCTCAAAAGACGTCTCGTGATTGTCAGCGTCATAGACTTGTGGTGGCCTGCCAAACATGATGACGGTGACGAGCAGTTCGATTCTGTATGGTTGTAGCTGTCGAGTTTTCGATTCTCTACCGTGCAACGGATCTTCTGGTGAGCAGAGTGTCGTGCTAGGTTGAGCGAGAACATGTGCTGTGTTTGGTGTAAACCTCTCGAGTTCCCTGCGCACCTGTCAATCCATGCGCCTAAACAGGACGTATCTCCTGATGGAACATTTGTAAGGTCAAAAGCGCTGACAGGTGTCTTCCCAGGTAAAGACGTCGTAGACTGAGGCACCGCCGAGTCCGAATTTGTGAGTTCTGGCCATAGCCCGAGAGCAGACGAAGGCTTGTCGTGAGCTTCAAGTTTCAAGTGATTATCATGACGAGTGTCGGCTAAGATATATCCATCTAGCATATACTTCAGAAACATTGTATCTGTGTTGTCTTGGTCCCTATAGAGCAGAGAAGAAGGTGGTACAACTCTTGACTGCCTTGATACTATGCTTGCTTTCTTCTATTGCCTGCTTTTTCATTGGCCGAGAGGGAGGTGATTTCGAATCCTAGGCATCTACGCCGCAGTCTTGTGTGTTTCAGTAAAGCAAACTTGCTCCAGCCGAGTGGCGGAATATTTCGAAACGAAGCCGTTGTCTCATAAGTCAGTCACCAGCCATCGACGGCTACTAAAGATATCCCATACCAAGCTGCGGCTGAACAGCACCGAACCAGGGGACTTCCGAGGGCAGCCCTATATGCCCTGGCATGAAGCCTCATGTTCCTGGTGGCACAGAGATCTAGACTCATCATTTTCCCCGGGCTAGAGCTTGGCGGCTCATCTGAGACGTAAGCCGCTGGGGAGCTCTCGTATGCCTTCCGGTGGTAGGGGGCTGGGATGAGAAGGGGGGGGGGACAGTGCTCGCTGATGTGCATGGCCTCGATCGCTCCTGAACTGGCCAAGCGAGGTGTACGGGTCCGATCTGGTGAGCGGTTGTTCTGCCCAGGAGACATTCTTGGCTCGGCGGGCCAGACACGTTGAGGCTGCTGGTCATCAGGAGATGGGGAATCTTCACCATGGAGACGAAGGGAGGTAGTGGCAGAGTGACGGGGTTTCCGTGATCCCATAAGATCCAGAACACACTCCTCCAGTGACAGTGTGTCAAGACACGAGAGGAGCCAAGGCGGAGTAACGCGGGTAGGAAACAAGCATGGGACACTACCTTCTAGGGTCTCACGGCCACGGCAGACTCCGGCCACCGTCCTTCTCGAAGCACATGAATGCTTTTATGATGGTCCTTACAGGGGGGTGTGGGTGGTCGGGATTCTATCCACAAGGTTTCGTCCGGCCTGGTTAAGTCAACGATGTGCCTCCTTGCGTGTCTTCCGAAATCAACGGTACGAGAGTACTCATCGCATACCTCGCTCGAGGTATACGCTTCTCTCGTCTCCAAAGCTGAAAAGCTTTCTGGTGACGCCTTCGCTCGACGGTTTCTATTATGGCGCTAGGCTTCGAGGAAGACAAATGCGTCTTGACGCAGTAGTCATTCTTTGATCGAGTACTCGCTCCCACCCCTGAGGGATCATGTCAGCTCATCACCACGGCCTTGCCAGGAATATATATCACCGTCTTTGGAGTGTCCGACTGAGAGATACAAAAATTAACAAGAATGTCGATCAAGTCGTTATGTACTTTGACTGTCAGGAACATAGGTATTCCGCGTCGTCTTCTCGACTCCCTTTAGTCTCACCTTCCCACAAGCTCCCAGCTCTTGTGACATAGCACATATCACCTCAATTCGTTATACCCTTCTATGTCAGCTCTGCTTGGAAGAAAAGCGCGATATAACATGCATCTCCTGCACTCCGGAGGTCTATTTCACCAGACCTTCTGTTGTTGTGCCCCCAGTATATCTCAGTCTACGGGAACATCATGATAAACTCGTTGCAGGACCGTGGACACGCCACAACAAGTCCCTAGAATTATGCACAAGGTGCTGCATATCGAGAATTTCTCCAACTTTTCAGGAGGAAAATTTCCCAACTTCTGTGAGCGGGCTGCCTTGGCCAATGGTGGCATGCAGTGCCATTCTGGCTACCAAGGAAGTCCTGCCACCGGCCATAGCCTCCGCGTGGATCGTATTGGGAACAGGCATATCCGTCATGAGGGTAAACTGCAAAGTCCGACCCGTCCTTGTTTGGAAGAAGCCCTGGGATGTTCAAGCTGGAAGGCCAAGGGGAGATGCAACCGGGAGGCATCAATACTCACCACCATGGTTGCCGGGGGGGGGGATGTGTCCTCGGATCACACACAAGGTAGGTGGATGACCGAAGTCAGCCACCTGAGCGAGCACTTGTGATACGGCGGGGGCGGAACAAGTTTGGTCATATTGAAGAGGGCTCTTATACCCAACCTGGTCCCAGGAACCAAGCTTAGCTGGACCAGGACATATACCGAGGCTCTCGACTCGTCCCAACCCACAATGATTCGCAGTACCTGTTTCTGCGCGTGCTGCTTTCTGACATCGTTTCCGGTCCGAATTGCTGCTCACATCCTCGTTCGAATCCCCTCCCCCATTCAGCTCTGGGCTTCCTCCTCCAGTGTTCTGCTTGATTCCCGGGAGGACAACCACCCTGTGTTTTACCCCTGTGCCGTCGGTTCATGCGCCTCTCCAGGCCTCCTCTCCCCAAAGTCCCTCTTCCATTGCTGCGTAGCTCTTCTGGGGGCGTGGGGTGCTCTGGTAAGCGGTGAGGCCAACCCTACGTCTCGCTCATATACTTTTCTAGTCACGAGGGGACGCCCTGGGGGCTCGGGATGGTAGCTCCTCTAGCAGGTCTGGATGACTTTGGCGGTACCAATATACATTCGCGCGCCCGGCGCACACATGGATGTACGTTCTCCGGAAGTAGAGATGGGACGCCTGGGTGACGATGACAAGGGGTTTTGAAGGTCCCCCTCCGCCAAACTGCCCTGGTGAGGACTCCGGTGTGGCTTCTCTATCTTGCGCGATCTCTGAGAAGCACCTCGACGGTGATTCAGCTCTCCAGAACCTACCGTGCAGAGCCTAATGGGATGCCACCGAGTTGACTCATATGCGGAAACTGGTGTGTAGTTGCCGTGTAGGGCCATGTCCAATGACCTCGGGCGAACAAATTGGCATTTACAGCAGCGCATTTGAAGAAGGGAGTGTTGCCATAGAAACGAAGCAGGACAGACCATGTCACCAATGACGAGATCACTGTTGGGGGCGGGGTTTCTTGATAATTTTTTCTTTCTACGTGTGGATTGTTGTAGACGCAACCAGATACATGCTCGTGGTGATACCAACCCCAAGGAGAGCAACTGGTACGTAGAAGTGGTTGGTCTTGTTGTAATACATGGCACGTTCCCGCATGCCCCCTTAGCCACACACAAACACACACACACACATATATATATATATATCCTCGAGCACCCTGGTGGTGCTACGTGGTGTAATACTACATACACACAATATCTTTGCCTCCTCGTTGTCATGGTCCCTGCTCGTCATTCAAACGAAGATTATTCAGCAGCTGTGCCAACCGGTTGCGTCTATCACAGAAGGCCCACGAGCAGCCTGCCATGTTCGAGGGCGAGTACGTGATGGTACTCGAAGGTAGAGATTAAACCAGGCCTAATGAGAGATGTGTCAGAGGAAAGAAGGGAAAAAAAAACCCCCAATGAAACAAGCCTTCAACAAAGGGATCGATCAATGCTAACGAGAAGGAGGTGCACCGGGTGAATTGCCTAGAGTTTCCCCGGGGCTTGGCCGATGGCATCGTTGGCCAGCAGCACCAGAACTACATGAATGGGCGATTTCTGTGTCTGACATGGAAGAGAAGAAGAGAAACACCACCTCCCCCCTCCCCGTCCCATCCAACTCGGGCTCATTGCTCGAGCTTCCCCAGAGGCATGCCATGCCGCATCATCGGTGAACAGCACGAGGTGGTCTACCTGCCTCACCGCATCAAGCCCCCCCCCCCCGACTACAAGACCGGGGCCATGGAAGGAAGCCATGGCCCAACCGTGGCGCCCCGTGCCGGCTGCCACCCGCGGTTCGACTAGCTTGTGGTGTTTGCTGGGTCTCGGCGATGGGGTACTTTGGGTACTTTAGGTATTTTCTGTATGTATGTGTGTTTTTGTATGTAGGTCAGGGTGGCAGTTGGGTGACAGAAACAAAACCTCATCGATCGCTGAAGGAACACTAGATGCGCCCGGATCTTCAACAAAGCAGATAATATCTCAACACTTATGATTTCTTGTTCGTGGTTTTTTTCCTTCCTTTTTTTACCTTTTTATACATGTATATGTATCTATATATCTATATATATATATCTCTCTCTCTCTTTATTTATTATTTTTAAAGTGTGGCGCACATTGGCGAGGCGCGTGGCCTCTTAGATCGATGGACTAATGAGACTAGTCGTCACATCGGATCGATTCGTGGGACCTACACTTAGACACACACACACACACACTAGACGACGCAAGTCATCGGGGCCTTCCTTCGCCCCTTCCCTTCCCCCCCCCCCCTCAATCTCTTCCTAGCCCCCCCCCCCCCAAATTCTGGAGGAGTGCCCGGCACTAATGCCACGGGCCAACCGGGGAAGGCTTCCCGCCCGCTGGGTGCCCACGGGCTTGGGTGGGTTGATGGTGTAGTGTGGTGTAGATCTGGAATATTACATCTGACAGGTTATTTTTACTTTTTGTTTTTTCTTGAAGCCCACGATCTGAGTTTGGGATTTCATTCTGTCGGCCGGTAACGGTGGTGAAGAAGAAGGAGAAGGAGAAGAAGGACAAGACGATGACGATGATGGTGGAGAAGGAGAGAGATTTGGGGGGGGGGGGTGTTGTGGACGAGTGGATGGGTGGGTAGGTGTGTACTGTATGTGTGTGGCATTTCTTCTGCCACTCCCCCCCCCCCCCCAATCCAGACACTCACTCACTCCAGCATCATCATCATAGCGATACAATGACACTTCCCCGTCCACATGTCGCCCTCGTCGTCACAGCAGCCTGCCTGCCTGCCTGTCTGTCTGTCTCTCCGCCCTTGATTCTAGATAAGGTGGCAGGCTCCGGCCAGCACACACAGCTGGCCTGATGTTCCAAGAGTTTGGGGAAGGGGGGGGGTCTTCTCTATGGCAGCCCGGACTTCGGCGACCAGGTCGAGAATGGACAAGGGTATTGTCCAGACAGTACTCTCGGAACCGCCCGTGTTGAGGGAGGGGCTTTTCCCTCTCTTGTCAATTGCCAATAGGCCCGTGCTTCTGTGTTGTGAGTGGGTCAGGCAGAGCTGTGTATGTACGCATGTATGTGTGTCTGTATGTATGTATGTGCGTATATGTACGAGCCATGTATGTATGTATGATCTGTATGATATGTATGCGGTGATATGTATGATATGTGGGCGTGTATGTATGTACGTGTATGTACTGTATGTACCGACAGGCAGTGTTCAGTTCTGCTCCAAGAATGGCACCCAGCAGCACCATGGGGTGGGCGGGTGTGCGTATGATATGTATGTATGATATGTATGATATGTATTACGTATCCACCTGCCTGCACACACCTCTGGTGGTTCCTGATGAACAATAGATACACTACCGACCTACTAAGCATGTATAGGCGAGGAGGCGAGGAGGCCATGCCGGCTATAGCACAGCTAAACTACACACACACACACACACATACATATACCACCACATCGGCTGCAGGTCTGTCACATATGACGGTGTGGGCGGCCGAAACTTAAAATATATCCTGTACCGGATCTTGTATGTATGTTGCGAAAGCATAATACACGTCCCATGCCTGCTCGATGGCACCTCGGGGGAGGGTGGGTGGGCAGCGGGGGTAGGTTTCGGAATCGAATAAGTACAAGACGTTTCTCGTCTCATGCAATCAAACCTTTGGGAACCTTGGAACTTTAGAACCCAGTGCAGTGTAGTAGCGTATGTATGTACACCTCACTACTACTGTACACTACCCAGCACACCCGAACAACGGTGTGGATTCCGGGGTTGGGTGGAATTTTAGGAGGACTGGGGAAAGGACCGGGGGGGAGGGATTGAGGACGGGGGGGGGGGGGAGAAAAGAGAGAGAGAGAGAGAGAGGAGGGCCAAGGCATCTCGCCCATGGGACTGAACGCCCGCGTCTCCCGGGCCGAGCCTTGGCGAGATGGATATGAATATGCTTTCCGACCTGTCAGTGAGGCCCAACCAGGGGTTCTTTACCAATCTGGTAGAGATAGCGTAGGGTGGGTGGGTGGATGGGGAAGGAGGGAAAAAAGAGCGCGATCAAAACGCGACGAGGCGAGAGGAAGGGCGACCAGGGGGGGAGGGGAGGGAAGAAGAACACAATCACTACCTATGTATGTACTGACTGTATGTAAGTGCACATTATCATGTCAGAGTCCGAGCAAATTTCTTTTCTTTGTGATGCGTCAGAAGTCTGAAAATAATCTCTTCACGATCTCAACCTGCCGCAACCACTGCAGCGATCAGCCTTCTCCAGGGGAAACCCGCCTGAATTTCCTTGGAAGAGGAAGAGGGCGACCAGATAGCCGTAATGGGGCATGCCATGCTCAGGTGGACCCGCTCTCGTACGGAGAAAGAGAGACCACACAGTCTACAGAGAGGGAGAGAGAGAGAGAGAAACGAGGAAGAGACACAAAAAAAAAAAAGGACATGCCGGTAGACGACACCGCCGGGGCCTTGTCCTCCCTCATCATCGTGCTCCTCCGTCCAGGGCTGCCTGCCGGGGTGGTCAACTTTGAAGACGACGTCGACTTGCTTGGTGTTCCCAACGTTCCAAGGTTATTTGGGGGCCACGACAACTGCACCACACTGCACTGCACTGCACTACACTACACTACACCATACCTAACTACACCATACTACACTACATGATGTATGTATGCGCCTAGAGTGACACAACATTGTCCATAGGGCTGACAGGCACACGATCGATAGACCGCGGACCACCACACCATGGTGTTGAAATGCCAGAATACTTACTGCCTGGCAAGGCCTTACCTTGGAAGATACACAGATAGATAGATGCATACAGTAGACACGGCAGCAAGATAGATAGACACAGTAGAAGTAAATACTTGATCGAGAAATGGACAGCCAGCCCGCCTGTCAGGATCCAGAGCCGAGATAACCGCTCAGCCCCAGCAGAGAGGGTCCGTTGTCGAAAGTGAGCGATGCGCCCATATCGTTTGTGCTCACGAGATCTATCACCTGCGCAGCTATGTAATCATTCTATCTATCACAGGCCCCCCCCCCCCTCACCCTCTCTCCTATGATCTATCCGCCTTGGGGGGGGGCCCGCGGATGTTTCATCAGATCGCCTATGTACGTATGTGTGTGTGTGTACTTCCTTTCCCCCCTTCCCCCCTGTTGCCATGCAACTTCAGCAGTCGCGTACAGGTATACAAACTCAACTATCTATGTTACAGACTTGACCATCACATACCAAAACGAGGGCGGCTTCCCGAACTCTCGAGACATGCCGGTGCACTCCCGGATTTCTCCCCCCTCCCCCCCCCCCCCGCTGACACCACGCCCCACCGCGGCGCAGGATACCTACTGTGCAGGCGTGTTTGTATGTTTGTATGTATATTTGTACACATGTATGTACGTATGTATTTACGGATCCGCATGTAGGTATTTCATGTATGTAGGGCGTGGGCGCGTAATCATAATAGTAGCAATAACAATAACTCTATAATATAATGATACTAATAACAACCTGGGATCGGTCGTTGCCGGGGTGGGACAGACCGCCTTCATCCCGGAACACGAAAGGGAAAAACAAGGGTTCCCTCCGCCTGTCTCGGCAGCTGCATCTCCTGGCCCTGTGACCGCAACACGGCGAGACGACGACCGCTCTGGATCTCTGCGCGCCTCCCCTACCCTGCCTCCCCCCCTTGGCCCCTCCCAACCTTCCCGGAGCGCCAAGTCCCAACGGCTGGTGTGTTGTTGTTGGTGTTGTTGTTGTTCTTGTTGCGCGTGCGTATGTATGTATGTATGTATGTACCATATATGTATGTACGTACAGCAAGCACGGAGCAACGGGAGTTGCAGCACGCACATGCGTCAACTCTCGACCTCGGCAGGAGACCAGAGTCTGGCCCGGCCGCCGGCCACCTGTGAGTAAGTCTGAGTGGAAGTCTAAAACCACCCAGGCGGGCAGGGTCCCTGGATGGCGGCGCCCACGGGCGCCACGCTCTGGTAGGTATATTCCACACACATCAGACGACGCACGACAACAAAGACGACAACGGCAACAGCAACAACAATAGCAATGAAGATGGGGTTCTGGCCCCGGTCCGAGTCCGTCCCACCCCCCCCCCCCTTCCTTCCATCCCTCCCTCCCTCCCTCGCTCCCCTTGCATACATACATACATACTTGTCTGTACATAGAGTACATACGGGGTGCCCCTCTGGGGGACCAAGGAAAAGGGCGCCCTGGGATCCTGGCGTCACATCCGATCTCCCCGTCCTGCTTGCCGGGCGGATCGAGCCGTGATTGGAGTGGTACAGCATGGGGGGGTGGGAGGGGGTTCCTGTTCTGGATGTTACACGGGACCGGGGCGCCGGGCCAGGTGAGGGAATATGGTATGGATGGATGGATACATATGTAGAGATGGAGGAATGGGTGGGTGCTGCTGGTATGTGCATAGGCATGTGGTCGGGGCAGTGTAATCCGTATTGTATGATATGTATGTACGTATAGTAGGTACAATATTGTCCGAACGAGGCCCCAGGGCTGGACCTGGTAACATATGGGCATGATGATAACGGGCTGAGGTTTGCGCATGGGGGAATTTTCTAGATTACAGATTGGTGCTGCCCCGAATCTCTGAAAATGTAACGGGATTTGTACCATGCTTGCGAGCGTGGAGCAGGAGCAGCAGGAGGAGAAGGAGGAGGGAGAAGAGGAGGGCACGGTCATGCAAATATGATAGGTGACAGATCTCGAATGCCCGATCATATTCGGGGTATCGTACATACGTACATACACTTACTATAGTGTACACACACACACACACACACATACATGCCCTGCCCATCAGGTAGTGAAGGCGGGGTGGGGGCGAAGAGGGTTGGCTCATGGCACCTCTAGCTGGTCTCCACAAGACCGCAGGTTGAGTACGGTGACTTGCAGATAGAGGAAAACGGTCTCTTTCATGACCTCACAAGCTTCATGACGGCGGCGGCGACAACGACGACGACGACAACAAGATGATCCCATTTCCCCTCATCTTCTGCTTCTGGGACCGGCTTTTCCGCAGGAGAAACTGGGACAGAGGGGTTTTGTAAGAGAGGGGGGGGGGAGAGTTGTTTGGGCGAGATGATGCTTCTTCTTGGGATCGTGACTGCAGGCCTCCCCCCCCCCCTGGGGGAGATCTGGTCCTTGGGTTCAGATCCGGCAGGACGAAACTGGCCTCCTTGGGCCCGTCGGCCATCGAGCATCGAGCATCAAGCGTCAAACATTGGACATGATGCCTCGGTAACAAGGGCTGGTGGCCCTCACCGACAAAGAAAGCATCATTTTGTGGATGGTGGTCGGGCTGTGTACGCATGTACCACTATGTAGGTAGGTACTCAGTACTGTAGCATGGTCAGTCACCTTAGCCTGACTGACGAGACAGTGGTTCCAAGATCGATCCCACAAGTTCTTTCGCAAGCAACTCGCAAACTAAGCAACTGGGCCGATACAGATCTACCCACACGTTGGGGACGAGGACGAGGAAGGAGCCGGCCCCCGGGGGAGGGTCATGCGGGTGATAACTGACAGGAATCTCCTTGCTGCTGGTGGTCTCTGGCAGGGCGTGGGTCTGGATCTTGTTTCAAGATGATCCCATGTTCTTCTATTTCTTCTTCTTGTTCTTCTTCTTCTCCTCTCTCGGCGGGGCGGGATGGGTGGAAAGATGAGCAGCAGACCACACACACAGACACACACACACAAGGAGCGAGAGAGGGAGAGGGAGCAAGGCCAGCCAGTCCAGCCCTGCGCATACACAGTATCAACAGATTAGAAGATCCACAACCAAACAGAACAAACTATACAGCACAAAACAAAACAAAACAAAAGAAAACATAACAATCATTCATTTTTGAGGCGTCTCGCTAATCTGTCTTTCCCGCTGCAAGGGACGCCCGGATGATTCCCCCCCTCTGTCTTCCAAACCTCCCCCTCCCCCACAAGCCACAGATTATCTCTGTTGGCTATTGTTGTTGTTGTGATTGTTGTCGTTGTTATTGTTGTTGTTGCTCCGTAATGAGTGATGATGGCAAGTTCCGTCGCGCACTGTGTTACCCACCAGGTTCAAGGGAAAAGTGAAAGACAAGGGGAGGGCAAAAAGAGAGAGGGAAGCAAAAAAAAAAAAAAAAAAAAAAAAAAAAGGGAGCAGGGTGCACTGCGGCTCGGGGAAGCGACATGCCTGACAGCCGGGAGACACACCAAGCTTGTTTGGGAAAAGGGCATGACCGCCAGGACAGCCCACTCCAGTGTAACGCCCGTGGGACATTTTTGACGGTGGTGGTGGGCAGGTATGCCTGGCTATGGGACAACAATGGACATGGATGGGCCGAGGCAGGTCAACGTCCGAGTTCACACACAAGCTATGTATGTCCACAATGTCCCCAAAGTCCACAATGTCCACAAAGGTCACAAAGGTCACAAAGGTCACAAAGGTCACAAAGGGTCCACGAGTCCACTTGGGTGTGGGTGTGTGTGTGTGTGCGGATTTGCCATCGATCGTCGGTGAGCCATGCCGGCGGGCGGCAATCGATAACATTCATCTCTTAGCTTTTGTGATTGATCGAATGTTTGATTGACTTTCTACTATGTAAGTAGATATCTGCCTCCTTTGGTCTCCTCCTTTTTTTTTTTTGTGTCTTCGATGGTGATACATATTTCCCGCCGGCGAGGGTCATCCTGATCGATGAGGACGAGGAGCTCCAGAGCAGAGGGCTCAATGCCGAGGCCCTCGTCCTCGTCCTCGTCCCTACATTTTCTCGTCCCTGCAGCAGGCGAGGGCCCGCAGGCGCCATCGGATTTCTTAGCACCCGTGCGCTGCTTTGATGATCTCCTGCGGGTCGAAAACTGAACTGCATGGGTATGAGAGAGGGAGGGAGGGAGATGAGTGAGAGAAGTCAGGACAGGGTCGGAACAATCCACGTCTGACAGCAGTACGTACATACATACACACTTACATACAAAACCTCATACATACAGTAGTGCCGCAGCGGAGAGTGGATTCCGGGGCAAACACGCACGGCACACACGCCCACAACACGCGCCCACACACGGCACACAGCTCTCGCAACTACCCCCATCGGGAGGGCACCCTGGCGCGGCAACTGAACTGATGTGATACCTACCATGTCAGGATGTATGTGCTGTTGGGCTGTGAGGGACGGATGGTGCTCCGTAGATAGACGATGGTGCGAGACGACGACGACATCTGCTTAGCGCCGAAAGCAGAGAGAGACGCGGAAATTCCGGAATCAACCACCAGAGCGCGCACACGCACACGCACACGCAATATCTCACACACACACACCCACGACATCTCACATACGCACACGCCCCTCCCCCTCCCCCTCCCCACACGAAAATCCCAATTCGCTGCCGCCGTCTCCCACCCAGTCTATCCCATAATTGTCTGCCTGCTTACCTGCTTACCTGCTTACCTATCTATCTATCTAGTACACCTTGTACCTAGAACACGAGGCCTCTTGTGTGGGTGTGTGCGGGTGTGGCGAGCGGGACGGCTCGCTTGTGGGAACGCTCCCTGTTGTATGTACATACATACATACATACATACATACATACATACATGCGCCGTACCCCATCGTTTAAGCTCCTACCTAATAATAATAAGGTCTGCTCCGTACTCCGTACACTACGCTACATACCGGTAGTTCTGGACGGCATCATCAGGCACGCGCTGCCTCTTGTGTCCAGTTTCCCGAGACGAACCAAACGCTGATCGGCATACCCACGTGTGCGAGCGCGCGTGTGTGTGGCCCCTTACCAACTTGGCCCCCCCCCCCGTCGTCTTCGCCGTGGCCCGAGAGTTTACGTACCATACATACATCACGATAGGTACTATAGACCATATCGGATGGGTAAACTTCATCTTCATCTTCTTCTTCCTTTTGTTCTTCTTGTGAGTTCACGATACTGTAAGCCATATGTAACAAGGTCCCCAACAAGGCGGTGTCATAATCATACAATATGATACCAAAGGGGGAGACAGATCGAATTCATGGGGTTGAGCAGTGATGGCTGGGGGCCACAGCATCCAATAGGATGACGGTTATAATAAATCTGTACTTACCCGATCAGATCGTCCGATAAACCAGAACCCCGGGAATATTAATGGTACATATATACAGCGTACGTACTGTGTTTGTACACATGTGTTGTATTGTAAAAGGGTATTCCATGGTACTACATACATATACATACGTACACCACGTAGTATGTAGTGTCACAGTACAGCAGATATATCAAGAAAGACCAGGATCATGCTATACCTACCTAGGTATATGAGACCTTAGGCTAGGCCCTACTGGGAAGGCGAGGTGGGGGGGGGGAGGGAGACAAAAATGCATGTAAGTCGAGACACACCCCATGGGGGTCTGTATCAACAAATTATGTATTTGGGAGAGAGAGGGGAGGGAGAGAAGGGGGGGGGGAGGGAAACAGAGACGGATGTCTGTCCATACACCTAGCGCTGTAACGTGCGGACCTAGAACGTGCAAATGAGAGGTCGAGGAACGGTTCTTAGGAGCGTTGCATGTGTCTCAACAGACACGGACGGGCCTTTGGATCGGGGGGCCGCGACCTGGATGGGCCCGGATGATGATGCTGATCTTGACGATGATGATGATGATAGTGATGATGATGTATAGAGGTACTTAGGGTAGGCTGGGTAGGTTGACGACGTCCTGGTGCCATCGCAAGCGGTGTGACAAGGGGATGCAAGATCGTAAAACAAATGTCCCCTTTTTAATTGTTGTTTTTTGTCTTTAGCCTTTTTGTTCTTGCTGGTTGCTTTTGCTCTGTCGGGAAGAGCTTGCGAGTCCGGCAAAACGGTCGATCCTGTCGAGTCCCGCGGCAGATCGCACAAGTAAAACAAAAGAATTAAATGGAAAGATAAAAAAAAAGAATTTGAGGAGATGGGTAGATAGATAAAAATACAACCCAACCACATCGGAAGAACCAAAGAAAAAAAGACGTTGAGAGGACCATGGTAACATCGGAGGATAGAAGACAAGAGCAGGAAAAAGGAATATCCTTCTTCTTTCCGGTTTGTATGTGTGTGTGTGTGTGTGTGTGTGTGTGTGTGTGCGTGCGTGCGTGTGTGTGTCGTGGTGTGTACCACAATTAACGGCGGCGGCCAACCAGGCCTACTGACTGGCTGGACCCGGATCCGGAAACCTCCAGCCGGAGCCAGACTGACGGGCCTGGTGTTTTTTTTTTCTTCTCTCTCCTTGACTGCTGGCTGTTATACACCATCTATTATCTTCACAGGGTTGTTTTCTTTTCTTGTCATTGCTTGGTCCAGACGCAGTACCGGTAACCCGGTTTTGCACACCAACTGAGAGAGGATTCTCATCCCCTTCGCCCGCCCCCCTCCTTTCCAAAACCACGGGTTGAGGCGCTCTGGCTGGGAGATCAAGGAAGTTCTCATGACCCATCCACATCATCATCACCACTATCCCTCTCTTAGGGGTCAGTCCAGGATCGGGGACAGCACGGCATGGCACGGCATGGCACGCATGCATGCATCATCTTATTTTGAAAGGCTGTGTGTATACACAGTATATGTATATGTCTGTGTGTATATGTGTGTGTGTGTGGGCGGCAAGGCGGGCGGGCGGACAGCCTCGTACACAATATACCGGATGAGCCGAGTACGAGCCAGCATTGTATGTGGCGTACGGAAGGCATGTATTGTACATACATACGTACACACACGATTTCAAAAAAAAAATCCCCCGAGCCCGTCCCCCCCCCCCTCGTCCCGCGTCCCGATCCGGGGAATTGTCAAGGACAGATCCGTCCCGGGTCACAAGAGGGCCAGTGGCCCCCAGCTGCCAGATTCGCGAGGTGCGAGTGACAAGGTTAGCCGCAGTACGAGGCGAGGGCGGGAAGGCAGTGACAGGTCATAATTCCTGTGGAGATCCATCTGGCATGCGAAGCGACGGGGAAGTGAACAGGACAAGCCCGGCGGGTGGGATTGGGGATTTTTTGAGATGGGACGGGATGGATGGGTGGATGAGGGAGGGGGGAGGGGGGAGGGGGTGTGCGTGAGAGAGAGAGAGAGAGAGAGATGTGGATTGCTGGGAATGGGGACATCTGGACTCGTGGACGAGGTGGGTGGTTGCACAGGAGCAGACCCGGAGCCGGCACCATGACGCAGCCTTTCTGCCAGACTGGCGTGACTTTTTCTTTTTGGGTTGTGCTGCTGCTGCAAATCGCTGCTGCAGGCTGGAGGCGGCTCCCCAAACCCTCCTGATATCGCATGCATGGTTTGATCGACCATGTCCTCATACATAGTACGGACAGGGGAAAAATCAGCAGACAATTAAGGCACTTCGATCACGGTTATGTCGATACCCGCCGGACCCACCCTGTCTGTCCATGTGTATCTTGACAGGGCCTTGATGTGTGTGTATGTACATGTGTTGCGGAAGGACTGGATGGAAACCAAAGGAAAAGAACCAAGGAAAAAGGAAAAAGGAAAGAAGAATGACTGGTGGAGGTCGAGTCCTGAAGTCCTGTTCGGCGGCATCACCTCAAGTCAAGGTTCGACATCCTCCTGCCAGCCTGATCACACTGCCATTTTGCCAGACTGCCTCACTGCCTGCACTGCCTGCCCGTTGAGGAGACAGGGACACTGGAGAGCTGTTGTAGTAGATGGCTAACCTACGGGGCGCATCTTTGTCCATCTCGCACTTGATCGGGAAGGAGGGTCGTTCTTCTGTCACCTGGGCAGCGACTATCACAGCAGCCCTTGGGAAATGACCTCGGTTCTCTACTGCTGTGTATCCCTTGCCTCGGGTCGAGCCTCCTCTCCACACTGTAAGCCTCATCAAGTAGCATCGCCTCGGCCTCAGATTGGCTCACGGGGGATATTGTGCACCACAGCAGCTCAGCCCGGGCTGCACCTGAGCACCAACCCCCTGGCTAACGAGGCTGTCCTTCCTTTCGCCTTGACTGCGGGGGGGGGGGGGAGAGGGGGGAAGAAAAACATCACATGTAGCTGTCATATCATATCATATCCTATCATAGTATAGCATATCATATCATATCATGGGCCAGACATTCTGAAGTGGGAAGAGCAAGAAAGAAAGACAAAAAGAAAACGAGGCCAGGGCCAAGGGGGGGGGGGGCGGTGGTGATTTGCGACATTCTTGGTGGTGGTCAGTAGATCATCGGTCTGCCTCATGAAATTTCATTTCCCCCGTGAATATTCCCGGTCTTACTACCAAAAGGCGCCACCGTCCTCTCTCCTCCAGTCGTCATCGTTCTGTGGCGGCAAGCGCGAGCTGAGACATGCAGGCTTAGATGCGGTGCCTATCCGAACTCCTGTGTACCTATGTCGTGTAGTAGGGCGCGCTTGTTTTGTTGGTGGTGGCTTGCTGTCAACCAGATCAAAGACGTGAAGCAAGTGTACATGTCTGTACTTACGTAAGTGGTGTCCTGATATTGAGAATGCTCTTGTTGTTGTTGTTTCTGGCCCCGCGTATTGCCGGGCCATCAGGCTTGCTGAAAAGTTTATTCAAGGCTTTGTATGCTTGCTGCTACTGTAATGTGGTTAGCTACCATGTTTGCCATGCACGTGTGGAAACTTCAGCTGGTCCAGGCCATGACCCGGCTCGAAGGGAAAGAGCCGGAAGGGTATCCCATGTAAAATCTAGGTATATACATACAGTAGGTATGTCTGCGGTAGATACCTCGATGGGCTGAAGGAGAGTAAGGGGAGGAGGGGTGGGGGGAGCGCAGGCCAGAAGGAGGCACATGGACTTAGACCAGTGGTACATACATATGCCGTACCTGGTAGAAGGCGAGGGCAGGGGGGAGTGAGTATAGAAACCACTCATATTCAAAACACTTGTGTAAAATGCAAGGATCCCTAGTCGATCCAGTTGTCGTGGAGCCTTTCCCCGTTTACGACATGCCCACATACAGCCCACATACAGCCCACATACAGAACCCACATATGTGTGTACCTATGTACGTACAGCCCACATATACTGGCCCTAGCCCACCGTTCAGTCAGCCACGATGGGGACGACATCAGATGCTCCGCACTGCCGCAATTCTAACTTCTTTCCAAGCTTTGTGCCGTGCGTGTCTCCACCTCTACTTTGTAAGTATTCCCTACACCACAACCACCACTACCACCACTACCACCACTGCCACTACTACCATTACTACCACTACCACTACTACTGCTACTACTACTATGTATGTACATCTGTACTTCCGTATTGTATCCTGGTGTTTGTACATGCATACCAACATCTGGCGGTTGATTAGCGCGGCCCAACCACCCTTGTCGTCAAACCCGTCCGGATGCCACACCTTTGGGAGACAACGGCTCTGACGACTCTGAGCTGCAATCCTGACGGCACTTCTCCGTCGCCCGTGGCTCTCAGGCTTTGTTTGACATGAGCCTACCTACCAGCCAGCCTGCCTAACTGGCACGATAGGTAGCTCTGCCGAATTACCTAACTTATCTTGTCTTCGCCAGCGTGTCTCACGGCTCGGACTGCCAAGACCTAAACAGACATTGGGGACGCGGAAATCTTTTTGGTCCTTTCGTCCTTCCATTCCACCCTCGAGCCGTGGGGGCAGGAAACGGGCACTCGAAGCAGCATGAACGGTGGGGGGAGGGGTGCCTCTTTCGTCACCTGTCTCTTTCTTTGCACAGTCCTTACCTATTGCCCAGCTGGTTATTTGCCTTCCCCTTCCCCCTGCCTGTCGCTGGCTCTACCGCCATGTCTGACCGCTCAAGCGAGAGCATGCGAGGATGCTGCAGCATGATGTTTGCTGTGTGTGCTGTGCTCTGTGCTGTATGCTATGTGCAGGGACATGATTAGACTACGGCTCGAGATGATGCTGCTGCTTCGGGTGTGCATCTGTGTGTGTACTGGAGCTTTTGATGCCCATACCCTCAGCTCCATCATTGATCACACATCCTGGTCCACCGGCTAACCAGACACACACCCCCCCGCCCAATGAGTCTCGTTCCTGAGAGCCGTAAGCTTGCTGGGGCCCGGGTCGAAATCATGGGGGAGACGAAGGAGGGGGGGGTCCCTTGCCCTTCCTGGTCTGACATCCAGGTACCTCAGTACCCGGCGCATGTATACCCAGGTATATTACAAGCCTCTTCGAGTGTCTCGGTGCATGGGTGGGGGGAGGACGAGGTGGCCAGGGGTCCGGCGGTGCGGTGGGTGGATTCTTGCCCAAAGTGTGCAAGGTACTCGTACCCATGTCCATTGCCCATCCATCCTCTCCAGGTTGCGCCCCCCCCCCCCCCGTTAAAGCACACACCTACCTCACCATGTACCTGACATACCCTCAAGGGCTCGCCAATCTCCCTCCTGCATGGGGAGGGACCAGGAGAGATCTCCGAGCATGGCACTTTCAGATCTCAATGTTGCCATACCCCGGGCAAGCATCGCTCGTCTATTCAAATCCATCTATCCCCAACGGGCCTGGATGTTGATATACCTTGCCTCTCGCCCCAGATCTCATCAAGCCTCCTGTATGACATTTTCCTGTCCCAAAGAAAAGGCACTCCTCCGTTCGCTACTTGCCCACCAATACAATATCCCCATCGATATCATCTGGCCTCTCCCGCATATAACACCTGGCAAGCCCTGTTGCTTTTCCAATATCTCTTGTTTGCCTCCTCTCCTGCCATAGTAGACTCGACGGACACGGTCGAATCAATCATTGCCTTGGAATAACACACCCACCTCTTTGTCTGATTCGGCGTCCAACAGCGATATATTGTTTCCGGGCGTCACGACAGCTGAGACAATTCCTGTCAGACAGCCCAACGTCAGGCTCTCATCCTCCTCCTCCTCCTCATCCTCCTCCTTTCCTGCCTTCCTCCCTCCCTCCCTCTCGAAACCAGAAGGCCAGAGTCCCACTGCTGGTATGACTCCCTACCAGCAAGCTACGGCTCCCCACAGCTGGGGCCGCTGGACACAGCACCCTACCGGCTCTGACTACGTGACGATGGACACGGTTATGCCCTATGAGACCAGGACGCTGCCAACCTCGGCGCCCATCCAGCGACAGGGCATGGCGCCCCAGTACGTGGTGGCCGCCAACTCGTACGGCGACAGCCCCGTCACACCCATGTCAGCCTCGACCTACGGGGGCCAGGGCCACTTTGGCGAGTACGGGTCTTATAGCCAGCCCTCACCTGCCATGACATCCCCATACCAGCACCAACAGCAGCACCAGCAGCAGCACCAACACCAGCAGCAGCAGCACCAGCAACAGCAGCACCAGCAGCAGCACCACCACTCCGGGCGGTCCTCCCAGAGGCCCATGGCACCGCCCACCCCGCCGCTGGACGAGGACAGCCGGTCCACGCACTCGCGGAGCAGCCAGGCCTACTCGGCCAAGTGCATGAGCCGGAGGTCGCCCGCCGCGATGAGCGCGTCGGTGGTCAAGTCGGAGCAGGGCGGCGGCGGCGCCCCCAAGGAGCCCAAGACCATCCGGCCGTTCAAGAAGATCGACGGGACGCTGCAGCATGAGGTCAACACGGACATGGACCTCCTCCTCAAGGAGATCGCAAAGGTCATGGAGATCGAGAGCGCAAAGGGCAACGTACAGGGCACGCCTGGCCCTGTCGAGTCCCCGATGGCTGAAGAAGAGGTAAGGAGAAGACTCGCCCGCTCACTCACTCGCCCATCCATCCACCCCGGCTGGGCGGTTCAGGCCAAACCATCCACGCGAGCATAGCACAGCACAAGCACGGCACGGCACGGCACGGCAGGCAGAGCTCTCCCTCCCATCACAACACAGCACATCCCATGCCATGCCATGAAATTCCCAATTCCAGACTGACGTGGAACAAAACAGCACATGCAGCCCGAGGTTCCCAACGATGGGCCCCAGAAGAAGTTCAAGTGCGATCTCCCGGACTGCGACCGAGCTTTTGCCCAAAAGGCCCAGAAGATCAGCCACATGAACTCTCACAACGGCATCAAGAAATACGTAAGTCTTGTGTGTGTCATCCCTCAGCGGCGAAGGCTCTGGAATCTAACACATGGGACAGAGATGCGACGAGTGTGGAGTGTGTGTGTCACAGGCGGGGAACCTGCAGGTGAGTTCAGATCCGAGTGTGTGGAACATATGGGACCAACACGATACATACCATGCCATTACCATGCCATGCTATACAAACATGTCCCCGACGACGAGAAACGAAACGTTTCCCACTGAGCATGTCTCTAAGTAACATGCTCCACAGACGCACAAGCGGACCCACAACAACGAGAGGCCCTTCCCCTGCCCCCTGTGCGGCAAGAGGTTCAAGCAGAAGGGCAACGTCAAGCCACATATCGAGAATGTCCACGAGAAGAAGAGGAGGTGGATCTGCAAGTTCTACGACGAGGGAGGACCTCGCTGCGGCAAGGACTTTTCCACCATCGGAAACATGAAGGTAAGCCTCTCCATCTCTCCCTTTCTCCTCCCCTGCCCTCCCTCGTAAACTACAACATCATAATACATCGTACTAAAACCATGGGCCATTTTCCCGCGCGGCCTCTCCAGAACCACATCAACGGCTTCCACAAGAAGACGCTCCAGGAGATCCGGTACAGGCTGGCCAACTGGACCGAGAACGACCGGCTCAGCGACGAGGACAAGGAGCTGTTCGCGCACTACCTCATGGTGTACAAGAACAGCAACAAGGGCGTCAAGGGCCGGGGCCGCGCCGACAAGGTCAAGGACGAGCCGGACGCGGCGGCCCGGTCCGCCATGGACGCGAGGCGGGAGGCCACGACGCAGCAGATGACGCCCGTGAGCCCGGACCCGGGCAGTAATGGCGGCGGAGGCATGGGCGCCGCCGCCGCGGCGGTCGCGGGCTACGCCAGGCCACAGTTCTATGACCACCAGCACCAACAGCAGCAACAACAACAACAACACCACCATCAACAACAACAGCAGCAGCAGCAGCAGCAACACTTCCACGCCCTCCCTCCTCCTGCTGCTGCAGCTACTCACCACCACCACCAGGCCGCTGCCACCCACTATGCCCAGATGCCGATGCACCACGCACAGCAGCAGCAACAGCAGCAGCAGCAGCAACAACAACAGCAACCTTATCCCGGTCTTCCCCAGCCGGTTGGGTATAGCATGGGCTGGGCCCCTCAGTACCATTAAAGCCCTTAATACTTATCCTCCTCCTCTACTCTGCTCCCCTCTCTCCCTTCTCTGATTTGAATATTTCTTATCATCTGTGCGCGCTCTCTCTCTCTCTCTCTTTACTACTCAACTTCAAGATGACGACAACGACAATAACCACTACTACTATACTACAACCTCACAAAGGCCGGCCGACAACAAGAACACTTGTGTGAGAGAGAGACAGAGACACAGACGAACGAATCAGGGGGGAGAAGGAGAGGACTATAACTATAAACAAAAAAACGGGGCCGTATGTGAGAGATGATACCATACCAAAGCTGCTGCTTGGCGCGTCGGAGTCTTTATTATCAATTGCACAAAAAACAGGGAAGACCACTGGGAAAGGACTCGAGCCTGGAGGTTCAACGCGGATGATGGAAAATCCCCCCCACGACAGTACAGAGAGGGCATCCGACTTTCTTCTTTTCCATGTTTCTTCTTCTATTTTGCCTCTACTTTTTTCTTCTTCGTCTCTTCTTCTTATTCTTCTTTCGTTTTTCATCATTTATTCTTTTCTTTCCTAGATCGCCGTTAAAGAACGGGAGCAGGGGGACCCCCAGAGCGGATGGGATGAGATATTCGGTTATTCGGGAGACCCCCCTGGAGGGCGGCATCAGCAGGAGCAGGAGCAGCAGCGCAGCATAAGCCCCGGCTCTTAGGCCGGGCCGGTAGGGGAACATCAAAAACAAAAAAGGGAAAAAGGAAAGAGATACCCTTTTGAGAGGGTAGAAGGGGGGCCATCATCGTCATCATCATCATCAGCATAAGTCCTGGCTACTAGGCCGGGCCGGTGGGGAGTTCTTTTTTTTGCTTCCCCTTTTCCCTCAAGCATGTCGGTCATGTTCTCCAGGAACCAGATCCGGATGAAAAGGGAGGGAAGGGGGGTCTGGCGAGTACGGCAAAACAAAAAGGGGATGATACCCGGTCTTTTGGGGGGGGGAGGGAGGATTAAAAAGGGGGGGGGGTGGTGGCGCAATCCAGGAGTCCTGGCTATTAGGCTGGGTTGGCAGGATGTCTTTTTCATCCCGTTTATTTTTTATTTTGATGATGATTATTATTATTATTTCGTTTCCAATTTTTGGCCGGAACGGTTGTCTTAACATCCCCAAGTCATCTTTTCTCTCTTCTTCCACCATCGATTCCTCATCTGTTGTTATCCATCCTTTTGGGGTTCTTGTTTTTGGTTGTCTACTTACCTCTTTCCTCGCTGGGTTTGTGGCATACATATATATATATTACATATACCGTGTACAGCATCGTCTGCCTCGCGCCCGAGACTTGCAACTTGGTCAAGGCCATACCAATCGATACATATCATGTACACCCTTACCTACCTGGCTATCTGCCTACCTATGCACTACAGCGATGTTTGTCGTTTCAGCTCACCGTCTTATCCACCCAAGGTCTTCCAGATATTGAAGCCTGTTATGCTTTTTACTGTCACATGCTTACCTACCCATGCCAACATCTGTACGGGATCTGCTGTTTTTTCTTTTCTATTTCCTAATTTACTTCTTGGCCGAGCCCCGACAAGTACCCATGGGCTGAATGTGGACAACAGAAGAATGAATGAGAGAACTAGGTAGTGGTGATGGGGCAGATGGGAGGAGGGGACTGATCCATCCAGCCAGACAACAATCAAGATGTCCAAGGTCTCTAGGCAATATGGAGGGGGCCGAGATATAGATGGGGCCTGTCAATATTACTTGGTAATGTGTCATTGTCAATGTCTTGAGGGGACGACGAAGTAGGGGGGGGGGGGAGAAGAGGTGGAGATGAGCAACACTCGGTTCCAGGCACTTGGGTTTTTGCATGTCGGCAATTGGAGGGGGTATGTCGACATCAGACGGTGGAAGGGAAGATCACTGGATTAAGGAGGAGGGAAGGGAGAGGGGGGAAGGCAAAGGCTAGATAAAAAGAAGGAGTCTTGCCATATTGGGTAATATATTTTCTCAAATCTATTTGATACTTAAGTATGCAGCGACAATTAGCAATACAGATAGATACACCTGTGCATCGTTGCACCACCACACTTCGGGTGCACTACATACATACATAGTGCATAGACTACTACATACGTATGCTACCCTCCCGCCCCTCTTAGGAGCAGTCAAGATAACCGAAGGCTTGATGACCCCCCAATGATATAGCTTTGGGCTGGTTTTTTTGGGGGAGGGTCGAGAGGGGACATAGAAGGGGCGAGCTTCCAGATCGTCTGGATGATATATGTAGAAGGGGAAGAAGAACATGCGGGGCTGCGTGCACCTGATGCCACCCCGTTGATGCCCATCTCCTGCTTACTTACCAACCGCTAGACCAGATGGGAGTCTCAGCGGCACATTCGGGCCCGAGGCCAATGACATTCAATCAGCAAGGGGGATCAAGGTGTATGGGCATACGTATGTGTGTGTAGGTGTGTGTAACCAACAGACGCACCAGGTTTGCCCATGCTGGATGGTCAAGCAAACAGAACAAAACCCACCACCCCCTTCTTCTTCTTCTCCTCGTCCTCCCCCCATGCGTCCTTCCGACGAGAAAGGACGTGGGGGCCTCGGCCGCGGGTACCGAGGAAAAGAAAATGAAGGGACAAAAAGGAGGACAGGGAAAAAGGAACAAGACGGGGAGAAAGAAAAAGAAAGAAAGAAGATGAGGCTTGGTGAGCAGCCCACCCACTGTCTACCAAAGTTCTGACTGTTGTCGTCTTCGCGTCGCCATTCATCCAAGACTCGGGTATCACTCTCCCCTCTTCTCCCACCCACATGCCATAATCCCATGCGGGTAAGCGGTTTGTTCCACCGGAAGAGGGGGGGGGGGCACGAGACAGGTACACATCTACACACACAGAGAGAGAGAAAGCCATTTTGGAGAGAAACGAAAAAGAAAAGAAGACAAAAAAAGAGGCTGGACAGAGTGCAGAATCTTGATTCAGAAGGGTGTCTGAACCATATCCAGATCGGGAAAACTTCCGCGCCCGTCCTCCCCCCCCCCTGGCCGCGCCACAACTTCTCCCCCCCGTCTCCTCTCTTTTTACCCAATCTCGGGGCCAGATTGACTTCTTCCCTCCCGCAAGATTAGGTTGTACTGTAATGGAGATGATGGGGGATCGGGGGGGACGGGACGGACGGGACAGGACAGGGGTTGTTGTGTGCGTTGTGTGTTCGTCAGGTCCAGGGGCCATGTACATGTGTACATACATAAATAAGTACATCCACACATCCACACACACACACATGCCATACAACATACTTACCTAGGTACACACACACGGGTACATGCGGCCATGCGGTGCGATGCGGCTGGCTCCTGCCCACCTGGGCATGTAAAACACACACAGAGACACACGAGAGTAACAGTACGAAAGTACAAACACACACGAGATCCCTCCCCCTCTTTTTTTCTCTCTCTTCTGTTTGATTGTTTATTTTCTTATTCCCTGCTAGGCCCTCGCCCTGCCCAAGCCGATCCGGGAACCGGAATGTCCTGCTTAGCTCTTGTTGGTGACCAATGAAACAGATTCCACCCAACCCCATATTGCAGTTCTTCTTTCTTCCGGCATACACATGTGTGTATATATATATATATATACCGTGCGCCTGCATGTCTCGCCTATGCACATGCGACAAAGCCTCATGGGTTGAAATAATCAGGAAATTCCTTTTTATTCCCCTTGGTATGAAAGGGGAAGGGGCAGAAAATTAGATCTTCCGGGGCTATCGGGGGGGGGGGGGCTGCTGCGGTTGTGGTGGTTGTTGTCGTCCTCTCAGAAGCAGCAGCACATGTCTTCAACCCCTCTAATCGGAGACTCTCTCTCTGTCTCTCTCTCTCTCTTTCTCTCTCCACACCGCTGTGACACAAATCAATACGTCAAGGCAGATATAGGTGGTTAGGCGATCGGAAAGAAACACTGCGACGCAATGCATGCTACCCACATGACTGATGACTGATGGGCAGTGACAAGAAACCGTCGACACATACGTACGCGGTAGATGCGTTCCGATCGACCCCCTGCGCGTGCCTGAGAGAGGTAAAGCGCAGCAGTCCAGTAGCATGAGAGCTTGACCTCACCGCCATGTTCTATCTGCTGCCCGCCCAGTTACGCGAGGGCGACGACAAAAGGAGGCGCCATACAACCCCCCCCCTCCCCTTCGCCCCCATCCCCTTGCCCTCCTACCGGAACCTCAGCCCCTGATGCTTGCCGCATACCATATATCGACCGGTACTGCCGCGTAGGTTATAGTAGTAGTACCCAAAATTAGATCGACGACAGTCGGGGACACAGACGGCCTGATTAACGACCGGGATGGTTTCTGTTGTACGGGCAATTAGGCCAAGCGCCACAACAAATACATCTTTCATCTATCTCGCTGCTCACATGCGGACGAGGAGGGGATGGATACGGGAAAACCCAAACAAGGCAAGGGGGATGGGGCGGGCATCCGGGCATCTCTAACCCTTGCCGGCCCTCCCGCAAGGCAGCAATGGGCGGCAAGATTGAAGGAGCCCCGGGGAGCTGCAAGAGCACAGATGTTGATCCAGAGGGCCCATAATAGGGCGCTGACACAACAGTTGATCGGCTGCTACTCTGCAGCAGGTCGAGGCGAGCGTCTCAACTGCAAGTCGCAATGCTGACTCCAAAAGCCCAGCAACTATCCCACCACTTGGATGGTGGCGGCAGTTTCTCTCGAAAGCCGATAGGGGTATATTCGTCGTACTCTCGAGTTGATGTCGTGTGTTTGTGTGTGTGTGTGTGTGCGTGCCCCGTGCTGCTTGATCTAGACATTGGGCCAAGTGATGGAGACCTTGGTTGAGCTTTCCTTAAATCATCACCAAGTTGGCCATCAGCACACCAAGGACATGTGATGGCAATACCGCAAAACCGCCACTGCAGCGCACGGGCGACGAATTTGTTGTTGATCGGATCTGGAATTGATTCAGGTGTTCGTCGTATCCAAAGCCAGGCCTAATCTCTCTTGATCTGCAAGGCCCTTCCCAGCCACCCATCCAGGCCATCCTCATCTCGCCGGACAAACGTACACCTGATGTTCTCGAGCCTCCCCCTTCTGATTTCCCGCTTCCCAGGGCCTTCGGCTTGGCTTGGCTTGGCTGGACCTGGGCTTTGAGACGCGGGCGCGGGCGCGGGCAGAAACGAGGCCCTCACTCGTCCGATATTTCAGCCCTAGCCGCATTGGATCTGTCCACTGGCACCTATCGATCGGGCCACTGATACCCATGCCCGCATCACTGCACATCGATAGGGTTCCAATTTCCAAGACGCAGGGCGGAAGACTAGGCGACCGTCTTCCGGAGCAGGCATGATCGTGGGGCGACGATAAGAGCTTCGGCGAGCTGGAGATGGAATCGAGACATGTTTGTCCACTACTTTCCGGCGCTTGCCAGCATGGCAAGGTTCCTGGTTCTATGGCCATGCAACATGGTGACAATGATGCCTTGGGGGCCAAGAGAGTACGCAGTAGTTCTCCTGAACGGCACAGTTGCCGAATACCGAACAGCCGGACGACAGTGAGGCCGTCTTAGCTGGCCATCTAGCCGCCGTGCAGAGTTGAGACGAACAGGATGTTGTCATTACCCTGTATCTCGTACGATTCCTCGCCCTCGAGCTCCCAGTCGGCGTCGTTAATCAAGACAAGGATGCCTGGGCGGCTGGAACAGGATGAACCCTAATGTGTCAGCTACCGTTCTCGAGGTGGTGTGGGAGTAGCAATGGCGTGCAAGCATGCATGTATCGAGGCACGGGCAGTGTGACCTGGAAGAGTGGATACGTACATGTGTTTGTCCAGGATGAAAAGCTCCGTTCTGTTGTCTTTCATGACGTACTGGCAGAGGTAGTCTATGAGGTAGGCGATGGTCACAGGCTTGCCGTCCTTGTCGTGGGCGGGTATGGCGAGCTTGTGTCGACGCTGGTCCGAAAAAAGCATCTCGAGTCCGCCCCTGATATCAGTCAGCATAAGAGTTTCCGATGCGACGAAATCATCGACCTGAGAAGAAGCCTCGATTGTTTTGGCATTTTCAAGGAAGGCAAACATATGCCATGCCATCTCTGCAGCTCCGTCTAGATGGTCTACCTATTCCACTGGGCAGTCTCCCTTGAGTTTGGTCATCCACACTGGACTACCGAGTAACTTTGACCAGCCTGGCAGCAGCCTCACCCATGAATGGATGCTCTGGATGGATGCTCTTGTTCGTCGCTATCCTTGCAACGAACAGTACGCAGTAGAATGGATGGATGAGATTTGAAAGATTGGCTGAGAATGGCTACTCACGAGAATTCAACAGTGACGGGCAGCTTTGCTGTGTCTTGCTTTGGTATGTCTTGCTCCGGCGTTGCGGCCATGATGTTGTGCTTGTGAGTTTACCGTCCAAGGTTGGTTTTTCTCGATGAGAGAGATGATGAATGGGTTGTTTGCAATTGCGCCCCCTCAGACAAAAAACAAAGCAACCGTTGGAACGTTAGTTGGGTGGTTTGCGGCTCTGCGGACGTCAAACCTTGGTAGCGAAACTTTATTTTTGAGACGGATGGGAATGGGAAGGAGCACCCCGGATTGGTGATGACCCTTTTTTTGTTTTTACACTACCGGTACTGTGCACAGTGGTGCTGCAATGGCACAGTGCGAAACCACCGCACAGTGCAGCTCAAAATCTGGAAGTTGCAACTGCAAACTCAATAGTCAATCATCATGAACATCGTGAACAACCACCAAGGAAGGAACAACTCACAAATGTCTTTGGTCTAGAGTTGTTCTATTTTGACGTCTCACTTTTACTTATCATCTTGTTGGCGTTGAACAGCCTTCAACCCACAAATTCTCATTGTCCCATCATCTCCAAAGAAGGATGCCTGTGAAGGCATCATCATCATGACTACAGCGATCGGACACCCCTCGATCGAGGTCATCAAGCCTGTTTATCACTCTATAGGCGCCAACAGGCAGACAGCTGCCTCGGACTGGCATCCTGATGGTAGTGTTGTAGCCTTTGGAGCCGATGTCAACGTCACACTATGGACTCCCAAAACCACCGAGCTGACCATCCTGAATGGTCACAAGGAACTCGTCAAGGCTGTCAGATTCTTGCCTAAGAAGCAGACCGATGAGACTCACTTCCTACTCAGTGGAGGCGATGACAAGTGTGTCAAGTTATGGAATGCAGGTCCCAGCCCTTTATGCCTACAGACTGTCGAGGCACATACGGCCGCAATAAACTGCATCGCGACGTTGAGCAGGAATCGGGAGTCTTGTGCAGCTGGAAGCACAATATTTGCCACCGGGTCTGCTGATGCGACCGTCAAGATCTGGGCCCTTCGCGGTGCCGAGATCAGGGTCCTCCAGACCGTCAAGATATCCCCCAAATATCTGCCCTTGTCCCTCGCCCTCAGCCCATTGAGTGACGATGGCAATACATATATCCTCGCGTGCGCCGGGACCAGGAATATCATCCAGCTATATGTGGGAACGGTTGGGGATGATACGGCGGATTTCAAACTGTCCGCTACCCTGTCTGGTCACGACGGCTGGATCCATTCCCTCGACTTTACCCCTGAGACGTCCGAAGGCCCTTCCAGCGATATTCTCCTTGCCTCGGCCAGCCAGGATCGGTATATACGTCTGTGGCGTATCCACCAAGGAAAGGAACTCCCGGCTCAGGCAGCCACTGCGTCGGATCCCACAGCTGGTGCGTACCTGCCGGGTAGGTCACCTAGCAATAAAGCTCATCGGTTCCAGGCCAAGGGGTCTGATTACTCGGTGACTTTTGAGGCACTGTTATTGAACCACGACGACTGGATTCACAGCGCTAGGTGGCACATGAGCAGTGAAGGGTCGTTGCGTCTCCTGTCTGCCTCGGCGGACAACTCTCTGGCCATCTGGGAGAGCGATCCGAGCTCTGGTATCTGGGGGACCACCGCCCGGCTGGGTGAGATCTCTCGCGAAAAGGGCGCAACCACGGCCACAGGTAGCATTGGTGGCTTTTGGACCTGTCTGTGGTCCCCCGACGGGACGACCATACTCACAATAGGTAGGACCGGATCATGGCGCCGCTGGGACTGGGACGAGTCGCAGTTATCGTGGGTGCAGAACATAGCCATCTCAGGGCACACCAAGGCCGTGACGGGTATTGCGTGGTCCAGGTCAGGAGATTATCTGCTGTCGACTAGCGCGGACCAGACCACGCGGCTCCACGCGAAGTGGAAGACACAGGGAACGTGGCACGAGATGGCACGGCCGCAGATACACGGTTATGACCTGAACTGTATCGACGTCCTCACCGAGACGCAGTTCGTCTCCGGGGCGGACGAGAAGCTCAAGCGGGTCTTCAAGGAGCCTAAGACGGTCGCCAGAATGCTCCACGCAGTCGCAGGCATCGGCTCCGACGACCAAGCGGAAGACATGCCTGACGCAGCAAACATGCCCGTCCTGGGTCTCTCCAACAAAGCTACGGTCGACATCGACGACGAAGCGCAGGAACCGGAAGCAGTAAACCCAGAGGCAGACCGCAGCGCAGTCGACCCCGCCACGATTGTGCGCAGGTCCGCGCTGGACATCGACCATCCGCCCTTCGAGGAGTCCCTGTCGCGACACACGCTGTGGCCCGAGACCGAGAAGCTCTACGGGCACGGCTACGAGATCAGCTGCCTGGCGACGAGCCATGACGGCAGGCTCATCGCGAGCGCATGCAAGGCCTCGTCGCTGAACCACGCCGTGATCCGCATCTTCGAGACGGACAAGTGGACGGAGCTCAAGCCCCCCCTGGCAGTGCATACGTTGACGGCGACGCGGTTGCGTTTCAGCGGGGACGACAAATACCTCCTGAGTGTGGGGAGAGACAGGCAATGGGCTAGTTTCAAGAGGAAGGAGGAGGGCCGGAAGGAGGGCGAGATGCCCTATGCGCTGTTCCAGGCCGAGCCCAAGGGGCACGCGAGGATGATTCTGGACGCGGCCTGGGCCCCGTCGCGCCCTGATGCCCCGGCCCAGAGGGTGTTCGCAACGGCCGGCCGTGACAAGCTTGTCAAGGTCTGGGCCATGACGGATGTTTATGGCAGCACGCCGTCAGCTGCCGACTCGCCAGATACCAAGGACGAAGGCTCCGGCTTCCAGCTTGTCTACACCAGCAAACCGACCACTGCTTCTGTGACGGCTGTCGACATTATGCCTCGACTGTACCGGGACAAGTATATGGTCTTGGCTGCTGGGACCGAGACGGGGTCGATCAACATCCTCTTCTTCCATGTCGACAAGAGCCCCGGAGCTGCTTTCCTGCGGTTTTCCTCATCAGAAACTCTGTCGAGGTAAGTCAGCTGTACTGCATCATCCCTAACCCCTATTTTCTCCCTCTTGCCATCCAGTTTTACTTCCTCCCAACCTACATAACTTCCAGCCAGCCTCGCTCTCCAACATATACCTACTTCCCTCCCCCTTATCTTTCCTGCCCCTCCTGCTTTGCCCATCGATAGATCAAGCACCCCTTCACTGTGGAAAGAATCTGCTCGGGGGTTCTGCCAGCAGACGATGCTAATTTTGCAAACAGTCCCAGCCTCCCCAAGTCAGTCCGGCAGCTCGCATGGCGACCATGCGAAGATGACCACGAAAAGAACGATGCCGAGCTCGCCATAGCCGGCGATGACAGCTCGCTGAGGATCTGCAGGATAGTGCTCAAGACAACGGAGTAAGCGCAGGGAACAAAAGGGGACACATGGATCGAGACCTGAAAGCCTCGATGGCGGCCAGGCGGTAGCCTGATGAAACCAGGTGTATCGTTCGTTCCGCAAAATGAAATAATAAGCAAGGCTCCTCTCCGAGAGCATGGTCTTTAAACATTAAGTACGATTTCTATATATCATGCCGTGCCATATGTCCATGTATATCATAACCGTGATAGGGGTCTATAAACAAAGACGACCCAATAGCCAGCCAGCTTTTGCTTGCTTGTCCGTGATAAAACGCCGTTGTCCCAAAGCAACGTTTCTGCACCCTGCCATCATCCCTCGAGATTGGATCACGCCCAGAGCAACAGCCGTCTGTCCGTCCGTTCCCTCCCTCCCTTCTTGACACCACGACCTCTCAGGAGAGTCAGGAGGAGAAGACGGCTGATTTCACTCTCCTTGCCCCCAAAATCGGGACCATTCCTCATTGATTCATCATCTCTGTAGAGAAACTCCCTCCTTATTTTCGCCCACCCATCCCACCCCCAGGATATACACAACCAGGTGCCAACACCCCCGATAGCAGTAAGCGCCCCCCCCCCCCAACTACAGCTCCGCCTTGGCAGCAGCGGCGGCGGCGCCCGCGGCGACGGCCCTCGCCGTCTCGGAGCCCACCAGGGCCTTGGTGGTGGTGGTGGCGTGCTGGACCAGCGTCAGGGCCGTCTCCCGGGCGACCTCGAGGGCCGAGTCGCCGTGGATGTAGAACCAGGCGCGGCCGGCGAGGAAGAGGATGTGGTGGGGAAGGTAGAGGATGGTGGCGATGGCGGTCAGGGAGAAGAGGAGGAAGACGAAGGACCCTGTTGTTGTTGGTTTTCGTGTTAGCTAATGGACGGATGGATGGACGGACGGACGGGTTGTTTTGCTTGGGGGTTGGTGGCGGAGAGATGGGGATTGATGGATGGATGGGTGGATTGATGGATGGAATGGGTGGACTTAGGGTTTGTTGCATAGGATGAAGGGCGAGGAGTGGCTACAAAACGTACAGAAGATGAACTTCTCGAGAGGCGTGAAGATGTATACGCTGAACGTCACCTCCACCTGGAGGATCTTGGCCTGGAGCCACTTGGTGAAGGGCGTGAACGAGCCGGACGGGGAGGCCATCTTGTGTGGTTTGTGGGTTTTTTGTCTTTTGTTCCTCTTTTTATTTGTTTATTTATTTGTTTGTTCGTCGTTTGGTATGTGTCGTCCACCGAGAGGTTTTCGATTAGGGGCGGAGGCGGAGATGATACGATTTGCTTTTGGAAAAGGAAGAAGGCGGCGGCGGCAACGGCGGGGAGAAGGAAGCAGGAGTGGATGGGATAGCAGAAACCCAGAGACACACAGCCGTCGGGTGAGTAGAACCGTTATGTGTTTGGCGGAAGGGGGAAAAAAAAGCAGAAGACTCGTTGTTGGGAGGGCGCAGGGAGAGAATAGTGAGGGAGAGAGAAGGTGAGAGAGAGAGACACACACAAGGCGATCTACATACAATCCGCAATCCGCAATTCACAACTCACAACCCGCAAGAAGAGCCAGTCGAATGGCAGGGCCCATCTTCTCCCCCCCCCCGGTTGCCACCCCCATAAACCCTCAAAACCTTGGGGACCCCCTGACCGCAATCAAAAAAAAAGTCCTGCGCTGCTTTAATGCTGGCCACGAGCCGGGGCCTCCGTGTTCCCAGCCCGTTAGTAGCCCACCCGCCGTTTCCGGGACCATTGA